>OY288252.1:13718849-14430393 GCA_958450325.1 Agrostemma githago
TCCTCCATCACACTTTGTCAATTATAGCTTTCTTTGTGTTCGTTTGTGTGACTTAGCCTAGTTTTTAGTGGACCTAGTCTAGACCTTACTCTACCGTCCCCGTGGATATCGACCCTACTTGCCCTAGCTACCCACTAGGAATAGTCGGTTTATTATTGACGGTTGGACCCACGGCAAATCCCACCATCACTAAGAGGGAAAGTAACGAAAATTACCTTCCCGAATCGGCTAAATACAGGCAGCAGCAACGCAACAGCAGCAGTACACAGTAGTACGCAGTGGCAGCAGTACACAGTAGCAGCAGAAAACGAACGAAGAAAAGGAACGAGGTGGAAAGTGGTGCGCAAGAAGGGGTAGAAGGCAGATGATGATGATGATGAAGGACTGAGGAAGAAATAGCGTAGCAGCAGCCGAAGGAAAACAGGCGAAGAATAGGAAGGAGAAGGAGAAGAAAAGGTAATAAAGTGGGTAAGATGAAACAAGAAAAAGGGGATGAACAAAGAGGGTGAAACGGTGGGGATAAATGAAGAGGTTGTCAGTGTAATTGCGTTGGATGAGAGTGGACGGTGGAATCAATATGGGAAGGGGGAAGAATGTAATTAAAGTGGGTTAGGAGAATGAAGTAAAAAAAAAGTAGATGATACAATGACACGGATACGGAGAATATATATACGTTTACCAACCCACGGACGCGAAGTATAAACGAGTTAGTAAAAATAATTGGGTCGACTAATAAAATGAGTAAAATAAACATTTCTCGATGTATAAATAACTATTCGAGATGAAAATGTAGTTTAGAGAAATAAATAATTAGACGATGAAATATTATTTCCCGATAAATAATATATTTTCGATAAAGTGCACTAAATTGATTTCTCGAGGAAAAAAAATGGATGTTTTGACGAAACTTAAAATAAATGAACTTGAGCCGAAAATAGAAATTAGAGCTTTAATATAATTAAATAAACAGAATTTAGAATTTAAATCGTCGAAATAGACTTTCGATAAAAATTAAACTAAGTGTATAAAATGAAATGAAACAGAAATAAAAATTTGTTTTAAGTATAAGAAGAGTTTCCGAGACAATTATAATTTTAGGAGTTTGAAACGATTAAACGATAGATTCGTTTCATAATAATTTGAAGAATTTCGAGTTAAATCGTAAAAGTAAAAATACGAACATAATTTTAATTTAGTTTAATTTATACAATCAGGGGTGTTACAATCTTCCCCACTAAAAGAAGTTTCGTTCTCAAAACTTATAAAAATATAATCGAAATCGAAGACAAATTTATTTTTCAAGACAAGTTGGGCTCGGAACCCGAAGTTTAAATTCATTTAAATTAATAAAATCGTCAGTTAAAAATTATTCGATAAAAATAATGACAATAAAAATTATTTGTAAACAAACTCGAGGGGGAAGAGTACCCAAATATTTTCAAAGCAACAGTAAAATGTTTTGGTTAAGAAATTCGACAATATTTTATTTTAAGACAACCAAAATTTTAGTTCTGGGAAATCAAATTTGTTAGTTAGTAAATAAAATCGAACCAGTCATCAAACATTTTCAATAATAGATTTAAAGTTTACCGACAATAAAACAAAAACTTAGACATACAAAGTTTTTCGAAAATTTTAAACCGTTTTACCTAATAATATTATAGAAATCAAAATATTAGGAATTATGAAAGTTTTTGTAAAATTTAAACACGCTTGAAAATTGAAATTTGAAACAATTTCGAAATACTTTACAATAAATTATTAAGGCATTTTGAAACAAGACTAAATATATGTTATCAACCAAAAACGAAAATGAAAACGAAGTTTTGAAATATGTAGCTCAAATGTTAAAATTTCACGATAGCCCAAAATCTTAAATTGATCAAACTTTTTACAAAACGGGAAGTTTTAAAATTTGAAATTATGCCTAAAAATGTTAAAATTTCCTGAAAATCAATTTTTTTTACTAGTTCGACTTTTCATAAAATAGGTTCGGAAAAATGATATACGGATAAATAGAGTCAAAGTCAACGACAAATCAAACAAAAGTTTTCAAACCCGATAAACAAGTCGAAAGGGTTTGGCCGAAGAAGAAGTAGCCGGATTTAAGAAAATCTAAGGGGAGGAAAGAAATTGAGAGTCAGATAAAGCTCTCGAGGATTAGAGAATAAATTAACTATCTCGAGATTCCCGGTACGACTCACACAACACGGGTTCCTAATTTCCATCAACTAACGTTAAGTCCAACATTAGGCACTAGGTGGTATAACTCAGTCACAGACTCCAAAAATGTCTTACGTGATTACCCAATCATTCAATCGACACGATACTAATCAACAATTGTTTTACAATCTAATCTCTTCAATTAAAATTCCAAGGGTCATCAGACAAACCCAAACTCGCAATCGACAAGGTCCCTAAATTCAAAGCTCATAAAGTTTGAACTCGAGGTAAACCCCAAATTTCTCGAGTAAAGAACACTAAACAAGATCCACCAATTTAACAATGTTCGGTGATGGTAGAGATTTTGCCGTGGGCCCTACCGATCAAGTATTACCAACTATACCTAACTAGTAGCTAGGGTAAGTCGGGTCGATATCCACGGAGAAGGTAATAGGGTGTCTAGACTATGGTCTACCTAAAAACGAGACTATGTTACCAAAACAACACAAAGAGAAGTAAACTAGCAAGAATTGACTAACTATTGTGTTGGAAAGGGATGAAACTAGACTATCAATGAACTAGATATAACATAAACTAAATGAAATAACTAAAGCTAAATTCAATCAACTAACTAGAGGAAAGAAAGCTAATGAAGATGAAGAAATCAAATATGGGAAGGAGTAGGGTTAGGTTGGGTTCATAAGTGTAGTAGGATGATTGGGAGGCCAAGGGTGTAGGTTTCACCTAGTTACTAAGGTCGGTCCGCGCTCTCGCGCCAAAACCTAAGTCCGCACTCTCGTGTCAAAGACTAGACCCGAATACTCATGCAAGGTATTACCCAAAACACAAGCATTCAACCACAAATCGATCACATAAATGAGAAGATGAAAACAAGTATGAGAAGCATGGCCACTACAACTCAAACAAGCAATTCAACAAACACATAGAGTGCTCAACATGTGACTAGTAACAAAGATTCCACCTTTTCCCTTAATCAAACCCTAATTACCCATAATCCACACTTAATCCCCCTACTAACCCCACAAAGAGTCTACTCACTCATATTCAAACTAATACTAACAATAATAAGAGAAATCAACATAAACAACAAAACATTCATTATGAACCAACAAGAACAATGAACAATATGTAAAGATTAAAATTTGAAGAATTAACAAAGATGAAGAGAAAAGAGATTATACCAACTAACAAGAGGATAAAAAGATGAGAACTTGCATTAATAAGAAAAACCCAAATAAATCTCTCAAGGTTGTCAATCTTGGATGAGTCTTCAAGAATCTACTTAATACAAGACTAATTACTAGGATTAATCTAAGATTAACAAAAGTTTAAGGAAAGATTAAGATAATGAGAGGATAAAGTCTATCTAGGGTTTAGAATAATGTAGAGGGGTCTAAGATGCTTAAACAATACAAGGGAGGAGGATTTATAAGATTACAAGAGTGAAGGAGAAGAAAAGAAGAGGCGCGGGCTACAGCTGGCTCATCCCGGTCGGGATGGATAGTCCCGGTCGGGATGACACACCCATCCCGGTCGGAAAGCTCTCTTCCCGGTCGGGATGGACCAATCAGTAGCCTCTTCATTCATGCACTCCTTCCCGACCGGGAAGGCTACTCTTCCCGCCCGGGAAGGGTCCTGTAGGCCTCCAATATAATCTCTAAGGTCCCTCCTTGCTTCTCATAGGCTTCTCATCGATTCTCTGGGCTCGGGATCGAGTCTAAGGGGCTCGGGAATGGGTCCCGAGGTCTCGGGATCGAATCTAAGGCAGCGAGTGATCGTTCCTTCTCTTCGTTGGCTCCAAAAGTGTAGGAAACGAGTCGGAATCGTTCCAATTCTCCATGAATGGTCTTGGGAACCTAAAACGAACAAGAAGAAGCATAAGTAGCCCAGAAACCGCTCCAAAGAGCGATTTCACAAGAGAAACCGGGACCAAACACAACAAATAGTCACTACAAACTACACTTAACATTCAGGCACAAAATTCTCAAAAATGACCACCAACATATTTATAATGCCACAAGTACAGAAGTTGGGAAAGTAACAGATCCTCATACATGCTCAAACCTATAGGTAATGGCGCAAAAACTCACATCTTCAAACACGTCAATCGACTAAGGTTTCTGAAAATCCCATCAAATTTCATATTGTAACAGCGAAACCTAAAATATTTATTAACTCAACGAATGAAGCCACAAACTTGTTGGTCTAAGGGGTCTGAACTATAAATACACTAAGATGATTGGCATTAAGTATTCCTCAAAATAACGCGATAAATCCAATCTTCATAGGTTACAACCTTAAACAACGATCAAAGATCTAATCCTTAAGAAACACGGGAAGTCTATGTCCACCAAAATTTATAACGACATTTAAACCTTTAATGGTACCATAACGCTCAGGCTAACATTTTAAACGATACTCTATGATCCCAAATATTCGCGATGCATCCATCAAATAAGCATTAGGTAAGAATCCTAAAGTAATATTATCTGTTACACTTTCGATAAGAATTAAATTAAATGTATAAAATGAATAGAAACAGAAATAAAAATTTGTTTTAAGTATAAGAAGAGTTTCCGAGACAATTAGAATTTTAGGACTTTGAAACCATTAAACGATAGATTCGTTTCATAATAATTTTAAGAATTTCGAGTTAAATCGTAAAAGTAAAGATATGAACATAATTTTAATTTACTTTAATTTATACAATCAGGGGTGTTACATCATGTTCATTAGGAAACAAGGGAGAATCATATGATGCACCGCTCCTCAAGGTGATGGCGTTCACGGTTTCAAATTTCGATGGTACGCCGTGAGGAGGTAGTTGACCCTTTTGCCTTGAAGAACTACCCGAAGCAACTTGAGCTAGTTGGGTTTCGAGCATCTTCACATGAGTTTTTGTTGCCTTGTTTTCCATTTGAAGTTGGTTATAGAGTTCTTGTTGGGTTCTTTGCATCTCCAATTGACTTCTTTGCATCTCCAAAATTGTCTTTTGCATGTCAAAATCCCGAGGCGGAGATTGTTGGTTATGTAGAGTATTGGTGATGGCTAAGGGAATGCCATAATCATGAGTTGGAGAGCGGCTCCTTGGCTTGTTTTCTTGTTGAGCATTTTGGGACCCTTGTTGTTGTTGAAAGGTCTCTTCGAACCCTTGAGAATTGCCTTGATTTAGGCATTGGAGATTACCTTGATTTTGGTACCCTTGGTTGTGGTATCCTTGGTTGTTGCTTTGAAAGCCTTGAGAGTTAGGATTACCTTGGAAACCACGTTGATGATTGAAATTCCCTTGATTTTGGAACCCTTGATTGTTGTTGAAGGCACCTTGGTTTTGTTGTTGGAAGTTGTTAAAAGACCTTTGATTCCCTTGATAACCTTGGTAGCCTTGGTTGTCCCTTAAGGGAGGAGCAACATAGAATGGAAGGTGTTGTTGTAGAGCTTGTTGTTGAGAGGCTTGTTGTTGGGAAGCTTGGAACATATGAGGATTTGGCACATTTTGAGCCTTGTAAGTAGAGTATGGGGCACCTTGCTTGTATGCTTAAAAAGAATTCACTTGCTCAATGCTACTTCGACAATGTAGAGGCTCATGTCCATATATCCCACAAATCTCACATATCCCATAATAAGAGGTTGGAGGAACCACTCCCAAAGCATTGACTTGGTGGATTGATTGTTGGTGGGAAGAAGTTGTGCTTTGACCTTGATTAAAGTGACCTTGGAGCTTCTTATCGATGGCATCCATGTGAGTCTTCAATTGAGCTCCAAGATCGGCACTAAGTTGTGTGATAGCATCGATTTCATGCCTTCCCGCTCTATTTGCCTTTCTACTCCTAGAATATTGAGAGTTGTGAACCGTCATTTCCTCAATCCAAGACCAAGTTTGGTCATCATCGACCTCGGTAAACCTTCCATTGGAACCCATGTTGAGTATAGCCCTAGAATCTTCATATAACCATTCCAAAATTGTTGGACAAGAAACCATTGGGACAACCCATGATGGGGACAAGAACGAACCAAGGCTTTAAACCTTTCCTACGACTCATAAAGACTTTCTTCGTCACGTTGTTGAAACCCCGTGATTGAAGCTCTCAATAGGTTAGTCTTCTCCGGTGGATAAAACTTTTGGTAGAATGCTAGAGCTAGCTTCTTCCATGTGTCTATACCTAGAGCCGTCTTGTCGAGATCTTTGAGCCATTGTTTTGCCTTACCAATCAAAGAGAAAGGAAATAGGACCCACCGAATTTGGTCTTGGGTTATTCCCGGTTGAGAGATGGCATCGCAATAGTCCGAAAAGGTTTTCATGGGTTGATGAGGATCTTCTGTTGGCAACCCACTAAATTGGCTTCTTTCAACCAATTGGATAAATTGCGTTTTAGTCACAAAATTCCCAGCATATGCGGCCGGTAAAGCGGTTGGACCGGGCAAAACGTCTTCCGTGAGGGTTGAATGAGAAGAGAACTTAGGCATTATGTGGTTGATTGGTGATTGAAGCACAGCTTAACGTGCTTAGCAATGGCCCTATAAATATCTTTTCAACTGGTACTCTTTCTTACTCCCTCTCTCTCTCTCTTTGTCAACAGGAAGAAATTGCTGTGGAGGATGTGAAGTACTTGGTACTTTTATTCACTTTTCTTATTAACATTATGCTTTGAATAAATATACATTCAAAATGGTGTTGTTGAATTGAATTGTTGGTTTTTGATTGAATCTGCATTTGATATATTTTGATTCGATTCTCGCTGCCAGTTTTGATCATATTTTTGTAGGAGTATCGTCACTTTTGTTATGAGTATTTGTAACTCATTTACTGTACTAGATGAAATGATGATGAGGTTAATGATTAGTGTTAAGTTTAACATTTCATTGTGAAGAATTTTTATGTTTGAATTTATTTATTTATGAATTGTGGATAGTTAATTGTGATGCTTGGGGTTAGTTACTTCAACTCAAAAGAACATGCTTTTAGTAGTCTATGAAACTCTTGTAGTATAGCGTGTTAACTGTTCTCTACATTGTGTTAAGCTTATGACCCTTAAAAATATACATAGAGCTGGCAGCAGAGAGGTAGGGACTAAGAGATTCTACTGTTGTCGACGCCGGAGCTGCTCGTGCTGGAGTTTCTGTTCTTGACGCATTCCGTCATCCACCGTCGATTAGGTATAGTTTGTAATCATCGATTGATGTTATAATATTTATGATATGTTGGAAACATATCATAAATGCATAATTAATTTGTATTTTTTTTTGGTTATTTAACAGGAATAATACCAACTTTGGGTGGTATTCCAACAATAAAACCAACTTTAATTAATACGGGAATAAAACCAAGTATGAGACATATTACACGAGAATGAAATATGCTTACCTGCTACCGCCTATACCCGTTAACATTACCACTAACACAAACTCCCAAACTTTTAACCTCATTATCACTTTTAACTAACCTCATTTACTCCCAAACTTTAAACTTCATCTTCTCGATTCATCAATTCAAAATGTCTTCTTCATTCATTCATCACTTCAGTCGTGCTTCGTCGAAGGTAATTTTTACGGAACTTTTATTTTTTTTATCTTTTCTCAAACTTTTGTCAAACTTGGTCGAAGGTAATTGTCATTAATTTTGTCGAAAATCAATTTTCAGGGGTATTGTCAAGTTCATTCCTCAATCTTGTGGTTCGACAATGTCAACGGTTAGTGTTTTTTTCATTTCCCCTAAATCGATTTTTCTGGGTTGAAATTAGGGTTTTTGATTTTTTTTGGGTTTAACGGTTTTCGATTTTTCTGGGTTTAATTTGGGGTTTTAAGTGTCCAATTAGTGTTCTCTTTTATAATTGGTTTAATTGAAATTGATGAATTATCCATGGATTTGGAGAAAAGATGGATTTGGAGAAAAGATGGTTTAGGAGAGAGAATTTGATTTAGGGCAATAAAGAAGATGAAGATGGGTGTTAATTAATAGCATGGGACCCACAAAACCGACTTCATCCGGTCATTTAAGAGGCAATTTCATTCTCGTGTAATATGTCTCGTACTTGGTTTTATTCCCGTATTAATTAATGTTGGTTTTATTGATGAAATACCACCCAAAGTTGGTATTATTTCTGTTAAATAACTCTATTTTTTTTGGAAACATAATATTTTAGGAGATATTGATGTTATAATGCATTATTGTACGTTACCAATGTAATTTTCCGTCCAATATAAATTTGTATACATTTTGGCATTAATATATATATATATATAAATATATTTATGATATGTTGTTTGTTGTATTTGAGTATTTGTGGAATTGTAAACATATGTTGTTTGTTGCATGTTTTTATGAAATTTTGGCAATTTGGGGAGCCAAAAACGGGCAATGAATTCACCAATATTGCACATTTGCAAGGGACATTCCCTTGCAAATCCGTTGCAAGTTTTGTCTTTTGCAACGGATTTGCAACGGACATTATTGTCATGCAATCGACTTTATTTCCGTTGCAAGTCCGTTGCAAATGGCAGTTTGCAAGTGATTTGCAACGGAATTAGTCATTTTTGCAACCACTATTTGCGAGGACACAAATCTGTTGCAAAAAGCCTTTTTGCAACGGAATTTGAGCCTTTTGCAACTGATTTGTCCCTTGCTATGGCTATTTTTTTTGTAGTGGTTGAACTTGTAGGGGATGTATTTGGACTTGTGAGAGATAAAGGAGATTGTTGCTTGAGATGAAGTTGATATGGAGGTGCCGAAGGGGTTTAGGAAACTCTCTTCGGTGGCTTCTGTAGATGATGAGTTTAGATCAATCCCCGAGTTTTGCTCAAAACCTTGGCTTGCACCCGGTTGGGAACCTCTCAATCTAGCAACCGTCCGTTGGCGAAGGTTTCGAAATAACCTTTCCGGTTCTGAGTTGTAAAGAAGAGGATGGTTGCCACCTCTAGGCATAAACTGTAGACTACGAGCAAACGTGAGAAGTCTAGTGCTTTTTGAGCACTAGACAAGAAAGAAATAAACTCACACACACACAAGAAGCAAGGGAAAACAAAGGAGAAGAAGAACACAAAATAAAAACGAAGACAAAAACAACAAAATATGCACAAAGGGTAAATGAAGAACACAAAACGGTAACTAAGTCAAGCAAATAAGTAAACAAAGTCTAACTATTCACCGTCCCCGGCAACGGCGCCAAATTGATCGAAGGAATTTGCCGTGTATCCTACCGATCAAGTAAATCAACTAATCCTAACAAGTAGCTAGGGAAGCCGGGTCGATCCACGAAGACGGAAAGAGGGGGTTAGACTAAGGTTACCTAAACACAAGACTAGGTCACAAGGTCACAATTACACAAGAGGAGGAGAATTGACAAAAACTTACTAACTAGGACAATGAAAAGGGAAGAAAACTAGGAAAATGAAGGAACTAAGGATGATGTAAACTAATCATTGAACTTAACTAAAATGAAACAATAAACTAGGAAAACAATTACAAAGATGATGGAGAAATCAAATAGGAAAAGAGTAGGGTTAGGTTGGGTTCATAAGTGCAATAGGATGGTTGGGAAATCGAGGGGGTAGATTTCACCTAGTTACTAAGGTCGGTCCGCGCTCTCGTGTCAAAGACAAACCCGAATACACATGCAAGATGCTACCCAATACAAAAGGATTCAAGCACCAATAAACCATACAATGAGAAGGATGAAACAAGCAAGAGAAGTATGACCACTACTACTCTAATAAGCAATTCAACAAACACATGGTATGCTTAACAAGTGACTAGTAACAAAGAATCCACCTATACCCTCAATCAAAACCTAATCACCCAAAATCAACACTTAATCCCCCTACTAACCCCACAGCAAGTCTACTCACTCATATCTAAATCAACACTAACATTAACAAGAGAAAATATCAAAATAACAAGAGCCTTCATTATGAGGATTAAACTAGTAAGAACAACAAGCAATAGATAAAGATTAAAACTTGAATAACAATCAAGGATTAAGAGAAAAGAGAAGAGAAGGATTATACCAAACCAACAAGGAGATGAAAAAGATTCAAACTTGTATAAATAAGAAAACACAAATAAATCTCCCAAGGTTGTCAATCTTGTAGAGTCTTCAAGAATTCCCTTAATACAAGAGTAACTATCTAGATTAAGCTAAGATTAACAAAAGATTAAGGAAAGATTAAAGAGAAACTAAGCTAATGAGAGGAGTTCACTATCTAGGGTTTAGCATAATGTAGGATAATGAAAAGTCCTTAAAACAATACATGAGGGGGGTATATATAGGGTTTCACGAGCAAAGGAGTTGAAAGAATGACGGAGCGGCTGAAATGGACCCTTCCCGACCGGGAAGAGGCTGATCCCGACCGGAAAGGAGTGGTCCCGACCGGGAAGGTCATGATCCTGGCCGGGATCACCTGTCAGAAGCGTATGTTTGTTGTTGCTTCTCGTCTCGGTCGTGATTGATGTTTTCGGATCGGGATGGGTCATGTAGGCTTCAAATATGATCTCATAGGTCCCTACTTTCTCTTCCTAGGCTTCTTATCGACTCTCGATGCTCGGGAATGGGCTCCAAGGGACTCAGGATCAAGTCTAAGCCACCGGGTCATCGTCGCTTCTCTTCGTTGGCTCCATATGCGTCGGAAACGAGTCGGAATCGTTCCAATTCTCTAAGATAGGCCTTAGGAACCTAAAACAAGCTAGAAGAAGCGTAAGTAACCTCGAAACCGCTCCAAAGAGCGATTCTCCAAGAGAAACCGGGACCAAACACAAGGAATAAGCACTGCATAACACACTTATCATCAGGACCGTCCTCTAAATTTTCAAAATTCAATCCTTTTCAAAAACCTTCCTTATTATAGGACCTACCGTAATCCGTGTGTCGGGTCTTTTCATATTTGTCGAAGGTCTAGCGTCGAAACTTCGTCGATCCTACATCCCGGGTTCCCCGTCCTAGTCCGCCTTTTTCTAAAGGCACAACCAACCAACACAAGTCATACACTCGTAAATGGAAGGTTTGTCTAAACACTCGAGTCCTAACTAGAAAGTCCCACGCGATCTTTCCCTCTAGCAGGACGGTCCCCACGACCTTACCTAAGGGAATTTTGCCCACCTTTAAATTTGTTAGTCGAGTCATCCCAATTCAAGAAACCTTTAACTTAAGGGTCTACCCTAATCACAGGGTCATCATTATTCAGGTCGAGTCAAGGGTCTCTAGCATCGGAACTCATCCGATTTCGACATCGCAAGTTTCTTCCCCTACACCGTCTGCCTTTCCTCGAGGTCGAGTCAACCTTTTACCGGGCATAGCCCTATAACAAAAGGTTCTTGATCCTTACGTCTAAGGGTCACTCGTCCAACACTCGAGTCTTAGCAAAATCATCAATCCCACTCGGGGGCTACCCTTCAGCAGAGCGATCAATCACGATTGCTCTAAGGGTCATGTCTTACACAAGTTGTCACACGTATCCCACTTTCGAGTCACTTAGATGTCGCACCATCTGAGTCTTATCAAAGTCCTCGGTCTCACTTTGGGGCTATCCTCCACTCGAGCAGTCGACCACGGTCACCTTCAGGGGTACCTTACGTTCATCATACACCGGCGTCCTTATGATGCCTTCTTCGAGTCGTACATATGCTATGGACACTCGAGTCACCTTAGGTTTAGGTCGCCACTGTTGGTCCGAGCACGCGACACGGTCAAACACGGTCGCCCCATTTTCGGACTCACCCTCGTACAGCTCAAGTCTCATGGTCGAGTCCAAACCAGGGTTGTTACCTTGTCCAGGTCCACGTTCGAGTATCCCAGTCCAAGAGTCTTAGTCATTCCCATCACCTCGGGCCATGTCTAGTTTGACTCCCTCTCTTACATTTGCGCAAAGCCGAGTTTAGGCGAGTCGTGGCACCTGTCGTTCTCTCCAATCAAAGACCTTACCAAAAAAGAAACAACCAACCGAGCATCCGAAAGTCCGGATTTGACTCGAGTCTAAGTCTGAGTCCGAGTCTAGGATACCCTACATCCTTATTTCAAAATAAGAGTCAGAGTCATTTGTATTCAGTCCTCTTTTCAAAATTCAAAAAAATTAGCTCTTTTCAGTATCTCATATATGCTTTCCTTATGTGTTTCTGAGAACATGATGAACACCATCATACACTGTGAGCACACGCACGTGACTATTATAGGCACATATATAATGACTGCAGGAAATCGAGCCCGTGTTTCCCTTTTACCTATTCCATGACTGGTATAGAAAGCCACATAACCACCCCTAGTAGGAGCGGTATCGAATCCTATGACAAATAGTCTCCTAGTCTGGGTTCAAAATGGGAGGCAAGCCCATTTCCTACAATAAACACCCTTCCAATAGACTGACCAATCCCTACCTTAGGCGTTAGTCTGACCAGAAGCAAAAAAAAAGAAACATCGTAATTCTATAAACGTGATGCCAAAAATACCCAACTTGGGACGATGTTTCCACCAAGCTTGCTCGGAATTATGCTGACAATCTCGAGATTCAAACCACCATGCTTACCGTAGAGTACTCCATCACGGTTTGCACTCACATAAACACCAACCAGGCTTACACCTTACAAAGGTTTAGTTCCACAAGCCTAAACCAACCGATAGGCCCAACCCCAAATCCACCCACAACTTCAGAGGGAAGGAAAACCGTGAAAAAAAAGAAACAAACAAAAAAAATCAGAAAGTCCAAAAAAAATAAATCAAAACCTCATGACCACAGTTAGCGGTCAACTCGAGTGAAAGTCCCTTGGACGGAGTACGGTCAATTCAAAATTACCAATGCCCATACCATCAAATAGGGGGGAAACAATCATGCTGGTCAGCTAACACCACACTTAACCTTTCCACGTTACAACCCTCAAGACCTTCTCGAGACCTAGGCTAAGAGACAGCCCGGAATTTTGAGGATTCAAGCTCCATAGGATACACCCTAACCATTAGGGTCGGACATGGAAATCAGATCCCGCATTATGAACCTAACCCGATCGAAGTTCAAGTCATTTTTACTCGACTTCCCCCTTTCCTATCACATTACAATACCTTACCCTCGAAGCTTTAGCTCCACAAAATCAAGCTCCAGATGTCAAAATATCAAAGCCATTTACGACCTAGCTCCACATTTCCAAAAACATCCAAACCCGTTACCAGCCCCAAACATGGGAACTCAACCTGCAGTCGGCATAGAACATGCCCAAATAGTTCACACCACCTTTAGGGGCTACGCCGGAGAACGCTCACAGTCATAGGATCAACATCCTAACTATTCTAGCCCTTTGATCAAGACATCATTGGAAAGGCACCTAACCTACACCATCGCTATGGCTAGTTACACACAAAGCCCTAATAGACTAGGCACCAAAACATATCTTCCAATCCACTGAACTACGGCTTGGTTTGATTTCACCACACGTGAATACGTAGGCAGCCTTTCAACAAAGGTACAACCACCCACACTGACACAAATTTAAAAAACACCGTTATTCCGGTTACGACATTGTCACGTTCTCAACAGCTAGCTTTGTCGTCCTGGGGGCTTCTTTTAAGCAGAAGACCTCCATCCACTCACAATATCCAAAAGACTTTCAAAATCTAGCCACCTTTATGTAGTGTGTCTTAGTACTCGGCTTAGTCGAAGACGAGAATCTGTCAGGGACTCGAAGCGACACCCACTTTGGAAATATACCCCAAAACCAAAAAAGATCCAAAAGAACACCAGACTACAACATTGCTACTACTAAGTCCTGTAATTAAAGAGTACATATCTTTCTCATTCCGAGGATTCGACCATGTTGCCACTTGCCTAGGCTACGGAATAGCGCAACTTAAGAACCTTGTCATCTTAGGCGGCCCACCCCCTACCGAGTCATGGTCCAACCCCTCGAGAGTCCAGTCGTGTCTGTCAACTCGTCATGTTACGTCCAGAGTCGAGTCTGTCAGTATATCTCTCTCCTCGAATTCTCGCTTTGAAATCTGCAAAACTTAGCCGTTTGAGAAAATCCTTTTCGACAAGGTCAAATTTCGGTCTATTTAAACCGCAAATTTCTTTTCTACCCCTTTCAATTTTGAAAACCTATCTCCTAGCACGTGAGTTGCTTTCAGGACTTCGATTTCAAAATGAAGCAAAAATCATTTTCCCCAGCGCAAGTCAGTCTATAGATGCTAACTGCATTCCCTGTATGCTATCTTGCTGTCTGCTATATTTGCTATTTCGGCCTATATATCTAACATTTCAGGTACCAGCTTGGCTTCCCAACGGAACAACAAGTTTTTATTCCCCAGCGTGAGTCATGTTTTACCTAAATGTTATATGCAAAGGTTTGTAAGCATGTACAACTCAAGGCTTCAGAGGAAGGCCCGCGCAACTCATCAAAACTCCCCAGCGGAAGGCCCAAGGTGGCGTTTCTCCTAAAAGAAACACGGGATGTGCCTACATATAGGTACACCTAGGGCTTGTTAGGCAAGCTCCCGCGTAATTCTGAGTTGGGATGTATCTGCAAACAAATACACCTAGGGCTTCTTAGGCAAGCTCCCGCGTAGTTCTGAGATGGGATATATCTGCAAACAGATACACCCAGGGCTTCTTAGGCAAGCTCCCGCGCAGCTCCAAGATGGGATGTATCCGCATACAAATACACCCAGGGCTTCAAAAACAAGTCCCCACGGAGCTATCCCTGATAACAGAACTCATGTATATATGATTTCTATCTTATGGCTGGCGAGCCCTTTCACGCAAGCCTAATGGACTATAAACGACCCGACTGGCAGTCTGCCAGGTCTTAATCCTCGATTGGCCTGGTAGCTACTCTGACTTTTGACTTATCTAACGTAGACGTTATTATTGACCCAGACGATCTTTAATTCTTAATAACATTAATAAATATTCTGTAATACCCCCTCCGAGCTTCTAACATTGCCTCATTCACTTTTGGTGTGAAAAATAAGGAAGAGAAAATGAGTGGTTAAAAAAGGAAGGAGGAAGAGAGAGAAATAGGTAGTTGAATGTGAACCACACATTTATGGCTTAAAGTGGAAAATGGGTAAAAGATCAAACTTAGTCCAAAAAGAAAAATTGCGCAATGTTATAAACTCGAAGAGAGTAGCTATTAAGGTAACCAAACTTTTCTTCTAATAACATTTATTATATATAAGTATATTATGTTAGTAATTTAATAAATTGCTTATTTAAATATTTAGGCTTATTTATATGACTACATTATATATATATATATATATATATATATATATATATATATATATATATAGGTGGGTTCCGGTGAGGCAGGGTAACTCCTTACACCCATTGAGGCACAATCGAAACCATTAGATTAAGATGGGACATACATCCAAATAAGTGTTATATACACTAAAAAAATTCATTATATACGTTATTAAACTCACTATATACACACACTTAAGAACTCAATATATATATATATATATATATATATATATATATATATATATATATACAGTAAAAAAAATGTTATATACTCTTAAATAAAAAAAAAATATATATACACTCAAATAGTTATTATGTACACCAATTAATCAACAATGGAACATACATCAAAATAACTGTTATATATACACTAAAAAAACTCATTATATACGCTATTAAACTCACAGCATATATACACTTAAGAACTCAATATATACAGTAAAATAATTGTTATATAAACCCAAATAATTAATATGTACATCAGTTAATCAACAATGGAACATACATCAAATAACTGTTATATACACTAAAAAACTCATTATATACGCTATTAAACTCACTACATATATATACACACTTAAGAACTAAATATATATACAGTAAAATAGTTATTGTTATATACACTCAAATGGTTACTATGTACACCAATTAATCAACATATATATACACTGAAATAATTAGCATATGTACTTAATTATTTGATATAATAGAATTGTTATATACCTTAAAACAGTTATTATGTACACTGAAATTGTTTTTATATACACCAATTTTATTTTAAATTTCGAATTTTTTTTTTGGAAAAAAAATTTTCGGATTTTTTTTTTTCGAAAAAAATATTCCGAAAATTTTTTTTTTCCGGAAAAGAAAAAAAAAAATTCGAAAAATATCGATTTTTTCCCCGGAAATTTTTTTTTATGTATGAGTTTTTGTTTTTATCTTAGCCTTTAATTTGATTTTAATCTAATGGTTGAGATTGTGCCTCAATGGGTGCGACGAGTTGAGCTGCCTCAAAGGATCCTAGATCTATATATATATATATATATATATATATATATATATATATATATATATATATATATATAGAGTAAGGCTCTTATGAGTCCCTTACTCTTTGTGAGTCCCTAAGTCCTCATCCCATCCATTGGATGGGATGAGGATGGATGAGCAAGATGCATCCAATTAAAAAAAAAAAAAAAAAAAAAAAAAAAAAAAAAAGGGGAGATTTACGTTCCTAAAATAACTCACAAGAATTTAGGAAACAAATAACTTCCTATCATTCACGTTCATTTTCATTCACGTTCATTTCCATTCCACGTTCATTCACACAATCACACCTAAAAACCAAAAAACCCTTTCTTCATTCACGCTAATTCATCGTTTTTGATCTCGAAATTCTGCTACAATGGATTCAATGACCGCATCATCGTCTTCAACGGTTGATAAGCAACTAATCGATTATAACAATGGTGAGTTTCAGTGATTCATTCACGTTTTTATTCGTTTTTTCTTCACGGATTTCAATAGTAATATTGCTTTCAATCTGCGTTTTCATATCAATGTTTTATCGCGTCAAATTGCCTTTTTTTTTTACGTCGATCTTCATGTTTATAGTGCTTTCATTGACATTTCGACTTTATTTGCATCAAATTTGCGTCTTTTTGATGTCATTGCGTTTTGATTCATAGTTTCGTATCAATGGTATTTTGATATCTCGATCTCCATAGATTACAGGTCTCTATGGTTTTTTTCAAGATTTTCCCTGATATCCATTGATACTATTTTTTTGATATCAATTAACGCAGATTCGTCGTTGAAGTAACATGCCTTCTGAATTAAAGTAACACTTAATTGTAATTACAGTAACACAAATGAACGTTCAGGAAAAGGGTTTTGATGATATTGATTCCATTGTTTTATGTTTGTTATTTGGGTTTTCAATGAGGTCCACTGATAATATTGTTTTGTTTTCTATGAACGCAGTCATCTCATTCATCATAGATTCATATCGATGGTTAATTGATACTTCATGTCGATTTGGCTTCCCTTTTTACGTCAATTTTCATGTTGATATTGTTTTCATTGTCATTTCATTCATTATAGATTCATATTGATGGTTAATTGATATTGATTCCAGAGTTTTATGCTTGTTATTTGGGTTTTCAATGAGGTCCACTAATAATATTGCTTTGTTTTCTATGAACGCAGTCACGACGTTGAAGTAACATACGCTCTACATTACAGTAACACTCCATTGCAATTACAGTAACACTGAATGTTACGAAACAGTTTTTGATGATGATGTTAGAGTAACGTACTTTACCAGTTAGAGTAACACAACGTAAGAGCTGAAGTAACACATTGACTGCATGGGCGTAACGCATATGTATTAACGTTACAGTAACACTTAATTGCAATTACAGTAACACACTGAACGTTGAGAAACAGTTTTTGATGATGATGTTAGAGTAACGTACTTTACCAGTTAGAGTAACACAACGTAAGAGTTGAAGTAACACATTGGCTGCATGGGAGTAACACGTTGTTTACTTTTGTGCAGGTGATATTGGAAGTGATGCGAATGCACAGGACAACATTGATAAAGGTGGATCAGGATGAGGAGGATGAAGTGGATGACGACGACGACGAAGATGAGGAAACTGAGGAAGACACTGAAGAAAATAAGGAGGAACATGTGTTTTGAGATTACTTGTGTTTTTGGTCATGATAAAAATATTTTTCTTTTTTTGTTTACAAGAATAACTGATTTTGTACACATTTTTTTACAAGTAGCATTGTGCTACGTAGCAATTAACTCTATATTTTATTTAATGCATGTGCATTTGGTTAGAGTAACATCTTTGTTCTATTGGAGTAACACCTTCCGTCAGTTAGAGTAACAGACATAATGCATTAAAGTAACTGAGGACAACAGCGTTTAAACAAATGATTACCAAAGTAATTGATGATAACTTGGATTGGAACCATTCATTACCAAATTAACGATTGTCGTTCTTTAAAGAACGATATATAATGCGTCAGAGTAATTGATGATAATAACATTGTTTAACCTTGAGACAAAGAATAACACCATTAATTACTTAGAGTAACATCATTTGTTCATTAAAGTAACACTTATAATACGTCAATGTAACACGGGTGTGTAGCCTTGCTTGAGTTGAAGATGAAAGAATGAGCGGGTGTGTGTTTTGAAAGAAATCAGAAGTCGAGAGATTGAGTTTGGGATGATGAAGATGAAGAGTTTTAGTTAGGCGGGTGAATTTGAATGAAAAAATTGAATGTGATGAAACATAATCAAGTGAGTTAGGTGGTTGGAGATAATTAAGGGAGGAGAGAGGATTTTATTATATTTTTTCCTAAATATGTTATATATTACCTTAATTACTAGCCTCAATCACCACCATCCATTCCATCTAAATCAATGGCTCTAAATAGGACTTATGGACTCAAAAAGAAAAAGAGGACTCACTTGATCTTTACTCTATATATATATATATATATATATATATATATATATATATATATATATATATATATATATAATATATATATATATATATATATATATATATATATATATATATATATATATATATATTATATATATATATATATATATATATATATATATATATATATATATTCATGATATTTACTTGTTTAATTTATTTATCACATTTAAATTTCTGTCTATATGAAAAATTGAGAAAATGAATAAAAGAACTTAAAATAATAAAATTTACTTATATCATTTTCTTTGTATATTAATTATTTAATTCTATTTACTATGTATATTCATTCTGTGTACTTTATGTTTATTTATTTATTTATTTCTATTTACTATGTATTTTATATAACTGTAATTTTGATCATATTTAATTTTCCGTAGTACTTTTACAATTATTTATATATTATAATAATAGAGTAAATTAGTAACTTATAAATGTTTTATTTTAATAAAACTTCAATTATTATTTTTATATAGGTAAAAATTTATAAATTTTATTTTCTAAAATAAATGAATTTATTTTATTAAAAAACTTTTACACGACATTTATAAATATTTAAAAAATGATTTTAGAAATTTTGTAAATCGATTAAGTACTACTTAATTTATATTTTTCAGAAACTTACATATTTTTCAGAAATTATAAATTTTAAAATAATATTTTATTATAATTTAATATTCATTTTTATTTTAATATAAAACTTCATTTAAAAAAATTTACTATTTTAAAAATATTATATGATATTTGGGATATAATGTTTCGGGTGACACTTGAGGATTAAAGTGTAACGTTGTCACACTAATAGTAAGTATTTGAGGATTTACTGTTTCAAATGAGTCCGACCAATTATTGAAGGTCACCAAGTAATGTACTACTTGTTCACGGGCGACTTTTATATAAAGTTTACGAGGCGAGTCTGGGACGAATAGCTTGTGTTGGATTCTACCATGCGTGGTGTTTCGACTGCACTTGTAACGAAAAGCAGACTCGGAGGCTGCGGTTCGAGAGTCAACCTAGTGTTTAAGGTAGTCGTCTTACGGCAGTGAGAGCTGCGGTTCAAGAGTCTGCGTAGGGTATGTGGCACACGTATAGACAAGTAATTGATCAGTATTACCACCTAGGTAACGGGGGCAGAACAGGATTCTGAAACTGCGGGTTCCGTCTTGGTGATGCAGAGAATGTAATCATCAGCTTTCATTTCAGCCTAGAGCCCCGTCTGAATAAACGTATAATATAATAGAAGTTCGGGCCCAATTGAGCCTTATGGGTTAGATGTAAAACTCATAAGATCGGTTCGTTCTACGAGTTGGTAACACGGTTACTTCTATTGGTGAGATGCAAGCCAATAGGGTGTAGCGGTGATACTGGTTGCCACGACTCGTGTGTTTATTCTTTGTTTACGTGAAAAATGATTTTAAAATCAAATGGCTGCCAATGTCCCATCTTTTAAACTTTATCGTTTTCATCACCTCACATGTTGATAATTGAATTACAGGAAACTATCTGTTACATGATATCCTTTAATATTTTTGTAAGCATATTATTTGTTATTCACATGATTGTATTAGGTGTTCGAGGTGATGTTAGATAAACGACTTGGTTGCTATCCCGCACAGCGTCCACTGTTTTATTTTTTTTGCAGGTCTAAGACGTTGGAGAATCGAGCGATAGATTTTAATAATATTTTTTATAAAATACAATCTATATTCTGTACTAAGTGAATCAAGACTATGTAATTAATAGTCGTTTGTTGTAAGGATCCGTACCAATCCAGATTTATTTAAACTCTGATTTAATTTTAATTAAATGACTTAGATAATTTTCCGCATTATCTATTAATTTAAGTTATCGAAAATCCGTGTTGTTACAAGAACAGGATTCCGAAAACAGCGGGTTCCCTCTTGGTGATGCAGAGAATGTAATCATCAGCTTTCATTTCAGCCCAGAGCCCCGTTTGAATAAACGTATAATATAATAGAAGTTCGGGCCCAATTGAGCCTTATGGGTGAGATGTAAACCTCATAAGATCGATTCGGCCCACGAGTCGGTAACACGGTTACTTCTATGGGTGTGATGCAAGCCAATAGGGTGTAGCGGTGATACTAGGAGCCACGACTCGTGTGTTTTGTCTGTTTACGTGAAAAATGATTTTAAAATCAAATGGCTGCCAATGTCCCATCTTTTAAACTCCATCGTTTTCATCCCCTCACATGTTGGTTAATTGAATTAAAAGAAACTATCTGTCACGTGATATCCTTTAATATTTTTGTAAGCATATTATTATTCACATGGCTGTCTTATGTGTATGAGGTGATGTTAGATGAACGGCTTGGTTTCTGTCCCGCACAACGTCCACTGTTTTAGATTTTTTGCAGGTCTAAGACGTTGGGGAATCGAGCGAGAGAGATTTAATAATATGTTTGTATAAAAAAATACAATCTATATTCCGTACTAAGTGAATAAAGACTATGTGATTAACAGTCGTTTATTGTAAGGATCCGTAGCGATCCGGATTTATTTACACTCTGCTATAATTTTAATTAAAATTACTTAGATAACTTTCCGCATTATCTATTATTTTTACGGGTTGTTACAAGTGGAGCTGAAATCATGGATGTTGATTCGGTAAGTGTATTTACTTTATCTTTTAAATTTACCCTTTGAACAAAACATGTTTTTGCAAATTTACAATTCTATGTTTGCTTGAGCGGTTATGATGAAGATGGAGCCATATACTCGACTTTTTAAGCAAGGCGTCAACTCTCAAGAGGAAGAAAGGGGAATGAATGTTGATGCACCATCATTTTGAATGATGAAGCTTGTAATGCAAATTTATATATCTTTGGTTATGGGCTTACCAGTTATTATGGATTACTTGGTATTATAATAGATAAGTAGTATTTTGACAATTTTAAATTTCCGAACTTGTTTTGTACCCCTCATTAAGTAATTGGATGAGGCAAATCAAAATTGTACTCAATTTAAAAGTTTAGAAACTTGAAGAGACATGTTTAGTATTTTTTACAAAAATATTCATAATCCGTTAAGCACCCGATCTATCCGTATCACCCGCGGATGACGGAATGGACTGGATTCGGGTGAAGGGTGAAGCGGGTGACGGATGGAACGAGTGGACTGGGTGGAGTCGGGTGATGCTCCACCTGATCCGAACCCTACCCGTTGACATCCCTAATCTCTACTGGACAAACGTTACTATTTTCTCTGCTTTATTCTTCCAATCGTTCTATTGTGACATTTAGTTCTTGATCCAACACGTTTTTATTTAGATCCTTCTACGTCAAAACTGTAAGTATCGATTTTATTGAAGATCTTTTTATTCGTTTGTTTTATTTTTAATTTATAAAATGAGTTCTGTGAGTAAGTCTTATGAGTTATTAAGTCGAATTCAAACTTATGGGTAGTGTGTAGTATTATTTGGAAGTGATTCTTTGTACTTGGTTGTCGATTTGTGATAGAAAGAAGGGTCGTATTTCTTGAGTATTGGGTTCTAGTAATCGGTTCATGCGGTTTGAACTTGTTAGGTCGGATTATGTTTAAGCTTGGTTTGGTGGGAACAATGTTAGAGTGTATTTCCTTCGTATTGAAAGTTTCATGTGTTGGTGAAATTAGTGATGCGTATCAATTTTGATTAGTTGATCTATATGTTGTTAATCAAGAATAAGGGAAGTTGTCATGACTAATTTCAATTTGAAGACATTAGTTAGTGGGTTTTAATCTAATAACAAGTTTGTCCGCGATTATCTGATCGGGTACATATAATTAACGAATAGTATTTTGGTTTGGATTTGGGATTTAGTTTTTTCTTTTGACATTTGCTGGAGAATAGTTAGTGTCTTGAGGTTGAGCGGTTTTGATGCATATATAAGTAGTACTCCTATATAGGTTAGACCCATTTTTAAAGTAGACAATTAAGAGAAAATATATGAAGTCGTCACTATCCAAACCAAGATAAGTATACATCTAAATTGCAATAAACAACCATATAAATATAAGTTGACTAAAGATCAAGAACTAGAAAATATAGCTTTCATGAAGTAACATGAACTTTAGATAGCTTAGTAACCTAGAATACTAAATTATTGTACTAGAATAACATAAATATATAAAACTGAAAGATGAAATCATATACAACTGAATATCAAATACTGAGAGACAGAATAAAATTTGAGTGGTTGAAATGAGAGATGGAAAAAAAAGAATACAAAATAGAATGATAATAATGATTAGATGAGTTAGTGTAGGTAGGGATCCCAAAAGGCCAAAAACACCAAGGTAGCATACCAGGATTTCAAAAACAATACTGATATGCGATAGCCAAAATGAGAAAATGGAGCACATGAATGCAAAATAATGACCAGTGGGCTAAATCGACTAAATTATTGACTCTATCCATATCTAACTTCAGATAATGTCTAATGAACATTGAGAAATAAGCGTCTAAGGTTAATGCCGATTAAAAACTAGCTATAAAGAAGCAGGTCAATCCAATCCTTTGGAATAATTTTCTTTTGGTGGTGGCTATTTTTCTATGAAAAAAATGCTCATGTTTAAAATATGAAAAATCGATATAGTGTTAGGGTTTTTCATATTTTTCATGAAAAACCACAAAAAAATAGAAAAAAATAAGAAAAAAATCGATAAATGCAAAAAGACCAAAAACATGAGCTAATTCTTTCTATCTCGATTTTGGTTGTCATAATGAGTGGAGTGATAAGGAGGAATTAGAAGGGTAGGCTAGATTTTTCTTTTCACAAAAAAATAGAAAAAAATAAGAAAAAAATCGAAAAATGCAAAAAGACCAAAAACATGAGCTAATTCTTTCTATCTCGATTTTGGGAGTCATAAGGAGTGGAGTGATAAGGAGGAATTGGAAGGGCAGGCTAGATTTTTCTTTTTGAGTGAAGAAATTTTGTTTTATTTTTGTTTTTAGGTGGTTTTTGCATGA
This sequence comes from Agrostemma githago, assembly GCA_958450325.1. Taxonomy (NCBI): domain Eukaryota; kingdom Viridiplantae; phylum Streptophyta; class Magnoliopsida; order Caryophyllales; family Caryophyllaceae; genus Agrostemma; species Agrostemma githago. Next base: position 13,742,748 of record OY288252.1, read on the forward strand.
TTGTGTGGTATGGAGATTGATCATACTTGGTGACAACACAATCATATTTCTCTTGGAGTTATAAGAAGAAGGGAGACATAAGGAGAAGATGAATGAACATGAGTAGGTCACTTCACTAGGTCTTGGGATAAGACCAAGGTGACCATTTATACTTTATTTTTGAGAAATAAGAAGGTGATTGTGTGATGAGAACAACTTCGGGAAGGGGAATAGCAGGCTGCGCTGCCATATGGTAGGATGCTCCCAACCTGCACAGCCCGCGGCCGCAGGCTGTTTCTGCTAGAATTTCTCCTTGTTTTTCCTTCTTCCTTTCTTCAACTTCATGTTTTTCCTGCACAACACCAAACAAACCACACACCACCTCCTTCTCCAACGACTCTCGACTCCCAGATGTCTCTAAAGTGTTGTCTACCTTTGGTGGGGTCACATCTAGAATGTACAAAGAAGGGTTCTTATTGGGCGCCTTAGATGTTTTGTATATCTCAAAATCTAGGGTCTTCCCATTTCAATCTATGTTCACAAGTTCCTTAGTTATGTCTATCGTCTTGGTATTGAAGGTCTTCGTGAAAGGTCTCCCAAATACGATTAGGGTAGCGCTATAAATAGTCGGTCTCCATGTTTAGGGCATAAAAGTCTTCGGGGAACTCTAATTGGTCGACCCTAACTATCACATCCTCAATTACCACAGACTCTAAGGTAGACATTGGATCGGTCGGCTAATTGAATTACAACCCTGGTACTCATAAGAGGTCCCAACTTCAAAGATTGATAGACATGGTTAAGCTTAATATTAATTGAGGCACCTAAATCAAGCAAAGCATCCTCAAACTTAGAGTCACATATAGCACAAGATAGCGAACCGTCTCGAATCCCCATATTTCTTTGGAAGATCTTTGAGGTGTAGGGATGAGACGTGTTCATTCACCATGGGCTTGATACTCTTCTTTTTCTTAGCTCTTCTAGAAGTGCAAGGATTTTTGAAAAATTGAGCATGTTGAGGCACATCTTAAGACGCTCATAAAGAGGAAAGTGTAGACACTCGATTTGAACCTGGTGGCTTCTCGAACGTCCGACAAACATCTGATGATGATCGGACTGCAACACGATATGATTTTACGATGTTTCGGATGATTTTCTATATATCGGTTCAATCATCTTAACCCAACTCTCAAACTCGAAACGCACGTCACCGTGCGTTTGACATCTGAGACGCCTGGGGCTTGTGTCTGTTTCTGTGTACGTTTTTATGTTTGAGTAGCTTAATCAAAACGAGTAGTGGTCAGTTCTGTATTAGTCTGAGGGCTACGCATCCAACGCCAACGACCCAGAGCGCACAGTGGTGCGCGCCTTACTTGTGGGGCGCAAGGTGTCACGCACCCTTACTCATGCAGTACAGGCGCACTTTAAGCAGAATACCAGGTAAGGTATATCACATAATCGAATAATATCTGTATTACCGCTTTAAACCTGTTTCCCAGAATCGCTAATACGATTAATAAATAGTATTCTCTACTCTTTTACGTGAAACTCGTGGAATGCTTGTCACGTGTTATCGTATATCTCACATGCAAAGGATGTAAATGTAGACACCCATATTTTGACCTGGTTGCTGCATGAGTGCCCGACAAACACCCGATGACGATCAGACTACAACGCGACCCGAGATTAGGATGCTTTAGATAATTTTTCTATAGAATGGATCAAATAATTACTCGGAAAATTTAATTTAACATCAAGACAGCCTTAGTCGTGTCATAACGGTTGCGTCGACACTAATTAGAGTCAATTCCGATACCGGGACCCCGTATCGATCCCGAAATATGCAAAGTCGAACCCGACTCAATGCGTCGGGCCGAGCAAACCTCGGGATGCACCCCGAAGCGCCCCCGGCACAATGACGCGCTAGGGTTAGGGGGACGCTTAATCCCTTAGTAAATGATTTATACCCATCTTCTCGGTTTTCAAAAGTTTCAAAATCGGATCTTTAAATTCCCAGGCGCCTCACACCAGGCGTCCTACATTTGGTGCGCACGACCCCAGGCGTCTGAGTTCTGGTGCGCCTGGACTCAGGCGTCCCAGAGGGCGATTTCAACTGAGCGAGCAACTATAAATACTCCTGATAAGCGAATCGATGCTACTCATCACCTTCGAGCACTCCACTTGATCCCGAGAAGCCTGTGCTAACCTAGTCGGCCCCGAGAATAGTAGCGAAGCTCTGCCGGAATCATCGCAGGATGAGCTAGGAGGATCTGCCCCGAAGTCGAACCGTCACTAGGTTGTCATCTAAACAAAACTTTACATTTCTGTACTTTTATTATGCACTTCGATAATGTCAAACGTGGACACTAGGTCCATGGCATGTTATAAACACACATAACGTCCTTAACTTCAACCATAAACACTAAAACACCCTAACTAAACCCGAGTAGTTGATAAAAGTGTTATGTAGTGCTTATTCCTTGTGTTTGGTCCCGGTTTCTCTTGTGGAATCGGTCTTTGGAGCGGTTTCGAGGCTACTTACGCTTCTTCTAGCTTGTGTTAGGTTCCTAAGGCCTATCTTGGAGAAATGGAACGATTCCGACTCGTTTCCGACGCATATGGAGCCAACGATGAGAAGCAACGATGACTCGGTAGCTTAGACTCGATCCCGAATCCCTTAGCTTGGAGCCCATTCCCGAGCACCGAGAGTCGATAAGAAGCCTAGGAAGAGCAAGTAGGGACCTACATAACCGTATTGGAAGCCTACATGGCCTTCCCGGTCATGGTCATGCCCTTCCCGGTCGGACCAAGTGGGACAGCAAACAGACGCCTCTGACAAGCCTTCCTAACCGGGATCAATCTTTTCCCGAACGGGAAGAGCATAATATCGCCCGGTGGTATGCATAATACCGCCCGGTATTATGCATGGTCCCGACCGTGATGGTCCGTCCCGACCGGGAGCATCCCATCCCCAACGGGATCACTTTCTTCCCGGCCGGGAAGGGCCCAGCGTAGTTCCGTATTCATTTCTTTCAATCCCTTATTCTTGTAACCCCATATATACCCCCCCCCCCTCTTGTATTGTTTTAAGCACCCTACATTAGACAAAACCCTAGATAGACATTAGTGTAGATTAGCTTAGTTTCTCCTTAATATTTTGTTAATCTTAGTTTAATCTTAGTTAGTTACTCTTGTATTATTGGGATTCTTGAAGAATCTACCAATCTTGACAACATTGGTGGATAATTTGGGTTTTCTTCTACGCAAGTGTTCATCTTTTCATATTCTTAGTTGGGTATAATCTTTCTTCTTTCTTTTCTCTTAATCTTTCATAATTAATCAAGTTTCCATCTTTATCTATTGTTTATTGTTTCTCTTTGTTCAATCTCCATAATGAATGTTTCTTTTGTTCCTTTGATTGTTTCTCTAGTTAATGTTAGTTTTAGTTTAGATATGTGTGAGTAGTTCTCCCCTAGGGTTAGTAGGGAGATTGGGTGTGATTAGGGATGATTAGGGTGAGAGGGGTGATGCTAGTTGTTGTTTTTGTTGATTCCTATTTGCCTTGCACTCTACATGTCACTACAACAAAATCACACTTTCGCGGCGATTATTTTGATATTTTGTGGCGTATCTATTCGACGCGAAAGGTTTTCCCATCGATTGTGTATTCTTTGAGGTAGGCGGCGTTGCCGTAGCCTTTCGTGTCGAATAATCTATTCGTTGAGTTAGCTTCTTAAATGTGACGCGAAAGAAGATGAGGTTTAGTGGCGAATTTAGTGTCGATTATTATTGATGCGGTAAATATTTTGATTTTCCCACTAATAAGAATTGTAGCGATTGTATTCGACACGATAAGTACAATAAACCGTCATTTAGTGACAATTGTTATAATTGTATTCGACACGATAAGTATTATTAAATGTCATTCTTTATACAATTATATCAATTGTATTCGACGCGATAAGTATTACAAAAACATCATCGATGACAATCGTAACAACTTTATTCGACACGATATGTAATAGAATTGCAACCATATACCGTATTAAATTGGTATCGATTTCATTCAATACAAAATATCATTTCCATCTCTCGTATACGATGCGAAAATAAAAAGAAAGGACAAATGGAAAAACATGATTCTTATATTTTACTCATAAAATCCCAAAAATTATACGTATCCAACATCAACTAAATTAAAATAATAAAAACAGGTCCAAAATAAGTACAAACAATCTTTTTAAAACCTAAAAAAAGAAACTACGTCTTCAACCCCAAAGAAAAGCTTCAACTCATTTATTCCGTATTACATAGAGTAGTTTTGCCTCGAAAAAACTGCAATAAACAAAGATATATACCAAGTTATAAACAAAGATATGTATATACGCATGTATATATATATATATATATATATATATATATATATATATATATATATACACACTCACTGGTTGATGTATATTATTCCCTGGTACATAACGAACAGTCACAAATCAGCCGCTTGAGTTGGTGTAATCATCCTGTACGAACATTTAAAACACGCCGAATATTACATGGCGTGAGTCAATTATCTGGTTCACTTCAGTATAATATCATATTTATAACTTATTGTGTATTAAGTACGAACCAATTATGTAAAAAATGAAATAAGAACATACCGTATTAGGCTGATCACATTTTGAATATTGTTTTGATGTTCTATCTTTAAAGAGGCCCAACAATTCATAGATTACATTCTCTAGTTGATTTTGCTTTTCCAAGACCTTATTTACCTCTGCATCACTCTTTTCTTGTACCATCTTCAATTCTTCGGTATGTTTTTGTTGCATGAGGTTCATCTCATCTCGAAGCTTGTTCATTAACTCATTGGAGGCGACATTGTTTTCCACAAAGTCTGACGATGGTTGTACACTAGAATTACCCCACAGTTTTAAAGCACACAAGCCTCCACCAACTCTGCGCACACGTCCACGTCTTTCTTCCTTTCCTATTACTTGATCAAATATATCTCCTTTCCAAGCTATCTTTCCATGCATTTGCTCTATTTCATTGGGCAACTCTTGTAATTTTTGTTTCATTAATTCCTAATGTATATAAAAAATGATTGAAATAATCATTGAAATAGTGCCGGAGAAAAAAAGAAAAGAAAATGATGATTGCTACTACTTTTTTGGCTTTTAAAATGTTGATTTATAATAGTATCGGACTCTAGTTAAAAAAGTGTGCAATAAGTAAATAAAACTTACAACTGCTTTTGCCGACTCTTCATCAATTTTCTTCTTCTCTCTTGTTTTTCTATCCTTGTGAGTCTCAATGAAAATTTGAGCGCGACTGGGCTCAACACCATTTACCGTCTAAAGAATATCAAACACTATATTAATTACTGCAAAAAAATATAGAAAGGAAACAACAATATATAGAACACAGATATTAAACAATTTATGAAATAAGAGTACACCCTTTTAGCTCTTAGTTGAGCAAAACTTTGTCTCCCTGCGCAGTGAGGCATAGTTTGATTTTTTTGATTGATCCTATTAATTGTTGCACGTCTCTGTGCATATATAGAAGTGTTAGTTATAAAAATACTTATAGCTTTTCTAATTATTTATTAAACTTACAATAATATAACAATACTAGTCCCAATAAATATAAATATCAAACACCTTTGTCTTGTCTTGATCCCAATAAGAAATCAACTTCAACCATTGATCCATAGGAACACGTGAAGGCTTCGCATTAACCAAGCTTGATCGATTTTGTTTGTTTGGCTCATAGTACATAGCTTTTAGTTCTCCTCTAAAATCCTTAACCACCTTTCCTAATGCCTTAAGAATATGATCTTCCCCTTTATGTGGGAATGTAAATCGCAACTACATAAAAAAATCAAAAGGATTAGATATTATATGAATGTAATATCTAATACAATGAACAATTTTTTTTACCTATAACGAAGGTTAATAAAACATTTATCGTAAATATAACTTTCTTTTATACCTTTATCTCAGTCATACATTTAACTTTGTACTCTTGCGGTACAAGCCTCCAATCGGAATAGCCTTGGGGCGCTAATTCGGGATTTCTCCCCATTGTACCAATGAAACTAGACAAAGCAACAGATCCCTCGCCATAAGGTTGACCTTCCTTATTGAAAAGAACGATTGTCCGTACATCAGCTGGTTGATTCCAAATATCAGTTAAAATAGTCGGCCCTCTACGTCTCACTATCGCCCAAGAAAAGATCATTAGCATTAATCGTATCAAATTTCTACAGGACCACATTCGATAACAAGGCAAAAAAGTTCAATTACATACCTGAACGTTCAACTGTATCAGTATTTGTTTCATTAGGATTATCCTCAATCGAATCTGATGTTTGTATTCCTTCATCTAACACATTTCTTGTGTTATCACTTCCATTAGCGACTGATGAGTTTATATTATGCTCCTCAACTAAATAAAGTAAACATTCTTACCTCTCAATAGGGTACATCCATCGATAATGCACCGGACCACCAATTTTAGCTTCAGCAACGAGATGAACAACAAGGTGTACCATAATGGTAAAGAAAGTTGGTGGAAAGAGTTTCTCTAGGTTGCAAAGAATAGTAGCAATCTTTGTCTCTAATCGATCAAGTTCGCTAATGTATAGTGTTCTTGAACATAATGCTCGAAAAAAATCACACAACTCGATTAAAATGGGGGATACTTTCTCATGTAAGCTTTCTCTCATCGCAAGAGGTAACATTAGTTGCATTAGCACATGACAGTCATGACTTTTCAAACCAGACAACTTTCGTTTTTGCACACAACGAGAGATGTTTGACGCATAACCATCCGGAAATTTAACATTCTTAAGAACATCACAAAATCGATCTTTTGCCAAATTGCTCAAAGTATAAGGTGCTGGGGGCAAAAATAATTTTTTGTTTCCTTGAGGTTGAGGCCATAAATGTTTTCTCACACCGATCTCTTGTAGAGTTTGACGAGCTTTGAGGTTATCTTTTGACTTGTTAGGAATATTCAAGAGTTTGTTAACTATATTATCACACACGTTCTTTTCTATATGCATCACATCGAGGTTATGACGCAACATATTATGCTCCCAGTAGGGAAGATCAAAGAAGATACTTTTCTTTTTCCAAGTGTTTGGTTCTACCCCGGAGAGGTGATTATCTTCAATAGTTTTACCGAGAGTGAAAGAGATATTCTCCAATTGTTGTAAGACCTCTGAACCAGATGGCGTTTTAGGGGGAGACCTGGTTTCTATGGTGTTATCAAAAGATTTCTCATCAAAACGATAGTTATGCAAAGGATCCAAGAACCTCCGATGACCCATATAACAAACCTTCCCGCTGTACTTGTATCGCTTGGACCAATTATCATTATTACAACATGGACAAGCTTTTTTTCCATAGACACACCACCCTGACAAGTTACCGTATGCCGGAAAGTCGTTTATAGTCCAATTGAGAATAGCATGCAACCGGAAACTTTTTTTTCCGAAGACATCATATGTTTCAACTCCTACATCCCAAAGCTCTTTCAATTCACCTATTAACGGCTGTAAGTAAGTGTCAATGTCATTTCCTGGAGACTTTGGACCAGGAATCAGTGTAGAAAGAATAATGAAAGGCTTTTTCATGCACAACCAAGGAGGCAAATTATATATAATCAAGAGTACGGGCCAAGTGGAATAGGTGCTCCGCATTTCTGCAAATGGATTAAAACCATCACTAGCTAAGCCTAATCTAACATTCCGAGGTTCTGCAGCAAAATTCGGGTATCGATTATCAAAATTCTTCCATGATTCAGAGTCCGCTGGATCCCTTAAAACATCATCCTCATTTGGTCGGTCCTTGTGATGCCATCTCATAACTTCAGCTGTTTTAGAAGACATGAAGAGTCTTTGAAGCCTTGGTTTCAAAGGGAAATACCGAAGTACTTTGACGGGAATATTTTTTCTTTTCCTTACTTTTCCGCTACTGTTTTTTGTATTACTAGACGCATCACTAGACTCATCTAAGGTTTTCCAACGAGATTCTCCACAAACTATACACTGATTGTGATTGACGTACTCTTTCCAAAAAAGCATACAATCATTTCGACATGCATCAATTTTCTCGTACTTAAGAGTCAGTTTATCTACAATCTTCTTTGTTTCATAAAGGGAGTCGGGAATCACTGATTTAGTGAATTCTACAATCATCCATCATATGTCGTCATCCATTCCTCTCATTTAGTGAATTCTTTTTCTGTTCATTGCTTCAATTATTTATTCAGTTCTCGAGTTTTGATATTTCGTGATGTTTTTTCATGAATGATTCTTAATTATCTATGTATGTATTTTGGGGTTTTTTATTATCATGATCAGGATGGATATATTTGCAAGATTGGATGGACAGCCCAGTCCTGAAAGCAGGCCCGTCAAATGATTACGAGTGGCCCTGTTCCAAAGGTTAAAATGAGGCCCCGTTTAAAAAGAAAAGTCGTATTAAAAATAATTTGTCCTATCCTACTTGCGCATTAAAGTTCAAATAAAAACCTAAATATATATCTTATTTTTAAAAAATACTTAGTGTACTTTTTTTCTAGACGGACACATTTTACTTAGTTATTTAATTTATTTTACATGTTTTTCAATCATTCTAAATTACTGCACTAATCTCATATACTTGAGTACAAGGAATGGGACATGATATTTTTTCAAGTGCGGTATGGTACCTCCTCCATTTCGTATACCATGTCATTTTAATATTTTATGTAGTAATATTTTTCACATCCTTTAACAATTTCTTATGGTTCCACATTTTCAATAACACTAATAACTGGAAAAAAAAATGGAATTCAAGCGATGTGATTGGTGAAAAAAATTATTTTATGTTCCAAAAGATCATTAACTGTACCTAATTATCAAGATTAGTACGCCTTTTGGTTTAAAAATGAAATGAAATAACACTATTCAATAAAATTTGTTCGTTTTAGTAATTAATAATACATGACGAAAAAAAAGAAGGCAAAATGGCAGAGTTAAGATTCGATCCCAGCACCTATCATCAGCATGGCCAACCTTCTACCACTGGAGCAAGGAACACTTACTGTAGCTATTAGTATAGATATACTGTAACTATTAGTATAGATATATTATTAAGAACCGGGTGAACGCCCTAATCGACGGCCCTGCCTGAAAGTGAATAATTTATTCTTCTTCACAACCTGTTGATTATAGTTGAAGAATGCTATCATGATGCAGGTACATCGAATTTTTATTTTTATTTTTATTTCTGACACTTTTGCCCGACCTCCTCTTGCTTCTATTGATTTTTGCTAACAAGTGACTACGTATTTAAATTTTGCCTTTATTTTTGTAAAGATTTTGTTAGTGCAATTAAGATAAGAGTTGCAGTAACACATGCTTGAGCATTACACTCCAGGTGTACTGAAGTTCGAAGTTCTGAGTAACAATTTTAAACCAAGTTACTCAGTTTGAATGACAAGTCCAGGTATTGATTGAATCCTTCAATCCACATGTCATTGTACACTTGTTTATATGATTCTCATACAATTGTATGTTTTTGATCAATTACTCATCTAAGAAAGAAAAAAGGCATAATTAAATTGATACTCTGTAGAATAGTTGAGAAAGTGAGAAAAAGAGGGTGCTGACATCTGCGTGAGCTTGAGCAAAGTGTGAGGTATAGAAATAAGATGCAAGTTGCAAAGAGCACAATTCATTTTAATTGTTTTATAAGTTTGGATAGAGTATTAACTTAATGCTATTTCAGGTTTCTATGAGGAAGGGGAGAGACATTCTTATGAATGATGTATCTGAGCCTAAGCATCAATTTATGTTGTGGTTGGCTTGTCGGGATGCGATGAATACAAGGGTTAAATTGCGCAGGTTAGGCATTGCTACGTCTGCCAGTTACTGTTTGTGTGAGAGTGGGGAAGAAACTACGAACCATTTTTTTTTCAATGCTGTTACAGTGGTCAGTTGATATTGCTACTACAGGAATGGCTAAGTATGAGCATGCCAACTGTGATACTTGATTGTGTGCAGGTGCAGGGAAGCGAACTGCAGCAGGATGTATCATGGGTTGTGCGCTGCTGCTGTTCACTACTTATGGGAGCATCGTAACCAGGCTCGGCTAGAGGGATACGTAATTAGACCTAAGAAACTGTTTGATTGTATTAAAAAGGATGTGGGTATAAGAATAAGAACTGATAGATTCGTTGTGCTAGACCCTAATTTCATAGTGACATACAGTACACAAAAATACCCACAAGTAGGCAAATTGTGTACTAAATTGTGCTGTAAATCTATTGTAAAATCTATTAAAAAATTGATAATTCGTTATCCTAGGGACATACAGTACACAATGTCAAGCAACATACTAAACTCACAAAACTGACATAAGAATCAAAAGGATAAAAATCAACTAAAATAGAGTAAATTATGCAGTAAATCCCAATTTCATAGTGATACAATCAAATAAAAGAGATGAATGCAATAATAATCAATAAAACGTACCTTAATCAGTGAGTATAACCGAAACAACAATATAATTGTCAAGGAGCAGTGATGAGCAATTGAATTGCAGGGAGAAAAATGAAGATAATTGGGGGTTTCTTCCACCAAGTGCTTCTGTCATATATAATGATGAAGATAAGCAATTATCAGAAACAATGACTTTAACTTTACTACAGACTTACAGTACACAATATCAAGCAATATACTAAACTCACAAAACATACATTAGAACAAAAAAGAGGATAAAAATCAACTGAAATAGAGTAAATTATGCAGTAAATCCCAATTTCATAATGATATAATCAAATAAAAGAGATGAACGCAATAATAATCAATAAAACGTACCTTAATCAATTGAATTTCGGGGAGAAAGATGAAGATAATTGAGGGTTTCTTCAACCTGTTTCTGTCGTGTATAACGAAGAACAGAATTGTCATATTTACCGTACTAATGCTATAAGAAGACGTTTATGCAGAAGTTTAGGAAATAATTTGGGTTTAAGAAACAGTAAGAGGAAGAAGCGCAATATGAAATAATTTGGGGGAGAATTTGGGAGAGGTTTGGCGGTTCATTGAATTTTTTTGTTTTTGTAATTAGGATTGGATAGGTCAAAGTCAATATTATTAGCGTCATTTAAATATAGCAATTAGAGTCGATTTTTATTTGCTACGATAGGTTGTGCATTATATGAGTCATTGAGGGTTTTTTGTGTCGATTTTCCAATCGTCACGATATAATCGTCGCGAAAAGATTATTTTGTTGTAGTGTGTTTGATGATATGCCTATGAGACTTGAGATGATCATTCCTTGTTTTTTCTTGCTTATTCTCTTGTATGTTCTTGTTTGGTTGATAGGTTTGGTTCCCCCATTAGTAGCGAGAGCGTGGTGAGGAGACCCCTAGGCCGTTTAAGTAGCGAGAGCCCGATCGTAACCTAGGCTACAAAAACATGCTAGTACCCCAGTTTTCCCCTTTCTGTCTCCTTGGCATCCATGAACCCGACCTAGCCCTAGTTTCCTTCTTATTGATTTAATTTGCTTCCATTTGTCACTAGATGTTTGTTTGGCCTTCTTATTTCGTGTTTTAGACCTTAGCTTAGTCATTAGTCGACCTTAGCCATCGCCCTAGTGTAGTTTCTCTCGAACCTAGTCTTGGACCGTAGCACCCTCTTGTTTTGAACTCCCGTCCCTGAGGATCTCGACCCGACTTACCCTAGGTACCTAGCTTAGGTTCGTTGGTTATTATTTTGACCGGTAGGATAGACGACAAACACCTCCCGTCAAATTGGCGCCGTTGCCGGGGACGGTGCTAGTTTAGACTTTGTTTGCCTATTTACATGACTTTGTCTTTGTTTTGTTTTGCTTCTTGTGTGTGTGAAGTTTATTTTATTCTTGTCTAGTACCCAAAAAGCACTAGACTTCTCACGTTCGCTCCTAGTCTACAGTTTGTGCCTAGAGGTGGTGACCATCCTCTTCTTTACAACTCAGAGCCGGTAAGGTTTTCTTCAAAGCCTTCTTCAACGGACGGTTGCAAGATTGAGAAGTCCTCAACCGGGTACGATCCACGATTTTCGAGCAAAACTTGAGGATTGATCTAAACTCCCCACCTATAGAAGCCACCATAAATTACTCCTCTCCCTCTATGAATCAAGAATATGCCATGACGTCTCCAAACTACTATCAAGCTTCTTGGGGTAATCAAGAAACCCGTGGGTACGAGTTTCAAGAACATGGAAACGGCTTCCAACAAGTGAATGCTTATCAAACCTATGATCATGGTGGCTATTACTCATGCTATCATTGTGAACCCACCATGTTTCATCATGTTTCTTCACATGGAAGCCAATTTCCCCAACCCACCATATTACCCTTCACCTCAACCATATTATGAGCCCCAAAACCCACAATACTACCAATCATCTCAACCTCATTACCAATCATATGATGCCCCACCCCTTGGGCATCATAAAGATGCCATCCAAATGCAAAAGGACCAATATGAAATCATGGCCCAAATTCAAAGGGAAAATGAGGCGATTGGTGCTCGATTAAATGCTATAGCAGCTAAAACCATAATGTTTTTAACTCGAACGTCACAACTTGATAAAGGGTGCTCACTTGAGCAAGGGGAGCAACCCAATCATGAAGCCGTCGATGAAGTCCCTTTGAGAAGCGAGACTCGCTATGAAGAACCTCAATTGTCCACCCAAGATGAGACGAATGAGGAAATAATCCTTGATGACGGCATTGTTGGTGAAGCATTGGATGAGGTTAGTGAGTTGAATGAGGTGGTAGAAGTTGTGAAGTCGTTGGATGGAAATAATGAGCTCAAGTTGCCCTTGTGCGAAAATGTGGAAAAACATCGTGAGCCTCTTGCAAGTAAGCGAAGTTATAGTTTGGAAGAGAATGAAACTGCCGGTAGAAGTTTCAATTCTCTTCATCAAGATGATGTGAGGACAAGTGATGTTTTGAGACTTGAAGATGGGGAACCGCAACTTGAGGAAGATATGAGGATGTGCAATAGGGAAATGAGGCCAAAACCGTTTTTTTTGCCTCATGTTAAATATTTGAAGCTTCCTTGTGGTTGGAGACGGTGCTTAGAGAGGAAGAGGTCAATAAAGCTTGTTGGTCGGAAAGACCCCAGAGACCATATGAAAGATGACATTGGGTCTTTAGATGACTACTTCTCGCTTCCAACTTGGAGGCTTTGGAGGATAGCTTGGCTCGGGTAACTCAATTAGCCCTCATTATGATGTGGTTCATGCCTTTGACTTGCTCTTCCGAGCCCTTGAGGACTGTGGATAAGAATGAAGAGTCAACCATCATCGGTTTGACGGAGTTCCTCAAGAACCGTCATGTTGTATAATCCCCTTTCCTCTTCTTTTGAGCGTTTGTGTTTGTGTTTGTGTTTGTGTGAGTTTGGTTTCTAGGTTATGTGAGTTTTTGTGGAATTTTTGTCGTTCGGTATTTTGTTGAGCGGTGTGAGGGAGGGATTTTTTATGGTGTTTATTTAGTTTGATTGATAGGTGTGAAGTAAAGATGAAGAACTAGAAAGGGATATGGATGATAGAAGCGTTAAAGCTTGGTGGAGGAAGTCGGTTTTTGAGCTTTTCATAAGCTTTTGGGGAAGGGATTCTAAATCCCGATGTATTATTTGCCTTTTGGGTAGAGATATTAAGGAATGAAGAGCTTGAGAGGCAATCCCGACCTTGACGAACTTGGTCACGACCGGGACATAGTGAGCGACAAATCAGGAGCTACTAACGGTCCTTCCCGACCGGGATGAGTTGCTCCCAACCGTGATGAGCTTGTCATGCCCGGGATCAGCCCCAGCAGCCCCTTTTGCCTTCTCTTCGTCATTTAAGCCCCACCCCACCACTTTTTACCCCCTCCCAACCTGCCTACTCACCTTAGCCTCTATCGTTTCATCCCTACACTTCAATTTTACACCTTCATCTCATCTCTTCATGACTATTACACCGAGTTTCTCATTAAATCCCACCCTCATTACACCAATGCAAGCCCGTTGCTTCAACCATGAGCCTACATTTAGGAAGAGAAGGAATAACGAGGACGAAGATAAGCAATGTGCCGATAACGATCATTGAGACGATGGAGTTATTGAGTTGCTAACCGTGTGGTAGGCGACTCTCCTTTCTTTTCTGTCTTTTAATGCTAGTCTCTCTTTGTATGTTCCCCTTCCCTTTATCCTTTTTGGTATCATGGTGGCCCTCGGGGGCCTTTGGTAGTTATTGCTCCGGATTCTCAGTGACGTGATTACATCGAGAATCATTTGAAAAATCCAAATTGACAAGTCTTTTCATCTTTTTCCTTATTTTTATTTTCTTTTGGTAGAATTTAGTCGGATTTAGGCGGAATCCAGGCTAGATGACTTGATTACACCTAGCCCTCCCTTCCCATTTCCTTTTATTTTCTTCTTTTTATTTCTTCCCCCATCCATATCTTTTCTCGTCTCGGCCCTTGGTGACTTGATTACACTCCGGCCGGACACACTCTGCCCTTTCTTCACTTTCATTTTTGATTTTTAGTTTTATTTTTCATTTTTCTCTTCTTTTTAGCCTCTTCCACACACTACCGATCGAGCATGATCAGGACATTGCTCGGTTTAAGTGTGGGGGAGCGATATCCTAGTCTAGTTTAGTTTTATTTTCGTAGTTTTTTCAAAAAAATCTTAAAAATTCCTAAAATTTGAAAAATTTCATAAAAACCAAAAAGATTTTTTTTTGCCTTTTTTCTTTCGTGTCTTTGTGTCGTATATATGTTGTGTTGTGTTTTCTGCTCCCCTGAATTCCTTGTAGGTTGCGTAATCGTCAATAAGTTTCGGAAAGCTCTTGACATCCGGTATTATCCTTCTATCTTTTTCTCCTTTTTCCTTTTGTGGAGTTTGGAGGATGTTTTGTGATGGTGTATGCTCGGGTGGAGCTTTTTGGAATTTGTGGTTGATGTGGTTGCTTGTTTGGAAGTTCGGGGTGGTGCTTGTTTATTTTTTTGTTTTGTGTGTGCTTGTTTTGATTTGTCTTGTTTCGTTTCATTTTCTTTCGTCTTTGTTTTGTCTTGTATAGTTTGTGTCTAGTGTAGAAAAGGTTTTCGAAAACCCGGTTTTGAGGCTAGTGCGCAAGTGTTCACTTTTCCTTTCTAGTAATATGAGTCGATTCTTGGACTTTAGTCTAGTAGAATGACTTTGAATCAATAGTTTCGTTGGTTTCTTACCTTGAGTCCACCTAGTCTACTAGGGATTTACTGCGGCATTTGCATTTTGACCACCCACGGAGTGAAAATGCCTTGGTTGCCGAGTCCCGTCTCTTAGGTGACCATGTTCGAAATTGTTTGATTAGTCCAAGTTTCCACCTTTTTGTGGGTTTGAAGGGAAAGCGCGCCCGACTCACCCATTTCCCTACCTTCTACACATATCTCACAAATAAGTTGCACCGCCGAGGTTTCTATACTTGGTTGCAAGAAATGTCTATGATACAAAATTTGGCCAAAAGGGCAAACCAAGAAAAAAGAAAGAAAAGAAAGAAGAAAAAGAAAAGGCACAACAATTCAAAAACAAAATAGAAAAAAAGAAAAAGAAATGGCAAAAGACAAATCAAAAGCAAAATGCAAAAGAAGAAAAATGCAAAGAAAATCGTTTCACAAAAAAATCTTACCCCTAAAAAAAATAAGCCTTTTACCGATTGTTATCGTGAAGAGCCTACCAAAGGACCGAGTCCCTAGGAAGTATGATAGCGGTAATGGTCGGTATTTCCTCACTTTGCAACCATATCCACCTTTTTACTTGGACTAGTTAGGCTATTTTTTTAGCATGGGATGACCCTCTTGGCTTATCGCTAAAGGAGGCGGGACTTCACTTTACCTACAGTGTCAACTAACTCCGTGGTTCATCCTTTTTTCCATTCCGCCTATCGTTCCGTAGTACGTTCTTAGAAGGTTAGGAGGACCCAGGTAAATTACCAACGTTTTTATTGCTTTGTTATCATACTATTAGGATTTTATCCATTTCGATTTGTATTATTAGCTTAGGAACGTTGTCACTTGCCTTGAGTCCTTAACCGGTGCTTCGTTCACCGCTTTGTAGAGGGAAGCGGTATTTGTTTCTTCTTGGATGCAACCGTTTGTTTGTTTGTTTGTTTGATTGATTGATTGATTGTTTGTGTGTTTATGTGTCTTCGTGTTCGGATGTATCCAGAGTTTTGTCGCAAGACCTCACTTGCCTTGCGGAGAGCACTTTTCCTCTAAGTGTTCTCGCGTGATTCGAAAGGGCGTAGGGTGCGCTAATACCCGCTCGGCTAGTAGTTTAATTTATCTTAGTTAATTAATTAGTTCGTGCTTACTCGAGGGCGAGTAAGGGTTAAGTGTGGGAGAGTTGATAAGTGTGTTATGTAGTGCTTATTCCTTGTTTTTGGTCCTGGTTTCTCTTGTGGAATCGCTCTTTGGAGCGGTTTCGAGGCTACTTACGCTTCTTCTAACTTGTGTTAGGTTCCTAAGGCCTATCTTGGAGAAATGGAACGATTCCGACTCGTTTTCGACGCATATGGAGCCAACGATGAGAAGCGACGATGACTCGGTAGCTTAGACTCGATCCCGAATCCCTTAGCTTGGAGCCCATTCCCGAGCACCGAGAGTCAATAAGAAGTCTAGGAAGAGCAACTAGGGACGTACGTGACCGTTTTTGAAGCCTACATGGCCTTCTCGGTCGGGACCAAGTGGAACAGCAAACAAATGCAACTGACAAGCCTTCCCGACCGGGATCAGTCTCTTCCCGACCGGGAAGAGCATAATGCCGCCCGGTGTTATGCATAATACCGCCTGGTATTATGAATGGTACCGACCGTGATGGTCCGTCCCGACCAGGATCATCCCGTCCCGACCGGGATCACTTCCTTCCCGACCGGGAAGGGCCCAGCGCAGCTCTGTGTTCATTTCTTTCAATCCCTTATTCTTACAACCCTATATAAACCTCCCTCTTGTATTGTTTTAAGCACCCTACATTAGACAAAACCCTAGATAGACATTAGTGTAGATTAACTTAGTTTCTTCTTAATCTTTCCTTAATCTTTTGTTAATCTTAGTTTAATCTTAGTTAGTTACTCTTGTATTATTAGGATTCTTGAAGAATCTACCAATCTTGACAACATTGGTGGATGTTTTGGGTTTTCTTCTATGCAAGTATTCATCTTTTCATCTTCTTAGTTGGGTATAATCTTTCTTCTTTTTTTCTCTTAATCTTTCATAGTTCATCAAGTTTCCATCTTTATCTATTTTTTATTGTTCCTCTTTGTTCAATCTCTGTAATGAATGTTTCTTTTGCTCCTTAGATTTTTTTTTGGTGCAAATGTAAGTATGTATATTAATGGGTAATCAACTTTCGCGGCACCAATACAATCTTCACCTCTATCTTCCTATATGTGAGACACTACATTAACCTATCAATTTGATGTCGGTATTTACTCATTACAACTCTACTCATAATTTTAACCCTATTGCATATATCACGATTGACAGTAGCCATAACATACTCCGGCCTCTCCACTCTTTGGTGCAGTCTGCTGTGGTTTCTATTCCTCCATATGTGATACCAGACAGCTACAATTGCCGCTGCCATAATCTGCTTAAGCATCAGGGACTTACGTCTTGTCTTCTCCCACCAAACCGCTGTATTGACATTCGGTACACAGCACATTAACCAGCCTAATAGTAGTGAGAAGCATCTCTGAGCATAGGCACACCGGGAAAATAGATGTTCATGATCCTCATCCGCTGTGCCACATAGGAAACATTCTTTATCCACCACCATACTCATCTTGGCTAGTCGATCCTTCGTAAGAAGCTTACCCTGGCATACTAGCCACGCTATGAACCCGTGCTTTGGCAGACCCACTCTATTCCAAACCAGACTCTTCCAATTTATTTTAGGTCTAGGTTGTCGAATCCAATTATATGCTTCAGCTACTGTATAGTCCCTGTTCTGCGTCAGTAACATGGGGAATAGCTTATTATCGTAAAATAGGTCCTTAACCCAGCAGATCCTCCTCCAAGACCAACTAGAGTTAAGGGGCGGTTTATACGTTTCCCAATTCATATCTCTGAGCTATATGGAATGAATCCGTTTGACCCACATGTGGTCCGCCTTACAAGTTACCCACCAAGCATATTTACCTATAGCCACGATATTCCAACTATGCAATTCCTTTATCCCCAATCCTCCTTCCTCCAAAGGGCAGCAGACCCGTTCCCACGATACCAATGCTGGGGAATTATAGTGTTCGCAGCCTTTCCATAGGTAATTACGGCAAATGGCATTAATCTGACCAATGATAGAAGTAGGAATAATGAATATCTTAGCCTAATAACCATGTAGATTTCTTAAGACCGCTTGAACTAAGACGAGTCGACCTTTATATGACAGTTTTCTTGCCCCCATTCCCCTTATTCGCTGTACAATTTTCTCCGTAAGAATATGACAATCCATAACTGATAGCTTTTTTGGTAACATGGTTATGCCCAAATATTTGAAAGGTAAGTCTCCCTTGGTCATACCAGTAATACTTTCTAACTGGTCTTCCATTGCTGCCTGAACTCCATTATAGTACAATTGTGACTTTGATTTGTTCATTTTCAGCCCTGAAGCAGCTGAGAAAGCATCAAATGCCCTCATAATCCAAGTAATAGCAGTCACATTCCCTTTGCAAAATAACATTAAATCATCCGCAAAGCACAAATGACTTAATTTGACATGTTTACATAAGGGGTGATACATATAATCTGCCTTTTCCTGAACTCCCTTGATAATCCGACTCAGATATTCCATACAAATAGTGAAAAGGAGGGGGGATAAAGGGTTTGCTCCTTTGATTGTTTCTCTAGTTAATGTTAGTTTTAGTTTAGATATGTGTGAGTAGTTCTCCCCTAGGGTTAGTAGGGGGATTGGGTGTGATTAGGGATGATTAGGGTGAAATGGGTGATGCTAGTTGTTGTTTTTGTTGATTCCTATTTGCCTTGCACTCTACATGTTTGATGAAATGCTTGTCAGACTTGAGAAGATCACTCCTTGTTTTTTCTTGCTTATTCTCTTGCATGTTCTTGTTTGGTTGATAGGTTTGGTTCCCCCATTGGTAGCGAGAGCGTGGTGAGGAGACCCCTAGGCCGTTTAAGTAGCGAGAGCCCGATCGTAACCTAGGCTACGAAAACATGCTAGTACCCCCGTTTTCCCCTTTTGGTCTCCTTGGCATCCATGAATCCGACCTAGCCCTAGTTTCCTTCTTATTGATTTAATTTGCTTCCATTTGTCACTAGATGTTTGTTTGGCCTTCTTATTTCGTGTTTTAGACCTTAGCTTAGTCATTAGTCGACCTTTGTAGTTTCTCTCGAACCTAGTCTTGGACCGTAACACCCTCTTGTTTAGAACTCCCGTCCCTGAGGATCTCGACCCGACTTACCCTAGGTACCTAGCTTAGGTTCGTTGGTTATTATTTTGACCGGTAGGATAGACGACAAACACCTACCGTCAGTAGTTTCGAGATCCGTTCTCAATTGTCTACGCATCGTATCTTATTTAGTGTACACTCCGAGGGTGAAACTCCTCACTATGTGATTTACTTACATTTTATATTTACCGCTTTCATATGATTTACCGCTTTTATGACCTTACAATCGCATGCTGAATCACCTAACACGAAAATCAAAACGTAAACAAGCTAAAACGGAACAAAGTGATGGTCGGGTTCCGTATTAGTCCCGGTGCTCGCCATCCATGGTTCGATGCATCCCTATTAATACCGAGCCGATGCATCTTAAGCAGAATACCAGGTAAGGTATATCACGAGTACGACTAGTAATCCGTATTATCACGTTGAAACTGATTTTCTAATAAGTATAATACTTAGTTCCCTCTACTCTCCTACGTGCATCTTTTCATGGCCTGCTTGTCATGTGAAATTGCATGCAAAGAATGTAAACACAATTACTTCAACCACAAATCTTACTTGTCTTTAAACAACCGACATAGCAAAGACATAAGGCTAAAATAATGGATGTTACAGTACTTCCGCCACAACAAAGAAACAAAGTTATCAGCCCACCGATTGATTACTAGAGGCTGCTATGTGCGGGCGGGATTAGGTGTCGATGTCTAGCGGATGTTGGCTTCCCAATACGTACCCCCACCCCTTACTCAGAATTGACGGTTTTCGGATCTCCGAAACCATTGGCAATGAGAGGCATTCCAGGCATGGAGTGCTTAAGGGTACAAGTCTTTATCTTTAGGTCCCGTGTCACTCAACTTTGAGCCGGCTAAGGATCAAAGTTGACTTGAACGGTTTCCGAGTCCCCATAATTGACTCGGTGGCGACTCCACAACTCAGCACTGCATTCGGTTCACTAAAAAGGTCATCTTACCAAACATATCGGTTTTTAAACATTTACAACCACGACTCGATTGATTCCAACGGAAACACGGGTGCCCGCACCCGTCTAGTACAAGTCTGAATCATCATCCGAATCAAGGTCTGAAACCTTCGCCCCGAACGCGAGATCGAACCGACCTCCGACCGGGAGGGGGCCGCATGGGTGGCCGCCGCGATGAAACCGGATCAGTCCTACACGGGCGCGCGCGGGGCGCTTGGCGGTGCGGATGGACGTCCACAGTTTGGCGACTTCGCTGGGGATCTGGAAACAAGTTTCCAGCGGTGGTGTAACTCGAACGAGGCCGGTGAAGCTCATTTCCTAGTTTCTTGTTGTTGTCACTACAGGTTTTGGCCCTAAAAAGGCCACCCTAACCGATATTAGGACCAATCGACCTCTTCGCGGTAAGATCCTTACGGACACGCGGGGAGATCCTCGGTTGACGCTCCGGCCTCCTAACGCGCATCCCGCGGATATATACCAAACGAGTGGTTCTAAGCAGACAGTCCGACACTCATCTCCCTAGGTGACCCTAACCTACCCGTGTCTGCATCCTGCATGAGTGTATGCATTCCTTGTTATGTGTAGTGTGTTTGAACAACCCGAATAAAACACTAAAATCCGGATTCAACCACGACAATGTATTCAACCGCACCCAACTTCGTTTTGAAAGGGAACATCTTCTTTTCAAAACCACCTTTTAAGCACCGATGCTCCAGTCAAATTAAAATTCTTTTAGCACGGTCATCACGACGAAATTTACACTCCACATTTTCGAAAAAACCCTTTTGAACGTCATTACCGTGGCCAAAGTAAAACTCGTCATTTTAAAAAAAAAACAAGGACCGTTATACTGCCAAATTCCTAATCAATGGGACCAAGGCACAAAAACAGTTACATTTTAGTTTTTCAAAACATATTTTCGCATATACCGTTAGCACGACCGAAACTTCAATTAATGAAGTCAAGGGACCCAAAAAGGATACCCTCAAAATATTTTTCACAACAATCCCTCACCACCGTCGAAATACCAATTAATGGAATCGACAAGCACGGGTCGCCCATTTTTTATTTTATTTTTAAAAAAAAGTTTTTTCTAAAAAACACTTTCACTACCTAAACCCTATAATAAGGATTTAGTCATGCTTTTAAAGCACCGTCATAGACACCACGCTCTCTCACGATCACCGTCTACACCGCAAAAATCGAGCTAACTACCTAATAGTAGTCTCGATAAAAAGCCCGACATCGTTATTTTCGAAACCGGTTCCTTTAGAACCATCTTCTTTTTCAAAATCACCATTTACACTTCTGATATCGTCGAGTCCACGACTCTTACATAGTAACACTTTTCACACCACAAACTGTAATCCCCTAGAAATTCTAACGCGATACAGTAGCGGAAACACTGTAGAGTCGGGATTAAAACACACTGTAACTATGTCTTAGTAAATTAAATTGGTAAAGTCAAACAAATGCCATAAATAAAAATGGCTAAAATTTAAAACAATCCACAAAAGGGGTTGACCAATCCTTAAGACATAATTGTTAAAATGATCAAGCAGGATCCAAGACTGCTCGTTAGCCCACACCCACCGGAAAAACAAGTACACCTGTCATGTTAAAACATAACAGCCACAATCAGTGGGGATCAACGCCAACGTTCTCCCCGTCGTATAACATGATTTTAAAACTGTAATTACTACAATAGAAAAATAGTAAAAATGAAAAACAATAAAACATTATTGTGGACATGACATAGGTCCACCCCGACGCTGCCACACGCGGGTTTGGGTAGGAGAATGAATCTCCATATGAGAATGGATCGAATTGAAATTTAGGTCTATGTGGAGTCGCCACCGAATTTTGTGGTTATTCGGAACCGTTCGAGCCCACTCTATGTCGTAGTGGGCCGTATACAAAATACGACCCATTTCCGATGTCAGAGTTTATTGGGCTCGTCCCTTTGCATTGCGATACCGATACCGACATTATCGGATATCGTGTATGGAATGACTCTCGTGCGCCAACGGTTTCGGGCATCCGGAAACCGAGGTTCTGAGTAAGGGGTGAGGGTACGTGTTGGGAAGCCCACAAAGGACACCCAACCCCGCCCGCACATTAGCGGCCTCTACTAAGAATTCGAATGACTTACAATATGCGCGTTAGTAAAACGGGAAAATGATATGCAAAGATTTATTTTCCCTAAACATGTGAATGGAATTGAAACGGGTTTCTAAGTCAATTTAATGCAATTAGTTCTACGTCAAAGTGGAATTTTAGCATGTGGGTTCATTTAGTATAATAAACGAACAATAATTAAATTGACAAAAGAAATAACAAACGTGTTAGTAACGATGCAATGCCATAACAACTAATAACGGTTTGTGCAAATATGAGATGCGATGAAAAGGATGCAAATATGAGATGCATGGTTTGAAAAGGTAGTAGTACACATGATTAATTAAACACGTGTTGACATAAATCGCAAATTACTACCGGGTTTTGAAAATAGAATAATGTACGATTTATTTGTTAATCGTTATGGGTCACTCGATCGAGTGGTTGATGGACTCGATCGAGTGGACCTGTGAAAGACGATTCTGTTTGCGCTACAGACCGTACTCGGCCGAGTTACTGACCAACTCGGTCGAGTACGTGGCCACTCGATCGAGTCACTGTGAGACTCGACCGAGTGGTGGTCGTGACATGCATTCTGACTCGATTTTGCGATGTCACTCGATCGAGTGACTAAGGCACTCGGTCGAGTGGCATCTGTACGAATTGTAATTCGCTTGCAATTTTATATTGATTTTCGAAATTGCTTTAGATTTTTGATGAATCGACGGTTTTACCGAATTGGGCATAAGTATTGCATGACCTATGCTCGATTCGGGTTTTTTATAAATCGTTGATTTCGCTAAACCGAATATAAATATTGTTGAATTTATACCCGATTCTAAATTTGAATACCCATCGTATCCCATATTCGATTATTGAATCGATATGGGATATTAGAGTGAAATAAAAAAAAGATAAATTAATTTTAGTCGCGTTAAATTAATTATCGTGATATGAACAAATCACGTTAATTAATTCATATGACTTGATTGTTAGATTTGATATCCAATTATGGAATTGGTATCGAATCTAAAATCGACGCTCTACTTGAATAAAAACTTGATTCCCTCGACTTCTCCGACATCGAAATAAATCCCTAGGGATTGTGATGTCGGATCCGTGTCAACGGGTTTCGACCCTTATTAAAATAGATTTTAAAGAAATTGATGGATGTAAGATTAATGATGATGATAACGAGAAATAATAACGAATTGTTGTTTAAGTTAATTTATCTCAATAATCAAATAGTCGGGGTATCGGGATAAGCGACCGACGACGCGTGTGCAGTACACTTGTATATGCGGTTTTCCTTATCCCGGTATCCTTCTTATTCGACACAAATCGATAAATATTTTAATGCTTTGATATTAGTAGTACTATCGATATTATGACGCAACGAAAATAAGTAAAAAAAAACGAAAGAAGACGGAGAAAAAGGGACGGACGACGAAGAGAAAAAGGAAAGGAAAGAGAGGGTTTTGACACCCTCAACCTACATGTTCTTGTCTCGGTGCGGACTCGTAACTGTGGCTTCTACACAAGAGTCTTCGAGGTTTTACGTAGGTTAAGTTATGGCGGCTCGGGATTGATTCCTAAAACTAGGTTTAGGGTTTTGCTAGTGTCGAATTGTTAGGGTTTGATTAGGGTTTGTAAAAAGATGTAGTATGTGTGTGTAGGGTTGCTCTAGGGTTTGTAAAGTTGTGAAAAGGTTGTAAAAAATTATGTAATTGTGTTGCATGGGGGTTGCTTATATAGGCATGGCTAGGGCACCGGTTTAGGGTTACTCGACCGAGTATAGGGCTAACTCGGTCGAGTGGCCCGTGAAGCCTGCCGCCGGGCTCAAAACAAGCCCACTTGATCGAGTGGGTGGGTCACTCGATCGAGTGGCCCAGTCGGGTTGCACGGGTCCATTTTTTTGGACCTTGACCTTGGGTGTTTGATGGGTTTAGTGTTTGATTTGGACTTTTGAGGATTGTATGGCTGTTTTGTGTGTCTCGGAAACGACTTTGACCGGGGTTGACCCAATCGCAAAAAGTCGATTTTATTTCCGGTGTCGGTTTCGGCCCAAATTAATCTTGTTTGACTCGGAATGATCCATTGGGCCTGGATTTGAGGTCTGTTTGGTGAGATTTGTACTCTGTAAGTGTGTTAGCCAACTATTAATGGATTTGAGCCCGTATCCGAGCGCGTAGAAACATGTTAGCGTCCGATCATCATCGGGTGTTTTTTGGAAACTGCCATAGACACCTGGCAGTCAAAGTGCGGGTGTCTACAGAGCTACCACTCTGACTGAGGCTTGGAAAGGCGAAAGTCAGAGTAGCTACCAAGCCCGTTAAAACCTAGTAGACTTCCGGTCGGGTCATTTATAGTCCATTAGACTCGCGTGAAGGGCTCGCCAGCCATAAGGCAGAAATCATACCTGCGCTGGATGATCATACTCCGTGGGGAATTTGGGCTTGTCGCGTAAGCCCTGGGTGTGCCTGTGTGTTTGCCCATCCCGTGATATCCCGGAAAATGCCGCTGGGGAGATTTGATGACTTGCAAGTCCCTGTTTGAGTCGTACCTGTATAAGTCACATAAAATGCATGCAACACGTAGGTAGTAAAATGACTCGTGCTGGGGAAAATGACTTTTTGAAGGCCTGAAAGTTTGAATTTTTGAAATCCTGAAAGCAATGACGAGCTAGGTTTTCAAAATGGAAAGGGGTAGAAAAGAAATTCGCAGTTTAAATAGACTGAAATCTGACCTTGTCGAAAAGGATCTTTTTTTCAAATGGCTAAATTTTGCAAATTTCAAAGTGGAATTTGAAGAGAGAGGCCTACCGACAGACTCGAATCTGGACGCGACAGGACGAGTTGACTGACACGGACTGGACTCTTTAAGGATTTGCCAACCTGCAACCAAATTATATCGATAATAATAAATATATTCAAAATGGCGTTATGTATATTCGAAGCAGCTCTTCCCGGCCGGGACCAACCCCATCCCGACCGGGACCACCCCTTTTCGGCCGGGATGGGCCACCTGGCAGCCGCGCTTGTTTTTTTTCCTCTCCTTTCCACTTGTAACCCTATATATACTCTTCCCTTGTTATGTAAGCTTATGTTAGACATTACCCATTAAACCCTAGACTACTTTAGGTTAGATTAGATTAGATTAGTGTAGATTAGTCGGTAATTATTCCTTAATCTTAGTTTACTTTTGTATTATTGGATTTCTTGAAGAATCCATCCAAGATTGACAACCTTGGTGGAATTATTTGGGTTTTCTTCTATGCAAGTGTTCTCCTTTTCCATTTCCTTTGTAGTTTGGTACAATATTCTTCTCCTTTACTCTTAATCCTTTATTGTTATTCAAGTTCTCATCTTTATTAATTGTTTGTTGTTTATCCTTGTTTTCCATTATGTATGTGTTGGATTCTTATGTTGATTCCTCTTGTTCTTGTTAGTTGTAGTTTGATTATGTTTGAGTAGATTCTTTCTAGGGTTAGTAGGGTGATTTGGGTGTTAATTGGGTGATTAAGGGATTGTTGGAGATGTTGGTGGAAGATTTGGGTTTCCTCTTCGTTTGATGCATATCACATGTTTGTTGAAATGCTTGAATGACTAGTATGTTCATATGCTTGTTTTCCTTGCTTTTCTCTTGTGGGTGATAGTTTGTTTTTGGGTTTGGTTCCCTCACTACGTAGCGACAGCCCGGTGAGGACGACCCCTAGGTCGGTCTACGTAGCGAGAGCCCGGATGCGACCTAGGCCACTATAGCGCGCTAGTAACCCCGTTTGTCATGTGTGTCGCCGAGATGGGTTTTAGGTGGAACCTCTAGGTCGGTCTACGTAGCGAGAGCCCGGACCTCACCTAGATTACCCTACTACTCCCTTCACTCTAGTTCTTCCTCGACCATTCCGTTACCCCTTTGACCCCGACCTAATCCTAGCCCGTTTTCCTTATTTGTTTTCACCGTCACCTTAGTCATAGTCTTAGTCTTCTTCCCCTTCTTATCCTATTACTCTAGTTTAGCTTAGCTCGTTGACTTAGTCTCGTTTTTAGGTGACCTTAGTCTAGACGCCTCTTACCGTCCCCGTGGATTCGACCCGACTTACCCTATCTACCCTAGTTAGTTGTAGACGGTTTATTTATTGATCGGTGGGGATCCACGACAAATCCCTACCATCAATTTGGCGCCGTTGCCGGGGACGGTGCTAGTTTAGACTTTGTTTATCTAGTTACTCGACTTTGTCTTTGTGTTTGTGTTTTTTCTTTTTTTTTTCCTTTTTTGTTCCTTTGCTTCTTGTGTGTGTGAGGTTTATTTCTCTCTTGCCTACTGCCCCAAAAGCACTAGACTTCTCACGTTTGTTCTTAGTTTACAGTTTATGCTTAGAGGTGGTGACTATCTTCTTCTTGCAACTTAGAGCCGCTTTAAAGGACGGTTGCTAGAATGAGAGGTTCTCAACCGGGTATGAACCACGATTTTCGAGCAAGCATGGGGTTTGATCTAAACTCCCCACACATGGAAGCCGATATGAGCTACTCCTCTTCTTCTATGAACCAAAGCTACTACATGATGACTCCTAATTACTATCAAGCTTCTTGGGGGGATCAAGACTCTAGTGGGTATGAACTTCAAGGTTATGAAAATAGCTACCAACAAGTGAATGACTATCAATCCTACAATCATGGTGACTACTACTCGAGTTATCAATGTGAACCCACCATGTACACTCAAGATTCACCTTATGGAAGCCAATACCCCCAAAACCCACCATATTACCCTCCACCCCAACCACAATATGAAACCCATGACCCACAATACAACCAACCACCTCAACCTCACTACCAACAATATGATGCCCCACCCCTTGGGCATCATCAAGATTTTCAAGGAGCTCTACAAGACCCCAATGACCGCCAAATGCCAAACTTGGAATTACATCAATCGATGCTTCAAATGCAACAATAAATGGCCATCCAGTTGCAAAAGAATAATGAACTCTTGGCCCAATTTCGAAGGGATAACGAGGGATGGATGCTCGATTAAATGCCGTAATGTTTTTATCCCGAGCGTCACAATTGGATGAAGGGTGCCCACTTGAGAAAGGGGAGCAACCTAATCATGAAGCCGCCAATGTAGTTCCCTTTGGAGGAGAAATTTGCTTTGAAGAACCTCAATCGTCTACACAAAAAGAGACGGATGAGGATATGACCCTTGGTGAAGGCAACATTGGTGAGGAATTGGAGGAGGATAGTGAGTTGGATGGTTTGGTGGAGTTTGTGAAGTTGTTGGGTGAAATTGATGAGCCCAAGTTGCCCATGTGCGATAATGTTGATAAGCATCAAGAGCCCCTTGTAAGTGAACCAAGCAATGGTTTGGAAGAGATTGAAACCGCCGGTAGAAGTTTCGATTCTCTCCTCATGACGATGTGGGGACAAATGATGAAGATGGGGAACCACAACTGGAGTAAAGTGTGGGGGTGTGCAATGAGGAGATGAGGCCGAAGCCGTTTTTTGTGCCTCGTTTCTTGGAAATGAAGCTTGCTTGTGATTGGAGGCGATGCCTAGGGAGGAAGAGGTCGGTTAAGCTCGTAGGATGGATAGACCCTGGAGACAACATGAATGATGACGTTGGGTCTTGGGATTCCTACTTCTTGCCTCCACCTTGGAGGCCGTGGAGGTTAGCTTGGCTCGTTTGCTTGGGCCTTCATTACGATGTCGGTCGTGCATTTGACTTGCTCCTCCAAGCCCTTGAGGGCTGTGGTTGAAGAAGAGTCCACCATCCTCGGTTTGACGGAGTTCCTAAAGAACCTTCATGTTGTATATTCCCTACCTCTCTTCTCTTTAGTTTTGTGGTTGTAATAGTGTTTATTGTGATTTTTGTTTCTAGGACTCTTTTGTTTTGTGATATTCTTGTTATTTGGATTTTTGATGAGCGATGTGAGGGAGGGAATTTGATGTTGTATTTTGAGTTTATTGTGATAGGTGAAGTGAAGATGACTCCTAGAGAGAATTGGTTATCGATAGAGCTTGGATCGTGAGCAAGGGAACGAGTTTTTGAAGTTTAGGATAAGCTTTTGGGATTCTTGGAAGGCAAGAAGATCGATCCCGACCGGGAAGAAGGCTTCCCGACCGGGACCATCCATCCCGACCGGGAAGGAGCCGTCCCGATCGGGATGAGGGTGCATAATCTCGAGCTTACTGGAGTGTCTTCCCGATCGGGAGGAGGGCGTCCCGACCGGGACGGGTTTGTCATCCCGACCGGGACCATCCATCCCGACCGGGATGGTCCCTTACTCCTCTTTATGCCTCTCCTTCGACATTCGAGTCCACCCAGCCATTGTATACCCCCTCCCAACCTCCCTACCTATCCATGCTCATATCATATGACCCTCGCACCTCATTTCCATTCCTTCACCTCACTTCCTCCTCACTTTAGACCGATATTCACATCAAATCCTACCCCCTCGCACCATTACTACCTCTACCATGCGGTTTTATCAAGCTTGAAGAAGGATGACAATGAAGACAACAAGCAAGTGCCTATATTGATCATTGAGACGATGAAGCGAGTGAGTTGCTAACCGGTCGGTATAGCAACTATCCTTTCTTTTCCGTCTTTTATTGCTTGTTTTCCCCTTGTTTATCCCCTTCCCCTTGTACACTTGTGTGTCTTGGTGTCATGGTGGCCTTCGAGGCCTTGGTAGTTGTTGCTCCTGACTCTCGATGATGTGACTACATCGAGAGTCATTTTCAAAATCCAAATTTTACAAGTTTTTCACCCTTTTTTTTTGTTGGATTTAGTCGGATTTAGGCGGAATTACTACGGGATTTGCACTTTTGACCATTATGACCACCCACGGTGTGAAAAGGCCTTGGTTACCGAGTCTCATCCCTTAGGTGACCGTGTTTAGGATCGTTTGATTAGTCCAAGTTTTCCCCTTTTTTGTGGGTTTGGAGGGAAAGCGCGCTCCCGACTCTCCCATTCCCCTACCTCCTCCGCATATCCGCACAATAAATTGCAAATTGTTGATTTCTCCCTTTATTGTTACACAAAGAAATGCCAAAAAAGCCGAATCATGCCAAAAAGGGCAAAGAAAAGAAAGAAAATGAAAGAAAGAAAGAAATGAAAAAAAAAAAGGCACAAAAGCCAAAAAGAAAATAGAAAAGAGGAAAAAGATATGGCATGGCAACAAACAAAGAAAAAAATGCAAAAGATAGGAAAATGCCAAAAGAAAACCCGTCTCACAAAAAGAACCCCACAAAAATAAGCCTTTTACCGACTATTATCGTGAAGAGCCTACCAAAGGACCGAGTCCCTAGGAAGGATGATAGAGGTAATAGTCGGTCTTCCCTCATTTTGCGATAATATCCACCTTTTTACTTGGACTAGTTGAGCGGTTTCGGGCATGGGACGACCCTCTTGGCTCATCGCTAAAGGGGGCGGGGTCTCACTTACCTACAGTGTCGACTAACACCGTGGTTCATCCCTTTTCCACTCCGCCGATCGTCCCGTAGTACGTTTTTAGAAAGTAGGAGGAATCGAGGTAAGTTACCAACGTTTTTGTTGCTTTATCGTCATACTATTAGGGTTTAGTTCACCTTGGTTTGTATTGCTAGCTTGGGAACGTTGTCACTTGCCTTGAGTCCTAAACCGGTGTCTTTTCACCGCTTGTTGAGGGAAGCGGTATTTGTTTTCTTTTGGGTGCAACCGATTATTTGTTTGTTTGTGTGTTTGTTTGTTTATGTGTTGTTGTGTCCGGTTGCATCCACGGTTTTGTCGCAAGACCCGACTTGCCTTGCGGAGTGCACTTTTCCTCTAAAGTGTACTCGCGTGAGTTGAAGGGGCGTAGGGTGCGCTAATACCCACTCGGCTAGTTTAGTAGTTAGTATGTGCTTACTCGAGGGCGAGTAAGGGTTAAGTGTGGGGGAGTTGATAAGTGTAGTTTGTAGTGCCTATTTTGTAGGGTTTTGGTCCCATTTTCCTTGTGGAATCGCTCTTGGGAGCGGTTTATGGGCTTGTTATGCTTCCTTTAGTTCGTTTCAGGTTCCCGAGACCGATTTGGAAGAGTTGGAGCGATTCCGACTCGATACATACACATTTTGGAGCCAACGGAGTAAAGGAACGATGACTCGATGCCTTGGAATCGACCCCGAGACCTTGGGACCCAATCCCGAGTCTCCGAGACCCAATCCCGAGTCCCGAGAATCGATGGGAAGCCCATGAGAAACAAGGAGAGACCCAAAAGTTCATATTGGAGGCCTACAAGACTCATCCCCGACGGGTATGGCCTCAACCGGTCCCGGTTGAGGTGCACAAAAGAGGAGGCTCCTGTCTGAGGCCCTTCCCGACCGGGAGCAGCTCTTCCCGGCCGGGACCAACCCCATCTCAACCGGGACCACCCCTTCCCGGCCTGGATGGGCCACCTGGCAGCCGCGCTTGTTTTCTTTCCTCTCCTTTCCACTTGTAACCCTCTATATACTCTTCCATGGCCTTGTTATGTAAGCTTATGTTAGACATTACCCATTAAACCCTAGACTACTTTAGGTTAGATTAGATTAGATTAGTGTATATTAGTCGGTAATTAGTCCTTAATCTTAGTTTACTCTTGTATTATTGGATTTCTTGAAGAATCCATCCAAGATTGACAACCTTGGTGGAATTATTTGGGTTTTCTTCTATGCAAGTGTTCTCCTTTTCCATTTCCTTTGCAGTTTAGTACAATCTTCTTCTCCTTTTACTCTTAATCCTTTATTGTTATTCAAGTTCTCATCTTTATTCATTGTTTGTTGTTTATCCTTGTTTTCCATTATGTATGTGTTGGATTCTTATGTTGATTCCTCTTGTTCTTGTTAGTTGTAGTTTGATTATGTTTGAGTAGATTCTTGCTAGGGTTAGTAGGGTGATTTGGGTGTTAATTGGGTGATTAAGGAATTGTTGGAGATGTTGGTGGAAGATTTGGGTTTCCTCTTCGTTTGATGCATATCACATGTTTATTGAAATGCTTGAATGACTAGTATGTGCATATGCTTGTTTTCCTTGCTTTTCTCTTGTGGGTGATAGTTTGTTTGTGGGTTTGGTTCCCTCACTACGTAGCGACAGCCCGGTGGGACGACCCCTAGGTCGGTCTACGTAGCGAGAGCCCGGATGCGACCTAGGCCACTTTAGCGCGCTAGTAACCCCGTTTGTCATGTGTGTCGCCGAGATGGGTTTTAGGTGGAACCTCTAGGTCGGTCTACGTAGCGGGAGCCCGGACCTCACCTAGATTACCCTACTACTCCCTTCACTCTAGTTCTTCCTCGACCATTCCGTTACCCCTTTGACCCCGACCTAATCCTAGCTCGTTTTCCTTATTTGTTTTCACCGTCACCTTAGTCATAGTCTTAGTCTTCTTCCCCTTCTTATCCTATTACTCTAGTTTAGCTTAGCTCGTTGACTTAGTCTCATTTTTAGGTAACCTTAGTCTAGACGCCTCTTACCGTCCCCGTGGATTCGACCCGACTTACCCTATCTACCCTAGTTAGGTGTAGCCGGTTTATTTATTGATCGGTGGGGATCCACGACAAATCCCTACCATCAGAGTTCCATGGGATAACATTAATGATTTGTAAAGAACCGTTGGGCAACTATGAAATGAACATCAAGATACCAAGGCAAGGTGTAGACACCCGCATTTTGACTGCCAGTTGTCTATGGCAGTTTCCAAAAAACACCTGATGATGATCGGACGCTAACTTGTTTCTACGCGCTCGGATACGGGGTCAAAACCATTAGTTGCTGGCTTAAGCACCTATGGAGTACAAATCTCACAAAATCAACCTCGAATCCAGGCCCAGTGGATCATTCCGAGTCAAACAAGACTAATTTGGGTCAAAACCGACACCGGAAATAAAACCGACTTTTAGCGACCGGATTAAAACCCGGTCAAAGCCGTTTCCGAGTAGCTCACCCACGGTCCACCTCCAAACGGGCCATCAAATCAAGTTCGTCAAGGCACAAAACCCTAGACACCAAGGTGCCCTTGCCTTTCCCTATATAAGCAACCCCATGCAACACACATTAGACATTTTTTACATCTCTACATAACCCTTATCAATCCTACACACAACTTTACACACAACTTACAACCCTAAT
Source organism: Agrostemma githago (assembly GCA_958450325.1). Taxonomy (NCBI): domain Eukaryota; kingdom Viridiplantae; phylum Streptophyta; class Magnoliopsida; order Caryophyllales; family Caryophyllaceae; genus Agrostemma; species Agrostemma githago. The sequence continues at coordinate 13,775,420 of OY288252.1, forward strand.
CAAACTTAGACACAATCTTTTACAACTTCAAAAAACCCTAATCAACACATCAATTTGAACCCTAGTCTACACTAGTCTACATACATTCAAACCCTAATACTACAAACCCTAAACCTAGCTTTAGGAAATCGAAACCCTAACCACCATAACTCAACCTCCATAAACCTCGAAACTCCCGTGTTAAAGCCACGACTACGAGTCTGATCCGAGACAAGAACATGTAGGTTGAGGGAGCCAAAACCCCTTTCTTTCCTTCTTCTTTTCCTCTCGTCATCTTCCTCCTTTTCTCACGTTTTTTTTTTCGTTTTTTTATTTTCTTTATCGCATCATAATATCGATAATACCGCTAATATTAAAACATTAAAATACTTGTCGATTTGTGTCGAGTATGAGGGATGTCAGAATAAGGAAACCCGAATATACAAGTGTACTGCACACAGCGTTGTCGGTCGCTTATTCCGACACCCCAATTGCTTGATTATTGAAACGAGTCAACCTAAACAATAATTAGTTTATTTTTTGCATCGTTATTCAAATCGCATATTCGCAATCGATTTTCAAAACAAGTATTGTATTTTAATAAGGGTCGAAACCCGTTGACGCGGATCCGACATCACAATCCCTAGGGATTTATTTCGATGTCGGAGAAGTCGAGGGAATCAAGTCCTCTAATTCAAGCAAAGCGTCGATCCGTTAGATTCGATACCAATTCCATAATTGGATGTCGAATCTAACGATCTAGTCAATTTAATTAACTAATGCGATTTTTTTCGTTGATGCTAAAATAATTGTCATACGATTCGCTAAAATAACGACATTATTAAACGCGGAGAAAATCTATTCATATCGCGATAGTTAATTTAAAACGACTCAAAGCAATTTTTCTTTTATTTTCACTCTAGTATTCCATATCGATTCAATAATCGAATATGAGATATGACGAGTATCGAATTTAAGTTTCGAGTATAAATTCCACGATATTTATGCCCGATTCAACAAACTCATCAATTTATCAAAATCAAATGCAATTTCGAAATCAATGCAAAATTGCGAGCGAACCCCATGTTCGTACAGGGGGCACTCGACCGAGTGCCTAGCCCACTCGGTCAAGTGGCACCCCAAAAATCGAATCAGAATGTTTTCACGACCCCCACTCGGTCGAGTCTCACAGTGACTCGGTCGAGTGGCTACGTACTCGATCGAGTTGGCCAATAACTCGACTGAGTATGGTCTAAAAATACGAAACAGAAACCTTTTTAGAGGTTCACTCGATCGAGTCCATCGACCACTCGATCGAGTGACCTCATCAAGACCAAAACCGTGAGTCGTACATTCTTCTTTCTAAAATTCGATAGTATTTTATGACTTAGGTCAACACGTGCCTAATCAATCACGTGCATTACTATCTTTTCAAACCATGCATTATGTTATCTCATCTCATTCAATAATTTGAAAACCGTTATTATCGTTATACCATTACTAACCGTTTGTTGTTTCTTTTGTCAATTTTGGTTGTTTATTTTATTGTACTAAAATGAACCCACATGCTAAAATTCAAATTCGACGTTAGAATTAATTGCATTAAATCGACGTAGAAACCCTTTTCAATTACATTCACATGCTTAGGGAAAATAATCTTTGCATATCATTTTCCCGTTCAACTAACGCGCGTATTAGAAAGTCATTCGAGATCTTAGTAGAGGCCGCTAGTGCGGGCGGGGTTGGGTGTCCTTTGTGGGCTTCCAAACACGTACCCTCACCCCTTACTCAGAACCTCGGTTTCCGGATGCCCGAAACCGTTGGCGCACGAGAGTCGTTCAATACACGATAACCGGTAGTGACGGTATCGGTATCACAATGCAAAGGGACTAGCCCAATAAACTCTGACATCGGAAATGGGCCGTATTTTGTATACGGTCCACTACGACATGGAGTGGGCTCGAACGGGTCGGAACTCCCACAAAGTTCGGTGGCGACTCCACTTCGACCTAAATTTCAATTCGATCCATTCTCATATGGAGATTCATTCGCCTACCCAAACCCGCGCGTGGCCGCGTCGGGGTGGACCTATGTCATGTCCACAATTTGGCGACTCCGCTGGGGATTAACTGATGCGTGACTTACCATCGGCATCCTCAGGGTGAGACTCGAATAGAAATCGTTTGACTAGCACAATACGCGTTTTAGTTTTACGGTTCATGCATAACCCATATTTTCCCGGGCCGGTACTCGCAACCGACGTCCCACTATACCGTTGATGTACTCCAATATGAATATGTCAAAAGGTGTCCATAGTCGTTTCGAGTGGGTTTCGCGGCATGTTCTAAGATCAACTCGACTTAGGAAGTCCGTCCCGATCAACGTCTAGACTATGTACACTGGTATAGACCCCCTATAGACCGACCGAGACTTAGTATAGAGCATACATGGCGTCGTTATAATGCTTGACTACGTGCTACTTGGTTTCCGTGTCTTTTTCAAAAACCGTCGTTTCAAAAATGCATCTTTTCAAAAATATTCAACTTTCAAAAACTCGGAAAGCTGCCGAAATTTAGGACTTATGATTTGACTCAAAACAAGCCTATTTTCTAGCCAGCATGCCGCCCATTTCGAAATTCGAACTTCCGATCCACCATTCGATTTTCGAATTTTCAAAATCTCAATTTCACTCTTCAAATCTTCGAAATGCCGTTCTCGATTTTTAAATCTCCGAGATGTCGTTTTCGATTTTCAAATCTTTGGGATCTCATCTTCAATTTTCAAATTGTCGGAAATTCTTTTTTCGATATTCGAATTTTCAAAATCTCAATTTCACTCTTCAAATCTTCGAGATGCCATTCTCGATTTTCAAATCTCCGAGATGCCGTTTTCGATTTTCAAATCTTCGGGATCTCATCTTCAATTTTCAAATTGTCAGAAATTCTTTTTTTCCGATATTCGAATTTTCAAAATCTCAATTTCACTTTTCAAATCTTCGAGATGCCATTCTCGATTTTCAAATCTCCGATATATCGTTTTCGATTTTCAAATCTTCGGGATCTCATCTTCAATTTTCAAATCGTCGGAAATTCTTTTTTTTGACATTCAAATTTTCAATTTTCAAGATATCCATTTTCAAAACCCGGGACACATACCGAATTTAGGACTTATGATTTTACTCAAAATAGCCTATTTCTAGCCGGTATGCTGCCCAATTCAAAACTCGAAAATATTTTCGAACTCTCAAAACCGAGGCCCGGTACACTTTCCGATTTTCTCGAAAAATCGGGCCTCTCCACCGAGTTATCTCGGAATTTACAAAACAATCAATTTTCAAAACCTTCCTCTTCTTAGGATTTCCCGTATTTAGCAGTTTCGGGTCGTGTCTTAAGTCGTCAAGGTCTTTAGCGTCGAAACTCTGTCGATCTAACATCACGAGTTTTTTCCCTACCCTAGTCCGCCTTATTAGACTAAGGCAAGGCCCACCTACGTGGGACATACTCCTGCAAAGGAGGGCCCGTCTACACAATCGAGTCCAAAGTCTAAGGATGTTTCACGTGGACCTTCTTTCGAACAGGACTCGGTCCACATAGCCGAAGCCTAAGGAGGGCCAACCTTTCACAAGTCACCCGTCCAGGTGTCTTTTCCGAGTCAACCTGTTACAAGGCATAGCCCTATAACAAAAGGTTCGTGGTCCTTACGTCTAAGGGTCACTCGTCCAACACTCGAGTATTAACAAAATCTTCAACCCCACTCGGGGGGCTACCCTTCAGCAGGGCGATCAATCACGGTTGCTCTAAGGGTCATGTCTTACACGTGTCTCGCGTACCCCACTTTCGAGTCACTTGGATGTCACACCCTCTGAGTCCTATCTAAGTCCTTCGTCTCACCTGGGGGCTATTCTCCGACGGAGCGATTAATCACGGTCACTCCAAGAATTGCACCCTACACATTTGTCTTAGGAGGGTCTAATCCGAGTCAAACATGGTCGCCCCATTTTCGGACTCACCCTTCTGCAGCCCGAGTCTAATTTGTGGTCGTTACCTCGTCTAGGTCAACATTCAAGTATCCCGGTCCGAGAGTCTTTGTCGACCCGTCACCCCGGGTCGTGTCTAGTTTGACTCCCTCTCTTGCATTTGCGCAAAGCCGAGTTTAGGCGAGTCGTGGCACTTGTCGTTCTCTCCAATCAAGGACTTTACCAAAAAAAAAACGAGCATCCTTCAGTCTGGATTTGATTCGAGTCTAAGTCTGAGTCCGAGTCTAGGGTACCCTACATCCTAATTTCCAGATCAGAGTCAGAGTCATTTATATTCTGTCTTCTTTTCAAAATTCAATAAAATCAGCTTTTCTATTTCTCATAGATACTTTCCTTATTTGTTTCCGAGAACATGATGAACACCATCATACACTGTGAGCACATGCACGTGACTATTATAGGTACATCTATAATGACTGCAGGAAACCGAGCCTGTGTTTTCCTTTTACCTATTCCATGTCTGGTATAGAAAAGCCACATAACTACCCTTAGAAGGAGCATATCGAATCCTATGACAAATCTGTGTAGTCTCCTAGTTTGGGTCCAAGACGGGAGGCAAGCCCATTTCCCACAACAAACACCCATCTGATAAGACCAACCGACCCCTACCTTTGGTGTTAGTCTGACCAACAAAAAAAACTGGACGAAAAAATTCAAAAAACCCATGACCGGGGCTGAGAGGTCAACCAAAATTCAAAAAACCCATGACCGGGACTTAGAGGTCAACCAACATTCAAAAGGCCATGACCGGAGCTGAGAGGTCAACCAAAATTCAAGAAACCCATGACCGGGGCTGAGAGGTCAAATAAAATTCAAAAAACCCATGACCGGGGCTGAGAGGTCAACCAAAATTCAAAAAACCCATGACCGTGGCTGAGAGGTCAACCAGCAAAAATTCAAAAAACTCATGACCGGGGCTAAGAGGTCAATAAAAAAAATCAAATACCCATGACCGTGGTCAACGGTCAACTCAAGTGAAAAAAAATCAAATACCCATGACCGTGGTCAACGGTCAACTCAAGTGAAAATCCTTTGACCGGGGTACGGTCAAATTCAAAATTATCAATACCATCCAATAGGGGAGTAACAATCAAGCTGGTTAGCTAACACCACACTCAGCCTTCCCACATTACAACCCTCAAGACCTCAGACAGCCCGGAATTTTGAGGATTCAAGCTCCATAGGATACCCCTAACCATTAGGGCTAGACATGGAAACTAGATCCCGCATTATCAAACCTGCCCAATTGAAGTTCGAGCCATCATTACTCGACTTCCCCCTTTCCTACCACATTACAATACCTTACCCTCGAAGCCTCAGCTCCACAAAATCGAGCTCCAGATTTTCGAATCATCAAAGCCACTTACTTCCTAGCACCACATTTCCAAAATTATCCAAACCAGTTACCAACCCCAAACGCGGGAACTCGACTTGTGGTTGGCATAGAACATGCCCAAATAGTACACACTAGGGTTGTTCAAAGGTCAAGAACCGGACCGACCCGGACCGACCCGGACCGACCCGGACCGACCCGGGGTGGACCGTGGACCGGCTGGACGGGAAGTCGTGACCCTTGGACCGGACCGCCTGTTGCTGAACCCGAACCTGGACAGACCCTTAGGTCCGGTCTGGACCAGTGGACCGACCGACTGGACCGTCTGGGCCATTATTTGCTAATTGTGAATTTTGTGATTTGTGAAACGAGGCTTTCATTTGTCTGTTGGCCTGTTGGGCCATTATTTGACTTACAATAATCATTTGACTGGTGGCCTATTGGGCCATCAACTACAAGTCTGCAATAAGGCAATTATCATTTGACTTACAAATAAAAAAGCTCAAAGTTATAAACTTATACGATTAATTTATAAAACTATAAAAGTCCCAAATAAAATGACGAAAATTTGAAAGTAACAATGTATATAAGTGTATAAATACTATTATCTTAAACCAAGCAAAAGCATGTAAGCAACACATATAAAATAAAATCCAAAATCTTCTCCTCAATGATTTGCAACATCCGGGGGATCGTCGTTGATTATCATCGTATTCTCCACCTCTAATAATAAAAAATATAAACCAGTTAGTATGCAAAGTAGCAACCTAAAAAGTTATTAAAAATTTAAAACAATATAGTTGTTTGATCTTATACCCTTTTCAACTTTTTCTAGCTCTTCCAATTTTTCCTCCACATCAATCCCGCTATCCTTTCTTGGACGTATCCAATCTTGAGTACATATTAGTGCTTCGACAAGCTTTTAGTAGCCAAATCACAATGAACAAACAAAATTACAAATCAACGGTGTAAAGAGATAAAGACCAAATAATAAATTAATAATATCCAAAAGCTTAATGGTAAGATGGTACCTTAGGAGTTAACGAACTTCTAAATGGTGTAAGATGACGTCGACCTGCGCTAAACGTCGACTCCGAGGCCACGGTAGAAATAGGCATTCCTAAAACATCACGGTCCGAACGTTCTAAAATAGGATATCTATGACCATTCAATTTCCACCATGTCAATACATCGCAATTTCTCTCATGTTCACCAAGCACCTCATTCAACCTATCAAATTCGGACTTGTCATATCCATCATCACCTCTTCGCAATCGAACTTGCATTTCAATGGATTTTTTGAAATCTAAATAATCTCCTTCCTCAAGGGTAGGACTAATATCATGTGTAGAATCTTCATTTGGAGGAGTTAAAAGAGCTATACAACCTTCTGTACTCATCAAAACGATCGTTTGCCTTATTGTACACTTGCTCTTTTAACTCTTCATCCTTAGGTGCCCCATATATACGAGTGAAAGCAAATTTCAACTCCATTAACTTCACCTTTGGATCAAGAATAGCACCCATGTAGATTAACACATTCATTTTATCCACATCCCCCCAATACTTGTCAAATTTCTTTCTCATGGCACATGCCATTTTTTTAAAATCCTCATCACTACTCTTGCTCCATTTATTCAATTGTTTAAGCACACGAGCAATAAAAAAGAAGCTAGAATTACTTGTAACATACAATGAACCGGAAACTTGTTCCGTCAATGTTTTAAACTCTTTAAGAAATAGAACCAATGATTCCACAGTACTCCAATCATTGTCACTAGGAGCACCGGAATTTTCAATTTCACTCTGAATGAGATTGACATATTCATCTACAAACTCAACAATTGAATCAACCTCATCAATATCACCTTGGGGGTTAACAGGAACATCAATATCACCAAATGCATCTTTATATTTCAAAGCAGTTTCCAACATTGTAAATGTAGAATTCCATCTAGTGGGACAATCAAGAGTTAAGGATAACTGACATTGTGTATACTTTTTAGCACATTGTTTGAAGTAATGTACTCTATTTGGAGAACTGTTAGCAAACTTAACAGCATACCTGACCTTGCTTATAGACTTCTTATTCATTTTCAATCCATCCCACACAATAAGGTTAATTATGTGAGCGACACATCTCATATGCAAGTAATCTCCCCTACCAATCAAATTTCGCTTCTTTTGAAGAAGTTTTTTCAATTCTACACAAGCCGTGTCATTAGAACTTGCATTGTCCACTGTCAAGGTGAATACCTTATCCTCCAACCCCCATGTTTTAAAGCAATCATCAAGAAGATTAGCAATATCTTTACCTTTATGACTATAGATGGGACAAAAGACAATTATCTTCTTAAGCAAGTTCCACTCATTATCCACAAAATGGGCTGTTAGACACATATAATTGATTTTTTGAATGCTTGTCCATGTGTCGGTCGTAAATGACACTCTTTGGGATGACTTAAGAACAAACTCTGTCAATTTCTTTTTCTCATTCAGGTGAAGTTTATACACATCACGAGCAATAGTAATGCGAGATGGAATATGAAACGAAGGAGCAGTAACATACATTAGGTACCTAAATCCCTCTTTCTCAACAGCACGAAATGGATACTCATCCATGATGATAAAATAAACTACAGCTTCCCTAACCTTATATAGGTTCAAAGTCCAACCCTTCAATATACCTTCCCCGTCATTAGCCATTCGATCAAATACTAGCTCAGTTTGTTTCATTTTTGACTTATTATGTGAAGAATCTGGATTAGACGGGCATACATTCCAATGGTTTTTTAATGTTTTTTGAGCCATTTGTTGCTCCGTCGGACGCAAAATTTTTATTATCACAATATATGCATTCAGACCTTTGCTTACCATGCTCGTCCAAGTAATCTCGAAAATGGATCCAGTATGATGCTTTCCTTTTGATGGTGTTGTAATTACGACCTTCATTTGAAGGCCGAGGCGGTAACAAATGTTTTGTTTTGTCAACATGTTTCTCTTGGATATCATCGTCACTTACATATGTTGCACCATTTCCATCTTCGAAAATGGTGCGTGCTCGCTTATTCTTATGCTCGGTGCTAACCATCTACGATGTATAGATTAACAAAAAGTACCAAGTTAGTAATCAATCAATATTCAATAATATGAATATATTATCAATAGGAAATAAACTAATAAAGTATCAATAGTCAATAGTCAATAACTCAATAGTCAATACTACCATTCTACTAACAGTACCAAGTACCAAACAAATAATCAAACTCAATTGTACAGCACTAGTGCACTACAGCCGGACAGCCCAATGACCCCAATTCACAAACACAAACCATAGTCCCCACTCCCCACCGCCCCACATACATACTGACATACACATACATCTCTAATTCTCTATTCTCACCTCTCTACTTTATCTTACTCCTACAGTCCTATTCCTATAATCCTAGTATCCTACTAATCTAATTAGTACTTAGTACTTTAGTAGTCTATTAATAATAAAACAGAGGAAGTCAAAAAAGAAAATCCCCTAAAAAAAAACTGAGGACGCCGGACGCCAAAACAGAGGTCAGAGGACACCGCGACATACAGGCATACAAGTATACAAAGGGATGATTCGAGGATGAATTACAGAGAAAGCCAGAAAGGCATACAGAGAAAGGCAGAACGCAAAAAGATGAGGCAGCATATATACAGCAGAGATTAGAGAAAGGATGAATTACCTATGCGACTTGCCGACTTGGTGTCTTGGTTAACAAAGAAGATGTAGAGAAAGGAATCAAGGATGAATTAATCTAATATTTGAAAGAACTGAAACAAAGGGAAACATATATGGAGGAATGAAGGTATATTGGTATTATGGACTTATGGTATATCAGTATATGAAGTAAATAAATGTGAGTATATATGTGTTTTCTTTCAGTAATCAGTAATTTAGTCTAGGTAAACTTAATAAATAAATATACTAATTGAGTAATTATATTTCATTCCTTATTATTAGGGAGTAGTTTAAGATATAAGGATTATTTTTTATCATTCAAATTTCAAAATTTGATATATTTCTGATTTCTCTATCAAGATCTTTGCTAATTGCTAATTCCTAATTTTGGATTTCTGGTATATTATGTAATCTGCACTTCTGCAGATATCTTAACAGAATAACAGCTCGACTGCTCGCATATATTTTTTTTTTTTTAATTTCTGGTGACAGCCGGTCTGGACCGGGTTAGACCGGGTAACCCGCGGGTTTGGACCGGTTCAGACCGTGGACCGATTGCCCTAAATATCGAACCCGGGGACCGGACCTAAGGGTGGTCGGTCCGGTCCGGTCTGGACCAACCGGTCCGGGCAGGTCGGTTTCAACGATCCGGGTCGTTTGCTGAACAGCCCTAGTACACACCACCTCTAGGGGCTACCCCGGAGCACGCTCACAGTCACAGGATCAACATCCTAACCATTCTAGCCCTTTGATCAAAACATCATTGGGAATGCACCTATCCTACACCATCGCTATGGCTAGTTACACACAAAGTCCTATTAGCTTAGGCACCATAATATATTTTTCAATCCACTGAACAACGGCTTGGTTTGATTTCACTATACGTGAATACGTAGGCAGCCTTTCAACAGAGGCACAACCACCCACATTGACACACATTCAAAAAGCACTATCATTACGGTCACGACACTGTCATGTTCTCAGTAGCTAGCTTTGTCGTCCTGGGGGCTTCTCCTAGGCAGAGGTTCTCCATCCACTCACATAATCCAAATACTTTCAAAATCTAGCCTCCTTTCTACAGTGTGTCCTAGTACTCGGCTCATTCGAAGACGAGAATCTGTCAGGACTCGAAGCAATACCCATTTTGGACTGTACCCTAAAATCAGAAATCTAGAAGGGCACCCGACTAAAACAGTCTCATTACAGACTACTGCAGTCCCCCTATAACAGACCATTCCCATGGTGCCACTCGCCTAGGCTACGGAATAGCGCAACTCAAGAGTCTTGTTAGGCAGCCCACCCCCCTACCGAGTCACGGTCCAACCCCTCGAGAGTTCAGTCATGTCAGTCAACTCGTCCGGTCACGTCCAGAGTCGAGTCTATCGGTAGGCCTCTCTCTTCAAATTCCACATTGAAATTTGCAAAATTTAGCCATTTGAAAAAAGTCCTTTTCGACAAGGTCAAATTTCGGTCTATTTAAACTGCAAATTTCTTTTCTACCTCTTTCCATTTTGAAAACCTAGCCAGTGAGTTGCTTTCAGGATTTCAATTTCAAAAAAAATTCAAAAAATCAAAAACTCCAATATTTTCAAAATTGCAAGCTTTCAAAAATCATTTTCCCCAGCACGAGTCATTTTACTACCTACGTGTTGCATGCATTTTATGTGACTTATACAGGTACGACTCAAACAGGGACATGCAACCCTCTGAATCTCCTCAGCATTTTCACGGGATGGGCCTACACACAGGCGCACCCAGGACTTACGCGACAAGTCCAAATGCCCCACGGAGTATTATCATCAGCTCAGGTATGATCCCTACCTTTTGGCTGGCGAGCCCTTCACGCAAGTCTAATGGACTATAAACGACCCGAACGGAAGTCTACCAGGTCTTAGTGGGCTTGGTAGAAACTCTTACTTTCGCCCTGTCCAAGCCTCTGTCAGAGTGGGAGCTCTGTAGACACCCGCATTTTGACTGCCAGGTGTCTATGGCAGTTTCTAAAAAATACCCGATGATGATCGGACGCTAACGTGTTTCTACGCGCTCGGATACGGGCTCAAAACCATTAGTTGCTGGCTTAAACACTTATGGAATACAAATCTCACAAAATCAACCTCGAATCCAGGCCCAGTGGATCATTCCGAGTCAAACAAGACTAATTTGGGTCAAAACCGACACCGGAAATAAAACCGACTTTTAGCGACCGAATTAAAACCCGGTCAAAGCCGTTTCCGAGTAGCTCACCCACGGTCCACCTCCAAACGGGCCATCAAATCAAGTCCGTCAAGGCACAAAACCCTAGACACCAAGGTGCCCTTGCCTTTCCCTATATAAGCAACCTCATGCAACACACATTAGACATCTTTTACATCTCTACATAACCCTAATCAATCCTACACACAACTTACAACCCTAATCAAACTTAGACACAATCTTTTACAACTTCAAAAAACCCTAATCAACACATCAAATTCAACCCTAGTCTACATACATTCAAACCGTAATACTACAAACCCTAAACCTTGCTTTAGGAAGTCGAAACCCTAACCACCATAACTCAACCTCCATAAACCTCGAAACTCCCATGTTAAAACCACGACTACGAGTCCGATCCGAGACAAGAACATGTAGGTCGAGGGTGCCAAAACCCCTTTCTTTCCTTCTTCTTTTCCTCTCGTCATCTTCCTCCTTTTCCCACGTTTTTTTTTTCGTTTTTTTTATTTTCTTTATCGCATCATAATATCGATAATACCGCTAATATTAAAACATTAAAATACTTGTCGATTTGTGTCGAGTATGAGGGATGTCAGAATAAGGAAACCCAAATATACAAGTGTACTGCATACAGCGTTGCCGGTCGCTTATTCCGACACCCCAATTGCTTGATTATTGAAACGAGTCAACCTAAACAATAATTAGTTTATTTTTTGCATCGTTATTCAAATCGCATATTCGCAGTCGATTTTCAAAACAAGTATTGTATTTTAATAAGGGTCGAAACCCGTTGACGCGGATCCGACATCACAATCCCTAGGGATTTATTTCGATGTCGGAGAAGTCGAGGGAATCAAGTCCTCTAATTCAAGCAAAGCGTCGATCCGTTAGATTCGATACCAATTCCATAATTGGATGTCGAATCTAACGATCTAGTCAATTTAATTAACTAATGCGATTTTTTTCGTTGATGCTAAAATAATTGTCATACGATTCGCTAAAATAACGACATTATTAAACGCGGAGAAAATCTATTCATATCACGATAGTTAATTTAAAACGACTCAAAGCAATTTTTCTTTTATTTTCACTCTAGTATTCCATATCGATTCAATAATCGAATATGGGATATGACGAGTATCGAATTTAAGTTTCGAGTATAAATTCCACGATATTTATGCCCGATTCAACAAACTCAACAATTTATCAAAATCCAAAGCAATTTCGAAATCAATGCAAAATTGCGAGCGAACCCCATGTTCGTACAGCGGGCACTCGGCCGAGTGCCTAGCCCACTCGGTCAAGTGGCACCCCAAAAATCGAATCAGAATGTTTTCACGACCCCCACTCGGTCGAGTCTCACAGTGACTCGGTCGAGTGGCTACGTACTCGATCGAGTTGGCCAATAACTCGACTGAGTAAGGACTAAAAATACGAAACAGAAACCTTTTTAGAGGTTCACTCGATCGAGTCCATCGACCACTCGATCGAGTGACCTCATCACGACCAAAACCGTGAGTCGTACATTCTTCTTTCTAAAATTCGATAGTATTTTATGACTTAGGTCAACACGTGCCTAATCAATCACGTGCATTACTATCTTTTCAAACCATGCATTATGTTATCTCATCTCATTCAATAATTTGAAAACCGTTATTATCGTTATACCATTACTAACCGTTTGTTGTTTCTTTTGTCAATTTTGGTTGTTTATTTTATTGTACTAAAATGAACCCACATGCTAAAATTCAACTTCAACGTTAGAATTAATTGCATTAAATCGACGCAGAAACCCTTTTCAATTACATTCACATGCTTAGGGAAAATAATCTTTGCATATCATTTTCCCGTTCAACTAACGCGCGTATTAGAAAGTCATTCGAGATCTTAGTAGAGGCCGCTAGTGCGGGCGGGGTTGGGTGTCCTTTGTGGGCTTCCCAACATGTACCCTCACCCTACTCAGAATCTTGGTTTCCGAATGCCCGAAACCGTTGGCGCACGAGAGTCATTCAATACACGATAACCGGTAGTGACGGTATCGGTATCACAATGCAAAGGGACGAGCCCAATAAACTCTGACATCGGAAATGGACCGTATTTTTTTATACGGCCCACTACGACATGGAGTGGGCTCGAACGGGTTCGAACTCCCACAAAGTTCGGTGGCGACTCCACTTCGAACTAAATTTCTATTCGATCCATTCTCATATGGAGATTCATTCGCCTACCCAAACCCGCTCGTGGCCGCGTCGGGGTGGACCTATGTCATGTCCACACAAGGCTAAAGGTTTGGGAATCACAAGAAGCAACAAAAGCCTTAGCCGCCCCAATTCATCCACCCCATGGTTTGCTCGGACAACCCCAAAACCCAAGAGACCCTTCACACCAAGCAAATGCCGTCATTTTGAGAGGTGGCAAGGAACTTGAGGACCCATACAATAAATTGAACATGAATACCAAGGCCACCACATCCAAAGTGAATCAACCAAGTGCACCACAAGCATCATCTCCCACTTCCCCCAAACAAAACCAGGGAATACAAGCAGAGTTTGATATCCTCCAAAATGCGGAGAATGAACAAAGAGAACAAAGAAAGAAGAAAGAGCAAATGGAAGCAGAAGAAGCCAAAAGGAAAGAGGCGGAGCGATTAGCCGAAGAAGAAGAATCCAATGTTCCACCGCCTCCCGCTTTTGTCCCACCATTGCCTTTTCCCGAGCGAGCTAAGCCACATAAAGAGGATGCTCAATTTAGCCGTTTTGTGGATATGTTAAAGAAAGTGGAGGTAGTTTTACCCTTCACCGAGGTAATTTCTCAAATGCCCCTCTACTCTAAGTTTTTGAAAGAAGTCTTGACTAAAAGAGAACCATAGAGGACAAAGAATGTGTCTCTCTCACGGCACAATGTAGTGCCATTCTTATGAATCAAATGCCAAAGAAACTAGGGGATCTTGGTAGTTTTTTCATCCCTTGTCAGGTAGGAAATGTTGTTGTTAATCAAGCTTTATGTGACCTAGGGGCTAGTGTTAGTTTATTACCTTATTCTATTGCCAAGAGATTTAGTGTGGGGGAGATGAGACCCACTAGCATGTCGATTCAACTTGCGGATAGGTCCGTCATGTACCCACTTGGGATACTTGAGGATGTACCCGTTCAAGTTGGTAAGTTCTTCATCCCCTCCGACTTTGTTGTCATGGATATGCCCGAAGACACTATTACCCCCATTATCTTAGGTCGGCCTTTTATGGCTACCGGAGGTACTACAGTTGATGTTAAGAATGGAATGTTGTCATTTAAAATAGGGAACAAATCGGTAGAGTTTTCCCTTTCTCCAGCTCTTAAACAACCAATGATTGAACAAATGCATTCCATTGAAGTTAATGATAGTTTGGTTGAGTATAGATTGATAGATGATGATAAGCAAGAAGATGAACCAATTGACTATCCACCTCTTGAAGAAAAATGTTTGCATGATGATAAGGTAGAAGCGCTACCGGTGGGTAAGAGTACGGTATCTTCTCCTCCTAATCTTGAACTTAAACCACTCCCCTCTTCCCTTAAATATGTTTTTCTTGAAGGAACTAATTATCCCGTTATCGTCAATGCTACCCTTGATGGACCTTAATTGGAAAAACTTTTGATTGTTTTGAGAAAGCACAAAAAGGCCATCGGGTATAGCATTTCCGACCTCCAAGGCATAAGCCCAAATGTTTGCATGAATAGGATCATCCTTGATGATGACTACCGTCCTTCGGTTGAGGGTCAACGTAGGTTGAACCCCACCATGAAAGAGGTTGTCATGAAGGAAGTCCTCAAGTTGTATGAGGCTAACATTATATACCCAATAACCGGAAGTAAATGGCTTAGTCCCGTACAAGTTGTACCGAAGAAAGGAGGAATGACGGTTGTTAAAGGAGAAAAGGGTGAGTCGATTTCCACTAGGACTATTACCGGTTGGCACATGTGTATAGACTATCGTAAATTGAACACGACCACCATAAAAGATCATTTCCCCCTTCCTTTTATTGATCAAATGCTTGAAAGATTGGCGCATCATTCTTATTTTTGTTTCCTTGATGGTCATTCCAGATTTCTTCAAATTCCCATTCACCCCGATGACCAAGAGAAAACCACTTTCACTTGTCCCTATGGCACCTATGCTTATAGAAAAATGCCATTTGGATTGTGTAATGTGCCGGGAACGTTTCAAAAATGTATGATGGCTATTTTCTCCGATTTTATTGAAAAATCCATGGAAGTTTTTATGGATGACTTCCATGGTACATCTTTTGATTCTTGCCTTGAAAATCTTGATCAAGTGTTAGCTCGATGTGAACAGTATAGACTAGTTTTAAATTGGGAGAAATGTCATTTTATGGTTGAACAAGGTGTTGTCCTATGATAAGTGTGTTTTGTAGTGCTTATTTGTTGTGTTTGGTCCCGGTTTCTCTTGTGAAATCGCTCTTTGGAACGGTTTTCGAGGCTACTTACGCTTCTTCTAGCTTGTATTAGGTTCCAACGGCCTATCATAGAGAAAGGGAACGATTAAGACTCGTTTCCGACACATTTGGAGCCAACGAAGAGAAGCGACGATCACTCGGTGGCTTAGACTCGAGCCCGAGACCTTGGGACCTAATCCCGAGCCCCTTAGACCCAATATCGAGCACCGAGAATCGATGAGAAGCCCATGAGAAGCAAGTGGGGACCCTTGAGATCATATTTGAGGCCTACAAGACCCATCCCGGTCGAGATGATGACCATCTCGATCGGGATGATGAAGCAAAGCGAAGACAGACCACTAACCAGCCTTCCTGACAGAGAAGAAGGTCATCTCGGCCGGGATGGGTCCCTTCCCGACCGAGACCATCTCTTCCCGGCCGGGATGGCCGACCTACAGACCCGCGTGACTTCCTTTCAATTCCTTTGCTCTTGTAACCTTATAAATACCCTCCCTTTGTATTGTTTAAGCACCATACACTACCATACACTATCTTAGAAAACACTAGACTACTTTAGGTTTGATTAGCTTAGATTAGTGTAGATTTTTCCTTAATTAGTCCTTAATCTAGTTATTTAATCTTGTATTAAGGGATCTCTTGAAGAATCCATTCAATCTTGACAACATTGGTGGATGTTTTGGGTGTTCTTTATATACAAGTTCTCATCTTTTCATCCTTTGTAGTTTGATATAATCCTTCTCTACTCTTTTCTCTTAATATCTATTGTTATTCAAGTTTTCATCTTTGTTTATGTTTGTTGTTCATCCTTGTTCTTCATTATGAATGTTTCTTTTGTTCTTGTGATTGTTTCTCTTGTTTGTGTTTGTTTTAGTTTAGATATGTGTGAGTAGTTTTCCCCTAGGGTTAGTAGGGGGATTGGGTGTGATTAGGGATGATTAGGGTGAGATGGGTGGTACTAGATGTTGTTTTTGTTGTTTCCCATTTACCTTGCACTCCACATGTTTGATGAAATGCTTGTGAGACTAGAGATGATCAATCCTTGTTTTTCTTGCCTCTTCTCTTGTATGTGTTTGTTTGGTTGGTTGGTTTGGTTCCATCATTAGTAGCGAGAGCGTTGTGAGGATGACCCCTAGGCCGTTTAAGTACCGAGAGCCCGATCGGAACCTAGGCTACGAAAGCATGCTAGTAACCCCGTTTTCTTCTTTTTATCTCCTTGACATCCATGAACCCGACCTAGCCCTAGTTTCTTCTTGTTGATTTATTTATTTCCTTTTGTCATTAGTTACTTGTTTAGCTTAGTCCTTAGTCGATCTTAGCCATCACCCTAGTTTAGCTTGTCTCTGACCTAGTCTTGGACCATAGCACCCATTAGTCTAAACCCATTTCCGTCCCTGAGGATATCAACCCGACTTACCATTTGCTACCAAGCCTAGGTTAGTTGGTTTATTTTGATCGGTGGGATCCACGACAAATCCTCCCGTCATCCTAGGTCATATTGTTTCTAGTAGAGGAGTCGAAGTTGATAAGGCAAAAGTTTCCGTGATTGAGAACTTGCCACCACCTACAAATGTCAAAGGGGTGAGGAGTTTTCTAGGTCATGCCGGTTTTTATAGACGATTTATTAAAGACTTCTCTAAGATTGCCAAGCCTTTAACTTCTTTGCTTATGAAAGATGAACCTTTTGTTTTTGATGACTTGTGTCTTAAGGCCTTTTGCAGGATAAAGACCACTCTCACTACCACACCAATTATCAAAGCGCCCGATTGGAATCTTCCATTTGAGATCATGTGTGATGCATCCGATTTTGCCGTTGGTGCCGTTCTAGGACAACGGGTTGACAAGAAGCTACATGTGATTTATTATGCAAGCAAAACACTAGATGAAGCCCAATCGAGGTATACATCAACCGAAAAAGAGATGCTTGCCGTTGTCTATCCCATGGAGAAATTCCGAAATTATGTTACCGGTTCAAAAATCATTATTCACACCGATCATGCGGCCATTCGTTACATCATGTCTAAAAAGGAGACAAAGTCCCGACTCTTTCGGTGGGTCCTCCTTTTACAACAATTTGATATTGAGATTAAAGACAAAGCCGGATCGGAGAACTTGGTAGCGGATCATCTTAGAAGACCAACGGTTGGTAGAGAAAGCAATGAAGAAGATGGTATTCCCATCAATGAAGCAATGAGAGATGAGGCCTTGATGGCCATTGAAACTATTACACCTTGGTATGCCGATATCGTCAATTTCTTGGTATCTCATTATATTTTGGACGATTATTCCGAGCAAGAGAGGAAGAAACTACGTTATGAAGCCCGACGCTATTATTGGGACGAGCCCTTTTTGTTTCGCCGATGTGTAGTGATGGTAGGATTTGTCGTGTATCCTAACCGTCAATAAACAACCGATTACACCTAGTGGGTAGCTAGGGCAAGTCGGGATCGTATCCACGAGGACGGTATTGCAAGGCTTTGACTAGGTCGGCCTACAACAAGACTATGCTACCAAACAAACACAAAGAAACGATAAATGGAAAACTATGGTGGAGGAGAAGTGAGAACTAGACTAATGATGAACTAGGCTAAAACGATGCTAAACAATGCTAATGATCGAACTAATAAGTAAACTAAAATAAACGATGACTAACTAAGAAGTTGAATCAAATATGGAAAGGAAGTGGGGTAGGTCGGGTTCATAAGAGTAGAAGGGTAATTGGGTGATCAAGGGTATAGGTGTCTCCTAGTTGCTAGAGTCGGTCCGGGCTCTCGCAACTTAGACCGATGTCAAGGTGGGTCCGGGCTCTCGCAACTTAGACCCTAGTCCGCACTCTCGTGACTACGACTATTCTCGACATGACCACACAATAGACACACAATGGGAAGATGAACACAAGTATGGGGAGCATGGCCACTACTACTCACACAAGCATATCAACAAACACATGAAGTGCCCACAATATGACTAGCAACAAAGATTCACCCTTTTCCCTTAATCAACCCTAATCGTCCATAATCTACCCCTAATCCCCCTACTAACCCCACAAAGAAGACTACTCACTCGTAGTTAAGAGAAAACTAACCTCCACAAGAGAAACTAGAACAAGCATCCAAACATTCATCATAAACAAACAATAACAATAACAATATGTAAAAGATGAAACTTGATTGAATAACAAAGAACAAGAGTAAAGAAAGATTATACCAACACTATGGAGATGAAAAGATGCAATCTTGTATAAATAAGAACCCAAATAGAATCCCAAGGTTGTCAAGCTTGGAACAATCTTCAAGAACTTCTTAATACAAGAACTAATTACAAATATTAACTAATAATTAAAGGAAGATTAAAGCTAATATGAGAACACTAATCTAGGGTTTTGTCTGTTGGCCTGTTGGGCCATTATTTGACTTACAATAATCATTTGACTGGTGGCCTATTGGGCCATCAACTACAAGTCTGCAATAAGGCAATTATTATTTGACTTACAAATAAAAAAGCTCAAAGTTATAAACTTATACGATTAATTTATAAAACTATAAAAGTCCCAAATAAAATGACGAAAATTTGAAAGTAACAATGTATATAAATAAGTGTATAAATACTATTATCTTAAACCAAGCAAAAGCATGTAAGCAACACATATAAAATAAAATCCAAAATCTTCTCCTCAATGATTTGCAACATCCGGGGGATCGTCGTTGATTATCATCGTATTCTCCACCTCTAATAATAAAAAATATAAACCAGTTAGTATGCAAAGTAGCAACCTAAAAAGTTATTAAAAATTTAAAACAATATAGTTGTTTGATCTTATACCCTTTTCAACTTTGTCTAGCTCTTCCAATTTTTCCTCCACATCAATCCCGCTATCCTTTCTTGGACGTATCCAATCTTGAGTACATATTAGTGCTTCGACAAGCTTTTAGTAGCCAAATCACAATGAACAAACAAAATTACAAATCAACGGTGTAAAGAGATAAAGACCAAATAATAAATTAATAATACCCAAAAGCTTAATGGTAAGATGGTACCTTAGGAGTTAACGAACTTCTAAATGGTGTAAGATGACGTCGACCTGCGCTAAACGTCGACTCCAAGGCCACGGTAGAAATAGGCATTCCTAAAACATCACGGTCCGAACGTTCTAAAATAGGATATCTATGACCATTCAATTTCCACCATGTCAATACATCGCAATTTCTCTCATGTTCACCAAGCACCTCATTCAACCTATCAAATTCGGACTTGTCATATCCATCATCACCTCTTCGCAATCGAACTTGCATTTCAATGGATTTTTTGAAATCTAAATAATCTCCTTCCTCAAGGGTAGGACTAATATCATGTGTAGAATCTTCATTTGGAGGAGTTAAAAGAGCTATACAACCTTCTGTACTCATCAAAACGATCGTTTGCCTTATTGTACACTTGCTCTTTTAACTCTTCATCCTTAGGTGCCCCATATATACGAGTGAAAGCAAATTTCAACTCCATTAACTTCACCTTTGGATCAAGAATAGCACCCATGTAGATTAACACATTCATTTTATCCACATCCCCCCAATACTTGTCAAATTTCTTTCTCATGGCACATGCCATTTTTTTAAAATCCTCATCACTACTCTTGCTCCATTTATTCAATTGTTTAAGCACACGAGCAATAAAAAAGAAGCTAGAATTACTTGTAACATACAATGAACCGGAAACTTGTTCCGTCAATGTTTTAAACTCTTTAAGAAATAGAACCAATGATTCCACAGTACTCCAATCATTGTCACTAGGAGCACCGGAATTTTCAATTTCACTCTGAATGAGATTGACATATTCATCTACAAACTCAACAATTGAATCAACCTCATCAATATCACCTTGGGGGTTAACAGGAACATCAATATCACCAAATGCATCTTTATATTTCAAAGCAGTTTCCAACATTGTAAATGTAGAATTCCATCTAGTGGGACAATCAAGAGTTAAGGATAACTGACATTGTGTATACTTTTTAGCACATTGTTTGAAGTAATGTACTCTATTTGGAGAACTGTTAGCAAACTTAACAGCATACCTGACCTTGCTTATAGACTTCTTATTCATTTTCAATCCATCCCACACAATAAGGTTAATTATGTGAGCGACACATCTCATATGCAAGTAATCTCCCCTACCAATCAAATTTCGCTTCTTTTGAAGAAGTTTTTTCAATTCTACACAAGCCGTGTCATTAGAACTTGCATTGTCCACTGTCAAGGTGAATACCTTATCCTCCAACCCCCATGTTTTAAAGCAATCATCAAGAAGATTAGCAATATCTTTACCTTTATGACTATAGATGGGACAAAAGACAATTATCTTCTTATGCAAGTTCCACTCATTATCCACAAAATGGGCTGTTAGACACATATAATTGATTTTTTGAATGCTTGTCCATGTGTCGGTCGTAAATGACACTCTTTGGGATGACTTAAGAACAAACTCTGTCAATTTCTTTTTCTCATTCAGGTGAAGTTTATACACATCACGAGCAATAGTAATGCGAGATGGAATATGAAACGAAGGAGCAGTAACATACATTAGGTACCTAAATCCCTCTTTCTCAACAGCACGAAATGGATACTCATCCATGATGATAAAATAAACTACAGCTTCCCTAACCTTATATAGGTTCAAAGTCCAACCCTTCAATATACCTTCCCCGTCATTAGCCATTCGATCAAATACTAGCTCAGTTTGTTTCATTTTTGACTTATTATGTGAAGAATCTGGATTAGACGGGCATACATTCCAATGGTTTTTTAATGTTTTTTGAGCCATTTGTTGCTCCGTCGGACGCAAAATTTTTATTATCACAATATATGCATTCAGACCTTTGCTTACCATGCTCGTCCAAGTAATCTCGAAAATGGATCCAGTATGATGCTTTCCTTTTGATGGTGTTGTAATTACGACCTTCATTTGAAGGCCGAGGCGGTAACAAATGTTTTGTTTTGTCAACATGTTTCTCTTGGATATCATCGTCACTTACATATGTTGCACCATTTCCATCTTCGAAAATGGTGCGTGCTCGCTTATTCTTATGCTCGGTGCTAACCATCTACGATGTATAGATTAACAAAAAGTACCAAGTTAGTAATCAATCAATATTCAATAATATGAATATATTATCAATAGGAAATAAACTAATAAAGTATCAATAGTCAATAGTCAATAACTCAATAGTCAATACTACCATTCTACTAACAGTACCAAGTACCAAACAAATAATCAAACTCAATTGTACAGCACTAGTGCACTACAGCCGGACAGCCCAATGACCCCAATTCACAAACACAAACCATAGTCCCCACTCCCCAAGGACCCCAACTCCCCACCGCCCCACATACATACTGACATACACATACATCTCTAATTCTCTATTCTCACCTCTCTACTTTATCTTACTCCTACAGTCCTATTCCTATAATCCTAGTATCCTACTAATCTAATTAGTACTTAGTACTTTAGTAGTCTATTAATAATAAAACAGAGGAAGTCAAAAAAGAAAATCCCCTAAACAAAAACTGAGGACGCCGGACGCCAAAACAGAGGTCAGAGGACACCGCGACATACAGGCATACAAGTATACAAAGGGATGATTCGAGGATGAATTACAGAGAAAGCCAGAAAGGCATACAGAGAAAGGCAGAACGCAAAAAGATGAGGCAGCATATATACAGCAGAGATTAGAGAAAGGATGAATTACCTATGCGACTTGCCGACTTGGTGTCTTGGTTAACAAAGAAGATGTAGAGAAAGGAATCAAGGATGAATTAATCTAATATTTGAAAGAACTGAAACAAAGGGAAACATATATGGAGGAATGAAGGTATATTGGTATTATGGACTTATGGTATATCAGTATATGAATTAAATAAATGTGAGTATATATGTGTTTTCTTTCAGTAATCAGTAATTTAGTCTAGGTAAACTTAATAAATAAATATACTAATTGAGTAATTATATTTCATTCCTTATTATTAGGGAGTAGTTTAAGATATAAGGATTATTTTTTATCATTCAAATTTCAAAATTTGATATATTTCTGATTTCTCTATCAAGATCTTTGCTAATTGCTAATTCCTAATTTTGGATTTCTGGTATATTATGTAATCTGCACTTCTGCAGATATCTTAACAGAATAACAGCTCAACTGCTCGCATATATATTTTTTTTTTTAATTTCTGGTGACAGTCGGTCTGGACCGGGTTAGACCGGGTAACCCGCGGGTTTGGACCGGTTCAGACCGTGGACCGATTGCCCTAAATATCGAACTCGGGGACCGGACCTAAGGGTGGTCGGTCCGGTCCGGTCTGGACCAACCGGTCCGGGCAGGTCGGTTTCAACGATCCGGGTCGTTTGCTGAACAGCCCTAGTACACACCACCTCTAGGGGCTACCCCGGAGCACGCTCACAGTCACAGGATCAACATCCTAACCATTCTAGCCCTTTGATCAAAACATCATTGGGAATGCACCTATCCTACACCATCGCTATGGCTAGTTACACACAAAGTCCTATTAGCTTAGGCACCATAATATATTTTTCAATCCACTGAACTACGGCTTGGTTTGATTTCACTATACGTGAATATGTAGGCAGCCTTTCAACAGAGGCACAACCACCCACATTGACACACATTCAAAAAGCACTATCATTACGGTCACGACACTGTCATGTTCTCAGTAGCTAGCTTTGTCGTCCTGGGGGCTTCTCCTAGGCAGAGGTTCTCCATCCACTCACATAATCCAAATACTTTCAAAATCTAGCCTCCTTTCTACAGTGTGTCCTAGTACTCGGCTCATTCGAAGACGAGAATCTGTCAGGACTCGAAGCAATACCCATTTTGGACTGTACCCTAAAATCAGAAATCTAGAAGGGCACCCGACTAAAACAGTCTCATTACAGACTACTGCAGTCCCCCTATAACAGACCATTCCCATGGTGCCACTCGCCTAGGCTACGGAATAGCGCAACTCAAGAGTCTTGTTAGGCAGCCCACCCCCCTACCGAGTCACGGTCCAACCCCTCGAGAGTTCAGTCATGTCAGTCAACTCGTCCGGTCACGTCCAGAGTCGAGTCTATCGGTAGGCCTCTCTCTTCAAATTCCACATTGAAATTTGCAAAATTTAGCCATTTGAAAAAAGTCCTTTTCGACAAGGTCAAATTTCGGTCTATTTAAACTGCAAATTTCTTTTCTACCTCTTTCCATTTTGAAAACCTAGCCAGTGAGTTGCTTTCAGGATTTCAATTTCAAAAAAAATTCAAAAAATCAAAAACTCCAATATTTTCAAAATTGCAAGCTTTCAAAAATCATTTTCCCCAGCACGAGTCATTTTACTACCTACGTGTTGCATGCATTTTATGTGACTTATACAGGTACGACTCAAACAGGGACATGCAACCCTCTGAATCTCCTCAGCATTTTCACGGGATGGGCCTACACACAGGCGCACCCAGGACTTACGCGACAAGTCCAAATGCCCCACGGAGTATTATCATCAGCTCAGGTATGATCCCTACCTTTTGGCTGGCGAGCCCTTCACGCAAGTCTAATGGACTATAAACGACCCGAACGGAAGTCTACCAGGTCTTAGTGGGCTTGGTAGCAACTCTTACTTTCGCCCTGTCCAAGCCTCTGTCAGAGTGGGAGCTCTGTAGACACCCGCATTTTGACTGCCAGGTGTCTATGGCAGTTTCTAAAAAATACCCGATGATGATCGGACGCTAACGTGTTTCTACGCGCTCGGATACGGGCTCAAAACCATTAGTTGCTGGCTTAAATACTTATGGAATACAAATCTCACAAAATCAACCTCGAATCCAGGCCCAGTGGATCATTCCGAGTCAAACAAGACTAATTTGGGTCAAAACCGACACCGGAAATAAAACCGACTTTTAGCGACCGAATTAAAACCCGGTCAAAGCCGTTTCCGAGTAGCTCACCCACGGTCCACCTCCAAACGGGCCATCAAATCAAGTCCGTCAAGGCACAAAACCCTAGACACCAAGGTGCCCTTGCCTTTCCCTATATAAGCAACCTCATGCAACACACATTAGACATCTTTTACATCTCTACATAACCCTAATCAATCCTACACACAACTTACAACCCTAATCAAACTTAGACACAATCTTTTACAACTTCAAAAAACCCTAATCAACACATCAAATTCAACCCTAGTCTACATACATTCAAACCGTAATACTACAAACCCTAAACCTTGCTTTAGGAAGTCGAAACCCTAACCACCATAACTCAACCTCCATAAACCTCGAAACTCCCGTGTTAAAACCACGACTACGAGTCCGATCCGAGACAAGAACATGTAGGTCGAGGGTGCCAAAACCCCTTTCTTTCCTTCTTCTTTTCCTCTCGTCATCTTCCTCCTTTTCCCACGTTTTTTTTTTTCGTTTTTTTTATTTTCTTTATCGCATCATAATATCGATAATACCGCTAATATTAAAACATTAAAATACTTGTCGATTTGTGTCGAGTATGAGGGATGTCAGAATAAGGAAACCCAAATATACAAGTGTACTGCATACAGCGTTGCCGGTCGCTTATTCCGACACCCCAATTGCTTGATTATTGAAACGAGTCAACCTAAACAATAATTAGTTTATTTTTTGCATCGTTATTCAAATCGCATATTCGCAATCGATTTTCAAAACAAGTATTGTATTTTAATAAGGGTCGAAACCCGTTGACGCGGATCCGACATCACAATCCCTAGGGATTTATTTCGATGTCGGAGAAGTCGAGGGAATCAAGTCCTCTAATTCAAGCAAAGCGTCGATCCGTTAGATTCGATACCAATTCCATAATTGGATGTCGAATCTAACGATCTAGTCAATTTAATTAACTAATGCGATTTTTTTCGTTGATGCTAAAATAATTGTCATACGATTCGCTAAAATAACGACATTATTAAACGCGGAGAAAATCTATTCATATCACGATAGTTAATTTAAAACGACTCAAAGCAATTTTTCTTTTATTTTCACTCTACTATTCCATATCGATTCAATAATCGAATATGGGATATGACGAGTATCGAATTTAAGTTTCGAGTATAAATTCCACGATATTTATGCCCGATTCAACAAACTCAACAATTTATCAAAATCCAAAGCAATTTCGAAATCAATGCAAAATTGCGAGCGAACCCCATGTTCGTCAGGGGGCACTCGGCCGAGTGCCTAGCCCACTCGGTCAAGTGGCACCCCAAAAATCGAATCAGAATGTTTTCACGACCCCCACTCGGTCGAGTCTTACAGTGACTCGGTCGAGTGGCTACGTACTCGATCGAGTTGGCCAATAACTCGACTGAGTAAGGACTAAAAATACGAAACAGAAACCTTTTTAGAGGTTCACTCGATCGAGTCCATCGACCACTCGATCGAGTGACCTCATCACGACCAAAACCGTGAGTCGTACATTCTTCTTTCTAAAATTCGATAGTATTTTATGACTTAGGTCAACACGTGCCTAATCAATCACGTGCATTACTATCTTTTCAAACCATGCATTATGTTATCTCATCTCATTCAATAATTTGAAAACCGTTATTATCGTTATACCATTACTAACCGTTTGTTGTTTCTTTTGTCAATTTTGGTTGTTTATTTTATTGTACTAAAATGAACCCACATGCTAAAATTCAACTTCAACGTTAGAATTAATTGCATTAAATCGACGCAGAAACCCTTTTCAATTACATTCACATGCTTAGGGAAAATAATCTTTGCATATCATTTTCCCGTTCAACTAACGCGCGTATTAGAAAGTCATTCGAGATCTTAGTAGAGGCCGCTAGTGCGGGCGGGGTTGGGTGTCCTTTGTGGGCTTCCCAACATGTACCCTCACCCCTTACTCAGAACCTTGGTTTCCGAATGCCCGAAACCGTTGGCGCACGAGAGTCATTCAATACACGATAACCGGTAGTGACGGTATCGGTATCACAATGCAAAGGGACGAGCCCAATAAACTCTGACATCGGAAATGGACCGTATTTTTTTATACGGCCCACTACGACATGGAGTGGGCTCGAACGGGTTCGAACTCCCACAAAGTTCGGTGGCGATTCCACTTCGAACTAAATTTCTATTCGATCCATTCTCATATGGAGATTCATTCGCCTACCCAAACCCGCTCGTGGCCGCGTCGGGGTGGACCTATGTCATGTCCACACAAGGCTAAAGGTTTGGGAATCACAAGAAGCAACAAAAGCCTTAGCCGCCCCAATTCATCCACCCCATGGTTTGCTCGGGCAACCCCAAAACCCAAGAGACCCTTCACACCAAGCAAATGCCGTCATTTTGAGAGGTGGCAAGGAACTTGAGGACCCATACAATAAATTGAACATGAATACCAAGGCCACCACATCCAAAGTGAATCAACCAAGTGCACCACAAGCATCATCTCCCACTTCCCCCAAACAAAACCAGGGAATACAAGCAGAGTTTGATATCCTCCAAAATGCGGAGAATGAACAAAGAGAACAAAGAAAGAAGAAAGAGCAAATGGAAGCAGAAGAAGCCAAAAGGAAAGAGGCGGAGCGATTAGCCGAAGAAGAAGAATCCAATGTTCCACCGCCTCCCGCTTTTGTCCCACCATTGCCTTTTCCCGAGCGAGCTAAGCCACATAAAGAGGATGCTCAATTTAGCCGTTTTGTGGATATGTTAAAGAAAGTGGAGGTAGTTTTACCCTTCACCGAGGTAATTTCTCAAATGCCCCTCTACTCTAAGTTTTTGAAAGAAGTCTTGACTAAAAGAGAACCATAGAGGACAAAGAATGTGTCTCTCTCACGGCACAATGTAGTGCCATTCTTATGAATCAAATGCCAAAGAAACTAGGGGATCTTGGTAGTTTTTTCATCCCTTGTCAGGTAGGAAATGTTGTTGTTAATCAAGCTTTATGTGACCTAGGGGCTAGTGTTAGTTTATTACCTTATTCTATTGCCAAGAGATTTAGTGTGGGGGAGATGAGACCCACTAGCATGTCGATTCAACTTGCGGATAGGTCCGTCATGTACCCACTTGGGATACTTGAGGATGTACCCGTTCAAGTTGGTAAGTTCTTCATCCCCTCCGACTTTGTTGTCATGGATATGCCCGAAGACACTATTACCCCCATTATCTTAGGTCGGCCTTTTATGGCTACCGGAGGTACTATAGTTGATGTTAAGAATGGAATGTTGTCATTTAAAATAGGGAACAAATCGGTAGAGTTTTCCCTTTCTCCAGCTCTTAAACAACCAATGATTGAACAAATGCATTCCATTGAAGTTAATGATAGTTTGGTTGAGTATAGATTGATAGATGATGATAAGCAAGAAGATGAACCAATTGACTATCCACCTCTTGAAGAAAAATGTTTGCATGATGATAAGGTAGAAGCACTACCGGTGGGTAAGAGTACGGTATCTTCTCCTCCTAATCTTGAACTTAAACCACTCCCCTCTTCCCTTAAATATGTTTTTCTTGAAGGAACTAATTATCCCGTTATCGTCAATGCTACCCTTGATGGACCTTAATTGGAAAAACTTTTGATTGTTTTGAGAAAGCACAAAAAGGCCATCGGGTATAGCATTTCCGACCTCCAAGGCATAAGCCCAAATGTTTGCATGAATAGGATCATCCTTGATGATGACTACCGTCCTTCGGTTGAGGGTCAACGTAGGTTGAACCCCACCATGAAAGAGGTTGTCATGAAGGAAGTCCTCAAGTTGTATGAGGCTAACATTATATACCCAATAACCGGAAGTAAATGGCTTAGTCCCGTACAAGTTGTACCGAAGAAAGAAGGAATGACGGTTGTTAAAGGAGAAAAGGGTGAGTCGATTTCCACTAGGACTATTACCGGTTGGCACATGTGTATAGACTATCGTAAATTGAACACGACCACCATAAAAGATCATTTCCCCCTTCCTTTTATTGATCAAATGCTTGAAAGATTGGCGCATCATTCTTATTTTTGTTTCCTTGATGGTCATTCCAGATTTCTTCAAATTCCCATTCACCCCGATGACCAAGAGAAAACCACTTTCACTTGTCCCTATGGCACCTATGCTTATAGAAAAATGCCATTTGGATTGTGTAATGTGCCGGGAACGTTTCAAAAATGTATGATGGCTATTTTCTCCGATTTTATTGAAAAATCCATGGAAGTTTTTATGGATGACTTCCATGGTACATCTTTTGATTCTTGCCTTGAAAATCTTGATCAAGTGTTAGCTCGATGTGAACAGTATAGACTAGTTTTAAATTGGGAGAAATGTCATTTTATGGTTGAACAAGGTGTTGTCCTATGATAAGTGTGTTTTGTAGTGCTTATTTGTTGTGTTTGGTCCCGGTTTCTCTTGTGAAATCGCTCTTTGGAACGGTTTTCGAGGCTACTTACGCTTCTTCTAGCTTGTATTAGGTTCCAACGGCCTATCATAGAGAAAGGGAACGATTAAGACTCGTTTCCGACACATTTGGAGCCAACGAAGAGAAGCGACGATCACTCGGTGGCTTAGACTCGAGCCCGAGACCTTGGGACCTAATCCCGAGCCCCTTAGACCCAATATCGAGCACCGAGAATCGATGAGAAGCCCATGAGAAGCAAGTGGGGACCCTTGAGATCATATTTGAGGCCTACAAGACCCATCCCGGTCGAGATGATGACCATCTCGATCGGGATGATGAAGCAAAGCGAAGACAGACCACTAACCAGCCTTCCTGACAGAGAAGAAGGTCATCTCGGCCGGGATGGGTCCCTTCCCGACCGAGACCATCTCTTCCCGGCCGGGATGGCCGACCTACAGACCCGCGTGACTTCCTTTCAATTCCTTTGCTCTTGTAACCTTATAAATACCCTCCCTTTGTATTGTTTAAGCACCATACACTACCATACACTATCTTAGAAAACACTAGACTACTTTAGGTTTGATTAGCTTAGATTAGTGTAGATTTTTCCTTAATTAGTCCTTAATCTAGTTATTTAATCTTGTATTAAGGGATCTCTTGAAGAATCCATTCAATCTTGACAACATTGGTGGATGTTTTGGGTGTTCTTTATATACAAGTTCTCATCTTTTCATCCTTTGTAGTTTGATATAATCCTTCTCTACTCTTTTCTCTTAATATCTATTGTTATTCAA
Organism: Agrostemma githago; assembly: GCA_958450325.1. Classification (NCBI taxonomy): domain Eukaryota; kingdom Viridiplantae; phylum Streptophyta; class Magnoliopsida; order Caryophyllales; family Caryophyllaceae; genus Agrostemma; species Agrostemma githago. Next base: position 13,805,339 of record OY288252.1, read on the forward strand.
GTTTTCATCTTTGTTTATGTTTGTTGTTCATCCTTGTTCTTCATTATGAATGTTTCTTTTGTTCTTGTGATTGTTTCTCTTGTTTGTGTTTGTTTTAGTTTAGATATGTGTGAGTAGTTTTCCCCTAGGGTTAGTAGGGGGATTGGGTGTGATTAGGGATGATTAGGGTGAGATGGGTGGTACTAGATGTTGTTTTTGTTGTTTCCCATTTACCTTGCACTCCACATGTTTGATGAAATGCTTGTGAGACTAGAGATGATCAATCCTTGTTTTTCTTGCCTCTTCTCTTGTATGTGTTTGTTTGGTTGGTTGGTTTGGTTCCATCATTAGTAGCGAGAGCGTTGTGAGGATGACCCCTAGGCCGTTTAAGTACCGAGAGCCCGATCGGAACCTAGGCTACGAAAGCATGCTAGTAACCCCGTTTTCTTCTTTTTATCTCCTTGACATCCATGAACCCGACCTAGCCCTAGTTTCTTCTTGTTGATTTATTTATTTCCTTTTGTCATTAGTTACTTGTTTAGCTTAGTCCTTAGTCGATCTTAGCCATCACCCTAGTTTAGCTTGTCTCTGACCTAGTCTTGGACCATAGCACCCATTAGTCTAAACCCATTTCCGTCCCTGAGGATATCAACCCGACTTACCATTTGCTACCAAGCCTAGGTTAGTTGGTTTATTTTGATCGGTGGGATCCACGACAAATCCTCCCGTCATCCTAGGTCATATTGTTTCTAGTAGAGGAGTCGAAGTTGATAAGGCAAAAGTTTCCGTGATTGAGAACTTGCCACCACCTACAAATGTCAAAGGGGTGAGGAGTTTTCTAGGTCATGCCGGTTTTTATAGACGATTTATTAAAGACTTCTCTAAGATTGCCAAGCCTTTAACTTCTTTGCTTATGAAAGATGAACCTTTTGTTTTTGATGACTCGTGTCTTAAGGCCTTTTGCAGGATAAAGACCACTCTCACTACCACACCAATTATCAAAGCGCCCGATTGGAATCTTCCATTTGAGATCATGTGTGATGCATCCGATTTTGCCGTTGGTGCCGTTCTAGGACAACGGGTTGACAAGAAGCTACATGTGATTTATTATGCAAGCAAAACACTAGATGAAGCCCAATCGAGGTATACATCAACCGAAAAAGAGATGCTTGCCGTTGTCTATCCCATGGAGAAATTCCGAAATTATGTTACCGGTTCAAAAATCATTATTCACACCGATCATGCGGCCATTCGTTACATCATGTCTAAAAAGGAGACAAAGTCCCGACTCTTTCGGTGGGTCCTCCTTTTACAACAATTTGATATTGAGATTAAAGACAAAGCCGGATCGGAGAACTTGGTAGCGGATCATCTTAGAAGACCAACGGTTGGTAGAGAAAGCAATGAAGAAGATGGTATTCCCATCAATGAAGCAATGAGAGATGAGGCCTTGATGGCCATTGAAACTATTACACCTTGGTATGCCGATATCGTCAATTTCTTGGTATCTCATTATATTTTGGACGATTATTCCGAGCAAGAGAGGAAGAAACTACGTTATGAAGCCCGACGCTATTATTGGGACGAGCCCTTTTTGTTTCGCCGATGTGTAGTGATGGTAGGATTTGTCGTGTATCCTAACCGTCAATAAACAACCGATTACACCTAGTGGGTAGCTAGGGCAAGTCGGGATCGTATCCACGAGGACGGTATTGCAAGGCTTTGACTAGGTCGGCCTACAACAAGACTATGCTACCAAACAAACACAAAGAAACGATAAATGGAAAACTATGGTGGAGGAGAAGTGAGAACTAGACTAATGATGAACTAGGCTAAAACGATGCTAAACAATGCTAATGATCGAACTAATAAGTAAACTAAAATAAACGATGACTAACTAAGAAGTTGAATCAAATATGGAAAGGAAGTGGGGTAGGTCGGGTTCATAAGAGTAGAAGGGTAATTGGGTGATCAAGGGTATAGGTGTCTCCTAGTTGCTAGAGTCGGTCCGGGCTCTCGCAACTTAGACCGATGTCAAGGTGGGTCCGGGCTCTCGCAACTTAGACCCTAGTCCGCACTCTCGTGACTACGACTATTCTCGACATGACCACACAATAGACACACAATGGGAAGATGAACACAAGTATGGGGAGCATGGCCACTACTACTCACACAAGCATATCAACAAACACATGAAGTGCCCACAATATGACTAGCAACAAAGATTCACCCTTTTCCCTTAATCAACCCTAATCGTCCATAATCTACCCCTAATCCCCCTACTAACCCCACAAAGAAGACTACTCACTCGTAGTTAAGAGAAAACTAACCTCCACAAGAGAAACTAGAACAAGCATCCAAACATTCATCATAAACAAACAATAACAATAACAATATGTAAAAGATGAAACTTGATTGAATAACAAAGAACAAGAGTAAAGAAAGATTATACCAACACTATGGAGATGAAAAGATGCAATCTTGTATAAATAAGAACCCAAATAGAATCCCAAGGTTGTCAAGCTTGGAACAATCTTCAAGAACTTCTTAATACAAGAACTAATTACAAATATTAACTAATAATTAAAGGAAGATTAAAGCTAATATGAGAACACTAATCTAGGGTTTTGAAAGTCTAATGGAGGCTTAAATTAGTCTAGGGAAGTACAAGAATGAAGGAGAAGAAAGAAAAGAGCCCGTGCTGCCCCTGTAGCGTCCCGACCGAGACGGGATCATCCCGACCGGGACGGGTTGGTCCCCACCGGGATGGGCTCACAGTGGCCTTCTTCAAAGCGCACCTCATCCCGAACGGGATGGGTCTTGTAGGTCTCCCTTAAGAGCTCTTTGGTCCCTCCTTGCCTCTCATGGGTTTCTCGCCGATTCTCGGGACTCGGGATCGGGTCTCGGAGGCTCAGGATTGGGTCCCAAGGTCTCGGGGTCGATTCCAAGGCATCGAGTCATCGTTCCTTTGCTCCGTTGGGTCCTAAATGTGTATGTATAGAGTCGGAATCGCTCCAACTCTTCCAAATCGGTCTCGGGAACCTGAAACGAACTAAAGGAAGCATAAGAAGCCCATAAATCGCTCCCAAGGAGCGATTCCACAAGGAAATGAGACCAAAACATAGTGAAAAAGGCACTACAAACTACACTTATCAACTCCCCCACACTTAACCCTTACTCGCCCTCGAGTAAGCACATAGTAAATACTAAACTAGCCGAGCGGGTATTAGCGCACCCTACGCCCTTTCAACTCACGCGAGTGCACTTGGAGGAAAAGTGCACTCCGCAAGGCAAGTGAGGTCTTGCGACAAAACCGTGGATGCAACCGGACACAAAACACAAAAACCAACAAACACACAAACAAATAAACAAACAAACACATGATCGGTTGCACCCAAAAGAAAATAAATACCGCTTCCCTCAAACAAGCGGTGAAAGAAGCACCGGTCTAGGACTCGAGGCAAGTGACAACGTTCCCAAGCTAGCAATACAAACCAAGGTGGACTAAACCCTAATAGTATGACGATAAAGCAACAAAAATGTTGGTAACTTACCTAGGTCCTCCTAACTTTCTAAAAACGTACTACGGGACGATCGGCGGAGTGGGAAGTGAAGAACCACGGTGTTAGTCGACACTGTAGGTAAGTGAGACCCCGCCCCCTTTAGCGTGAGCCAAGAGGGTCGTCCCGTGTCCAAAACCGCCTAACTAGTCCAAGTAAAAAGGTGGAAACCATGCAATATGAGGGAAGACCGACTAATGCCGCTATCATCCTTCCTAGGGACTCGGTCCTTTGGTAGGCTCTTCACGACAAAAGTCCGATAAAGGCTTATTTTGAGAGGTAGGGGTTGTTTTTGTGAGTCGATTTTTCTTTTGGCATTTTCTCTTTTCTTTTCAATTTTGCTTTGTTTTGCTATGCCATTCTTTTTCTTCTTTTCTATTTTCTTTTTGGCTTTTGTGCCTTTTCTCTTTCTTCATTTCTTTTCTTTCTTTCATTTTTCTTTCTTTTCTTTTCTTTGCCCTTTCGGCTTGATTTGGCTTTTTCTTTGTGTAACAAGAAAGAGAGAAATTCAACAATTTGCAATTTTATTGAGTGGATGTGTGTAGGAGGTAGGGGAATGGGAGAGTCGGGGGCGCGCTTTCCCTCTTCAATCCCACAAAAAAAGGGAAACTTGGACTAATCAAACAATCCTAAACATGGTCACCTAAGGGACGAGACTCGGTAACCAAGGCCTTTTCACACCGTGGGTGGTCATAATGGTCAAAATGCAAATCCCGTAGTAAATCCCTAGTAAGCTAGGTGGACACAAGGTAAAGGACCAACGAATTCATTGATTTAGGGTCATTCTACTAGACAAAAGTCCAAGACTCGATTTACATTACTAGGAAGGGAAAGTAGACACCCGCACACTAGCCTCTAAACCGGGTTTTCGAAGACCATTTACACACAAGACTCAACAAACACAACACAAAATGAAGACTCAACGAGAACGAAAGAAAAAGAAACAAGAGTAACAAGACAAGAACAAAACAAAACGAACACATAAATAACACAGACACCACCCAAATTTTCAAACAAGTCACCAATCAACCACAAACTGTACAAGCTCCGCTCGAGCACACCACAACACACAACTCCTCCATACTCCACGCGGAACAAAGAGGAAAAAGGGGTGAAGAGATGTTACCGGAAGTCTTGAAGGCTCTCCAAAGCTAACGGCGATTTAAGCAACCTATAAGGAAAAAGGGAGGCAAACACGCACAACAACACAAATATACGACACAATGACACGAAATGAAAATACACAAAAGAGAAAATCTTTTTGATTTTTGTGAAATTTTTCAAATTTTTAGGGTTTTTAAAGGTTTTTCGAAAAAGGGAAAAATAAAATAACTACGATAGAATATCGCTCCCCCACACTTAAACCGAGCAATGTCCTCATGCTCGATCGTAGTGTGCGGAGAGACAAAAGAAAAGAAAATAAACTACGAAAATAAAACTAAAAATCAAAAAGAAAAGTGAAGAAAAGGTAGAATGCGTCCGGCCGGGGTGTAGTCAAGTCACCATGGGCCGAGACAAGAAAAGATATGGATGGGGGAAGAAAATAAAAAGAAAGATATAAAAGGAAATGGGAGGGGAGGGCTAGGTGTAATCAAGTCACCTAGCTCGGATTCCCTCCAAATCCGAATAACTCCTAAAAAGGGTGAAAATCTTGTACAATTGGATTAATCGATTGACTCTCGACGTAATCACGTCATCGAGAGTCGGGAGCAACCATACAACGGCCTCGAAGGCCACTAGATACCATGACTCAAGGGGAAGGGGGGGTAAACAAGAGAAAACAAGCGATAAAAGACGGAAAAGTAAGGAAAGTTGCTTTACCAACATGCTAGCAACTCACGAACTCCATCGTCCTCAATGATCATTATAGGTACGGTGCTTGTCTTCTTGGATGCCATATCGCTTCACACTTGAGAAGGACTCACGGTCGGGGTAGTAATGGTGCGAGGGGATGAAAATTTATGTGGATTTCGGTGTAAGGTGAGGTGTACGGGTCATATGATAGGAGTAAGGAGGAGTAGGGAGGCTGGGAGGGGGTATAATGGATGGGTGGAGTCAAAGGCCTAAGAAAAGGCTCAAAAGGGAGAAAGGGGACCATCCCGGTCGGGATGGAGGCTCCCGATCGGGTTGATAAACCCTTCCCGATCGGGAAGCTCTCGTCCCGGTTGGGAATGCACTCCAGTGAGTCCGATTTTCGGCACCTTCATCCCGATCGGGATGGCTCCTTCCCGGTCGGGATTCCTCATCCTTCCCGGTCGGGAAGCCCTCTTCCCGGTCGGGATGAGTCTTCTTGGCCTTCCCCAAACCCAAAAGCTTATCATAAGCTTCAAAAACCGACTTCCTCGCTCGCAAACCAAACTCCATCATCAACCATTCCTTTCTAGGAATCACATGCACTTCACCTATCAACAAAGCTCCAACACACATTAAATTCTCTCCCTCACTACGCTCATCAATCAATCCAAACGACAAGAATATCACAAAACTCAAACTAACTACAAGTAAGGAATATATACAATGAGACGGTTCTTGTGGAACTTCGTCAAACCGAGATGGTGCATTCTTCATTATTTTTCAACAACCTTGAAACCGATTCCATCTCCATCAAGGGCACGTAGGAACAAGTTGAAGGCCCTAGCAAAGTCTTCAATCAAGCTCGATATATAACCGTCCACGAACCAAGGCTCTTCATGACCTTGCATCGATGTTCCCGGGGCATCCCGATCTTCCAAGCTCAATGGCTTGAACTTGTACTTGCGGTCTTTCGGGACATACCCAAATGTCCACCGATCCTCATGCGGCCCCAAGGGCGGCTCATTCTTTTCCTCGCTTTGCAACTTGTCATCAAGCCCATGATATGGGCACTCATCCTCCTCACTCTCGGAGTCATCATCTTCAAGTACATAAGAATACTTCTTCAAGCTTTGTCCCGAATCTTTCCCTCGATCGATGTCTTCCCTGGCAAGGATCACATTACACGTCTCGGTCATAGGCGAAGTGTTGCCTTGGAGGTCGAACACTAACTCTTCGTCGCCTAGTTGAAAGGTAATCCTACCCTTCTTCACATCGATCACGGCACCGGCGGTGTGTAAAAATGGGTGTCCAAGGATGATGGGAGTGCTAGCATCCTCCGGCATGTCAACCACAATGAAGTCGACCGGAATGAACAACTTCCCTATTCGTACAGGTACATCCTTTAGCATTCCCAATGGTCGGTTAAGAGATTTATCGGCCATTTGGAGTGTAATGGACGTACATTTCAACTCCGTCATCCCGAGTCGGAAACAAATAGAGTAGGGAATGATGCTCACACTTGCGCCCAAGTCACATAATGCATTCTTGATCATGAAATTGCCTATGGTGCAAGGGATCGAGAAACTACCCGGATCCTTCAACTTCGGAAGCGTGGAACCTTGAATAAGCTCGCTCACCACCCTCGTGAACGCTACCGTCTCTTCCTTGTCGATGGACCTCTTCCTAGCTACGATTGCCCGCATGAATTTTCCATATGCCGGGATTTGGGTAAGTAACTCGGTGAACGGGACACTAACATCCAATTGCTTCACAATGTTAAGGAACTTGTCGTATTGAGTATCTACCTTAGTCTTCATTTGCCTTGATGGGAAAGGCAACTTGATTTGGACTTGTTTTGCTCAATAGGGGTGGATTCCTCAAATGACACCTTCCTTTTACCCTTGTCTTTCTCTTGAAGTGGGGGAGGGTTGTCTTCTTGGGGTTTTTCAATTTCCCAAAGAACTTGCTCCTCCATTGGATTATCCGAGCATGAATCTTCTTGAATTGGAGACACAACTTCCTTCATTGCTTGTTGCTCACTAGGAAACACGGGAGGATTATATGTAGCACCGCTCCTTAAGGTGATGGCATTGACATGCTCATAATTTGGAGTTTCACCTTGAGGAGGTAATTGCTCTCTTTGCCTTGAAGTACTTCCCAATCCAAGTTGTGATACTTGATTCTCAATCATCTTCATGTGAGTTTTCATTTCCTTGTTGTCCATTAGAATTTGAGCAATGATTCCTTGTTGTGACATTTGTGCCTCCAATTGACTCTTTTGCATTTCTTGAGTATTCCTTTGCATATCCATCATTTGCTTTTGTTTGTCGAAATCCCGTAGTGGGGATGATGGATTATGTGGAGTATCGGTGAGGGCTAACGGAGTACCATAGTCATGAATAGGAGACCGGCTCCTAGGCTTGCTTTTTTGTTGTTGATTTTGAGTTGCTTGTTGACGGTTCCCTTGAGAATTACCTTGTTGTTGATGGTTCCCTTGGAACCCATGAGAATTGCCTTGATTGTGATTTTGATGGCCTTGGTTGTGGTTTTGGTTTCCTTGGAAACCACCATGATTGAAGATCCCTTGTTGGAACCCTTGATTGTTGTTGTGAAAGGTACCTTGGTTATTTTGCTTGAAGTTGTTGAAGGGTCTTGGGTTACCCACATAACCTTGATAACCTTGAGTGTTGTCCACTAAGGGAGGTGGGACATAGGGACGATGTTGTTGTTGATGTTGAAGTGCTTGTTGTTGAGGGACTTGATTGGAAGCTTGGTATTGATTAGAGTAGAAGGCACCTTGCTTGAACACTTGAAAGGCGTTCACTTGCTCAATACTTCCTCTACAATTCATAGGATCATGACCAACGATTCCATAAGTATCACACATCCCAAAATAAGGCAAAGGAGGTGCAAACCCCAAAGCATTCACTTCTTGAATCGGTTGATGGTGGGAGGAACTAGCGCCTTGGACTTGGTTGAGGTGGCTTTGGAGCTTCTTGTCAATAGTCTCCATGTGTGTTTTCAATTGAGCTCCAAGGTCAATGCTTAACTTAGTGATAGCATCAACCTCATGCATGCCTCCTCGATGTGCCTTCCTAGGCCTAGAGTATTGCGAATTATGCACCGCCATCTCTTCGATTCTCGCCCAAGTTTGGTCATCATCGACCTCGGTAAACCTACCATTGGAGCCCATATTAAGTATAGCTCTCGAGTCCTCATAAAGACCATTCCAAAATTGTTGCACCAAGAACCATTGTGAGAGTCCATGGTGGGGGCACGATCTTACCAAAGACTTAAACCGCTCCCAAGCTTCATATAGGCTCTCTTCATCCCTTTGTTGGAACCCGGTGATGGAGGCCCTAAGCAAATTGGTCTTTTCCGGAGGGTAAAACTTTTGGTAGAACGCCAAGGCAAGCTTTTTCCAAGTATCGATCCCCATGGTTGCCCTATCGAGACTCTTGATCCATTGCTTCACTTTTCCAATAAGAGAAAACGGGAAAAGTACCCAACGAATTTGATCTTGAGTAACCCCGGTTTGAGATATAGCGTCACAATAATCGGAGAAGGTCTCCATATGTTGGTGCGGGTCTTCGGTGGGCAAACCACTAAATGGGCTCCTCTCCACAAGTTGATTAAATTGAGTCTTTGCCACAAAATTCCCGGTATAGGTTTCCGGTAATGCACTCGTTCACGGCAAGACATCTTCCGTGAAAGTGGACTGAGATGAAAACTTCGGCATTCTTGAATATAAGGGAGAAGATGGTGGTGTAGACGGTGTTGATGTAGATGAAGAGGGGGAACTAGGAGAAGAAGAGTTAACGAAGGTATTGATGAAGGTCCCTCCGGCCGTCTCTCGAGGTGACTCGCTAAAGTCGGCTCCTTGAGCTTGCTCTTGATGAGTATTGCTCGCACTCGGTTGAGAGATTCTAACCCGGTTAATCGTCCGTTGGCGAAAGGCTCGAAAGAGTCTCTCCGGCTCTGGATTAAAGAGATAGAAGTCGCCTCCCCTCCTAGGCAAACACTACACACTAGAACAAATGTGAGAACACCAAGTGCTTTATGGGCACTAGGCAACGACAATAAACAAGCACAACTAGAGACAAAGAGAAAAGAAAGCTAAGAAAACAAGAAAAACTAGAAAATATGCACAAGAGATGATGGGAGAACACAAAGAAGGGCAACTAAGTCTATAAATAAGCAAACTAAGTCTAAACAATGCATCGTCCCCGGCAACGGCGCCAAATTGATGGGAGGGATTTGTCACGTCCCAACCGATCAATAAATAAACCGGCTAATCCTAACTAGGGTAGATAGGGTAAGTCGGGTCGAATCCACGGGGACGGTAATGTAAAGCCTAGACTAAGGTCGCCTAAATACGAGACTAAGTCAACGAGCTAAGCTGAACTAGAAATGATGAGGGGAGAAAACTAGACTATGACTAAGGAAAACGAAGAAATCAAACAAAGGAAACGGGCTAGGATTAGGTCGGGGTCAAAGGGGTAACGAAATGGTCAAGGGAGAACTAGAGTGAAGGAGGTAGTAGGGTGATCTAGGTTGGTCCGGGCTCTCGCAACTTAGACCCACCTAGAGGTTCCACCTAGAACCCATCTCGGCGGCACACATGACAAACGGGGTTCTAGCGCGCTATGGTGGCGTAGGTCGCATCCGGGCTCTCGCTACTTAGACCGACCTAGGGGTCGTCCTCACCGGGCTCTCGCAACTTAGTGAGGGAAACGAACCCACAAACAAACTATCACCCACAAGAGAAAGGCAAGAAAAACAAGTATATGCAACTACTTAGTCATTCAAGCATTTCAACAAACATGTGATATGCACCAAACCAAGAGGAAACCCAAATCTTCCACCAACATCTCCAACAATCCCTTAATCACCCAATTAACACCCTAATCACCCTACTAACCCTAGCAAGAACACTACTATAACATAATCCAACTACAACTAACACTAACAAGAGGAATCAACATAAGAAACCAAGCATACATAAACAAACTAGTGAAAACAATGAACTAAGAACAATAAGATGAACAAAGATTCAAACTTGGATGAACAAACAAGATTAAGTGTAAAAAGGAAGAAATGATTATACCTTACTAGTAAAGAATGAAAAGAAGAACACTTGTATAGAAGAAAACCCAAATAATTCCACCAAGGTTGTCAATCTTGGATGGATTCTTCAAGAGATCCAATAATACAAGATTAAACTAAGATTAACTACTAATTACCGACTAATCTATACTAATCTAAGCTAATCTAACCTAAAGTAGTCTAGGGTTTTATGTCTAATGAAGTGTCTAACATATCATAAGAATACAAGAGGATGAGTATTTATAGGGTTACAATAACAAGGGAGAAGAAAACAAGAGGACACGGGCTGCAGCACCCCCGTCCCGACCGAGACGGCCCCATCTCGGCCGGGAAGGGCTGCTCCCGACCGAGACAAGGTTGGTCTCGCCGAGACGGCTCTTCACAGCAGCCTTCTTAAACGTGCACCTCTTCCCGACCGAGATGGCACTTGGTCTCGGTCGGGAAGGCTCTGTAGGCCTCCAATATGCTCTCTATGGTCCCTCCTTGCTTCTCATGGGCTTCTCACCGAATCTCGGGTCTTGGGATCAAGTCTAAGAGGCTCGGGATTGGGTCCCAAGGTCTCAGGGTCGATTCCAAGGCATCGAGTGATCGTTCCTTCACTTCGTTGGCTCCAAAAAGTGTATGTATCTAGTCGGATTCGCTCCAACTCTTCATGAGCGGTCTCGGGAAACTGAAACGAACTACAGGAAGCATAAGTAGCCCATAAACCGCTCCCAATGAGCGATTCCACAAGGAAAATGGGACCAAAACACTACAAAATAGGCACTACAAACTACACTTATCATGTAGATGGAATTTACCGACGATGTGTTACGATCGAAGAAGGATATAATATTGTGAAGCACCATCACTCGACATCTCATGGTGGACACTTCGCCAACCAAAAGAAAATCGCCAAGGTTCTCCAAAGCGGGTTTTGGCGGCCTTCCATGTTTAAGGACATTCGAGCTTTCATTCTCACATGTGATGCATGCCAAAGAAGTGGCAATATTACAAGAAGAAATGAGATGCCCCTTCAACCTATCTTGGAGATTAAATTGTTCGATGTTTGGGCCATTGATTTCATGGGTTCGTTCACATCCTCTTTTGGTAGCAAATACATCCTAGTCGTGGTTGATTATGTCTCAAAATGGATCGAGGTCGTAGCTTCCCCCACCAATGACTCCAAGGTTGTAATCAGGCTTTTCAAGAATGTAATTTTCCCGAGATTCGGTATGCCTAGAGCCTTAATTAGTGATGGATGCTCTCAGTTTAGGAAATATACTTTTGAACACCTTCTTAGGAAGTATGGTATCACTCACAAGATGTCCCTAGCCGACCACCCTCAATCAAATGGGCAAGCCGAGATCTACAACCATCAAATCAAGGGAATTTTAGAGAAAGTTGTGAATACACACCGAAAGGATTGGTCATTAAAATTAAATGACACCCTTTGGGCATTGAGAACGCCTTACAAAGCGCCGATTGGAACCATTACTTATCGTCTTGTGTATGGTAAAGCTTGTCATTTACCGGTGGAATTAGAACACAAAGACAAATGGGCAATCAAAGAGCTAAACTTCGATGAGAGTGTTGTAGGAGATAATCGCCTTCTCCAACTACAAGAATTGGACGAACTAAGACTTGAAGCCTACGAAAATTCGAAGATCTACAAAGAACGAACTCGCCAATGGCACGATTCTCGAATACTTCCTAAGGACTTCTCCGTTGGTGATAAGGTATTACTCTTCAACTCTCGCTTTAAGCTCTTTCCCGGTAAGTTGAAATTAAAATGGTCGGGTCCATTCGAAGTGACCAAGGTGCAACCATATGGATCAATAGAGATATCTAGCCCGGAAACCGATAAATTTATGGTTAATGGGCAACGCTTGAAGATTTATCATCCCGGTCACGTTCGTGAGACCTTTGCTACCGTGAAGTTTGGTGAGCTACCATTAGGGCGCATTTTTTAACCCCCTCTCGAAATTGATGTAGGTTTGGTGGTATCCTCAACAACCACCTTGTATATGTGTATCATATTTCTTTAAGTTTATTAGTTTTGTTAGATTGAGAAGAATGGTTGAACTTGGATTTCACCATAGAGCATTTATTTGGATGAAAATCAAGCTTTTAGAGAAGTTATGGAGCTTATTTGAAGACCACAAGCATGTTTGTGGGAGATATTGATTATGTAATGTGAGTCGAGTCGATATTTGATCTCTAGGTGATTATTGAAGAGCCATGAAATGGCAAGGTAGAAAAACGCAGCAAAGAAGACCGCCGGGCGAAACTTCGCCCGGTGAGACTTGACTGGGCGAAACTTCGCCCTACGAAAAAGTTGCCAGAATTGACAGAACTGACGAAGATACCACCGGGCGAAATTTCGCCTGGTGAAATTTCACCCGGTGGAAAAAGTTGGCAAAAATGATTTTCACGACGAAAACTGTCGGGTGAAATTTCACCCGATGGTGCTTGACCGGGTGAAATTTCATCCGGCGACATGGTCCGGATCACCTACACCTTTTTCCTCACTACATTTAAAATTCCCTCCTTCACATTTACCCCACATAACTTTCTCTCCAAAAATTTTACACCAAATTTTTACCAATCACTTTAAAACTTTTCATTTCCCTCCTCAGCCACCTTTATTTATATCACCTTTTTCACCTCACTCTTCATTTCACCCTTTCACCCATCATAAAATCACCAAACCACCTTCCACACACCCCAACCTCCATTCATAACTTCATCTTCAACTTGGGTGATTGTAATTTTGGGTTCTTGAAGAAGGCAAAGAAAGTTTGGGATTTTCTTGCAAGGTTACTAATATTATGCAGACAAGAGCTCAACGAGCCGCTCGAAAACAAGGTATGACTTCGACTTCTAAACCCTCTAAATGTTCTACTTCTAGTAAGTCTTCTAAGCCCAAACGTTTACCTTGTCCTAATACACCCTTAGCTCAAACCTTCTCTGAAATGATCTTTCAGAGCACAAGGTGGCCTTGTCCATTCACATTGGAAATTTTAGGAATAGAGGACGATATTAGAGAGTTATCGTCAAGGACCGGAACTAGCGGACTCCTTAGTCTTGCGGCTTCTACATATAAAGACCTTACTTGCGAGTTCTTAGGAACCTTTACTATCGATAACCCGACCACACCAAGAGAGTTTAAATATAGATTATTTGGTAAAAATCACTGTTTTACTACTTCCGAGTTTGGCTTAGCTTTAGGCTTACCCTCATCGGGTACCGGACTAAGTAAACCCCCGAGTGATTTGCAAGCTAGTGCGTCTAGAATAGACCTTTGGAGGTGCATAGCACGTGATCAACGAGATTTCGAACCTGATTCAAAATTTACCGCCGAAATCCGTAACCCCGCGATTCGTCACTTCTCCGAGATACTCTCCCACTGCCTTTTGCCATCTACCGATAATATTCTTACCCTTGATGTGTGCGTCTTGCAATTGATTTCTGACTCCTTGCTTGGTAACCCTAACCCCTTAGACCTACCACTTGTCGTAGCGTTTCATTTTCACAGTATTATTGTTGCTCAACGCCCGTTTGTAGACTGTGGAGGACTTGTGACCTTAATTGCGACCAACTTGGGTTATGCGACCAACCACCTTATCCCACTTGACAATCATGTCTGGCTTCACGAGGCCTATATTCCGACTTGGATCTTTAATCTACCCGATCATCACCTCGTCTCCATTTGCAATGACATGCCTTAATAGTCCCCAACACACACCAAACCAATATCTATAATTACCACAATTGGGACCTACCCCTAGGACCCGGAGAATTTCGACTGAACGAGACTGAGTCGGGAATGGAAGTTTGGGAGTATGCACACTACACGTTACCTGAGGGTCGTACAATCTACGACCTTAGTGAGTTAGAACCCACTGGGGGCATACTACACTATCCCGGGTCTCCGACGGTTTCTTTCGCGTCGAATGATTACCCAATCTAGACCCTCTCCATAAGTCGGTAGGTAGTGTGTGTGTGTGTGTGTGTGTTGTGTGTTGTTTGTGTGTGGATTAGGTCGGTGAGTCTTAATCATCTACTGTTGCGATTCCGTGGATTAATCTTGTTCCTCGTTCCTTCTTGTTTCATCATATTTTAATCATTGTGATTGTTTTACCTCGAACCAAATTGCAAGCTGTCCCACTATCCCATCGATAGTTGCGGCCGAAGCGGCCTTGGTATTGCTCCCGGTCTTTAAGCAATGTGATTAAGCCATTGACCTTTTTGAAAAATCCAAATTTTAATCAATCTTTCTCAATTTTTTCTTAATCCGGGCTAGGTGACGTGACTACACCTACGTCCAATTTTCCACCCTTTCATTTTAATTTTCTTTTCTTTCCCTTTATTTCATTTTCATTTGCTTAGTCACTTGGCTAGGGTATAGGTGATGTGATTGCACCTAGGCCCGCCACTATTTTATCGTTCTCTTTTCGTTATTTTCTTTTTCTTTTCTCAAAAATTTCGAAAAAACACTAAAACATTTGAAAAATCATAAAAAACCCAATTGAGTTTTATTACTTTTCCTTTCCGTCTTTTTCGTTCTTCCCCTACTTTTCCATTGAGGACAATTTACACTTTTAGTGTGGGGGAGGAGTCTACTATCTTTTGTTTTCTCAAAAGTCTTTCCAAAATCCATAAAAATTTGTAAAAATTCGAAAAATCAAAAATATTTTCTTTTTATTCTTCTTTTCTTTTCTTGTTTCTCGTTATGTTTCGTGTCCCGTATATGGTCTTGTTCTCTACTCTTACAGGTGACCACCTTAATAGCACGATTTGAAGAGATTATGAAAGCTCCAACTTGGTAAGTTCCTTCCTTCTTTCTTTATTTTTGTAGAGGAGTTAGGTCGTTGCTATTTGGAGGCTCTTGAAGTGAGCATTTTGGGTGTTGTGGTTGATTGTGTGCTTGTATGTTGATGGAGTATGGAGTACATAACCTTACTTGTGTTTTCTTTTATTTTGCCTCTTGTTTTTCGTGCATTTCATTTTGCTTTTGTATAGTGTGTCTAGGATTAAAACTTTTCGAAAACCCGATTACAAACCTTTTACAAGAGTTTACATTCCATTATAGATAACACATTGTACATTTTGGACCTTAATCTAGTAGAATGACTCTAAGGCAATGAACTTGTTGATCCTTTAGCTTGAGTCCACCTTTTCTACTAGAGGTTTACTTCGGGGTTTGCATTTGACCACCTTGACCACCCATGGAAGAGTTAGGCCTTGGTTCCCGCATCCCGTTTTCTGGAGACCTTGCTCGAATGACCATTGCACCTTTAGTCCAAATTCTTTCCGTTTTTTGTGGGTTATCCGGGAATGGCGCACGTTCTAGATTACCTATTTTTCCTCCACCTATACATCACTACAATACGTTTACACAAAAATAACCTCCAAGCTTGGTTTTGAACCACATCAAAAGCCAAAAAGGGAAAACCAAAGCAAGAGAAAAGGGCACAAAAATATGAAAAATAAAGGAGAGAAAAGGAGCTTCAAATGAAAATGGTATCATCAAAAACGTCTCCTTCAAAAAAAAACCCTTTGATCGACTCATCGCCGTGAAGTGTCAACTAGAGGACCGAGTCCCGAGGTAGGAAGATAGCGGTGATTAATCGATCCATCCCAATAATTGTAAACACTCCACCTTTTTATTTGGGCTAATTTAGGAAATTCGAGTTTGGAACGACCTTCTTGGCTTAGCCAAAAAGAGCGGGACTACACCTACCTACAGTGTCGAACGAATCCATGGTTCACTTTTTCCACTCCGTTATACGCCCCGTAGTACCCCTTTAGAAGATTAGGAGGACCTAGCTAAGTTATCAACATCTTTATTGCTTAATTGTCATAGTATTAGGCTTTGGTCCTTGTACGTGGCTGATTTATCTGGGAAGTTTATTGTTGTTTTAGGTAAGTAATCGTTGTCTTCCCCGCCATCTCGATGAGGGATTCGGTGTTTTATTTTTGATTTGGATGCGTCTATTCTTTCGTGTTATGTGTTTTTGTGTGTTTATTTTTGTTTTTGTTATGTGTTATGTGTTTTTGCTTTGGATGCGTCTATTCCCCGCCGTCTCGATGAGGTAAGTTTATTGTTGTTTTAGGTAAGCCCCAACTTGCCTTGCATGGGAGTACTCTACCTCATGGTTATTTTGATGTGAGTTGAAGGGACGGAGCGAGCCCGTTAATTGCCCTGTATCGGCTTAAAATAGTCTAGCTAGCAGTAGTAGTTTGTAGTTTCTTTTTGGGTCTTTGCTCGAGAACGAGCAACGGTTTAGTGTGGGTGAATTGTTGTATGCTAAATTTAGACCGTTTTCCTCCCATTTAGACCCGTTTTTCCCTCGTTTTGCGAGTCTTGAGTGCGATTATCGTCATATTTTGAGTATTTCTCGCATTAGCGTCCCTCTTGTGCGTTTTACGTGTTTTTGGTGGTTTTTCTATCAATTTTGATAGGATTTGGCACCGAAATCACGATTGAGCTTCCACGAGCACAAGAGAAGGGAATACCGTCCAAAGAGCAAAGCACACAACTTAAAGTTTAAAGTCATCCAATCATACGACGAAAAATGAGACAAAAAAAGAGGCCAGAAAAATGACTGGGTGAAATTTTACCCGATGAGACACCACCGGGTGAAATTTCACCCGACGGTAAATTGCATCCCCGAAGATTTTCCGAGCTTCCCCACCAGGCGAAAATGACCGGGCGAAGATTCGCCCACCGGGTGAAGTTTCGCCCGATGGAGAAAAGCGCCAAAAACCGCAAAATGAGAAGAAAATCTCACCGGGTGAAATTTCACCCGGTGGTGCTAACTCGTTAACCGTAGGGTGAAGTTTGCCCCATGAAGATACAAAAGGTGATTGTCTCACTAATTGAGCAAAAAGTTGGATTTGAGCTTTAGGTTAAAAACACATTAAGGCATTACTCTCTCTCTCTCTCTCTCTCTCTCTCTCTCTCTCTCTCTCTCTATATATATATATATATATATATATATATATATATATATATATATATATATATATAGGGTTATTTAACAACAATAATATCAACTATAGGGCGTCTTCCCAAAATAATACCAATTTCAATAAATCCGAGAATAATACGTATTATTGGAGTAGTTAAACAAAAGTAGTATAAGTGAATTTATAACCTGCTGCATCAGGTCACCTAATTAATATTTAACCTTCTACTTATCCTCCATCCTCCTCCTTAGACACGGATAAGGGGTGAACTGTGTCGGGTCAGCTTTGGGTCAGGTCACTTTCGGGTTACTATAATCGGGTTGACTTCGGGTCGGGTCGGAAAATTTCGGGTTCGGGTCATTCTCGGGTTTGCTGTTTTCAACCTTTTTGGGGATATCGACTAGTTTTCTATAATAATAGTCGGGTCAGTTTTGGGTTAGCTCGGGTCAAAATCATGCTTCGGTTAAGGTGTCGGGTCGGTTTCGTTTTGGCTTATTCGGGTCGGGTCAGTTTTCTCAAGTCTACTCCTCCTTACTCTTCTACTTCATCCTCTCTCTCCATTACCCTTCATCCTTCTTCCGTTTTTTTCTAAAAGTTTCGTTTAGATTAACGTGTTGATTTTGGTGTAGGATTGTGTTGTTAGTCAGATTTGGTGAGGTTGAAGGAAGAGGAAGACCGAAGACGTTGATGACGTTTAATGCCTCGTATACTGAGTAAGTGAAAAAGAATGAACATTAAACAAATTAAAGGCGAAAAAGCAAGGAGAACGAGTTCTATCGTTAACTGGTCATCTATAGTACTCTGATTTAACTACTCCAAAAATATGTATTATTCTCAGATTTATTAAAATTGGAATTATTTTCGGAAGACGCTCTATAGTTGATATTATTGCCGTTAAATAAAATTAAAGGTGAAAAAGGAAGGTGGAAGAGTTCTACAGGTAACCAGTCACCCATACTACTCTCGTTTAACTACTTCAATAATACGTATTATTCTCAGATTTATTAAAATTGATATTATTTTGGGAAGACGTCCTATAGTTGGTATTATTGTTGTTAAATAACCCTATATATATATATATACCCTAGTTTGTTGCCCGAGGATCTCCATTCCATCCTCACATATCCCACCATTAGTGTAGTTACACCATCCATTAGTAGAGTAATTTAGTAGTATTCTTAGTAATTCTCTACAATTCTAGTAGTAATCTAGTAGTAGATCTACATAGTTTTCATCAACAATTCTCTAGTTTTACATTCAAGTTTGTAGAAGATTATCATTTCAAGTTTTATTTGAAGATTTGTGGGGTTTATTGAAGAGTTAGTGACAAGTTTTTCATTCTCTTCATCAAAGATTCAATCTTTATTTATGCAATCTTCTTATTTCTTGTAGATCTTCATAGTTGCTATATTTCTCTTCCACTCTCTAATCTCTAGTTTAGATTTATTTTATTGTTCTTTCATTATTGTCTTGTTTAGATCATATTTGTTTATGTTGTCTTAGATTTTTTTATGATTTAGTTTTGTTGATTGTTGTTTTGATCATCTTAGTGTTGTTAGTTTCTCTAGATTTTATGTATGATGTTCTCTCTAGTTTATTTTCTTAGATCTTATTTTTTCCATAGTTTAGTGGGTAATTGTTAGATCATAGTTTTCTTGTTGATTTGTTGTTAGTTTCTTTAGATTTAGTTATTATGCATGTTGTAGTTATTTTCTCCTTAGTTAATGTTTTGTTGTTTTCCATTATGATTAGTGAGTAGATTTCTTGTGGAGGGGTTTAGGGATGAGGACTTGGATTATTTGAATTAAGAGATGTTGGTGGGTTGCTTGCTTGTTGGTTTATCTTGTTTATGGTTGTTATGTCATTGTTGTTTTAGTCTGGCCAACTAGACCGACCTTGACTCGTTTCTATCAATATGGGGAAACTTGGGGTAGAAATTACCATGACTAGAGACTTACCCTTCTTCGCCGCGAAAGCAGGTTTTTAGGTGGGTTGGGCGAAGAAACCGAAAGGTGGCATTCTCCCTTTATGAATGTTGCGACAAAAACTCGATTCCGACCTTCTTAGACTCCAAGTTCCGAATCCCGACTTCCCCCTAAAACCTTTTCCTAGATTGACCACCTCTAGCTAGTTTATCGTTATTTTCTAGTGTAGACTCGACCTTTAGAAGCCCCCCCCCCCCCTCTAGACACCAAACACGTCGCTTTTAACTCGCTACTACTACGTTCCGTTCCCTGTGGACCGACCTCGACTTACCACGATTACTCTAGTAGTTTTTGTGTTATTCCGAGTCTATAAATATTGTTTGAACCCCCGTCCATCGCTAAAAGACCGATCCAATTGGGGTGCCCGTCATCTATGTTTATTATTAGGGTTATAGTTAATTGACTCGTTTTTAATCGTATGATTTATAACTCGAATACCGTTTTAACTCTGATTGATTGATTACTGGCCAGGATTGATTGATTAGTATCACATTTAGGACTTTTCATCGACCGGGTTAAGGACTAATAAGATCACAATAGTTTGGGTGGACTAGCTTAATTTTAGCGACCACATGTTAAGTTTAGTTCTAAAGTTTGTAGAGGACCGACCGGACCTACACCTTAGATTGTTCGATTATTGACTATGTTGGTTGATTCCTTGACTCGAGTAATATTCGTAGTGAACCTGAGACCCTAGACCTTTCTGTGGACGTTCGTTCGCACCGCCCGGAGCCCCGCGCGGACCCGGTTTTTCAACATGTGGCGGCGGCCACCCACGCGCCCCCCTCCCTGCCAGGGGCCGGTCTGATCTCGCGTACGGGGCGATGATTCGGACCTCGATTTGGATGACGATCCGGACTTGTACTAGACGGGTGCGGGCACCCGTGTTTCCGTTTGGGAATCGATCGAGTCGTGGTTGTAAATGTTTAAAGGCGGTTTTGTTTGGTAAGGCGACCTTTTTAGTGAACTGAAGTTGTTGCCGATTTGTCGAGTCGCCACTGAGTCAATAATGGGGACTCGGAAACCGTTCAAGTTAACTTTGATCCCTTGCCGGGTCAAAGTTGAGTAGCACGGGACCTAAAGATAAAGACTTGTACCCTTAAGCACTCCATGCCTGGAATGACTCTCATTGCCAGTGGTTTCGGACATCCGTAAACCGTCTATTCTGAGTAAGGGGTGAGGGTACGTATTGGGAAAACAACATCCGATAGATGTCAACACCCAATCCCGCCCGCACTATAGCGGCCTCTACTAATCAATCGGTGGGTTGATATCCTAGTTCTTTTGTTGTGGCAGAAGTACTGTAACATCCGTTGTTGTAACCCTATACCTTTTGCTACGTCGGGTTCTTAAAGACAAGTAAGTGTTGTCGTCAAAGTAGTTGTGTTTACATTCTTTGCATGCGATTTCACGTGACAACCAGGCCATGAAAAGATGCACGTAGGAGAGTAGAGAGTACTAGTATTATACGTATTAGCAAATCATTTTTAACGCGATAATATGGATATTAGTCATTCTCGTGGTATACCTTACCTGGTATTCTGCTTAAGATGCGTCGGTTCGGTATTAATAGAGACGCGTCAAACTTAGTAAGGCGAGCACCGGGACTAATACGGAACCCGACCATCACTTTGTTCAGTTTTAGTTGTTTTACGTTTTGAATTCCGTGTTAGGTGATTTAAGATGCGATTATAAGGTCATAAAAGCAATAAATCATACGAAAAACTTTAAATGCGAATGTAAGTAAATCATGTTGTGAGGAGTTGCACCCTCGGAGTATACACTAAACGGGACACGATGCATATATAGTTTAGAGAGCGGATCTCGGAATTACTCGGATCTATTTAGTGTGCTTTAGTATTTGTGGTTGAAGTTGGGACGTTACGTATTTTAGTAGATGTTTGTGGGCCTAGTGCCCACATCTAGTGTTATCGTAGTGCATAATAAAAGAAAGTACGGGTATGGAAAGTTTTGTTTAGATGGTAACCTAGTGATGACTCGATCAACTGGCGGATCCTCCTAGCTTAACCAGTGACTCCGGCAGAGCTCCGTTACCATTTGACTCTTCCTGCGGCTACTCCGGCATAGCTTCGTTACTATGGACCGGTTCTGCGGGTAATCCGGCAAAGTTTCGCTACTAGACTTGAGCTAGTCGAACACAAGCACCTCGGTATCGAGTGGGGTGCTCGAAGGTGAGGAGTAGCGTCGATGTCGCTTTTTTATCGGAATTACAATCGAGTGGATCATTTGCCTCGGGTGTCGGAGTGCGAGCCCTTAGCGAGAGATTAGAGGGAGAAGAGAAGATGAGAATTGTGTGTCGAAATGAGGGCGTGAAGGGGGGGGGGTATTTATAGGTGTTTTCGGCCCTCGTCGCCCATATAGGCGCCTGAGCTGAGGCACACCAAGACTTAGGCGCCTGGGCTTAGGCGTGGGGAGACCAAGGCGCGTGAGGTGGGGCGGTTGGAGTTTTGAGGATATGATTTTGATACTTTCCAAAAGCGTGAGGCGGGTGTATGATATGTATCTTGGGGGTTAAGGTTTCCCTTCCTTGACCTAGCGTTGTGGATTTAGTGGGCCTCGGGTGTTCATCCCGAGGTTCGCTTGGCGCGGTGTTGACTCAGTTTGAGTTTCGGGACCGACTCGGGGTCCCGGTGTTAGAATTGACTCTAATTAGTGTCTATGCGACCGTAACGACACGAATAAGGCTACCATCATGTTGGTTTAAATTGCCCGAGTAATTTATTTGTTCCGTTCTGTAGAAAAACTACCTAAAACATCGTGAACTCGCGTCGCGTTGCATTCCTATCGTCATCGGGTGTTTGTTGGGCAGCTCTGCAGCCACCAGGTCCAAATCCAGGTGTTTACAGAAGCCCCCATTTTGACTGAGGCTTGGACAAGGCGAAAGTCAAAGTATAGCCGCCCAGGTCAATCGAAGATTACGACCTGGTAGTTGTCCAATCGGGTCATTTTAAGTCCATTGGACTACGTGTTGAGGCTCGCCAGCCAAGGCTTAGAAGTCATACATGACGTCTTCGCTTGCGGTTGCTTGCTTGGACCCGGGCCGCTGCTTGTCATCTTGTTCTTGGTTCTTTATGCGCGTGCTTTGTCTTTTTCGGTTTATTTAGGAGTTTGTTTAATTTTAAGCCCTTTCGTGTGTTAGGCGTAAATGTATTGGCTTTTGAACAAATGTTTCGGGATGCTTGTGAACCCTTGATGAAATAAAGTGTTCGAGGGCGTCAGTCTCCACTCGAACATTTGTCTTCGGGGATGCTCTGACCCCTAGGACAAAACAAATAAGATAAATTACTCGAGGGTGTCAGTCTCTACTCGAGTAGCTGTCTTCGGGGATGCTCGGCCCCTAGGACAAAATTGATCATGATAAATTACTCGAGGGCGTCCGTCTCCACTCGAGCAGCTGTCTTTGGGGATGCTCTAACCCCTAGGACAAAGTTGCTGTTGTTGTACCTCCGGGATACTAACTTCCCTCAAGCAAAATTGCTGTTGTTGTGTCGTCTTTGGGGATTCTCTGACCCCTAGGACAAAATTGATGTTGCTGTGCCTCCGGGATCTTAGATCCCTCGGGCAGAATTGTTGTTGTTGTGTCTTTGGGGATGCTCTGACCCCTAAGACAAAGTTGCTGTTGCTGTGCCTCCGAGATCCTAGATCCCTCGGGCAAAATGTTATGCCTTTGGGATACTAACGTCCCTTAGGCAAAATTGTTGTGCCTCCGGGATACTAACGTCCCTCGGGCAAAATGTTGTGCCTTTGGGATACTAACGTCCCTTAGGCAAAATTGCTGTGCCCCTGGGATACTAACGTCCCTCGGGCAAAATTGTTGTGCCTCCAAGATACTAACGTCCCTCGGGCAAAATTGCTGTTGTTTATTTGTTTTAGTTAAATGTTTGTTTTGTGAGTTTGTCTTAGTTGATTTTGTTTTGCAGGCTTGTCTTATTTCGTTCGGGTTTGCTTTTGCTCGGTCTTGGTTTGTTGTGTATTTGAGTTTGTTCAGAGTTTGATTAGTTTAGTTTAGTTCGAATTGCTTTATTATGCGTTCGAGTGCAGCGTTTAGGTTAAGTGCGGTTCTCATGTTTGTTTCGTTATCGATAGTGTATTATTGACGTCGATTATTTCGCTCATTGTGATTTTGTTTGTTTTAAAGGTTGCATGTTTTATGTGTATCAAATTTTGAGTTTGTTTGCTTTGTTTTAGTCTGTACTGGACCAATTAGGCGCGCATCTATCTGCGCCCTAGAACTCAGGCGCCTAGCCCCCAGCGAGCCAGGACTCAGGCGTGTCACCTGGAGCGGTCGGGTATTCGTGGACCGGGTTTGTTTAAGTAATGCGAAAGTTGAGGCGATCGTTCATTCATCGTCAAACTCAAACGCGTCGTCCCTTCGCCCCAAACTCGACTTCTCGACTTTTCTTGCCAAATTTCGTTTTGAATTCCGCTATTTAAGACAATGTCGACTCCGAGTTAGTGTTCTTTGCTTGTTTAATGTCGGTTTTGCTTGATTTGCTTGATTATGAGTTGGTTTTGTGAAAACCCTAGAAAATCGATTTGGGTGTTTTTGTTTTACTAAGTTTTGATGTTTATGCTTAGTCCCATTGTTAAATTAAGGTCGATTAAACCTTGTTAAAGTAGTTATAAGCTTGATAAGGATGTTCGAGGTGCGACGATGGCTCCTTATGGAAATGTGTTTGGAATGCTAGGGTTGAGGACCGTTTCCCGATTATTCCCGTGTTCATTTTGCGTAATTTTGTTCAAATAATGTTTGTGAGGATGTGGGTAGCTCTCTTGTCAATTCCTATGGGCTGGGATGACTTTTAGGACCCTCCGTAAGGTTTTGTGTGTCTTAAGACGGACGAAAAGCTGTCGTAATGATGCCGGATTTTCCCGAAACCACTTCCATTGTGACCGGGATTGAAAACGCATGCTAGCGGCTCTCTCGGAATTTTGATATCCTTATCCGAAATTTTGACCCTATTTTGACCTGTTTAAGCTTCTTTAACCGGACTAGGGTTATGTTTTTGTTTTGTTTTACAGTTACAGATGATACCGAGGGTTCCGATGGAACTTCCTCGGTTGGTGTCAGTGAGGAGGTTGTTGGGGCTAGTTCACAGACTCCTCGAGGGATCCGCAGGAGGCGACGGAGCATCTCATCTCAGCGTCGCGACCCCGAGACTATTAATGAGGCTGAGTTTGATAAAGTGAAGAAGCGCAAGATTCCGGAGACGGTGGCTAGGAGGGTTCACGTTCTGGCTCGTGTACCAGAGGATGAGGAGATTGTTTATGAAGATCCCGAGTGGGCTCGGGACTGGGATGGTCATCAGCTGATGTTTCATCTTGACCTTCACATTTCTAACCGCATCGTGCGGGGCCTGGTGAGTGTCCTATTTGTGCCTATTGGTTATGACTTAGATTTTTGGCTCAGGTTAGGTTATATTTGCTTATCCTCGCATTGTTTTGGTTTGCAGTCCCCAGGTCCGATGAGGACTTTCTCGGGCTTTACTACGTGTCTTGATATCTACTTTCAGAAGTTGACCCCCGCGGTAAAGGAGATTATTGCGAGGACCGCTCTAGGTCCCGTGGTTGACCAGTGGGTTAGGTTAGTGGGTTGCAACACTAAGTGCAACCTTATGGTGATTAGGGCGATGATAGATCGCTTTCATGATACTACCCCGACCTTCCACATTGCTTTTGGGGAGGTCGGGATGACCCTAGAGGATTTTGGGATGATTAGCGGTCTGCCTTGGGGTCCGGATAGGATTAGGTGGGCCACCGAGGGCCCTAGTCTAGATAGTGATGAGGTGCGGGGGCTCATCGGGGATTGTTTACCGCGTGAGGCATATAGTGCGCCTCATGCTTTGGTGAGCTCGTACATCACCGATCACTTCGAGCGAGTGGCGGTATTAGGGGGTCGAGAACCCAACACGCCGGAGCAGGATGCCCGATTGTGGTTGTGGTACTTCCTAGGATCGACCCACTTCTCGGACAAGGGCGAGAGGTTAAGCACTAGGATTTTGCCCTTCCTAGCTGACACTACTAGAATAAGCTCTAAAGGAATCATTAATAAGGAACCATTTAGTTATAATCAATGATTTCTTTGATTTAAGAAATCAATTCTTCCAAATAGATGGTCTCTTATCTAATACTTAAGACACCATTTTTTAGATAAATGATTTCTAGTCACTTTCATTTTAATACAAAGACATCATTTTAAAGCAAATGATTTCTAACCTCATACTATTCATTAACAAAGACATTATTTCTTAAAACAAATGATTACTCAAAAAATAATATTTTTATTTTTTTTAATTTACCTATTTCTTTTTCTCCTCTTTGTCAAAAAAAATTAATATTTCTATTTTCATTTCTTAATACACCCGCCTGTTTCCTTTTCGTACATCGTACGCACACTCGCCATTCATTCATCGTTCATCATTTCTTCATTCATTCATCAATTCCAAACCCGTTGCTGCTACCGCTACCCTGAACCATCGCCGTCCACCCTGAACCATCGCCGTCCACCAACGCCGCTGTCCACTACCGTTCATTGCAACTTCACTGTCTTCTGCAAATCGATCGCCATTTTTGAGTTTTCGAGGTAATTCCCAAATTCATTCATCCATTCTTCTTCTTCTTGTTTCTGATCTACATGTTTCCAATTCATCGTCGTAATTTCTGTGTTTCTGCAAATGTTAAGCTCATTTCTCATGAAAATCCTCGAACATTTTTGAATTACATGAGGGAACAATGTAAATTAGGGTTTCGTTATCTCCAGATTCCCCTAAATCTGTTCGACCTAATGATGTCTCTTCTCCCTCGGCCCTCCATTATCGATTTTAATCAGCTATTTGCGGCCATGACGAAACACAAACACCTCCAACCTTACTCCACTGTCATTTCCCTCTTTAGACGACTTGAATTATCCAGTACCAGATCCAATTACCAGTCCGTAGGTATCCTCGCTAATTGTTACTGCCATTTAGGCCGCGTTGATTTCGGGTTTTCTCTCTTTGCCAAGTCCCTTAAGCTTGGCTACCCCATCGAGTCGCATATAGTTTTGTTTAGCACGTTAATCAATGGTCTTGTTGAAAATGACCAGTTTCCTCAAGCGGTTAAGCTGCTGGATGTAGAGAATTGTGACAACACACATTACATAACATAACATAGTACTCCAATGTAATAAAGGATTAAAGGAAGATACAAAGGTTAGAGTGAAGGAGATATGAGACACAACACATAACACATAACACATAAACTATAAGACACATGGGTGAATTCATTCATTCATTCATAGGTCATATGTGAGAGAGTGGGTTAGAATAAATTAAAGGGGGTAATGTAATGGTTGAGGTGTGGATGCTCATGTTTGCAAGGACATAGTACACTAAAACAAAGGCAGCAGCCGTTACCATCACTAAATCTATGTGGTCATACATTCACTTACGTTGTTTCAGTGCGTCTGATCTGCTAAACGACATCCAGCAACCCAACTCTACACACATTACATTACATAGAACTAGACTACTTTTTTCTCGTCAAACCAACCAAACTAAATTTTCGTTTTGAACACACCTCGAGTAACGTACAGTAAGCGTAATAACATCATCTTCATTTTCTATTGACGATTTGGATTCAGATTTTACATGATTTAATGATGGGAAATATATGTATGTAAAAGAGGGTGAGATAAAGATAAAATAATCTATCATCGGTGCTCTTATTGATTCCTGATTGTAATTTTGTAGTCTTCAGTAATGTACCTATTGTCATAACGTCCCTGTCCTAGCATATCCACAAAGATTTGCAACTCGAACTTCTCCTTCTGCAACGTCGCAATCTGCAATAGTCATATTCATAAGCTAACAAAACAAAAGCCACTCATTTAATCAAGCAAAAAGTTTTTAAGCCTACACCAATATTATTTGTTTGATATGAGAAAGTAATCATGTTATGATAGCATGAGGCGATTCAACAAGCCTTTAGTAGATAGAACATTACGGTTGAGTTTGAGATAATACTGTTGACACTTGACCCAATCATATTTGTATAACAGGCGGTTCGTTTGGTGAAATATCTTGGAGAAAATCACCATGTCAGTTTTGTACTTCCTGTGTATAATTTCCTTCTATCAGCTTGTGCAAAAATGAAGGATGGGATATATCGTGATCAGTGCTTGAAATTGATGGACACGCATTTGTTAGGGTGCAATGAACATACGTATACAGCTCTTCTCAAGGTAATTAATTAGGTGACTAGTTTGTGACTGGATTTTTCAACCTATATGATTCTCTCTTAGCACCTGTTGAATTTTGGATCAGTTGTATTGCTATGGTTCTTGATTTTCTTGGAAAACTAATTGCAGCATTGCTATAAGAGTGCAGCAAGATAGTTGACTGGCAGAAATCAATTCAAATTATTGTGTTGGTAAAGAGAAAAAAATAAAAGCTTAAGATGGTATACGGTTTGAGGGCAAACGGTCTGAGCTTTATACATGTACTTTGTTGGTTCTTGTCAATTGTCCATATTATAACTTATTAAGAAAAAAAGAGACATAAAAGGTAGCAAGAGAAGAGATCCAAATAGAGTAAGATGTGCCAGGATATCCCTAAACATCTCGTTCTTCCATTCTTCCAATGTTGTGATTCCTACTTCTGCTGCTAACTCATCCAAATACTTGCAAACCAGTAACCACATTTGCAAAATCATTTAATTTGACAACCCGATAAACATGATTATATTAATTTGATTCGAACAATACTGTGTTGTTTTTATGATTCGAACATGTATTTAGGAGGTAGCTAGGATACCTCATCATTATCAGGGAGAAAATGAGTATGATGCTTAGGCCTCTTTCGTAATGTCATTTCCTGATAATACTCGTTTACGTCTGCCATCATCGTCTCGGTCGCTTTTCCACTGTAATTTATGTTTGTTTTGTTTATGTGTTGAGTTGGTGGATTTATTTCCAAGCGTCGATAATACTGATTACCACCACTGAACTTAAATGAGTGTTGAGTATGAGCCGATGCGATACTAATTTCCTCAATTAAGTTTGTTTTGGGAGATCAAATTGCCATGATCTTTCTTTTCTTGAATGTGGATATATTTGTAACAGTTTGTGTTAGTCTTAAGCTTTATTGTTGAAATATGTGTAATAAGGCGTATGATTTATTATTGAAATTGGTTATTTATATACAAATGGAGTAGTGCCTTTGCTTTTTCAAGTGTATGAGCCTAATGTTTTTTTTTGTGTTGTAGTATTTTAAAGATGTACCAAAATCATATACACAAGAAATGATTGATGAGTTACGAGAGATGTGGATTATGTTTGTTCTTAAGCACAAAGAAGTAGAAGATGAGGAAGATTGATTACAAAGTGAATACTCAATTTTTGAAGCATATACGTCTTGGCATATATGAAATGGTTACACATCTAGGCACACATATATATATATATACTCTTGTCATATTATTTGAAGTATATGTTATTTTTTTACACATCTTGCCATATTTTTGGGCCTATTTATATTTAGAAAGTGAATACTAATTTTTGGGTAATTTACACTTGTAATGTAATTATGACTTATTTCAGGATATCTATATATATGGGATATTTTATGGAAATCCGTCTTTTTTGGTTGATACTTGAAAAAAGAGTACATTGTATTGTAATAGTTGAGTTATATATATATATATATATATATATATATATATATATATATATATATATATATATATATATAAATAATTAATCAAAGAGACTAATTCTAGATATTAATTGTAATGGAAGGAAAGAAATCATTCAAGAGTATTAAATGGTTTGTTAAGTTAGGAGGCAAAGAAACCATTTAAGTGGGGTACATGATTTATGAAGGGAAACCAAAGAAACCATTTTAGTATATTGTATGGTTTATTGAGTTTAGATAAGACACCATTTATCCCTCCTAGAAGGTGTTTTTCTCATGGACCAAAGAAACCATTTATTTCTTAAAAATGATTTCTAAGGCATAAGCAAAGAAATCATTTTTCTCACATGATTTCTTACCCTAAGACACCTTTCACTTGGAGATCATCTCCAAAATGGTGTCTTAGGGTATCTTGGAATGGTGTCTTTGCCCTTTATTGTAGTAGTGTGACCTGACTCAGCTGGGACACTACGATTGGGTGACCGCAGCTTTCGCGGAGATGACTCGTTGCCTGCAAGTCATGGTGAGGCTGTTGGTGATAGAGTCGGCCTCAGCTGTGCCCATTGTGGGTCCGGGCCTTTTATTGGAGGTTAGTTGCTCTTTTTGCTTTTGTATTTCAAGTTCTACTTGTTTTTGGCTTGGTTTTGCTAAAGTTGTTTCGGGATTTTACTGGCTTGGTGTTGTGTGCTAAATTTAGACCGTTTTTCCTCCCATTTAGACCCGTTTTTCCCTCGTTTTGCGAGTCTTGAGTGCGATTATCGCCATATTTTGCATATTTCTCGCATTAGCGTCCCTCTTATGCGTTTTACGTGTTTTTGGTAGTTTTTATATCATTTGGATAGGATTTGGCACCGAAATCACGATTAAGCTTCCATGAGCACAAGAGAAGGGAATACCATCCAAAGAGCAAATCACAGAACTTAAAGTTTGAAGCCATCCAATCATGCGACAAAGAATGAGACAAGAAAAGAGGCCAGAAAAATTACCGGGCAAAATTTCACCCGGTGAGACACCACCGGGTGAAATTTCACCCGACGGTAAAAATGCCTCTCGAAGATTTTTCAAGACTCCCCACCGGGCGAAACTGACCGGGCGAAATTTCGCCCACCGGGTGAAATTTCGCCTGATGGAGACAAAAGCCGGAAACCGCGAAAAAAGAATAAAATCTCACCGGCCGAAAATTTCACCTGGTGGGATTTATTCTCAAGTCCGCAGAGAAAAGTTTCACCCTTGAAGATGCTAAGGGTGATTGTCTCACTAATGGAGCAAAAAGTTGGATTTGGGCTTTAGGTTAAATACCCATTAAGGCTTTACTATATATATGTGTAGACACCCACATTTTGACCTCCAGGTTTCTATAGTAGGTCCCACCAAACACCCGATGATGATCGGACGCAAACGTGCTTTAATGGACTCGTATATGGGCTCGAAATCATGGACATTTGGTTTAGGCTTAATACGGAGTACAAATCTTACAAAACCAACCTCAAATCCAGGCCCAGTGGGTCGTTTCGAGTCAAATAAGACTAATTTGGGTCGATTCCGACACCATGGGTAAAACCGTCTTTTTACGACCGAGTCAAAACCCGGTCAAAAATATTCTCGAAACACATGAGTCAGCCGTGACACCTCACACGGCTGATCCGGTCCCAAATACTACAAAAATCATCTTTAAAAAAGTATTAAACAAATCCGTTTAAGGATAGAATTCGATCTCAAGTAGGAATTCTATCCGGAAACCGAATCAGATACCGACCGAGCTCCAAATACTCGGCCAAGACATCCCAAACAGCCGAAATACTCGGCCAACTCTTCATGACAGCCGAGATACTTGGCTTCCCCACCAAGAAACGAGACTTTCGTTCCCTTTCGAACTCTCGTGTTTCCTATCCAAACCGGTATTTCTTGTCATACAAACAAGGTTACCTCCACTCCTATAAATAGGACCTCATATTCAATACAAAAAACACGGATTTATACAGATTTTCACCAACCAAAATATACATCAACTAGTCATAAACTCGTCTAGCAAAAAATAGTTCAAAGCAAATCCCGACATATTCCCGAAGTAGCCTCGAAATACCGACGAAGTCACCCTCATCCGGCCGAACCCATCATCCCATCACACGTCCAAAAAAAAACCGACACCTTAACTCACCCGCATCATCTCGACGCTCCCGTGCCTAAGCCACCGTCCGACGAGCTTCATACCGAGAAAGTAAAACATGTAGGTTGAGGGTGTAAATCAAACCCGATTCTTCTCCTTTCTCTCTCTCTCTCTCTCTCTCACGTCTTTTTCCTTTTTTTCGTCCGTCACTTTCTTTTTACGGGTCGTCGGTCGTTTCGTATTACTAATATGGGTCGTTCGTCACATATTTTTTATTCCTAATAACCAATACTATAAAACTATTTTTCATATAACGTTCTTAAAATACGATATCGATTCTCTAATCGAATATCGTATCCAACAAGAACTAAATTAATTAATTCTCGTTGATGCTAACAAAATCATTACTTTTTTTTAAACAAAATTCGATGATTTTTAAACGCGGAGAGAATTAACATCTTTTTCGTTCAAATTCTCTTTTTTACTTTTCGTTCAAAACAAACTTTTTTTCAAAACCTTTTCTAAAAACATTTCGACTATTAGATATCGATTTCATAATCGAATATCGGATACGACGAATATCGAAAATATAAATCGAGTAAAAATTAATCCATATTTGTACGCGATTTATAAAAATTAACGATTTTTCGACAAAAAAAAAACCCGGCAGGCCACCACGCGGGTCGCGCGCCTGTCAAACGACCCGCGCGGCAGCCTGATTCGCCGGCCTCTTTTTTTTCGTTTCCTCGCTTTTCAATTTTTTTTTCTTTTCGAACCTTACATTAAAAAGTGACTTTCGCGACATATTTCAATAAATACCTTTTTTTCGACCTCGGTCAACACGTGTTAATCCATCACGTGTCATTAAATCTTTTTCAAATCATGCATATTATTTATTTACGTCTTTATTCAATTTATTTAATCGTTACTAACTCGTTTTCTCATGTTTGTAGCAATTTATTTGTTTTTATCGTTTTATTAGACTAAAACGAACTCACATGCTAAAATAACTTTGACGTTATTAGTTTAACATGCATTAAACGACTTACCAACCCATTTATTTATTTTTCTCACATGCTTAGGAAAATAATGTTTGCATATCATTCAACCGTCGAACTAACCCATGTACACCAACAACGAACGATATCTTAGTAAAGGCCGCTAAGTGCGGGCGGGGTTGGGTGTTCTTAGTGAACTTCCCAACACGTACCCTCATCCCTTACTCAGAACCGTGGTTTCCGGATGTCCGAATCCATTGGCAACGAGAGTCATTCAATACACGATATCCGATAATGTCGGTATCGGTATCATAATGCAAAGGGACGAGCCCAATAAACTCTGACATCGGAAATGGGCCGTATTTTGTATACGGCCCACTACGACATAGAGTGGGCTCGAATGGTTCCGAATAACCACAAATTCCGTGGCGACTCCTACTTCGATTTAAATTTCAATTTGACCATCTCATATGGAGATTCATTCGCCTCCCCAAACCCGCGCGTGGCCGTGTCGGGGTGGACCTATGTCATGTCCACAATTTGGCGACTCCGCTGGGGATCAACTGATGAGTCACTTACCATCGGCATCCCTAGGGTGAGACTCGAAAAGAAATCGTTCGAATAGTAATGTACACGTTTTAGTTCAATGGGTCATGCATAACCCAATCTTTCCCGGGCCGGTTACTTGTCTTCGACGTCTCACTATACCACGGTGCGTTCCTACTTGGACCCACTAAAGACTTCGATGGCGGAACTCGCATGGGTTTTACGGCAGGTTCTAAGACCAACTCGGCTTAGGAAGACCGTCCTGATTTGCGAGAAAGCTATCGTCGTTGGTATAGACCCTATTCGACCGACCGAGACTTAGACTAAGAGCATACATGGTGTCATTATATTGTTTCTGTGACTACATGCTACTTGATCCGTGTCTCGTCTTTTCAAAAACCGTCGTTTTCAAAAACTTGCATCTTTTTTCGAAAATTATCCATTTTTTCAAAACCCGGAAAGCTACCGAATTTAGGACTTATGATTTTGACTCAAAACAGCCTATTTTCTAGCCGGTATGCTGTCCAATCCTTTTCAAAAATTCGAAAATCTCGGCCAGATGACACTTTTTTTCGATTTTCCAAAAAGATCGGGCCATCCAATCCGACTTAGTTCGGTTTTCAAATCCAAATCCTCTTTTCAAAGCTTTCTTCTTAGGACTTCCCGTATTTAGCAGTGTCGGGCCTTGTCATAAGTTGTTAAGAGTCCGTAGCGTCGAAACTCCGTCGATCTTACATCACGGGTTTCCACCCCATCCCAAGTCCGCCTTATAAGTCAAGGCACGGCCCACCTACGTAGGAAAAACTCCTACGAAGGGAAGCCCATTTACACAATCGAGTCCAAAGTCTGGGGAATAGTTCACACGTAGGTCTTTCTTCACACAGGACTAGGCCCATTCCGCCAAAATCCTAAAGAAAGCCCACACCCCATGAGTCACCCGTCTAGGAGTCGGTTTTCAGTCTTTTTTCCGAGTCTAGTCTTTTCCTCTTCTTGCTCGGGATGCACCTTTCGATCTGGGTCCGATTCTGATTACACGGTGTTCTTACAGACAGGCCACCTCACACCCGAACCATGACTCAACAAGCCATAGACGCATTGAACTCCTCGTTGGCCAAGATCCAAGAACAACTCGACCGAATTAGGGGCGACCAGATCGCCATCGTTACCCGGGTTAGCGCCATAGAGCAGGATAAGCCGAGTGTTGAAGACGAAACTAAGGGCACATTAGCCGAATTGACTAGCGCAGTCCTCAAGCTACAAGAGCAGGTCCATTTATCGACCCACAACTCGATTCATACGAAGAATGCTCGGACTTATGCACCTTTGATCGACGAATTGCCCGCCAATCTCAACCTGACGGGCCTCCCAATGTTCGACGGAACCGAAGACCCGGTATTACATATCCGGACCTTCAAAGAGTTTATGGCCCTAAAAGGGGTCAAGTCAAACATGTTCAAGCATCTGTTTGCCTCCTCGCTAGAAAAGCACCCGAAAGCCTGGTTCTATAGGCTCGATTCCAAGAAATACAAGTCTTGGGACGACGTAGCAACGGAATTCGCCCGGAACTACGCCGATAAAAATGCGGATATCCAAACCACGATGCAAACCCTGGAAGTAATGGCCCAGGAACCAAAGGAAGGGTTTACGAAGTACCTTCAACGCTGGAGGGCTGAAAGCGTCAAACTGGTCGATAAACCCAGTGAGAAAGTCCTAGTTGAAGCCTTTGTGAAGAATCACCTGCCCGCTTACCGGATCCATCTTCGGTACGCCATCATACCTAGCTTCGCGGTCCTAACCGAAATGGGAACGAGAATCGAGGATGATCTAAGGTTGGAAAGCCTCACTAAGGCCTCCATCAAGGGATACCAAGGGGCCAGCTCATCAACAAGCAAGCCCACATCTGCCGCTGCTACTCGCAGCATTTTTGACGAGGTGAATCTACTTGATGACCCGTCCAAGAAGAATACCACACCCCGGGTATTCACCGACATAGGTACTACCTATGCGAATGCCTTACAAAGGCTCTCATCAAAAGGCCTGATCAACCCGATAGGCCCAACACATGATCTTCCAGTCGAGCGTCGCTCCAAATTTTATGATATCCAAGCCTACTGCAAATACCATCAGGGTAAGGACATGATATCGAGAAATGCTGGAAAATGAAGCATCTTATCCAGGATCTCATCGAAAGCGGGAAAATCCCCTTACCGGGAGGCAAGCCCAACAACAAGGATAACCCGCCGGTCACTCACGCCATTTTCTCAAGGGAAGTTATAGACTGTTCACATCTCATTTCCCCGTTTGTCCCACAAATCAACGGGATCTGGTGCGACGATGAAGACGACGTCTATCTCACTAAGGGAGAAGCCGTCCCTATTACGCCCGAGGAGATCCAGAAGGTTAAGTCCAAGGCCTTAACCAGCAGTCACGCCCTCGTCGTCACCGAGCCGCCACCTAAAGCGGAGGTCGTCCCAGAAGAGCCGCCAACTACTGAAAAGGCTCTTGTGAAGCAGCTGAGCAAGACTCGAGTTGACCTCTCTATATGGCAACTCCTAGTTAGCTCTCAGGAACATCGAGAGGCACTCACTAAGGCCCTCGATCAAGTCAGATCGACTCTATGGCTACTCCAGCTGAAATGGTAGCCACGGTTCTGCCCCACCTAAAGGGGAAAGCTAAAGAAGTAGGCCCACTCATCATCTTCTCCAATGCTGATCTGCCATCATTTGGGCCAGCCCACAACTTGGCTCTCTACATCACGGTAATCTGTCGTGGAAAATATCTGCCCATGACCCTTATCGACGACGGGTCCGCAGTCAACGTCCTCCCCTTGAGGACCGCCAAAGCCCTCGGTATCACCGAGGCCGACTACATTCCTACAGCTCAAACCATTCAGGCTTTCGACGGAAGCCCAAAGTCAGTAGCCGGGGCCGTGAAGCTCACTATCATAACGGGCCCGATAGAGAAAGAGCTGGAATTTCAAGTGATCGACGTGACTTCTTCCTTTAACCTTATTTTAGGAAAACCGTGGATCCACGCGACAAGGGCTGTGTCCTCCACCCTGCATCGGAAGATCAAGCTACCTTTGCACGATACCGTCATCACTCTAGAAGCCACACCTATGACACTTGGCTAACTGCAACACCTCGGGCCGCACCGATCATTGGGGGTTCGACTTCATAGGGGCCATCGAAGAAGAGTACCTTTTCCGACCCTACTTTACGGTTAGCATCGACCGGATGTTACAAAATCTGGGCTTTCTACCGGGGGTTACATCAAGGCCC
Organism: Agrostemma githago; assembly: GCA_958450325.1. Taxonomy (NCBI): domain Eukaryota; kingdom Viridiplantae; phylum Streptophyta; class Magnoliopsida; order Caryophyllales; family Caryophyllaceae; genus Agrostemma; species Agrostemma githago. Next base: position 13,841,341 of record OY288252.1, read on the forward strand.
GATCTTCCCGCAGGAAAAATCCTCGAAGTCCTCGATAACGGGAGGATTCAAACTGGTCAGGGTTACACCCTAACCCCAGAAAACATGGGTCAAACCGGAGCCGGAAAAGTTATCTTCGTCACACCGGTGTTCGAGTCCGTCCAAACAGGCCTATACCAGCCTACAATCACACGCCCTGGGACCCACTTGGCCCAGGTCTGCAACTACATACCAGACGACATCTTCGCCCTCGTCTAGTCCGAAGATGCTAAGAATGTTGAGCCCGCACTGGGGCTACTTTTTGGGGAGGAGCTCGCGATCCCAACACCGAAGAAGGAGCTAGTCAGCCTCATTCTCCGTAGCCGCACTTTCGATCCATCCAAGCTGATCTCGGATGTCAGATCCGGGACAGGTAAGAGAGCCTGGAGGAAGACTGTCAAGTGGACTGGCAGTCAAGGAAGGACCTTCAAGCTGATCACTGGGGAAGGAGAAATGCCAGAATCTGAGTCTGAGTCTGAGTGAGAGTCCGAATCTGAGTCAGAGTCCGAGTCAGAGTCTGAGATTGAGTCTAGTGAGTCCGGTGCTAGGGTCAGTCCTGTAACTCCCCCTCTCCCTTTAGCTTTTCCTGGTGCTTCGGGGGCTGTCCCGGTCACCCTACCTATCCCGCCACTGACTAGCGATCAGATGGCAGCTCTTTTCGAGCTATTTTCTCAATTCATGAATAATAACAACCGTTCTGCTTACGACTTGTCTCATTTTCAAAATTTCCTAAATTTTCAAAATATTATGTGCAATGACATTGAGAAACCTGACGAACAGGTATCCTTACCTCCACATTTGATCGAGCAGCTAGAGCAAAGGGAATCCCGCAATCCGGTAATCAAAGAAACCGAATCCATCAACGTGGGAACAACCTTAGAGCCTCAGATGCTTAAGATAGGGCTATCTCTAGATCTCGGGGAGAAACAACAATTCATCGATCTCCTTCAAGAATTCAAAGACGCCTTCGCATGGTCCTACAAGGACATGCCGGGGATAGACCGCGAAATAGCCGAGCACCATATACCGATCAAGGAAGGGTTCAAGCCAGTTAAGCAGAAACTCCGACGCATGAGGCCCGAATGGTCCCTCAAGGTCAAGGAGGAAGTCGACAAACAATTCAAGGCTGGGTTCATACGAGTCTCCGAGTATCCAGATTGGGTTGCGAACATCGTGCCGGTCCCTAAAAAAGACGGTAAAGTACGTGTCTACGTGGACTTTTGGGATCTTAACAAGGGAAGCCCGAAAGACGATTTCCCGTTACCATACATCGATATACTGGTGGATAACACTGTTGATCACGCCCTTCTATCATTCATGGACGGGTATGTCGGGTACAATCAAATAAAAATGGCAGAGGAAGATATGGATAAGACCACCTTCATTACACCTTGGGGTACTTATTGCTACACCATCATGCCATTTGGTCTCATCAATGCCGTGGCCACCTATCAACGAACCGCCACAACTTTATTACATGACATGATGCATAAAGAAGTGGAAGTTTACGTGGACGATATGATCGTCAAATCCAAGGACAGGGACGGTGACATCACCGCCCTGAGAAGATTTTTCACCCGATTACGCAAATACAACATGAGATTAAATCCTCAGAAATGCAGTTTCGGGGTAACCTCTGGCAAATTACTGGGTCACATCGTCAGCCAACGCGGTATCGAACTCGATCCAGCAAAAATTAAGGCTATCACCGAGATGCAACCTCCTAAGACCGAAAAGGAGATAAGAGGTTTTCTCGGAAAGGTCCAATACATCAGCAGGTTCATTTCAAAGCCAACCATGGTGTGTGAACCGATCTTCAAGAAGCTGAAAATAGGGGAACGGTTACTATGGGACGACAAGTGTCAAGCAGCCTTTGACAGAATCAAAGAAATCTTGTCTTCACCGCCGGTCCTGATGCCACCGAAACACGGTTTGACTTTGTCGTTGTACTTAACCACGACAGAGACAGCCATGGGGGCTATGCTAGCTCAAACGGTCAACTCCGAAGAACGGGCTATATACTACATCAGCAAAAAGTTTTTAGAGTATGAGTGTAAGTACACCATGCTCGAAAAGACATGTTTAGCTTTAGTCTGGGCCACTAAGAAGCTCCGACATTACATGCTCAGCTACGAGGTACAAGTACTGTCAAGAATGGATCCGATCAAGTACCTTTTCGAAAAGCCCATTCTCAACGGCAGAATATCGAGATGGACCCTGATGTTGGCAGAATTCGATCTGAAATTCGTACCTTTAAAAGCCATCAAAGGCCGAATAGTAGCTGAATTTCTCGCCGACAGTCCCGTAACCGAAGAAGGACACACCGACACTTGGTCCTTCCCGGATGAAGATATTTTCCATACTGACACCGAAATGTGGGACTTATACTTTGACGGGGCATCCAACTTCCGAGGATTTGGAGTTGGGATCCTCCTAATCTCGCCAAGAGGGGAACATACTCCCGTGTCTATCAAATTGGACTTTGACGTCACCAATAACGCTGCTGAATATGAAGCATGTATCCACGAGCTACAAGCCGCCGCCGATTTAGGGGTCACAAACCTCCGGGTACACGGCGATTCATCTCTGGTCATTAACCAAGCACTCCAAAAATGGAAAACCCGAAATGCCAACCTCATGGCCTACCAGGCACGAGTAAGGGATCTCGAGAAACAATTCCAAAAGGTAGAGTATATATATCTACCTCGGGAAGAAAATCAGTTCGCAGATGCACTGTCAAAACTGGCATCTTTACTAAACATTCCCGATCATATGACCAGCATGCCAATCTGTGTCCAAAGGCGATCCGAGCCAGCATATATCCACGACATCGAAGATATCCAGATACCCGATCCCGAGCCGTGGTATAACGCTATCCAAGTATACCTGACAACCGGGGAATATCCACCCGGGGCCGATAATCGAGCCAAAAAGGCCTTACGTAGGCTAGCGACTTAGTTCATCCGTACCGACGACGGGCAACTTTACAGAAAGACACCACAGGGGGCTCTCCTTTTATGTGTCGATAAGGGTAACGCCGAGAAGGTCATGGCCGAAGCTCATGACGGTGAGTGTGGTCCTCACATGAACGCCCAGATGCTAGTCCGGAAGATCATGAGACTCGGATACTACTGGAACAGCATGGAAACCGATTGTCAGCTTTACGTCAAACATTGCCATAATTGCCAGATTTTCGCTAATGTGCAGCACATGCCACCATCCCTGTTGTATACCATGACGTCACCCTGGCCGTTTTCAACATGGGGAATCGATATAATCGGAAAGATAAACCCCTCGGGAAACGGAGGACACTGCTTCATTTTGGTAGCAATCGACTATTTCACCAAATGGGTCGAAGCGGAATCCTACCGTATCCTCAACGCCAGCCATGTTGCCAAATTTATCCAAAATAAGATAATATGCCGGTATGGGACCCCTCATGAATTCATCAGTGACCACGGGACCAACTTTCAAGCCGAAATGGCAACCTTGTTAGCCAAGTAAAAGATCCAAAGGCATACGTCTTCACCCTACCGACCCCAAACCAAGGAGCGGTGGAAGCGGCTAACAAAACCATTGTCACCATACTAAAAAAGATGGCTGACAATTATCGGGATTGGCCCGACAAGATACCCTTTGCACTTTGGGGATATCGGACCTCGATTGGTACTGCGACCGGGGCAACACCGTATTACCTTACATATGGAATGGAAGCGGTTCAACCTGTTGAGTTAGAAGTACCGTCACTCAGAATCTTGCTCGAAAGTCAAGTACCCGAAGCTGATTGGGTTCGAGCACGATATGACTCGCTAGTCCTTTTAGACGAACGACGATCTCGGGCCCTCAATAACATACAGATCTATCAAAAAAGGATCCAACGAGCCTTCGATAATAGGGTAAGGCCCAGGAATATCAAAGAAGGAGACTTAGTTCTCAAATCTGTTCGATCTTTATTACCAGTAGACCCAAGGGGAAAGTTCAAACCTAACTGGGCCGGACCATATCTGGTAAAGAAGATTCTATCAGGCGGAGCGGTAGTGCTAACAGATTTGGACGGGAACAAGTTTGTCAACCCAACTAACCTGGACCAGCTGAAATGTTATTACCCTTAACCCGTTTCTCTCGATGTCATTTGCAAAAGTTTATTAAAAACTTTTTTTCGAAATAAACTTTTAAAGACAAGTCAAAAGTTAGAATTACTTATTCTACTGTTATAAACATCTTGAACCAATAGTCTTGATGTATTTCGAAATTGCAAATTAAGTCTGAACTACGTTTGGTTTGATTCCACTATTTGCGGATACGTAGGCAGCCCCTCAAAAGGGCACAACGACTGCAATCGAAAAAAAACAGGAACGGTTTTTAATAAACTTCCTTTATTTATTTAAAAAAAACACACAAATAGTACTAATATTCAAATAATAAAAAAATCTAAGGCATTTTTCCCTTTCCCTTGTCCTTAGCTTCTTTCTCGGTCCACCGGCGTCGACGCGGAGGTGAACGCTCCCGAATCACCAAGGGAACCTCCTTAACCCGGGCTCGTTTCTTCGAACTTGACTCCCCGGTCACCTCGGTCGGCCCTAGCCGGGCCCTTACCCTCTCGGGTAACCGGTCCCGCGGCCTAAGTCTGTCTCGGACCGCTAGTTTTGGTCCGAGTCTTCTCTCCAAGTCGCTAGCACCGGTCACTTTAGCTCGAGTCTTAGTTTTTGACTTAGAACCCGACTCCGGCCGGATAAAGGTAGTTGGAGTTTCTTCGTCGTCAAAGAACCATCTATTATCTTTTACTGATTCTCTACGGGCTAGTTCAAAAGCCTCATCGGTCTTCAAAGCTTTACGGGCTTCTTCAGATTCTTCGGAAGTCCATTTGCGATATGATTCAGAAACCCAAGTGGTTTGACAAGGGCGAGGTATAGTCCACATGACACGGGTAAACCAGCGTTGTAACCACGTGTCACACATAGCGTCCGTCAATTGGAGCGAAACGCTAATGATTGCTTCAGTCTCGGGGATCTGTTGGAACGAGCCAAACTGCCTTAGAAGACGATCTAGGTAAATATGGACGGTCCAATCCAAGGACAAGATCACCAGGTAACGGGCTTCATCTCTTTTAGCTAGGCCCGTCATCTTCGAGAGGAACCACCAGATCACGTTCCACCTAATCAAGGGCCCGCCATGGAATTTTAGCTCTTCATCCCAATACTTCCGATTTATGTGATGACTCGAGCTTATCCGTCGGGATCGCGAGCCAATTTGACAGCTTCGGTATCTGGATATGTTCACCGGGGGCTCTATGATCGACAGGCGCTCAGACAACCAGATCTGCAAAATTTTCGAAAAGTCAAAAACTTTCGAAAAATCAAAAATTTCGAATAAAAAAAAAAAAAAAAAATCGGAAATTCGAAAATTTTCGAAAAATTCAAAAAAAAAATCAAAATTTTTTTTCGGAAATTCGGGAAAATAAAAAAAAAAAAATCGGAAAATCAAATTTAAATTTTTTTCGGAAAAATTTTCGAAGGAAAACAGGTCAAATACCTGCAGAAGACGAATGCTGCCCGTTAATTGCCGATCTGGATCAAGCCTCCTAGCGTCAAGGCCCATGATAATCTCCCCAGTTATCAGCCAGGCTGGGCTGTAACCTGCCTCCATTTTATCCACTATGCCGATTAGCCTGATTTCACCTAAACATGAGTCAGCATCCATCCGACCTTCGAAGGCATATCGGTGCAGCATACAGAAGGCAAAGGCCCTACGCCTATTGATGGAAGAAATTCTGGCACCATTCGGATCCATGAATTTATCAGCCAAATCAAACAGGGAAACATAATTTCCCTTCATCATACGAGAAGTCTCAGCATGAGACAACCCAAGAAAATCCCTCAGTCTCCTCCTTGGATCAGGATAAAAAAGAGGAATAACAGGATGAGCATTGGGGCACCAACCCCCTACGGCGGCAATCTCTTCGGGAAGGGGACATATTTCTCCCCGGAGAAAGGCAAAAACATGGTGGGTAACATCCCAAAAAGTTAAGCAAGCGTCCAAGAAATGTACATCCACCTTGAGTCGCTGAAGCGGGAACAAAGCCACAATCCCCATCTGGGTTAGCTGAACTTTGTCTTCGTCTCGGAAATTTTGGGCCCACGCGTGAAGCATCGCAGTCAAATGTTCAATACCCATAGCTGAAAGTTTTGTTTTATCTTAAAGAGTCTAAAGGAATTTTAAGATAGAAGAAAATATTTGGGTTGGAATATGAGAAGACTAAGGGCAAGAACTCTCTATTTATAATTGAGAAATCCCTTCTCCTAGTCACCCCTGGAATAGGGATTTTTATGATGTTCCCTACTTCATCTAGGCATACAGGCATAACCAGAAGATTTTAGGAATCCGTGTCAGAATCTGATCAGGAATAAAGTCATCCCAAGCTTCCTTATTTCCAAAACTTTCAAAAAATTTCGGCATTTCCGAAAAAAAAATCTGCATTATTTTTTTCAAAAAAAAATCAAAAAATCATTTCCTTCCCCAACGTGAATCGGTATTTTATCTGAATATTACATGCAATTTACAGACAGATACCCCAGCTCCCGAGGAATTCTCCAGTGAAAAGGTACAAGCGACATTTTTTGGATGATCTGTAAACAGGTACACCCGTAACCTCCAATGCAGGCTCCCACGTCATTCAAAGATGGGATACGTCTGTAAACAGACACACCCATAGCTGCCAAGGCAAGCACCCGCGCAATTCGAAGATGGGATTGTCTGTAAACAGACACGCCCAGGACTTTTTTAGAAGAAAGTCCCCGCAACATTATTGACATATATCCAGGTATGATTTCTATCTTATGGCTGGCGAGCCCTTCACGCAAGTCTAATGGACTCTAAACGGCCCGATCGGAAGTCTGCCAGGTTTTAATCTTCGATTAGCCTGGTAGCTACTCTGACTTTCGCCTTGTCCAAGTCTCAGTCAGAGTGGGGGCTCTGTAGACACCCACATTTTGACCGCCAGGTGTCTATAGTAGGTCCCACCAAACACACGATGATGATCGGACGCAAACGTGCTTTAATGGACTCCGATATGGGCTCAAAATCATGGACATTTGGTTTAGGCTTATTACAGAGTACAAATCTTACAAAACCAACCTCAAATCAAGACCCAGTGGGTCGTTTCGAGTCAAATAAGACTAATTTGGGTCGATTCCGACACCATGAGTAAAACCGTCTTTTTACGACCGAGTCAAAACCCGGTCAAAAATATTCTCGAGACACATGAGTCAGCCGTGACACCTCACCCGGCTGATCCGGTCCCAAATACTACAAAAATCATCTTCAAAAAAGTATTAAACAAATCCGTACAAGGATAGAATTTGATCTCAAGTAGGAATTCTATCCGGAAACCGAATCAGATACCGACCGAGCTCCAAATACTCGGCCAAGACATCCCAAACAGCCGAAATACTCGGCCAACTCTTCATGACAGCCGAGATACTTGGCTTCCCCACCAAGAAACGAGACTTTCGTTCCCTTTCGAACTCTCGTGTTTCCTATCCAAACCGGTATTTCTTGTCATACAAACAAGGTTACCTCCACTCCTATAAATAGGACCTCATATTTAACACAAAAAACACGGATTTATACAGATTTTCACCAACCAAATTATACATCAACTAGTCATAAACTCGTCTAGCAAAAAATAGTTCAAAGCAAATCCATACATATTCCCGAAGTAGCCTCGAAATACCGACGAAGTCACCCCCATCCGGCCGAACCCATCGTCCCATCACACGTCCAAAAAAAACTGACACCTTAACTCACTCGCATCATCTCAACGCTCCCGTGCCTAAGCCACCGTCTGACGAGCTTTATACCGAGAAAGTAAAACATGTAGGTTGAGGGTGTAAATCAAACCCGATTCTTCTCCTTTCTCTCTCTCTCTCTCACGTCTTTTTCCTTTTTTTCGTCCGTCACTTTCTTTTTACGGTTCGTCGATCGTTTCGTATTATTAATATGGGTCGTTCGTCACATATTTTTTATTCCTAATAACCAATACTATAAAACTATTTTTCATATAACGTTCTTAAAATACGATATCGATTCTCTAATCGAATATCGTATCCAACAAGAACTAAATTAATTAATTCTCGTTGATGCTAACAAAATCATTACTTTTCTTAAACAAAATTCGACGATTTTTAAACGCGGAGAGAATTTATAAAAATTAACGAATTTTCGACAAACAAAAAAAAACCCGGCAGGCCACCACGCGGGTCGCGCGCAGGGTCGCGCGCCTGTCAGGCGACCCGCGCGGCAGCCTGATTCGCCGGCCTCTTTTTTTACGTTTCCTCGCTTTTCTATTTTTTATTCTTTTCGAACCTTACATTAAAAAGCAACTTTCGCGACATATTTCGATAAATACCTTTTTTTCGACCTCGGTCAACACGTGTTAATCCATCACGTGTCATTAAATCCTTTTCAAATCATGCATATTATTTATTTACGTCTTTATTTAATTTATTTAATCGTTACTAACTCGTTTTCTCGTGTTTGTAGCAATTTATTTATTTTTATCGTTTTATTAGACTAAAACGAACTCACATGCTAAAATAACTTTGACGTTATTAGTTTAACATGCATTAAATGACTTAGCAACCCATTTATTTCTTTTTCTCACATGCTTAGGAAAATAATGTTTGCATATCATTCAACCATCGAACTAACTCGTGTACACCAAAAAAGAACGATATCTTAGTAAAGGCCGCTAAGTGCGGGCGGGGTTGGGTGTTCTTAGTGAACTTCCCAACACGTACCCTCACCCCTTACTCAGAACCGTGGTTTCCGGATGTCCGAATCCATTGGCAACGAGAGTCATTCAATACACGATATCCGATAATGCCGGTATCGGTATCATAATGCAAAGGGACGAGCGCAATAAACTCTGACATCGGAAATAGGCCGTATTTTGTATACGGCCCACTACGACATAGAGTGGGCTCGAATGGTTCAGAATAACCACAAAATTCGGTGGCGACTCCTACTTCGATTTAAATTTCAATTTGAACATCTCATATGGTGATTCATTCGCCTCCCCAAACCCGCGCGTGGCCGCTTCGGGGTGGACCTATGTCATGTCCACAATATGTCTATCCTCATACCCCATCATTAATGTAGTTACATCATTCCACAATATTACACCATCCATTAGTAGAGTAGTAGTAGTAGTAGTAGTAGTATTCTAGTAGAAATCCTCCATAATTCTAGTAGTTTACATAGTAATTAGTAGTAGATCTACATAGTTTCCATCAACAATTCTCTAGATTACAAGTTTGTAGAAGATTATTCCAAGTTTTATTGAAGATTTTTTGGGTTTATTGAAGAATTAGTGACAAGTTCTTCATTTTATTCATCAAAGATTCAATCTTTATTCATGCAATCTTATTATTTCTTATAGATCTTCATAGTTGGTAAATTTCTCTTCCACTCTCTAATCTGTAGTTTAGTTTTTATGTTATTTTTTCATCATTGTCTTGTTTAGATTTGTTTCTCTAGATTTTTATTTATGATGTTTTAGATTATTCTCTAGTTTATTTTTTTAGATAGTGTCTCCTCCATAGTTTAGTGGGTAATTGTTAGATCATAGTTTTCTCATAGTTTTGTTGTTAGTTTCCTTAGATTTAGTTAATATGCATGTTGTATTGATTTTCTCCTTAGTTAATGTTTTATTGTTTTCCATTATGATTAGTGAGTAGATTTCTTGTTGGGGGTTTAGGGATGAGGACTTGGATTATTTGAATATAGGGATGTTGGTGGGTTGCTAGCTTGTTGGTTTATCTTCTTTATGGTTGTTATGTCATTGTTGTTTTAGTCCGACCAACTAGACCGACCTTGACTAGTTTCTATCAATACGGGGAAACTCGGGGTAGAAATTACCATAGCTAGAGACTTACCCTTATTCGCCGCGAAAGCGGGTTTTTAGGTGAGTTACGCGAAGAAACTGAAAGGTGGCATTCTACTTTATCAATGTTGCAACAAAAACTCGATTCCGACCTTCTTAGACTCCAAGTACCGAATCCCGACTTCCCCCTAACACCTTTCCCTAGATTGATTATCTCTAGCTATCATCGTAGTAATTTCTCTAGTATAGACTCGACCCTTAGAAATCCCCATCTAGACATCAAACACACCGCTTTAAACTTGATTGTCAACACACCGTTCCCTGTGGACCGACCTCGACTTACCACGATTAGTCTAGTAGTTTTTGTGTTATTCCGAGTCTATAATTATCGGTTGATCACCCGTCCTTCGCTAAACGACCGATCCGATTGGAAGGCGATCAACATGGCGCCGTTGCCGGGGAACGGCGAGTAGTTGTCGTGTTTTTAGTTGTTGTGTTTGATTCCTTTCCCTTCTCTCTTTTCCCTAGTACCGCAAGGTGCTAGGAGTCTCATCGTTTAATTGAGTTTTATGCCCAGGAACACGTCATCGCCCTTGTGGTTCGATCCGGAGCCGGAAAGGACTTTTAGAGCATTGCGTTTTCGAGGATATAACTCAACCACCATTATTCCACATCCTTCATTATCACCTCCTAACCTTAATTCCATCCTACCACATACACCTTCTACACCTTCTACATCACACAACCCCATCCCAAATAATCCTTCCATACCTTCCACTTAACAAAATCAACCACCACCATCGCCGAAAATGTAACACCCGCTAATTTTCTATGCGTTATTATCTATTCCGTTATGACTCCGTCATAACTTTGTTATTTTTCTGCCTTCAGTTTCCTTCATTTTCAAGCTTCATAATATTTTCAAGTCAAATATTATTTATTTTCATTAAAAGATTTTAAATATTTTATTTTCCTATGGTAAATCTATTTATTAAATTTTCGTCGCAAACTATTTATTTATTTCGCGAAGAATCTCACTTTTATACGTACTATCATTTTAAGCTTGGATTTGGATTATTTATTTTTCTAAAAGGGTCAAAATACATTTATATAATATTTCTAACTAAGAAGGTATTTTTATTTATGAAAATTTATTCTTTAATGATTTTATTACGAAGTTTCATAAATAATTATTTTCGAACGCGAGGTCTACTCAAATTGTTTTGAAATGCTTTTAATAATTTGAGAATTCTTATTTTTATCAACTTACAACTAAAAGAGACCCTTTTTGGACCATTTTGGACCGTGACCCTTGTCACACACCACATCTACATTTTTCTTACACTCCATTTTACAATTTATAAACTTGTAGATATTTTTTTTATCCTCATTTATTTTGATGACAAAGCAAACTTTTCAATCACCATTTCATTCACTTGGTTGGTTTTATGTAGATATTGTAGCATTGTTTTTATCAAAAAAAAAAATAAATTCTTAACATTCATGCATTAGAAAAACCATCCATTTCCTATTCATTTATTTTGCAAATTAAACAACAAAAATCCCTTCCTTCTTCTTTTTTTTGGCCATGTTTTCCCGCAGCCACCACCCATATTTTATGCTCTAAAATCAAGTCTTGATCGTCTCGTTTTCAGCATCTAATTAATCGTTATTCCGATCCCTTCGTTAAGGTAATAATTGATGTTATTTTCGATCGTTATTTACATACCTTGATTACTTTAGTTTTTCTTATGGTATTTTTGTACCATACTTTTTGTGTGATGTAGGATTTTTGGTCGATCCCGAGGTCGACGAGTATATTACCGTTTCCGATTTGGATTAGATGTAAAGTCGATGTTACTCGGTATTTCAAGGTTTTAATTGTGTAGTTGCATGTATAATTTTTATATTTCATTTTTGACAATATATGTATGTTATATAATCTGGAAAATTTTTAAAATTTGAAAATTTGCATGTTTCGATATTTTTATCGCTTTTACGAGATTAACGATTAAATCGTCATATTAATTTGTAAAATCGTAGTATTCGGCTTAAACTTGTAATATATGTTTATATTCTGTAAAAATGAGGTTTTTGATGATTTTTAATAATTTGGTATTTTTCTGATATTTTAGATATCAATTATTGAATTATTACCGTTTACGGACAAAAATGATTAAAAGCCGATTTTTAGTTCTAGTACTTAAACAATTCATTTTAATCTGAAATTTGGCGTGGATGATATTTCTGGTGAAAAAAGAATTTTCTGAATTGTTTCATAATTTTTCGGAATTGTTAAGTGGGTGAATTAATTAATCACTTTAAATCATCGTTTATCGTTAAAACCGCGTTTGTCGTTTAAATTCTCGATTTCTGGTCTTATGATTAAATCTGAAAAAAAAAATTTGATTCTGATGATTTCATGATAAAATGTAATTTTATGATTTTTAGTGCTTTAATAAAATGTTAGGGATGATAAGTTTTATTAATGAAATCGTTAATTGTGAAAACGAGTTTTAAATGACGGTTTTGTTGGAATTTGTTAAATCTAGAATTTTGGAAAATCTGAAAAATTGGTATATTTTGGAAAATCATGATTTTTAATTTAATAATAATTTTTGGATATTAATACGTAAATCGTTTTGTAATTACTATTTTTAATAATCGTTATTGTCGAGATTAGACGATTAACGAGAAAACCCTTTAAAAACCGAGTTTTAGGATTCTGGAAAATTTTCTTTTCTGGACAGAATGTCTAAAAATATGTTTTAGCTATTTTACGTAATTTTTGTACTATTTATTAAAGTCTTTAATTATTAGTAATGATTTTTGGACAAAATTACGATTGATTGTTAAAATGCTTCGTCTTACCTAAAAGATTTATTTTTCCAGCAATTTTTGAAAATATTAAATCTGATACTTTAAGAATTAAATCATCCCTTAACATACTCTGAATGTATTCATTGATTTAATTAAATAAGAGACGTTAAAAGATTTGAATTGACATTTGCCGTAAAATTCTATTTATAACCGTATTGTCGAAAATAATAATAATTAGGGAATTTTAGCTTTGTAACTTTTGAAAACACCCTAATTAGTAGTATTAAAATGTTTAAGACATTTTAATGATTTTATAACACTTGTACGATACTTTAATAATTTCACAAACCCAAATGTTCTCACCTTAACAATTAATATCGTTAAGGCCGAAAGTATTAGTTTTATAAATCTATATCGTTTACTAAAAATATTGTATTAGTATGAACTAATATTTTTGATATTTTGATATAATGCTATTTTTAGTAAGTTTCTATTTATAGAAATTTTCCGTTTTAATATAAAATATTTATTTCTTTTATCTTCATATTATTCATCATATGAATATATCTCTTGTTTATATCGCTAATGGCTTGTTTTGGAGTTATGGAATATGGACCAGTGTGAGATTTAGAGTAATATATTCTGAGGTTTACGTTTTTGCCATCAACTATAAGGCTGTAGACACCCGCATTTTGACTGGCAGGTGTCTATGGCGGTTTCCAAAAAACACCCAATGATGATGTCTTTTCCGAGTCAACCTTTTACAAGGCATAGCCCTATAACAAAAGGTTCACGATCCTTACGTCTAAGGGTCACTCGTCCGACACTCGAGTCTTAACAAAATTATCGATCCCACTTGGGGGCTACCCTTTAGCATGGCAATCAATCACGGTTGCCCTAAGGGTCATGTCTTACACGTGTCTCACGTACTCCGCTTTCGAGTCACTTAGGTGTCACACCATCTAAGTCCTTAGTCTCACTTGGGGGCTATTCTCCGACGGAGTGATTAATCACAGTCATTCTGAGAATCGCACCCTACACACTCGTCTTAGGAGGGTCTAACCCAGGTCAAACATGGTCGCCCCATTTTCGGACTCACCCTTCTGCAGCTCGAGTCTAATTTGCGGTCGTTACCTCGTCTAGGTCAACATTCAAATATCCCGAGCCGAGAGTCTTTGTCGACTCGTCACCCCGGGCCGTGTCTAGTTTGACTCTCTCTCTTGCGCAAAGCCGAGTTTAGGCGAGTTCTAACACCCGTCGTTTCTTCCGATCAGGGACCCTATGAACGAGACACTACCAAACCACAACAAATCCCACGCCGTCAAGAAAGGGGATATCCAGGGGAGTATGCTTATGCTATCTTGCTCCATTAACAACATCTTCTCGAAAATCAATACTGCCCTAGATAACCTAAATTCTAGGGTAACCATCATTGAAGAAGATCTTGTAAGAACCCGATCTCGTCTAACACAGCTAGAGCGGGCAAGGCAGCTGATCACCCAACTGAGCCATTTGAAGGGTGAACAATCTTACGAAACTGTCCGATATCCTCAAGATGGCAAGGCCGAGAAAGGTAACCCTCAAGTCACCTCTCCAAAAATCAAGAACCAGTCAAAGGAAAGGACATTTACCCACTTGGATATGTCCTACATCGTCGCTTTCCAGAGGTTGGTTCCGAAGGGCCTAGTGCTACCTATAGGCCCAACAGCCGACCCACCTGTGGAGAAACGTTCCAAAGCATGGAACGCCGAGCATTACTGCAAATTCCACAGAGGGAGGGGACACGATACAGAACAATGCTGGAAGCTGAAACACCTCATTCAAGACTTCCTCGATGCCGGGAAGACTCCCGTTTTGGAAACATTGTCACTTGCAAAGCCCCTCGTGGACTACACAGGGCCCGATGACCGAAGCATCCAATCTACCTCTCATGCACCCAAGAGTCCGGATTTGATTTAAGTCCGAGTCTGAGTCTGAGTCTAGGATGTTCTATTCCAAAGTCAAAGTCAAAGTCAAAGTCAGAGTCAGTTGTATTCTGTCCTCTTTTTCAAAAGTCAATAAAATCAGCTTTCAATATTCTTTCTCATATATACTTTCCTTATGTGTTTCCGAGAACATGATGAACACCATCATACACTGTGAGCACACGCACGTGACTATTATAGGCATATCTATAATGACTGCAGGAAACCGAGCCCGTGTTTTCCTTTTACCTATTCCGTGTCTGGTATAGAAAAACCACATAACTACCCGTAGCAGGAGCGGTATCGAATCCTATGACAAATCTAGGTAATCTCCTAGTTTGGGGTTCAAGACGGGAGGCAAGCCCATTTCCCACAATAAAACACCCCTCCAATAAGACTGACCAATCCCTACCTTAGGTGTTAGTCCGACCGACAAAAAAAAAAGAGAAAAAAAACAAAAGAACACTGGACAGAAAAAATCAAAAGTAAAAAAAAAAGGAAAAAAGAAAGGGCCAAAACAAAGGCCATCAAAAAAAAAGAGAAAGCTGGACAAAAAAAAATCGAAAGTAAAAAAGCAAAAGGCCAAAACAAAAAAGCAGGCCATCATCAAATAATTCAGAATACCCATGACCGTGGTCAACAGTCAGTTCAAGTGAGAGCCCCACGACCGGGTACGGTAAAAATTATCAAAACCCATGACTGCGGCTAAGAGGTCAATAAAAAAAATCAAATACCCATGACCGTGGTCAACGGTCAACTCAAGTGAAAATCCTTTGACCGTGGTACGGTCAAATTCAAAATTATCCATGTCATCCAATAGGGGAGTAACAATCAAGCTGGTCAGTTAACACAACACTCATCCTTCCCACATTACAACCCTCAAGACCTTCCCGAGACCCAACCCAGAGACCGCCCGGAATTCTGAGGATTCAAGCTCCATAAGATACCCCTAACAATTAGTGCCAGACATCGAAACCAGATCCCGCATTATGAAACCGGCTCTCGAAGCCTTAGCTCCACAGAACCAAGCTCCAGATTTCGAGTCATCAAGGCCATTTACTTCATTATCAAACCGGCTCTCGAAGCCTTAGCTCCACAGAACCGAGCTCCAGATTTCGAGTCATCAAGGCCATTTACTTCATTATTAAACCGGCTCTCGAAGCCTTAGCTCCACAGAACCGAGCTCCAGATTTCGAGTCATCAAGGCCATTTACTTCCTAGCACCACATTCCCAAATACATCAAATCCCGAGAACAAAACTCGTTAAAATCCCGAGAACAAAACTCGTTAAAATCCCGAGAACAAAACTCGTTAAAATCCCGAGAACAAAACTCGTTAAAATACCGAGAACAAAACTCGTTAAAATCCCATCCAAACCAGTTACCAACCCCGAACACGGGAACTCAACTTGCAGTCGGCATAGAACATGCCCAAATAGTTCACACCACCTCTGGGGGCTACCCCGGAGAACGCTAACAGTCACAGGATTAATACCCTAACAATTCAAGCCCTTTGATCAAGACATCACTGAGATTGCACCTAGCCTACACCGTCATTATGGCTAGTTACACACGAAGTCCTATTAAGAATAGGCACCATAATACATCTTCCGACACTGAACTACGGCATGGTTTGATTTCACTACACGTGAATACGTAGGCAGCCTTTCAACAGAGGCACAACCACCCACATTGACACACATTAAAAAAGCATTATCATTCCGGGCACGACACTGTCATGCTCTCAGCAGCTAGCTTTGTTGTCCTGGGGGCTATTCTTAGACAGAAGACCTCCATCCACTCACAAAATCCAGATAAATACTTTCAAAATCTAGCCTCCTTTCTGTAGTGCGTCCTAGTACTCGGCTCAGTCAAAGACAAGAATCTGTCAGAACTCGAGGCATCACCCACTTTGGAAAAGTATCCTAAAATAGGAAAAGGGAACCAGACTAAAACAGTCTCATTACGGACTACTGCGGTCCCCCTCATAGCATATCTATCCCATTTCGATGTACGCCCGTGTTGCCACTCGCCTAGATTACGGGATAGCGCAACTTAAGAGTCTTGTTAGGCAGCCCACACCCCTATCGAGTCACGGTCCAACCCTTAGAGAGTCCAGTCCGTGTCAGTCAACTCGTCATGTCGTGTCCAGAGTCGAGTCTGTCGGTAGGTCCCTCTCTTCAAATTCCACTTTGAAATTTGCAAAATTTAGCCATTTGAAAAAAGATCCTTTTCGACAAGGTCAGATTTCGGTCTATTTAAACTGCGAATTTCTTTTCTACCCCTTTCCATTTTGAAAACCTAGCTTGTGATTGCTTTCAGGATTTCAAATTCAACTTTCAAAAATTCAAAAATCATTTTCCCCAACACGAGTCATTTTGCTACCTACGTGTTGCATACATTTTTACCTGACTTATACAGGTACGACTCAAGCAAAGACATGCAAGTCATCAAATCTCCCCAGAGGGCATTTCCCAGCATTTTCACGGGATGGGCCTACACACAGGCGCACCCAGGACTTACGTGACAAGTCCAAATGCACAACGGAGTATCATCATCGACACAGGTATGATTTCTAGCTTGTGGCTGGCGAGCCCTTCACTCAAGTCTAATGGACTATAAACGACCCGACCGAAAGTCTACTAGGTCTTAACGGGCTTGGTAGCTACTCTGACTTTCGCCCTGTCCAAGCCTCGGTCAGAGTGGGGGCTTTGTAGACACCCGCATTTTGACTGCCAGGTGTCTATGGCAGTTTCCAAAAAACACCCAATGATGATCGGACGTTAACGTGTTTCTATGCGCTCGGATACGGGCTCAAATCCATTAATCGCTGGCTAACACACTTACAGAGTACAAATCTTACCAAACAGACCTCAAATTCAGGCCCAGTGGATCATTCCGAGTCAAACAAGACTAATTTGGGCCAAAACCGACACCGGAATTAAAACCGACTTTTCACGATTGGGTCAACCCCGGTCAAAGTCGTTTCCAAGACACACAAAAACAGCCATACAACCATCAAAAGTCCAAGTCAAACATAAAACCCATCAAACACCCAAAGTCAAGGTCCAAAACGATGGACCCGTGCAACCTGACTGGACCACTCGATCGAGTGACCCACCCACTCGATCGAGTGGGCTTGTTTCAAGCCCGACGGCAGGCTTCACGGGCCACTCGACCGAGTTAGCCCCATACTCGGTCGAGTAACCCAAAACCGGTGCCCTAGCCATGCCTATATAAGCAACCCCCATGCAACACAATTACACAACTTTTTGCAACTTTTACAAACCCTAGAGCAACCCTACACACACATACTACGTCTTTTACAAACCCTAATCAAACCCTAGCAATTCTACACTAGCAAAAACCCTAAACCTAGTTTTAGGAATCAATCCCGAGCCACCACAACTCAACCTTCATTCACCTCGAAGACTCTTGTGTTAAAGCCACGGTTACGAGTCCGCACCGAGACAAGAACATGTAGGTTGAGGGTGTCAAAACCCTCTCTTTCCTTTCCTTTCTCTCTTCGTCGTCCGTCCCCTTTTTTTCCCGTCTTCTTTCGTTTTTTTTTTACTTATTTTCGTTGCATCATAATATCGATAATACTACTAATATCAAAGCATTAAAATATTTATCGATTTGTGTCGAATAAGAAGGATACCGGGATAAGGAAAACCGCATATACAAGTGTACTGCACACGCGTCGTCGGTCGCTTATCCCGATACCCCGACTATTTGATTATTGAGATAAATTAACTTAAACAATAGTTCGTTATTATTTCTCGTCATCATCATCATCATTAATCTTGCATCCATCAATTTCTTTAAAATCAATTTTAATAAGGGTCGAAACCCGTTGACACGGATCCGACATCACAATCCCTAGGGATTTATTTCGATGTCGGAGAAGTCGAGGGAATCAAGTCTTTTTTTATTCAAGTAAAGCGTCGATTTTAGATTCGATACCAATTCCATAATCGGATATCGAATCTAACAATCAAGTCACATGAATTAATTAACGTGATTTGTTCATATCACGATAATTAATTTAAAGCGACTAAAATTAATTTATCTTTTTTTTTATATTTCACTCTAATATCCCATATTGATTCAATAATCGAATATGGGATACGATGAGTATTCAAATTTAGAATCGGGTATAAATTCAACAATATTTATATTCGGTTTAATAAAATCAACGATTTATAAAAAACCCGAATCGAGCATAGGTCATGCAATACTTATGCCCAATTCGGTAAAACCTTCGATTCATCAAAAATCTAAAGCAATTTCGAAAATCAATATAAAATTGCAAGCGAATTACAATTCGTACAGATGCCACTCGACCGAGTGCCTTAGTCACTCGATCGAGTGACATCACAAAATCGAGTCAGAACGCTTATCACGACCCCCACTCGATCGAGTCTCACAGTGACTCGGTCGAGTGGCCATGCACTCGACCGAGTTGGACAATAACTCAGCCGAGTATGGTTCATAACGCAAAACAGAATCGCTTTTTACAGGTCTACTCGATCGAGTCAATCGACCACTCGACCGAGTAGCCTCGTCACGACCAAAACAACGAGTCGTACATTCTTCTATTTTCTAAATTCGGTAGTGATTTCTGATTTAGGTCAACACGTGTTTAATTAATCATGTGTATTACTACCTTTTCAAACCATACATCTCATATTTGCATCTTTTCATCTCATCTCATATTTGCACAAACCGTTATTAATTGTTATGGCATTGCATCGTTACTAACGTGTTTGTTATTTCTTTTGTCAATTTAATTTTTGTTCGTTTATTGTACTAAATGAACCCACATGCTAAAATTCCACTTTGACGTAGAATTAATTGCATTAAATTGACATAGAAACCCGTTTCAATTCCGTTCACATGTTTAGGGAAAATAAATCTTTGCATATCATTTTCCCGTTTTACTAACGCGCGTATTGTAAGTCATTCGAATTCTTAGTAGAGGCCGCTAATGTGCGGGCGGGGTTGGGTGTTCTTTGTGGGCTTCCCAACACGTACCCTCACCCCTTACTCAGAACCTCGGTTTCCGGATGCCCGAAACCGTTGGCGCACGAGAGTCATTCATACACGATATCCGATAATGTCGGTATCGGTATCGCAATGCAAGGGGACGAGCCCAATAAACTCTGACATCGGAAATGGGCCGTATTTTGTATACGGACCACTAAGACATAGAGTGGGCTCGAATAGTTCCGAATAACCGCAAAATTCGGTGGCGACTCCACATAGACCTAAATTTCAATTCGATCCATTCTGATAAGGAGATTCATTCGCCTCCCCAAACCCGCGCGTGGCGGCGTCGGGGTGGACCTATGTCATGTCCACAAAGGCTGGTGTGTCTTTATGGGGCACACTGGTTGTTGAACCGAGCATATATGGTGTTCGGGAGTGTGTGTGCATTTTGACCTTAAACTCGTGCCTCGCAGTGTAAGACGTCGTCGGGTTGAACTGAGTATTTATGGTGCTCGGGAGGGGTGTGCATATTATCTTAAACTATGGCCACGCATTTATAAGTCGCCGTCCTATTATGGTTGAGTAGCCTAGTTAGAGACCGAGGTTTGATTTGTTTGAACTAAGTTCTCGAAGCTAGTTTTAGTATTCTCCTAGTGAAAGTCTAGCCTTCATCACTAATCCTATCCATGACGCCATTTTGAATATTTTTATTATTATCGATATAATTTGGTTGCAGGTTGGCACATGTTTTATGTTTTCTTCGGAAAACTCATTTTTATTATATTGTTTCGATACGTGAAGTTTTTCACTGAAAGCTTATTTTCATTATAATGTTTTACTGTTTTCCGTTTTTACTATTTTTCTATAATAGTAATTACAGTTTTAAAATCTTGTTATACGGCTGGGAGAACGTTGGCGTTGCTCCCCACTGATTGTGGCTGTTATGTTTTAACATGGCAGGTATTCGTGTTCCGGGTGTGGGCTAGCGAGCAGTGTGGATCCTGCTTGTTTATTTTGATAATTATGTCTTATGGATTGTTCAAACCCCTTTTGTGGATTGTTTAAATTTTGGCCATTAATTTTATTTAAGGCCTATTGTTTGACTTTACCATTTTAATTTTACTAAGACATAGTTACAGTGTGTTTTAATCCCGACTCTACAGTGTTTCCGCGTTAGATTTTCTAGGGGATTACAGAAAACACCACCACCAAATCTATCCCCTCCAAATTCCAAATTCACCAAATTCAAATCCACCATCACCACCAATCCAACCAATGGCGACCTTAGCCACTCATTCTCAATTAACACACGAAGAAACACCTTCTCCCGTCGATTTCGGAGAGATACCCGAGGACTATGGAATGAAAGCCTCTTTGACCAACGCGATCCAACAAGATACTTTTCAAGATTTTTCTGAAGAAGATGCTCAAGAGCACATCGCTTCATTTAAATAAAAATTAGTAGGAGCCCGTCTCAAAGGATTAACTTCATGCCAATTGCATCGTTTATTATTTCCGAAGACCTTGAGAGACGGAGCTCGTAGATGTCTTCAAGGCCATCCCGCCAATACATTTACAACATGGGCCCAATTATCTAATGCCTTCTTGGAGAAATATTTTCCGCCGTCAAAGACTAACCAATATCGCATGGAGATACAAACCTTTAAGCAAGATTAATTTGAAAGCCTAAGCGAGCTTGGGAAAGATTTAGAGATTTGTTGCGCAAATGTCCACACCATGAAATACCCGATTGGCTAACCACCCAAACGTTTTATAACACCCTTTCATCGAGAACCAAGGAAAACCTCAATTCGGCCGCCGGAGGAGACTTCTCTTCTCTCACCAATGAGGCATCTAATAATCTTATTGAGAAGATGGCAAGGAGTGATTCTAGAATGGGTCAATCAAGGGATTCAAAAAAGAAAGTCGAAGTGAACTCATCTAAGAGTTCTAATGAATTGAAACTTCAAGAGGAAGTTGAAGAATTGAAAAAGAGAATGGATGCCATGAATTCTAAGCCCACTCCTAGAGGTATGTACCAAATTCAAGGGAGTGTTCCACCAAGGCAACCATCACCTCCAAAGCAATTAACATGGGAAGTTCAATGTGATCATTGTGGCAATTATGGCCATGATTCTAGCTCTTGCATTCCAAATGAAGAAGTTTATATTGAAGAGTCAAATGAAGTCCAAGCTATACAAGTGTATGGGCAAAGACCTCAATTTGATCCCTTTTCTAATACTTACAATGCCGGCACAAGGTTTCATCCTAATTTCTCTTATGGAAATCAAAATGTTCAAAATCCGATGCCACGTGCCCAAGGGAGTCAAATGAGGCCATTTAATCAAAGTCAACAAAGGCCCTTTAACCAAGGTCCTCCAAAGATGCCCCCATATATGCCTCCCCATCAAAGGAGCAACTTCAATCAACAAGGTAGCAACTTCCATGTTCCTAACAATTACAACAATTACCAAAACCAACATGGTAATCACTTCAGTCATGGATACAACCAAGAATTCCAAGGTAATTTTCAAGGAAATCAAGGTTACAATCAACAACCATTCAATCAACCCTCTCAATCTTATGGCCAATCAAGTAACTTTCAATTTGGTCAAGGGGGACCTCCATGGGATAACTATAATGATTTGCAAAGAACTGTTGGCCAACTATGGAATGAACATCAAGATACTAAGGTAAGGCTAAAGGTTTGGGAATCACAAGAAGCAACAAAAGCCTTAGCCGTTCCAATTCATCCACCCCATGGTTTGCCCGGTCAAACCCAAAACCCAAGAGACCCTTCACACCAAGCAAATGCCGTCATTTTGAGAGGTGACAAAGAACTTGAGAACCCATATAAGAACTTGAACTTGAACACCAAGAGTACCCCATCCAAAGTGAATCAACCAAGTGCACCACAAGAATCATCTCCCACTTCCCCCAAACAAAACCAGGGAATACAAGCGGAGTTTGATATCCTCCAAAATGCGGAGAATGAACTAAGAGAACAAAGAAAGAAGAAAGAGAAAATGGAAGCCGAAGAAGCCAAAAGAAAAGAGGCCGAGCGATTAGCCGAAGAAGAAGAAGAAGAATCTAATGTTCCACCGCCTCCCGTTTTTGTCCCTCCATTGCCTTTTCCCGAGCGAGCTAAGTGATAAGTGTAGTTTGTAGTACCTATTTTTGTGTTTTGGTCCCATTTTCCTTGTGGAATCGCTCCTTGGGAGCGGTTTATGAGCTAATTATGCTTCCTCTAGCTCGTTTCAGGCTCCCGAGACCATTCATGAAGAGTTGGAGCGATCCCGGTTCAATACATACACTTTTTGGAGCCAACAAAGCGAAGGAACGATCACTCGATGCCTTGGATTCGACCCCGAGACCTTGGGACCCGATCCCGAGCCTCTTAGACTCGATCCCGAGTCCCGAGAATCGACGAGAAGCCCATGAGAACCAAGAAGGGACCAAAAAGATCTTAAAAGAGGCCTACAAGGTCCTTCCTCGTCGGGATGATGCCTTCCCGACCGGGAAGGATGGTGCAAAAAACAGATGGTTCTGTGAAGAGGCCTTCCCGACCGGGAAGGGACCCTTCCCGACCGGGACCACCCCTTCCCGACCGGGAAGGGTCAGCTACAGCATGGGACCTATTCTTTTATCCTCCTTCATTCTTGTAACCTTATAAATACTTCCCTCTTGTATTGTTTATGTATCATATCTTACCCTAGACTCTCTTAGGCCTCCATTAAGCATTCAAACCCTTGATTAGTGTTCCTCACATTAGTTTTAATCTCTCTTTAATCCTTAGTTAATCTTTGTTAATCTAGTTTAGTTAATCTTGTATTAAGTGGATTCTTGAAGATTCATCCAAGCTTGACAACCTTGGAGTTGATTTGGGTGTCTTATTTATACAAGTTTGCATTTTTTTCTTCCTCTTGTTGTTGGTATAATCATGTTTACTCTTGTTCTTTGTTATTTATTCAAGTTTCAATCTTTACTTAGTGTTATTGTTATTGTTTGTTTATTATGGATGTTTGGATGCTTGGTTTGCTTTCTCTTGATTATGTTAGTTTAAGTTTGATAATGAGTGAGTAGTGCTCTTGTGGGGTTAGTAGGGGGGATTAGGGGTAGATTATGGGTGATTAGGGCTTGATTAGGGGTAAAGGTGACTCTTTTGTTGTTAGTCACATATTGGGCACTCTATGTGTTTGTTGAATTGCTTGTGTGAGTAGTAGTGGCCAATGCTTCCCATACTTGTGTTCATCTTCTCATTGTTTGTCTAGTATGTGATTGTGTTAGGGTATAGTCTTTGTCACGAGAGTGCGGACATTGGTCTACGTAGCGAGAGCCCGGACCGACCTTGACCTAGGTTTAGACGCGAGAGCTCAAACCGACTCAAGAAACTAGGAGACACCTACACCCTTGATCACCCTATTATCCTTCTACACTTAAGAACCCGACCTACCCCACTTCCTTCCATATTTGGTTCATCCTCCTAATTAGTCGTAATTTCTCTAGTTCTCTAGTTTGTTTAATCTCTAGTTATTTCATTTAGCTTGTTTTAGCTAGTCGGTTATTTATTGTTGGTTAGGACTCACGGAAAATCCTACCATCACTAAGCCACACAAAGAGAATGCTCAATTTAGCCGTTTCTTGGATATGTTAAAGAAAGTAGGGGTAGCTTTACCCTTCACCGAGGTAATTTCTCAAATGTCCCTCTATTCAAAGTTTTTGAAAGAAGTCTTGACTAAAAAAAGAACAATAGAGGATAAAGAATGTATTTCTCTTACGGGTCAATGTAGTCCCATTCTTATGAATCAAATGCCAAAGAAACTAGAGGATCCCGGTAGTTTTTCCATCCCTTTTCGGGTAGGAAATGTTGTTGTTAATCAAGCTTTATGTGACCTAGGGGCTAGTGTTAGTTTGTTACCCTATTCTATTGCCAAGAGACTTAGTGTGGGGGAGATGAGACCCACTTGCATGCCGATTCAAATTGCGGATAGGTCCGTCATGTACCCACTTGGGATACTTGAGGATGTACCCGTTCAAGTTGGTAAGTTCTTCATCCCCTCCGACTTTGTTGTCATGGATATGCCCGAAGACACTATTACCCCCATTATCTTAGGTCGGCCTTTTATGGCTACCGGAGGTACTATAGTTGATGTTAAGAATGGAAAGTTGTCATTTAACATAGGGAACAAATCGGTAGAGTTTTCCCTTTCTCCAGCTCTTAAACAACTAATGATTGAACAAATGCATTCCATTGAAGTTAATGATAGTTTGGTTGAGTATAGCTTGATAGATGATGATAAGCAAGAAGATGAACCAATTGACTCTCCACCTCTTGAAGAAAAATGTTTGCATGATGATAAGGTAAAACCACTACCGGTGGGTAAGAGTACGGTATCTTCTCCTCCTAAGCTTGAACTTAAACCACTCCCCTCTTCCCTTAAATATGTTTTTCTTGAAGGAACTAATTATCCCGTTATCGTCAATGCTACCCTTGATGGACCTTAGTTGGAAAAACTTTTGATTGTTTTGAGAAAGCACAAAAAGGCCATCGGGTATAGCATTTCCGACCTCCAAGGCATAAGCCCAAATGTTTGCATGAATAGGATCATCCTTGATGATGACTACCGTCCTTCGGTTAAGGGTCAACGTAGGTTGAACCCCACCATGAAAGAGGTTGTCATGAAGGAATTCCTCAAGTTGTATGAGGCTAACATTATATACCCAATAACCGGAAGTAAATGGCTTAGTCCCGTACAAGTTGTACCGAAGAAAGGAGGAATGACGGTTGTTAAACGAGAAAAGGGTGAGTCGATTTCCACTAGGACTATTACCGGTTGGCGCATGTGTATAGACTATCGTAAATTAAACACGGCCACCATAAAAGATCATTTCCCCCTTCCTTTTATTGATCAAATGCTTGAAATATTGGCGCATCATTCTTATTTTTGTTTCCTTGATGGTCATTCCGGATTTCTTCAAATTCCCATTCACCCCGATGACCAAGAGAATACCACTTTCACATGTCCCTATGGCACCTATGCTTATAGTAGGATACCATTTGGATTGTGTAATGCGTCGGGAACGTTTCAAAGATGTATGATGGCTATTTTCTCCGATTTCATTGAAAAATCCATGGAAGTTTTTATGGATGATTTTAGTGTCCATGGTACATCTTTTGATTCTTGTCTTGAAAATCTAGATCAAGTGTTGGCTCGATGTGAAGAGTATAGACCTCTTTTAAATTGGGAAAAGTGTCATTTTATGGTTGAACAAGGTGTTGTCCTAGGTCATATTGTTTCTAATAGAGGAGTTGAAGTCGATAAGGCGAAAGTCTCCGTGATTGAGAACTTGCCACCACCTACAAATGTCAAAGGGGTGAGGAGTTTTCTAGCTCACGCCGGTTTTTATAGACGATTTATTAAAGACTTTTCTAAGACTGCTAAGCCTTTGACTTCTTTGCTTATGAAAGATGCACCTTTTGTTTTTGATGACTCGTGTCTTGAGGCCTTTTGCAGGATAAAGACCGCTCTCACTACCACACCAATTATCAAAGCTCCCGATTGGAGTCTTCCATTTGAGATCATGTGCGATGCATCCGATTTTGCCGTTGGTGCCATTCTAGGTCAACGGGTTGATAAGAAGCTACATGTGATTTATTACGCAAGCAAGACCTTAGATGAAGCCCAATCGAGGTACACCACAACCGAAAAAGAGATGCTTGCCGTTATCTATGCCATGGAGAAATTTCAAAATTATGTTACCGGTTCCAAAGTCATTATTCATACCGATCATGCGGCCATTCGATACATCATGTCCAAAAAGAAGACAAAGTCCCGACTCTTTCGATGGGTGCTCCTTTTACAAGAATTTGATATTGAGATTAAAGACAAGGCCGGATCGGAGAACTTGGTAGCAGATCATCTTAGTAGACTAACGGTTAGCAAAGAAAGCAATGAAGATGATGGTATTCCCATCAATGAAGCTATGAGAGATGAGGCATTGATGACCATTGACCTATTACACCTTGGTATGCCGATATCGTCAATTTCTTAGTGTCTCATTTTATTCCGGACGATTATTCTAAGCAAGAGAGGAAGAAACTACATTATGAAGCCCGACGTTATTATTGGGACGAGCCTTATTTATTCCGCCGTTGTGTAGATGGAATTTACCGACGATGTGTTATGGCCGAAGAAGGATATAATATCGTGAAGCACCTTCACTCGACATCTTATGGTGGACACTTGGCCAACCAAAAGACAATTGCCAAGGTTCTCCAAAGCGGGTTTTGGTGGCCTTCCATGTTCAAGGACATTCGAGCTTTCATTCTCACATGCGATGCATGCCAAAGAAGTGGCAATATAACAAGAAGAAATGAGATGCCCCTTCAACCTATCTTGGAGATTGAATTGTTCGATGTTTGGGGCATTGATTTCATGGGTCCGTTCACATCCTCTTTTGGTAATAAGTACATTCTAGTTGCGGTTGATTATGTCTCAAAATGGATCGAGGTCGTAGCTTCCCCCACCAATGACTCCAAGGTTGTAATCAAGCTTTTCAAGAATGTAATTTTCTCGAGATTCTGTATGCCTAGAGCCGTAATTAGTGATAGAGGCTCTCATTTTAGGAAAGATACCTTTGAACACCTCCTTAGGAAGTATGGTATCACTCACAAGATGTCCTTAGCCTACCACCCTCAATCAAATGGGCAAGCCGTGATCTCCAACCGTCAAATCAAGGAAATTTTAGAGAAAGTTGTTAATACACACCGAAAGGATTGGTCAATAAAGTTAAATGACGCCCTTTGGGCATTGAGGACGGCTTACAAAGCGCCGATTGGAACCACTCCTTATCGTCTTGTGTATGGTAAAGCTTGTCATTTACCGGTGGAATTAGAACACAAAGCCGAATGGGCAATCAAAGAGTTAAACTTTGATGAGAGTGTTGTAGGAGAAAATCGCCTTCTCCAACTACAAGAATTGGAAGAACTAAGACTTGAAGCCTAAGAAAATTCGAAGATCTACAAAGAACGAACTCGCCAATGGCACGATTCTCGAATTCTTCGTAAGGACTTCTTAGTTGGTGATAAGGTATTGCTCTTCAACTCTCGCTTTAAGCTCTTCCCCGGTAAGTTGAAATCAAAATGGTAGGGTCCATTCGAAGTGACCGGAGTGCAACCATATCGATCGATAGAGATATCAAGCCCGAAAACCGGGAAGTTTATGGTTAATGGGCAACGTTTTAAGATTTATCATCCCGGTCACCTTTGTGAGACCTTTGCTACTATGAAGTTTGGTGAGCTCCCATCGGGGAGCGTTGTTTAATCCCCTCTCGAAATTGATGTAGGTTTGGTGGTATCCTCAACAACCATCTTGTATATATGTATCATATTTATTGGAGTTTATTAGTTTTGTTAGCTTGAGAAGAATGGTTGAAATTAGATTTCACAATGGAGCATAAATTTGGATGAAGATCAAGCTTTTGGAGAAGTTATGGAGCTTATTTGAAGACCAAAAGCATGTTTGTGGGAATATTGATTATGCAATGTGAGTCGAGTCAATATTTGAATCTTTAGGTGATTATTGAAGAGCCATGAAATGGCAAGGCGGAAAAACGCAGCAAAGAAGACCGCCGGGCGAAACTTCGCCCGGTGAGACTCGACCGGGCGAAACTTCGTCCCACGGAAAAGTTGCCAGAATTGCCGGAATTGAAGAAGATACCACCGGACGAAATTTCGCCTGGTGAAATTTCACCTGGTGGGAAAAAGTTGACAAAAATGATTTTCACGACGAAAAACCGTCGGGTGAAATTTCACTTGATGGTGCCCGACCGGGTGAAATTTCACCCGGCGGCGTGAGCTGGCCAGATCACCTACACCTTTATTCACTCACTACATTTTCATTTCCCTCCTTCATACTTATCCCAACATAACTTTCCCTCCAAAAATTTTTACACCAACTTTTTACCAATTACTTTAAAACTTTTCATTTCCCTCTCATCTACCCTTATTTATATCACCTTTTTCACCTCACTCTTCATTTCACCCTTTCACCCACCATAACATCATTAAACCACTTTCCATACACCCCAACATCCACTCATAACTTCATCTCCAACTTGGTGATTTATTTTGGGTTTTTGAAGAGGAGGAGCTAAAAGTTTTGGGACTTTTCTTGCAAGCATATCATCATGGAGACAAGAGCTCAACGAGCCGCACGTAAACAAGGTATGGCCTCGACTTCTAATCCTTCTAAACGTTCATCTTCTAGTAAGTCTTCTAGGCCAAAACTTTTACCTTGCCCTAATACACCCCTTGCTCGAACCTTCTCTGAAAAGAACTTTCAGAGTACTAGGTGGCCCTGTCCATTCACAATGGAAATCCTAGGTATTGAAGACGATATGAGAGAGTTATCGTCCAGAACAAGAACTAGTGGACTTCTAACTTACGTGAATTCCACCTGCAAAGACCTTAAATATGTAGGTAGTTTCACAATTGACAACCCGACCACACCTAAAGAATTCAAATTTAATTTGTTCAGTAGAACCCATTGCTTGAATATTTCCGAATTCGACCTAGCTCTAGGTCTACCCACATCGGGTACCGGAATTCTTGAGCCTTTGAGGAGCGTACAAGCTAGTACGACTAGGAGAGACTTCTGGACGTGCATAGCGCCTGAACAACGTGATTTTGAACCTAATTCAAATTTTACCGCTGAAATCCGTAACCCTTCTATTCGTTACTTTGCTAAAATGCTTTCTCATTGCTTGATATCGTCTGCCAACAATATCATTAACCTTAATGTGTGTGTCTTACAATTGATTAGTGACTCTTTACTCGGTAACCCTTATCCCCTTGACCTACCACTTGTCGTGGCGTTACACTTTCATCAAATTATTATTGACCAATGCCCTACCGTAGACTGTGGTGGTCTTGTGACTTTAATCGCAAAAAAATTGGGTTATGCGACCGACCACCTTAAACTGATCGACGGTCGTGTCTGGCTTGACGAGGCCTACCTCCCTACGTGGATTTTTAATGTACCTGACCATCGCCTCGTCTCCATTTGCCATGACCGCGCCTTAATAGTCCCCTACATATACTGAACCAATATTTATAACTGTCACAATTGGGACCTACCTTTAAGTCCCGGTGAATTCCCACTGTACGAATCGGGGGACGTAGGAGTTTGGGAGTACGCTGGTGAGTTGGAACCCAACGAAGGCACTCCGACGGCTTCTTTTGCGTCAAATGACTATTCGAATTAGACCCCCCTACAAGAGTCGGTAGATAATGTGGTTTGTACGTGTTGTGGATATATATGTGTGGATTGTGTCGGTGAGTCTTAATCATCTACAATTGTATGTCCTTGAACTAATCTTGTTTCTTGTACCTTGTTCCATCATTATAATCATTGTGATTGCTTTATCTTGAACAAAATTGCAAGTTGTCCCACCGTCCCATCGATCTTTGTGGCCATCGCGGCCTTGGTATTGCTCCCGGTCTTTCGGCGATGTGATTACGCCATTGACCCTTTGAAAAATCCAAATTTTTAATCAATCTTTCTCAATTTTCTTAATCCGGGCTAGGTGACGTGACTACACCTACGCCCAATTTTTCACCCCTTCGTTTTAATTTTCATTTCATTTTATTTTATTTTATTTTCATTTTCTTAGCCACTTGGCTAGGGTCTAGGTGATGTGATTGCACCTAGGCCCGCCACTATTTTATCGCTTTCCTTATTTTCTTTTTCTTTTTCTTTTCTCAAAATTTTTGAAAAACCCAAAAACATTCAAAAAATTATAAAACCCAAAAACATTTGAAAATTCATAAAAATCCAAAAAGATTTTTCTTCTTTTTCTTTTCCGTCTTCTTCCTTCTTCCCCTACTTGTCCATTGAGGACAATGTACAGTTTTAGTGTGGGGAGGAGTCTACTATCTTTTATTTTCCAAAAATCTTTTCAAAAATCCATAAAAATTTGAAAAATTCAAAAACTCAAAAACATTTTCTTTTCTTTTTCTTTTCTTTTCTCGTTTCTCGTTATGTTTCGTGTCCCGTGTATGGTCTTGTTCTCTACTCTTACAGGTAACCACCACCTTAATAGCGCGATTTGAAGAGATTATGGAACCACCCGCTTGGTAACTTCCTTCCTTCTTTCTTCTTTATTTTGTAGAGGAGTTAGGTTGTTGCTATTTGGAGGCTCTCGAAGGCGAGCATTTTGGGTGTTGTGGTTGATTTTGTGTGCTTGTATGTTGATGGAGTATGGAGTTCATGACCTTACTTGCGTTTTCTTTTATTTGCTTTTTCATTTTCGTGTGTTCTGTTTTGTTTTGCTTTTGTATAGCGTGTCTAGGATTAAAAATTTTCGAAAATTACAAACTTATTACAATAGTTTACATTCCATTGTAGATAACCCATTGTCGATTTTGGACCTTAGTCTAGTAGAATGACTCTTAGGCAATGAATTTGTTGATCCTTTAGCTTTGAGTCCACCTTTTCTACTAGAGGTTTACTTCAAGGTTTGCATTTGACCACCTTGACCACCCATGGAGGAGTTAGGCCTTGGTACCCGCATCCCGTATTCTGGGTGACCTTGCTCGAATGACCATTGCACCTTTAGTCCAAATTTCTTCCGCCTTTTTGTGGTTTATCCGGAAATGGTGCGCATTCTCGATTACCTATTTTTCCTCCACCTATACATCACCACAATAAGTTTACACAAAAATAACCTCCAAGCTTGGTTACAAACCACATCAAAAAGCCAAAAAGGGCAAACCAAAGCAAGAGAAAAAGGGCACAAAAACATGAAAAAGAAAAATAAGGGAGAAGAAAATGAGCTTCAAATGAAAATCAAATCATCAAAAATGTCTCCTTCAAAAAAAATACCTCTTTGATCGATTCTTCGCCGTGAAGTGCCAACTAGAGGACCGAGTCCCGAGGTAGGAAGATAGCGGTGATTAGTCGATTCAACCCAATAATTGTAAACACCCCACCTTTTTGTTTGGGCTAATTTAGGAAATTCGAGTTGGAACGACCCTCTTCGCTTAGCCAAAGAGAGCGGGACTGCACTTACCTATAGTGTCGAACGAATCCATGGTTCACTTTTTCCACTCCGTTATACGCCCCGTAGTACTCCTTTAGAAGATTAGGCGGACCTAGGCTAAGTTATCAACATCTATATTGCTTAATTGTCATAGTATTAGGCTTTGGCCCTTGTTTACGTGGGTGATTTATCTTGGAAGTTTATTGTTGTTTTAGGTAAGTAATCGGTGTCTTTCCCCGCCGTCTCGATGAGGGATTCGGTGTTTTATTTTTGCTTTGGATGCGTCTATTCTTTCGTGTTATGTGTTTTTGTGTGTCTAGTCGCATCCACCATTTTGAGCAAGCCCCAACTTGCCTTGTATGGGAGTACTTTACCTCATAAGTATTTCGATGTGAGTTAAAGGGACGGAGCGGGCCCGTTAATTACCCCGTATCGGCTTAGCATAGTCTAGCTAGTAGTAGTAGTTTGTAGTTTCTTTTTGGGACTTTGCTCGAGGACGAGCAACGGTTTAGTGTGGGGGAATTGTTGTGTGCTAAATTTAGACCGTTTTTCCTCCCATTTAGACCCGTTTTTCCCTCGTTTTGCGAGTCTTAAGTGCGATTATCGCCATATTTTGCGTATTTCTCGCATTAGCGTCCCTCTTGTGCGTTTTACGTGTTTTTGGTAGTTTTTCTATCATTTTAATAGGATTTGGCACCGAAATCACGATTGAGCTTCCACGAGCACAAGAGAAGGGAATACCGTCCAAAGAGGAGAGCACACAACTTAAAGTTTGAAGCCCTCCAATCATATGACGAAGAATGAGACAAGAAAAGAGGCCAGAAAAATGACCGGGCGAAATTTCTCCCGGTGAGACACCACCGGGCGAAATTTCACCCGACGGTAAAAATGCCTCCCGAATATTTTCCGAGACTCCCCACCGGGCGAAACTGGCCGGGGGAAATTTTGCCCGCCGGGTGAAATTTCGCCCGATGGAGAGAAGAGCCGGAAACCGCGAAAAAAGAAGAAAATCTCACCGGGCGAAAATTTCACCCGATGGAATTTACCGTCAAGTCCGCAGAGCAAAGTTTCACCCTATGAAGATGCTAAGGGTGATTGTCTCACTAATGGAGCAAAAAGTTGGATTGGGGCTTTAGGTTAAATACCCATTAAGGCTTTACTATATATATGTCTATCCTCATACCCCATCATTAGTGTAATTACACCATTCCACCGTATTACACCATCCATTAGTAGAGTAGTAGTAGTAGTAGTATTCTAGTATAAATCCTCCATAATTCTAGTTGTTTAGATAGTAATTAGTAGTAGATGTACATAGTTTCCATCAACAAATCTCTAGATTACAAGTTTGTAGAAGTTTATTCCAAGTTTTATTGAAGATTTGTTGGGTTTATTGAAGAATTAGTGACAAGTTCTTCATTTTATTCATCAAAGATTCAATCTTTATACATGCAATCTTATTATTTCTTATAGATCTTCATAGTTGGTATATTTCTCTTCCACTCTCTAATCTGTAGTTTAGTTTTTATGTTATTTTTTCTTCATTGTCTTGTTTAGATCATATTAGTGTCGATTAGTTTCTCTAGATTTTATTTATGATGTTTTAGATTATTCTCTAGTTTATTTTGTTAGATAGTGTCTCCTCCATAGTTTAGTGGGTAATTGTTAGATCATAGTTTTCTCATAGTTTTGTTGTTAGTTTCCTTAGATTTAGTTAATATGCATGTTGTAGTGATTTTCTCCTTAGTTAATTTAATGTTTTATTGTTTTCCATTATGATTAGTGAGTAGATTTCTTGTTGGGGGGTTTAGGGATGAGGACTTGGATTATTTGAATATAAGGATGTTGGTGGGTTGCTTTCTTGTTGGTTTATCTTGTTTATGGTTGTTATGTCATTGTTGTTTTAGTCCGGCCAACTAGACCGACCTTGAGTAGTTTCTATCAATATGGGGAAACTCGGGGTAGAAATTACCATAGCTAGAGACTTACCCTTATTCGCCGCGAAAGCGGGTTTTTAGGTGAGTTACGTGAAGAAACCGAAAGGTGGCATTCTCCTTTATCAATGTTGCAACAAAAAATCGATTCCGACCTTCTTAGACTCCAAGTACCGAATCCCGACTTCCCCCTAACACCTTTTCCCTAGATTGATTATCTCTAGCTATCATCGTATTAATTCCTCTAATATAGACTCGACCCTTAGAAACCCCCATCTAGACATCAAACACACCACTTTAAACTTGATTGTCAACACATCGTTCCCTGTGGACCGACCTCGACTTACCACGATTACACTAGTAGTTTTTGTGTTATTCCGAGTCTATAAATATCGTTTGATCCCCCGTCCTTCGCTAAACGACCGATCCGATTGGGAGGCGATCACTTGGATCTACTCCTATTTCCCGTGTTTGGCACCTAAGACGGTATTCCCGGCGGGAATCGTGTGGAGGTTGGCTCAGCCTAAGAGCACAATCAGCCACTACCCGACGAAGAACGCGCTGGTTAACAAGTTCGGCCTCGAGGATGTAAGTTTTCTTCTTATAGCCTATTTGTTCAATAGCCCTCAAAGTTCGGGATTCATTAGGATGTTGGTTTTGCTTGTGTAGTTTGTGGCCCGCCATTAGGCCGATTATGAGGGCGTGCCTGGGAATGTGACTGCGGAGCTGAGGCCGCTGAGTTATAGGAGGATGCTTCTTCCTGCGTTGTTTCGCCTTGTTTGGTATATGGGCGAGCGGTTGGTGCGTCAGTGTCTGTATGACAATTTTAAGGTACCGGTTGATCCTCCCCGGACCATGTTCAAACCACCGACCGCCGTAGAGGTCCTCGAGGATAGGGACGGAGAAGGAGGCGATACACTCTTGGTGCCTGGTGCCTCCTATCTATCTCACATCACCCGGCGGTTAGCTTGGTATCGCCTTGTGGTAATGTTCTAATTTTGGTTCTAAGGTTTGGTTTGCGGTTTATTATTTCTTCGCCCTCTGACTGACCAATTTGTCTTTTTCTCAACTGGCCGACCCGGCCGACGAAATCCAGCCCCCATATTTTCCCCTGATGCTGCTTAGGGTGGATGCGGCTGGGATACCCTTTACTGAGCCTCTCCCCCCATGTTCTGCTGAGGAGATGGATGCTGGAATAGAGTGGCGTGACCGGGTATACCGGGTGAGTTTTTGGCTTTTGTTTTCGATTTGGGTTCTAAGGTTTAGGATTGGTTTATCTAACCTCTATGGTATTACCTCTCAGGTTTCGTCGGCTTGCCATTAGCGGTTGTGGCAGGCCGCCAACTGCTTCCGGGCCTATGCCTCAAGAGTTTCTCGTGATACTTCGGGGCCTCGATCGGTGAGTTTGCATGACAAGGGTGGTTTTCTAGGCTGCTTGCATGTTTTCATAATGTTCGAGTGTGTTCGCAGGATGTCCTGGATGTGGTGGGACAGTTGGAGACTCGGGTGACCGCGCTCGAGGCGAGAGAGGTTGAGTTGCATCGGCTCCTACAATCTCGGGCTGACGAGATCACCTTCCTTAAGGAGCAGCTAGCTCGGTCTCGGGGTGAGACCTCTACACAGGCCGAGGCCAGGCATCGGCTTGAGAGGGAGACGGAGGCTGAGGCTGAGGCTACGCGTGCAACCGAGGAAGTTGTTGGAGTCCCCGAGACAGCTACCCTAGATATGCTGTCGAGGATGGATGGTAGTGAGTCTCTTCTTATAGATTTGGAGGATCTAGACTTAGATGACAACCTTTGTGAGATTGTGATGGCCATCGGCACGGCTTCTAGGGGTCCTCCCTAGCCTCGATTTGTGTATGAATTTTTATATGTTGTATATTTGCTTTAAATTTTAGTATTTCAATTAGTTGGATTAGTCTTATGCTTGGCGAATTTGTTTACCTATATTGACAAGTAATCACTCTTTCGTTTGTTTGCTTTGCGATTTCACCTAGTTTAGGGTGTGTTAGCGTTGCGCGAGAGCATGAGAACCATTTCTTTCGGATGTTTTGAAATGCGTTAGTTTGCGCCAGGAATCGGATTAGGTAGTACGTCGATTAAAACGTTTTCACTCAAGATGTAAAATATCAACGTGCTTTGACTAAATGTGTTAAGATATGAGCACGGTTGTTTTGACATTCAGAACGAGGCCGAAGTTGACATTCGGGTGACTTTTGAAAAAAAGTTAGACCACTTTTTTATATATTCATAATATCGCCTTATTTGGCTACAGACGTGACTTGACGATAACCGTTAAAAGGCTACAACACGCCTAGGTGGGGTAGCTTATCCCCCTAAACAAAATGAAAAGACATCTAAGTCTGGTGGATGCGATGGACGAAATGTGCCGTGATGGGAGGGATTTGTCGTGGAATCCCAACCACACTTATCAACTCCCCCACACTTAACCCTTACTCGCCCTCGAGTAAGCACATACTAACTACTAAACTAGCCTAATGGGTATTAGCGCACACTACGCCCTTTCAACTCACGCGAGTACACTTAGAGGAAAAGTGCACTCCGCAAGGCAAGTGGGGTCTTGCGACAAAATCGTGGATGCAACCGGACACCAAACACATAGGCAAACAAACACACAAACACAAGGTTGCACCCAAAACAAAAGAAATACCGCTTTCCTCAAAAAGCGGTGAATGAAACACCGGTTTAGGACTCGAGGTAAGTGACAACGTTCCCAAGCTAGCAATACAAATCAAGGTGAACTAAACCCTAATAGTATGACGATCAAGCAATAAAAACGTTGGTAACTTACCTAGGTCCTCCTAACTTTCTAAAAACGTACTACGGGACGATCGGCGGAGTGGAAAAGTGAAGAACCACGGTGTTAGTCGACACTTTAGGTAAGTGAGACCCCGCCCCCTTTAGCGTGAGCCAAGAGGGTCATCCCGTGTCCAAAACTGCCTAACTAGTCCAAGTAAAAAGGTGGAAAACATGCAAAATGAGGGAAGACCGACTAATGCCGCTATCATCCTTCCTAGGGACTCGGTCCTTTGGTAGGCTCTTCACGGAAAAAGTCGGAAAAAGGCTTATTTTTGTGGGGATTTCTTTTTGTGAGACGGGTTTTCTTTTGGCATTTTCTTTCTTTTCGACGTTTTGATTTGTTTGTTGCCATGCCATTTCTTTTTCTTCTTTTCTATTTTCTTTTTGGCTTTTGTGCCTTTTCTTTTTCTTCGTTCTTTTCTTTCTTTCATTTTTCTTTCTTTCTTTTCTTTTCTTTGCCCTTTTTGGCAAGATTGGGCTTTTTGGCATTTTCATTGTACAACAAGAAAGGTAGAAATCAACAAATTGCATTTTATTGTGTGGATGTGTGTAGGAGGTAGGGAAATGGGTGAGTCGGGACGGGCCCTTCCCTTCAAACCCACAAAAAGTGGATAACTTGGACTAATCAAACGATCCTAAACACGGTCACCTAAGGGACGAGACTCGGTAACCAAGGCCTTTTCACACCGTGGGTGGTCATAATGGTCAAAAATGCAAATCCCGTAGTAAATCCCTAGTAAGCTATGTGGACTCAAGGTAAAGGACCAACGAATTCATTGGTTTAGGGTCATTCTACTAGACTAAAGCCCAAGACTCGATTTATACTACTAGGAGGGGAAAGTAGACACTCGCACTCTAACCTCTAAACCGGGTTTTCGAAAACCATTTACACACAAGACACAAATACGCACACAAACAAAGACTCAACGAGAACGAAAGAAAAAGAAACAAAAGCAACAAAACAACACAAAATGAACACATACACAACACAAACACCACCCCGATCATCCAAACAAGCCACCAAATCAACCACACTTTACAAAGCTCCACCCGAGCACACAACATCACAATCTCCTCCAAACTCCGCAAGAGGTAAAGAAGAAAAAGGGATAAGATGTTACCGGGAGTCTTGAAAGCCTTCCAAAGTTAACGGCGATTAAAGCAACCTATAAGGGAAAGGGAGGCAAAACACGCACACAAAACAAATATACGACACAATGACCCAAAAGGAAAACACACAAAAGAAAAATCTTTTTGAATTTTGTGAAATTTTTTCAAATTTTTAGGGATTTTAAGATTTTTTCGAAAAAAACTAAGAAAATAAAACTAACTACGATAGAATATCGCTCCCCCACACTTAAACCGAGCAATGTCCTCATATGCTCAATCGTAGTGTGCGGAGAGACAAAAGAAAACGAAAAGAAACTACGAAAATAAAGCTAAAAATCAAAAATAAAGTGAAGAAAAGGGTAGAAGGCGCCCGGCCGGGGTGTAGTCAAGTCACCATGGGCCGAGACGAGAAAAAGATATGGAAGGGGGAGGAAAATAAAAGAAGAAAGTAAAAGGAAATGGGAGGGGAGGGCTAGGTGTAATGAAGTCACCTAGCCCGGATTCCGCCTAAATCCGACTAAATCCTCAAAAAAGAAAGCGAAAATCTTGTAAAAGTTTGGATTTTGAAATGACTCTCGATGTAGTCACATCATCGAGAGTCGGGAGCAACAACTACCGAGGCCTCGAAAGCCACCATGACATCAAGACACAAAAGTGTACAAGGGGAAGGGAATAAACAAAGGAAAACAAGCAACAACAAAAACGGAAAAGAAAGGATAGTTGCCGTACCATAGGTTAGCAACTCACTCTCTCCATCGTCTCATAGATCAATATAGGCACTTGCTTGTCTTCATCATTTCTATCCCGCTTCAAGCTTGATAGAACAGCATGGTAGAGGTAGTAATGGTGCGAGGAGGTGGGATTTGATGTGAATCTCGGTGTAAAGTGAAGAGAAAATGAGGTGAGGGTATGTAAATGAGGTACATGGGTGGTATGATATGAGAAAGTAAGGTAGGGAGGTTGGGTGGGGGTATACAATGGTTGGGTGGGCTCAAAATGTCGAAGAAGAAGCACCAAAAAGGAGAAGGGGATCATCCCGGTCGGGATGGATGATCCCGATCGGGTTGATAAACCCTTCTCGGTCAGGAAGCCTCCTTCCCGATCGGGATGACACTCCAGTGGACTCGATTTTTGGCACCCTCATCCCGATCGGGACGGCCCCATCCCGGTCGGGACGACACACCCTTCCCGGTCGGGAAGGGTCTTCGTGACTCCCATGACCCCAAAAACCGACTCCCTTACTCACGATCCAAGCTCTATCACTAACCACTCCTTTCTAGGAGTCACCTTCACTTCACCTATCACAATAAACTCAAAATACACATTAAATTCACTCCCTCACATCGTTCATCCAAATACCAAAGCAATTACAAGAATCCCACAAAAAAAAAAAAAAAAAAAAAAAAAAAAAAAGTCCTAGAAACAAAAATCACAAATACAAGCACAAGTACTCTAAAGAGGAGAGGAGGGGAATATACAACATGACGGTCTTTAGGAACTCCGTCAAACCTAGGATGGTGGACTCTTCTTCAACCGTAGCCCTCAAGGGCATGGAGGAGCAAGTCGAACGCGCTACCGACATCATAATGAAGGCCCAAGAAGCGCTCGAGCCTAGCTAACCTCCACGGCCTCCAAGGAGGAGGCAAGAAGTAGGAATCCCAAGACCCAAAATCATCTTCAAAGTCGTCTCCGGGGTCTATCCAACCTACGAGCTTCACCGACCTCTTCCTCCCTAAGCATTGCCTCCAATCACAAGCAAGCTTCATCTCCAAGAATCGAGGCACAAAGAGCGGTTTTGGCCTCACTTCCTCGTTGCATACCCCCACACTTGCCTCAAGTTGTGGTTCCCCATCTTCATCACTCGGCCCCACATCATCTTGGAGGAGAGGATCGAAACTTCTACCGGCGGTTTCAATCTCTTCCAAGTCATTACTTGGTTCACTAGCTAGGGGCTCTTGATGCTTATCCACATTCTCGGACAAGGGCAACTCGAGGCTAACAATTTCACCTAACAACTTCACAAACTCCACCAAACCTTCCAACTCACCATCCTCCTCCAATTCCTCTCCAATGTTGCCTTCACCAAGGGTCATCTCCTCATTCGTCTCTTTTTGGGTAGACGATTGAGGTTCTTCAAAGCAAACTTCTCTATCAAAGGGAATTACATTGGCGGCTTCATGGTTAGGATGCTCCTCTTTCTCAAGTGGGCACCCTTCATCTAATTAAGCATCCCTCGCCTCGTTTGCCCTTCGAATTTGGACCCATAATTCATTTTGTTGTTTTTGAATTTGGGTGACCATTTCTTGGTTGCTCTTTTGCAATTAAAGAAGCGATCGAAACACCTCCATGTCGGGCAATTGGTGATCATTGGGGTCTTGTAAAGCTCCTTGATAATCTTGATGATGCCCAAGGGTTGGGGCATCATATTGTTGGTAGCAAGGTTGGGGTGATTGGTAGTATTGTGGGTCATAGGGTTCATATTGTGGTTGGGGTGTAGGGTAATATTGTGGGTCTTGGGGGTATTGGCTTCCATATGGTGAATCTTGATTGAACATGGTGGGTTCACAATCATAACTCGAGTAATAGCTACCATGATCGTAGGAGTGATAGTCATTCACTTGTTGGTAGCCATTTCCATAATCTTGAAGTTCATACCCACTAGAGTCACCCCAAGAAGCTTGATAGTGGTAGGGGGACGTCATGTCATACCCTTGGTTCATGGAAGAAGAGGGGTAGCTCATATCGGCTTCCGAGTGTTTGGAGTTTAAATCAAACCCCATCCTCGCTCGAAAATCGTAGCTCATACCCGGTTGGAAACCACTCATCCTAGCAACCGTCCGTTTAAGCGGCTCTGAGTTGCAAGAAGAAGATAATCACCACCTCTAAGCACAAACTGTAGACTAAGAGCAAACGTGAGAAGTCTAGTGCTTTTTGGGCACTAGACAAGAGAGAAATAAACCGCACACGCACAAGAAGCAAAGTAACTAAAAGAAAAAAGAAAAACACAAACACAAAGACAAAGTCAAGCAAATAGGAAAACAAAGTCTAAAATAGCACCGTCCCCGGCAACGGCGCCAAATTGATGGGAGGGATTTGTCGTGGAATCCCAACCGTCAATAAAATAACCGGCTATTCCTACGGTAGATAGGGTAAGTCGGGTCGAATCCACGGGGACGGTAATGTATAGCCTAGACTAGGTCGGCCTAAGAACAAGACTAAGTCAACGAGCTAAACTAGAGAATGATAAGGAGGGGAGAAAAGCTAGACTAAGACTAAGGCTAAGGAGAAAGAAAACAAAGGAGAACGGGCTAGGATTAGGTCGGGGTCAAAGGGGTAACGGAATGGTCAAGGAAGAACTAGAGTGAAGGAGGTAGGAGGGTAATCTAGGTATGGTCCGGGCTCTCGCAACTTAGACCGACCTAGAGGTTTCACCTAAAACCCATCTCGGCGACACACATGACAAACGGGGTTACTAGCACGCTATAGTGGCCTAGGTTGAATCCGGGCTCTCGCAACTTAGACCGACCTAGGGGTCGTCCTCACCGGGCTCTCGCTACGTAGTGAGGGAACCAAACCCACAAACAAACTATCACCCACAAGAGAAAGGCAAGAAAAACAAGTATTTGCAACTACTAGTCAATCAAGCATTTCAACAAACATGTGATATGCATCAAACTAAGAGGAAACCCAAATCTTCCACCAACATCTCCAACAATCTCTTAATCACCCAATTAACACCCTAATCACCCTACTAACCCTAGCAAGAACACTACTCTAACATATCTAATCTAGAATTAACACTAACAAGAGGAATCATCAAAGAAACAAAACAAACATTAACAAACTAATAATAACAATGAACAATAACAAAATAATCAACTAAAGATTCAAACTTGAACAACATAAACAAGATTAAGAGAAAAGGAAGAGGAGATTATACCACACTAGAGAGGAAGAAAGAACAAAACTTGCATTAATGAAAAAAACCCAAAACAAACATCCAAGGTTGTCAAGCTTGGTGAAGATCTTGAAGAATTCCCTTAATACAAGACTAATCTATGATTAACTACTAATTACCGACTAATCTACACTATTCTAATCTAACCTAACTTAAAGTAGTCTAGGGTTTAAGAAGAGGTGAAGAATATAACATAATATCTTGTCTTAATACAAGAGGGGGGTATATATAGGGTTACAAGTGGAAAGGAGAAGAAAGGAAACAATGCGGGTTGTAAATGACCCTTCCCGGTCGGGAAGGCTTGGTCCCGATCGGGATGGGCCATCCTTCCCAATCGAGAAGGACCTTCCCGATCGGGATGGGCTCACAGTAGCCGCGCTTCATGTTCACTTCATCCCGAACGGGATGAGGCCATCCCGAACGGGATGGGTCTTTGTAAGCCTCCCTTAAGAGCTCTTTGGTCCCTCCTTGCCTCTCATGGGTCTCTCGTCGATTCTCGGGACTTGGGATCGGGTCTCGGAGGCTCGGGATTGGGTCCCGAGGTCTTGGGGTCGATTCCAAGGCATCGAGTCATCGTTCCTCTACTCCGTTGGCTCCAAAATGTGTATGTATCGAGTCGGAATCGCTCTAACTCTTCCAAATCGGTCTCGGGAACCTGAAACGAACTAAAGGAAGTATAAGAAACCCATAAATCGCTCCCAAGGAGCGATTCCACAAGGAAAATGGGACCAAAACACAACAAAATAAGCATTACAAACCACACTTATCATGCCGCCCGTGTAGACCTGTCATTCTTGCGCGGACATTTTGGCTTTTGAAAAGGGGTTTAGCTACTTCAGGAGGTCATTCCTGATGTCCGGGATTGTCGAATGTGAGATAAAGGTTAAGGATTGTGGAGATGATTGTACCACACGATTAGGAAGTTGCGTGGGCAAATGTCTCTAAGTGCCCGACCAAAGACGGCGTTACCGATCCTAGTGTTCGTCAGTTCATCTACACGGGTCGAGACCGACAAGACCCATAGTGAAAATGTGAGTTTGGAGGGGAAGTGAGATTGGCTAGGCTCGCTTTTGGCTAGGGAGGTGGAAGCTTGCGTTAGGAGGGTCAATGGTGAGAGACCCAAGCAAGCACACCCGAATGGCAAGGGAAAGGAAAAGTTGGACCGGTAGAGTCCAGCCGTTTAGTACTATGTTGTATTAATTGATATTATATGGCGTATTAGTACTAGTTTTTTTGTAGGGTTTAGCTTCACATGTTATCATTTTCAGGGGTAGCCGGATTTCGGATGCTCGATTTAAAGGGCCTCAACAAACGCTTGATTTAACTGATTTTTTTTAATGAGAAGCACATTTTTTTTTTGGGGTGGCTCGCAACTCGATTCTTCATTTTACCCGGGGTGCCCTTCCGGGTTTTCACTCCGTCCTCGGCTCACCTTTTGTTTTGTCTTTTTTTTGTTTTTTTTAACGACGACTCGCCACTCGTTTCTTCATTTTGCCCGGGGTGCCCTTCCGGGTTTTCACCCCGTCCTCGGCTCGTCGTTTGTGCTTCGTCATTGAAATCACTCGTTAATCGGAACATAAGGGTGGTTCCGACTTCTATGTGAACCGAGTAATCGATTTCGTTATTTGGTTGGTTGTACCCAAGGAAGGGTTGCCTACGTATCCGCGTTTAGACGGAATCAAACCATGTTTGTAGTTCTTTTTAGAAGTGAGTGATTTTGCTTTAGACTCGTTATGCCAATTATCGATGTGAGATGTTTAGGGTATATTACATGGGTTTTCACCCTATTTTAAAAACTCAGATGAAGTGATCGGGTATGACCCCTTATAAATGATGACTACTGAGATACCGTGTTTGGGTCAGGGTGGTTGGCTTAGATGGTTTTGGAATGTGGAGCTAGGTAGTAAGTGGTTTCGATAGATCAAAATCTGGAGCTTGATTTTTGGTGGAGTTAGGGCTATGGGCTAAGGTTTCGTAATGCGGTAGGAAAGGGGAAGCTGAGTAAAAATGACTCAGACTTCGATCGGGTGGTTTGTAAATCACGTGGGATCTGATTTCCATGTCTGGCGCTAACGGTTGGGATTATCCTATTGAGCTTGAATCCTCAAAATTCTGGACTGTCTCCTAACAAGTGTCTCGAGAAGGTCTTAAGGGGTGTAATGTAGGGAGGCTAGTGTTTGGGTGCTAACTGACTGGCCTGTTCATTTTTCTTTTTCTCTCTCTTTTTTTTGCTTTTCGTTCAGACTTTGAATTTGAAGTCGAGTTGAATGATTGGGTGGTTTCATTTTGACCGTTGAGTTTGGTCTTAGTCGTTGAATTGGCCGGTTTAGTTTGGCCTTGGTTTCACTTTTTTCTTTTGTTCCTTTTAGCCATTTCAGACTCTTTTATTTTGTCGGACTAGCACCTACGGTTGGAATTGGTCGGTCTTTGTTCGGGGGTGTTTATGGGTTTGCCTTCTGTCTTTGATCACAAGCTAAGAAACTATCTAGGTTTGTCATAGGATTCGGGGATACTCGTTCTAAGGGATAGTTTGTGGCTTTCTATACCAGGCATGGAATAGGTAAAAAAGGAACACGAGATCTCGGTTCTTGTAATTCCTCGCTGTTTCAAGGTTTGTTTGGTTGTTATCGATAAATGGCATTGTATCGAGTCGTGAGCGAGAAAATATGTTTTCAATCAAGCGATTGTCGAGGCGCATTATAAAGGAAGAAAAGTTTTTTCTTTTTTATTGATATCAATAAGCGGGCTACGCGCCCGAGATATTGTTTTCGGGGAGATGGAGGACATATCCCTTCGCACCTCTTGACTCGGAGTAAAAACAAAAGACATTTGTTATACTATGAGGTCTAAGCCCTAAGACGAACTAGACTCTGACTCGAACACAGATTTACTCGTCTCGGCGTGTGCCCTCGGGTTGTCAGGATCTTCCTCAATATTCCGGACATTCTCCTCTATAGGGTCGAGGTGGGAACAACCGACGCCTTCAAAGACAGCGTCAACGCTAACGGGGTTGGTGGTATTGCTTGGTTTCTCGGGTAGAGGGAGAGGAATCGTCCCATTTTCGATCATGTCTTGTATGACATGTTTGAGTCGAAAGCAAGATTCGGTATCATGCCCGTTACCTTGGTGATATAGGCAATAAGCATTAGGGGTCCAACTTTTGCTTCGTTTGCTGACTGGTGGGTCCGGAGTGGAACCCAAAGGTGAGAGTAACCCTTGATCGACTAGGCTCTTAAGAGCTTCAGTGTAGGATGAGTTGATTGGGGTAAGCTTTCTCAGTGACCTTCCTACTTTGTTGGGTGTGGTCTTGTAAGGTCTTGGTGTCCCTTCCGTATCGACTTTAGGAAGCTTCGATCGGGCGGAGCATTGGGATAATCTATCCTGGGTAGGCTTTTGGGCATGGTAATTGCTCAGGTTAGCGTTTGTATCG
Source organism: Agrostemma githago (assembly GCA_958450325.1). Lineage (NCBI taxonomy): Eukaryota > Viridiplantae > Streptophyta > Magnoliopsida > Caryophyllales > Caryophyllaceae > Agrostemma > Agrostemma githago. The sequence continues at coordinate 13,886,310 of OY288252.1, forward strand.
CTTTCGGTGTCTCTACTCTCAAGGAAATTGAGGCGGCTATCGACGTAACGGACGGATAAAGTCAAACGGGTTACTGAAGTATGGATGTTGCGCACCAATTTGGCTAGGGTATTGACATCGTTGCGGATGCTTTTGATGGTGCTTGAATCTACCGACATGTTGGGGAGTGATTCTAACGGGAATGGATTAAAAGGACATATTGGATCCACCGGATGACTTAGAGACTCGAGGGGTGCTCGTAACTGAGCGACGCGGAAATGAGACCCTTGACTCGCGGATGCGTGCGGTCACTGATTTAGGGACTCGGGTGCTTTAGACTATTAGTGTATTCGGCGAGACACCTGATGAATTCTTAGATCTCTGTAACGAGACGATTTGACACAAGCCTCGGAGGTGAGGTTTAAAGAGGACTTCTTAAAATGCGACGACCCAAAATGTAAGACCTTGAGTAGAGGTGACCCTAGAAACTAACACCGACAGTTAATCACACGGTTGCACGACGTAAGAAATTGATCGCGACCCCGGCTCAAGATCAAAGAATTTTATTTCTTTTCGAAAACGACCGATACTCGCAGAGGAAAGTCTTCTTTTCTTTTTTTGAAAAAACGATTTCGTAGAACTAGGATGACGATGGTGTGGTGACATCGTTTGTGATGTGAAAGATGTGTCTCTATGTGTGTGTGTCGGGAATCCGACGATATCAAAATTGTAAACACTTTTTGAAAGGAACGTGGTTCTTAGAGGAACCAGTTTTGAAAATGATAATCGTTATGCTTTTATCGAAACTACTATTAATTAGTTAGTTCGATACTTGTAGTGGGTGTGTGTGGTGTTTTAAAGGTGTGAAACTAAACTCTTATTTAAAGAAATTACGTGACTAATAGTGTTTTTTTTTTAAAAAGCTTTTGAAACAAGTGGCCCACGTTCGTCGGTGGCATTAGCTAGCATTTGACGGTGGGGAAGGATGTACTGTGAAAAGTGTTTCGAGGATGTAACTGTTTTGGATTCCTTGACTTCATTAATCGAAGCTTTGGTTGTGTTAACGGTATATGTGTAAAAACTTTTCTCTTTTTTTTGAAAATAAAATGTAACCGTTTGGTGTGCCTTGATCCCATTAATTGGGGGTCTCGGTAGTACTAATGGTATTTGTTGTTTGACGGGTTTTACTTTAGCCGCGTGATGATGTTTGAAAACATATTTTGTTCGAAAATGTCGAGCGTAAAATTTGCCATGACGATGGCGTTTGAAAATGTTTTTTTTCTTTTAGAAATCATGATTTGATCGGAGTATCGGCTTTAAGAGGACGTTTTGAAAAGATGAGATATTTTCGAAAACGGAGTTGGTGCGGTTGAATATGTTGGCGTGGTTGAATCCAGATTTTTAGAGTTTTATTTGGGTTGGATTGTTCAAACACGTTACACATAACTAGAAATGCATACACTCATGCAGGATGCAGACACGGGTAGGTTCGGGTAGGCTACCGCCCACGAATAGTCTTTACTTAGGCATTGACAATGATCTGGGGAGACGAGTGTCATACCGTCCGTTCGGAACTATCCGCTTATTATCCCGCGGGGTACGCGTTAGGCGGCCGGAGCGTCAACCGAGGATCTCTCCGCGTGTCCCTGAAGATCTTACCGCGAAGAGGTCGATTGGTCCTGATATCAGTTAGGGTGGGCTTTTTAGGGCCAAAACCTGTAGTGACCACAACTAGGAACTAAGAAATGAGCTTCACCGACCTCGTTCAAGTTACACCAACGCTGGAAACTTGTTTCCAATTCCCCAGCGGAGTCGCCAAACTGTGGACGTCCGTCCCCACCGACCGGCGCCCCACGCGCGCCTGCGCGGGACCGACCCGGTTTTTCAACGTGTGGCGGCGGCCACCCACGCGGCCCCCTCCCTGCCGGGGGCTGGTCCGATCTCGCATACAGGGCGATATTTCGGACCTCGATTTGGATGACGATCCGGACTTGTACTAGACCGGTGCGGGCACCCGTGTTTCCATTTGGGAATCGATCGAGTCGTGGTTGTAAATGTTTAAAGGCCGTTTTGTTTGGTAAGGCGACCTTTTTAGTGAACTGAAGTTGTTGCCGATTTGTGGAGTCGCCACCGAGTCAATTATGGGGACTCGGAAATCGTTCAAGTCAACTTTGATCCCTTGCCGGCTCAAAGTTGAGTGGCACGGGACCTAAAGATAAAGACTTGTACCCAGCACTCCATGCCTGGAATGACTCTCATTGCCAATGGTTTCGGACATCCGGAAACCGTCGATTCTGAGTAAGGGGTGGGGGTACGTATTGGTATGACAACATCCGATAGATGTCAACACCCAATCCCATCCGCACTATAGCGGCCTCTACTAATCAATCGGTGGGCTGATATCCTAGTTCTTTTGTTGTGGAGGAAGTACTGTAACATCTGTTGTTTTAACCCTATACCTTTCGCTACGTCGGTTGTTTAAAGACAAGTAAATTTTGTCGTCAAAGTAGTTGTGTTTACATTCTTTGCATGCGATTTCACGTGACAAGCAGGCCATGAAAAGATGCACGTAGGAGAGTAGAGAGTACTAGTATTATTAGCAAATCACTTTTAACGCGATAATACGGATATTAGTCATTCTCGTGGTATACCTTACCTGGTATTCTGCTTAAGATGTGTCGGTTCGGTATTAATAGAGATGCATCGAACCTAGTAAGGCCAGCACTAGGACTAATACGGAACCCGACAATCACTTTGTTCAGTTTTAGTTGTTTTACGTTTTGAATTCCGTGTTAGGTGATTTAACGTGCGATTATAAGGTCATAAAAGCAATAAATCATACGAAAAACTGTAAATACGAATGTAAGTAAATCACGTTCTGAGGAGTTGCACCCTCGGAGTATACACTAAACGGGACACGATGCATAGTTAGTTTTGAGAGCGGATCTCGGAATTACTCGGGTCTATTAAGTGTGTTTTAGTGTTTGTGGTTAATGTTGGGACGTTACGTATTTTAGTAGATGTTTGTGGGCCTAGTGCCCACATCTAGTGTTATCGTAGTGCATAATAAAAGAAAGTACGGGTATGAAAAGTTTCGTTTAGATGGCAACCTAGTGACGGCTCAATCAACAGGCGGATCCTCCTAGCTTGACCAGTGACTCCGGCAGAGCTCCGTTACCGTTTGACTCTTCCTGCGGCTACTCCGGCAGAGCTTCGTTACTATGGACCGGTTCTGCGGCTAATCCGGCAGAGTTTCGTTACTGGACTTGAGCTAGTCGAACACAGGCACCTCGGTATCGAGTGGGGTGCTCAAAGGTGAGGAGTAGCGTCGATGTCGCTTTTTTATCGGAACTACGATCGAGTGGATCGTTTGCCTCGGGTGTCGGAGTGCGAGTCCTTAGCGACAGATTAGAGGGAGAAGAGAAGATGAGAATTGTGTGTCGAAATGAGGGCGTGAAGGGGGGTATTTATAGGTGTTTTCGGCCCTCGTCGCCCATATAGGCGCCTGAGCTAAGGCGCACCAAGACTCAGGCGCCTGGGCTTAGGCGTGGGGAGACCAAGGCGCGTGAGGTGGGGCGGTTGGAGTTTTGAAGATACGATTTTGATACTTTCCAAAACCGTGAGGTGGGTGTATGATATGTATCTTGGGGGTTAAGGTTTCCCTTCCTTGACCTTGCGCCGTGGATTTAGTGGGCCTCGGGTGTTCATCCCGAGGTTCGCTTGGCGCGGTATTGACTCGGTTTGAGTTTCGGGACCGACTTGGGGTCCCGGTGTCATGATTGACTCTAATTAGTGTCTATGCAACCATAACGACACGACTAAGGCTGCCATCATGTTTGTTTAATTTGCCCGAGTAATTGATTTGATCCGTTCTATAGAAAAACTACCTAAAACATCACGAACTCGCGTCGCGTTGCAGTCCTATCGTCATTGGGTGTTTTTTGGGAACCTCTGCAGCCACTAGGTCCAAATCTGGATGTCTACACTTTCTTTTATTGATTCGTCGTTTAGTATTTAGTTCTTATCTTACCAAACAAACAAGAAATCAGTGACTGTAAACGCACGTCCGCACCGCCCGCGCGGGACTCCTGGTTTGTGGTGGCCACTCACACGGCCCCGTCGTTCCCTAGGGCCGGTCCAATCTCGCGTACGGGGCGATGTGTCGGACCTCGATTTGGTTGACGATTTGAATTGCACTAGACGGATGCAGACGTCTGTGTTTCCGTTAGAATCGATCGAGACGTGGTTGTAAATGTTTAAAGGTTGATATGTTTGGTAAGACGACCTCTTTAGTGAAATAAATTCGTTGCCGATTTGTAGAGTCGCCACCGAGTTAATTTTGGGAACTCGGAAACCGTTCAAGTCAACTTTGATCCTTAGCCGGCTCAAAGTTGAGTAGCATGGGGACCTAAAGATAAAGACTTGTACCCTAAAGCACTCCATGCCTGGAATTACTCTCATTGCCAATGTTTCGGACATCCGAAAACCGTAGATTCTGAGTAAGGGATAAGGGTACGTATTGGGAAGCCAACGTCCGCTAGACATCGACACCCAATCCCGCCCGCACTTAGCGGCCTCTACTAATCAATCGGTGGACTGATAGCTTCGTTCCTTAATTGTGGCGGAAATACGATAACATCCGTTGTTTTAACCCTATATCTTTGCTATGCCGGTTGTTTAAGGATAAGTAAGCTTTTGTTGTCAAAGTAATTTTATTTACATTCTTTGCATGCGATTCACGTGACAAGAAGGCCATGAAAAGATGCACGTAGAAGAGTAGAGAGTACTAGATATTATACGTATTATCAAGTCAGTTTTAACGCGATAATACGGATATTAGTCATTCTCGTGATATACCTTACCTTGTATTCTGCTTAAGGTGCGTCAGGCGGTATAATAGGGATGCGTCGAACCACGTGTGAGAGGTGAGCATCAGGATTAATATGGAACCCGACCACCGCTTGTTCAATTTTAGTTTGCTTATGTTTTGAATTCTGTGTTAGGTGATTTAGCATGAGATTATGGTCATAAAAGCGGTAAATAATATGAAAGCGGTAAATACGAAATGTAAGTAAATCATATTGTGAGGAGTTGCACCCTCGGAGTGTACACTAAACGAGACACGATGCGTAGATGATTGAGAATAAATCTCGAAACTACTCGGGTTTAGTTTAGGTGTTTTAGTGCTTATAGTTGAAATTGTGGACGTTACGTATGTTTATAACACGTCATGGACCTAGCGTCCATACGAGTCGGACTCGATGTTATTGAAGTGCATAAATAAAGAATACGGAATGTAATGTTTTTTTTAGACGACAACCTAGTGACGATACGACTTCTAGGTGGATCCTCCTAGCTTTCCTGCGGCAAATCTGGCATAGCTTTGCTATTGTGTCTTGAGGTGGCTAGTCAAACACAGGTGCCCCTTTTCGTTCAAATCGAGCCAAGGACTCGAAGAACTACGAGGAGTAGTGTTGATTCGCTTATCGGGAACAAATGATCGAGTGGATCGTACTTAGAGTCGGAGTGCGATGCTAAGATAGAAGGAGAAGCTCGTGAAGAGGAGGAGGGAGATGAGAATTATGAGATGTGTGTTGAAATGAGCAGAATAGGAGGTATTTATAGTTTTTCTCGTAGTTCAAATCAACTACTCAGGTGCCTGGTGGCTTGCGTACCAGAACTGAGTCGCCTGAGGTCCTGCGTAGGAGGATTGAGGCGCCTGGAGAGGGGCGTTTGAGTTTTTGAAGATCTGATTTCGAAACTTTCCAAGATGGAGAATATGCGTATCTTTAGGTTTGCTTGGGGGTTAAGACTCTTTCTTGACCTAGCGCTTCAAGCGCCGGGTGACCCTCGGGCAAGTGTGTCGAGGTTCGCTCAGTCTGACGTGTTGAGTCGGGTGTGACTTTGTGTGTTTCGGGACCGATTCGGAGCCCCGGTGTTGGAAATGACTCTAATTAGGGTCGACGCGACTGTAATGACACGACTAAGACAGTTTTGATGTTGAATTAATTTTTATGAGTAATTATTTGATCCGTTCTATAGAAAAACCATCTAAAACATCGTAATCTTGTGTCGAGTTGCATTCAGATTGTCATCGGGTGTTTGTTGGGCACTTCTGCAGCCTCCAGGTCAGAATCTAGGTGTCTACAGAAGCCTTCACTTTGGCTGAGGCTTGGACAAGGCAAAAGTCAAAGTATAGCCGCCCAGGTCAATCGAGGATTACGACCTGGTGGCTGTCCGCTTGGGTCGTTTTAAGTCTATTAGACTACGTACTGAGGCTCATCAGCCAAGGCTTAGAAATCATACCTGACCTCCTTGCCTGTGGTTGCTTGTCGGAGCTCGGGTCCGGGCTTGCTGGCTTGCTTATATTGCTTTGGGTTCGTTGTTTTAGTGATTTCGGTCTTTAACATGGACCACTTGCTTAAGTCTTTTATTGGTGTCTTAGTTCTGATTTAATATCTCTAACGGATGATTGCACTGATTTTGGGGTTTACTTTTTTGCTTTAGGTACTCCTCTGGGGATGTGAATTGAGTGTTTAGGGACTCGCTAAGATAATGGGTTTTGCTTTTGAGTGCTTAGGGACTCGTTATGATAGTGCTTTTTTTTGCTTTTGAATGCTTTGGGAGTCGTTTCAGATTAACAGATTGCTTTGAGTTCTTTGGGACTCGTTTTCACTAATAGATTGCTTTGAGTGCTTAGGGACTTGTCTCGGATTAACAGATTGCTTTGAGTGCTTAGGGACTCGTCTTGGATTAATAGATTGCGTTGAGTGCTTTGGGACTCGTTTAGATTGATAAATAGCTTTGAGTGCTTTGGGACCCGTTTAAACTGATAAATTGCTTTGAGTGCTTTGGGACTCGTTTAGATTGATGAATTTATGTTTGCCTTTTGAATGCTTTTGGAATAGTTAGGCTCACGGGTTTATATCTGCCTTTTGAATGCTTTGGGATTCGTTAGGCTCGAGTGCTTTGGGACTCGTTTAAAATTGAGTGCTTTGTGACTCGTTTTAAGATTCCAAGTTTGTTTTGTTAGATAGCATAGTTGGATTGTCATGTGCTTTGGTATGAGTTGTCGTATTAGTTTGGGGGGTTTCAAGGTTTCTCTGCCGAGGATTGATTTCGACTAGAAAGGGGTTTCAAGGTTTGCCTCATCTGCCGGGGAGAAGTAAATTGCCCGTCCTTGCTTATTTTGTTTAGTATGGGAAGGTGCATCTTGCGGTTATTGGGTATCGTGTCTTGGTTGTTTCTGTTTTCGCTTTGGGCCGTAAGATCGGGCGCGGGTCTTGAGGCGCCTTGAAATTCAGTCACCTAGCCCCCAGCGGCCCAAAATTCGGACGTCTGTTCTGAGGCGCTCAAGATTTCGTCTTCCAGGTTTGTTTAAAGGTTGCGAAGGAAGGGGGCGATTCATGTAAACATAATATACACCTAAAAGGAAAATATATATACACAATATTTCCTCCAATACCCCTCCTCAAGTTGGAGCATGAAGATTCGTAATGCCCAACTTGGCAAGGAGTGAATGAAATGAACCACGACCCAAGGCTTTTGTCAAGATATTCGCTAGTTGCATTTTGGTATGAACATAGGATGGCGCAATCGTACCACGAAGAATTTCATCACGGACGAAATGACAGTCTATTTCAATGTGTTTCGTACGTTCATGGAAAACCGGATTATTAGCAATATGTAAAGCGGCTTCACTGTCAAAAGAAAGAGAAATTGGATCAGAATGCGTGATACCAAGACTGAGAAGAAAGCCTTTGAGCCAAATAATTTCACACGTAGCGAAAGCCATCGCCCGATACTTTGCTTCAACAGAGGAACGCGAGACTGTTGTTTGTTTTTTGGTTTTCCATGAAATAGAAGAACCACCCAAGAAGACAAAGTAATCAGTAAGAGATCAGCGGTTGATTGGAAATCCGGCATAATCTGAATCACAATAGGCACTTAGCACCAAAGTAGAGTCAGCTCGAAGAAGAATACCTTGACCGGGACAATTCTTTAAATATCGCCCAACACGCAAGGTCGCTTCCCATTGAGCTTGTGTAGGATCATGCATAAACTGAGATAAAATATGAATGGAATAACAAAGCTCGGGGCGAGTAATGGTAAGATAAATCAAACGCCCAACCAAGCGCCTATATGGTTCAGGATCAGATAAAGAAATGTCGGTTGCTAGGGCCAACCGATGGTTTTCGTCCATAGGTACACTAGCCGGTTTTGACCCAAGCAGACCTGTCTCTGTCAAGATGTCAAGAGCATATTTTCGTTGACAAAGAAAAATACCGCTAGAGTTACGAGCTACCTCAATTCCAAGGAAATATTTTAATTTTCCCAAATCTTTCATGTGAAAGCATTTACTGAGATAAGCTTTAAAATTAATTATGGCAGTGTTATTATTCCCGGCAATAACTAAATCGTCAACATACACAAGAATATTGAGCTCAATTTTCTTCTTACGAAAGACAAATAGAGAGTGATCAGAAACACTAGCAGAGAAACCATAAGTACGCAACGCGGAAACCAACTTTGCATACCAACATCTAGGAGCCTGACGAAGACCATATAAAGATTTTTGGAGCTTACATACCTTACCCGGCAAACCAAAACTAAAGCCCGGAGGAGGGCGCATATAAACCTCTTCAGCCAGGTCGCAATGGAGAAAGGCATTGTGCACATCCATTTGATGTAATTCCCAATTTTTGATTACGGCAACAGTAAGAAATGAGCGAACTGTAACCTTTTTTACAGGAGCAAAGGTTTCACCAAAATCTATACCTTCGACTTGATTATTGCCCAACACGACTAATCCTGCTTCGTATCGTTCAATGGTACCGTCGGCTTTACGTTTGATGCGGAAGACCCACATATAACCAATTGCTTTCTTACCCAAAGGCAAGTCTTGGATGGTCCAAGTTTCATTTGCCTCTAAGGCGGCAATTTCCTCGGCCATTGCTTCCTTCCATCGGGGATGGGCCATGGCTTCTTTAAATGAAGTGGGCTCTGTGTTGGCTGAGATAGCAGCAAGAAGTGCTCGATGGGCAACTGAAAATTTATTACAATTCACAAAATGTGCTATGGGATAAGGAGTACATGTGACTTGGACCGGTGTGGGTGAAGCATCAGGGCAAACCGTGATCGTGTTAATCGTGCTATCTTTTGCCCAACGAACAAAATCCTTATAACGAGTGTTAGGAATTCTCTCACGTTTGCCTTGTCCGAGTTCAACATTATCGGCCATGCTCTTATGACTCTCATTTGGAGTCACATTTTCAACGTGAGACTCAAGGTCCAAATGCTCAGAGTTTCTCAAAGTAGTATCTTGGTTGGCAAAACCATTTTTGAGACACATCAACCTCTTTATGTGTCATACTTTCCTTGTGTGTCATTTCATTATGACCAATAATAGGCTCAACATCAACTAGATTACTATAATCCTCACCAAATTCATTATTATCATCAACGTAATTGAATTCAGGAGGGTATAATGAGTTCAATTCCTTTAGTATTCGTGGGTCAGCAAGAGGAAATGTATCCTCATAAAATTGAACATCACGAGAATGAAAATAGTCTCCCGTCTCAAGATCAAAAAGATGTCGTCCCTTCTTACTGAAAGGGTATCCGAGAAAAATACGCTGACGACTTCGACTCTCAAATTTATCACGAAATTGAGATTTTTCGCATAACACAAACAACCAAATACTCAGAGTGCGCTTAAATCGGGAGCACGACTAAACACTAGTTCATAGGGGGTCTTACCACAAAGGACTCTAGACGGAGTCCTATTTATTAAATAAGTGGTTCCTAAGATACATTCACCCCAAAAATCAATAGGTAAGTGACCCTGAAAACGCAAAGCTCGAGCAACATTAAGAATATGCCAATACTTACGCTCAACTCTAGCATTTTTTTGTGGCGTCTTAACGACGGAGGTTTGATGTATTATACCATGCTCTCGAAAGTAAGTAGCAAGACCAATGAATTTCGTCCCGTTATCACTTCGCATAATTTTAACGCTTTTATTAAATTGACGTTTAATTAATGCAAAGAAATTCATTATGAGACCGGGTACTTTATCTTTGGTTTTCATCAAATAGACCCACAAGCAACGAGAATAATCATCCACAATTGTCAACAAATAACGGGAATAGCAAGCATGATTTTCACGGTAAGGTCCCCAAACATCACAATGTATCAAGTCAAATAAGTTGTCTGCCTTATTTTCACTTGAAGGAAAATTATTACGAGTCTGTTTTGCCCTATGACAAATATCACAAGCTCGAGAAGTCAACTTAAGCTTATTATTATGACTAATATTAGGAAGATGCTTCATTACTTGTAATGATGGATGACCTAGCTGCTTGTGCCATAACTTGACGTCGTCCTCGGTACCGGTCACGACATTAATACGAGTCGGTTCCCCAATCATGTAGTAAAGCCCTTCTTTCAGCTTACCCACACCAATCTTCGTCCTCTGGATATGGTCCTGTATAACACATTCATTTTTGTGAATTGTAAATTTACAGTGGACAAAGATAATAATTGTGAAACTGATATCAAGTTGCAATAAAATAATGGCACATATAAGACATCGAACAAAATGAGAGCATTATTTAATCTCACGTTGCCCTTGTGAGTAGCTGGAAGATGATCTCCATTAGGCAATCCAATTTTAATCGGTTGAATAGACCAAAATGAATCAAATAGAGTTTCGTTACAACACACATGAACCGATGCCCCGGAGTCAATTATCAATGTATTAACAGCCTTACCGTTCAATCGAATATGATTTGTGACAGTGGAGACCTCACCAGTGGAGACCTCGCCAAGTACCGCGTGAGCTTTAACAGACCTCACCAGTGGAGACCTCGCCAAGTACCGCGTGAGCTTTAACAGATCCATTGTCCTTCCCGCGCCCGACACTTGCTCTTCTGGGCTCTCGACCTTCAGGATAACCGTGCTTCAACCAACAACGATCTTCAGTGTGCCCGTTTTTTAGACAATGAGTGCACTTGAACTGAGCACGATTTTTACCTGATTTATTCGGCCCTTGGACAGCATAGGCCATGGGGAAGGCATTTCGGTGCGTTGATGGTAGGGATTCGTCACGTCCCAACCGTCAATGATATAATCGGCTAAACCTAACTAGGGTAGATAGGGCAAGTCGGGTCGAATCCACGGTGACGGTAATGTATAGCCTAGACTAGGTCGGCCCAAATACTAGACTAAGTCAACGAGCTAAACTAAGAATGGTAAGGAGGGAGAAAAGCTAGACTAAGACTAAGTCTAAGGAGAAAGTAAACAGGAGAACGGGCTAGGATTAGGTCGGGGTCAAAGGGGTAACGGAATGGTCAAGGAAGAACTAGAGTGAAGGAGGTAGTAGGGTGATCTAGGTTGGTCCGGGCTCTCGCAACTTAGACCCGCCTAGAGGTTCCACCTAGAACCCATCTCGGTGACACACATGACAAACGCGGTTCTAACGTGCTATAGTGGCCTAGGTCGAATCCGGGCTCTCGCTACTTAGATAGACCTAGGGGTCGTCCTCACCGGGCTCTCGCAACTTAGTGAGGGAACCGAACCCACAAACAAACTATTACCCATAAGAGATAGGCAAGAAAAACAAGTATATGCATCTACTAGTCAATCAAGCATTTCAACAAACATGTGATGTGCACCCAACCAAGAGGAAACCCAAATCTTCCACCAACATCTCTAACAAACCCTTAATCACCCAATTAACACCCTAATCACTTTACTAACCCTAGCAAGAACACTACTCTAACATATCTAACCTGGAATTAACAAGAACAAGATGGAATAACAAAAGAAACAAAACAAACATGAAGATACTAGTGAAAACAATGAACTATGACTAAAGATGAGAACTTGATGAAAAACAAAGGATTAAGAGTAAAGAAGAAGAGAGGATTATACCATACTAATAAGAGAATGAAAAGGAAAACACTTGCATAGAAGATAACCCAAATTCATCCACCAAGGTTGTCAAGCTTGAATGGATTCTTCAAAAGATCCAATAATACAAGATTAAACTAAGATTAGCTACTAATTACCGACTAATAAACACTAATCTAATCTAATCTAACCTAAAGTAGTCTAGGGTTTAATGTTTAATGAAGTGCATAAGCTTTACATAACAAGGGAAGGGTATATATAGGGTTTAAGAATGAAAGGAGAAGAAAAGAAAGCAAGGCGTGCAGCAGCAGGCCCGTCCCGGTCGAGACGGGGTGGTCCTGGTCGGGACGAGGTCGGTCCCGGTCGGGACGCCACCTTCCCGATCGGGATGGGCTCACAGTAGCCGCACTTCATGCTCCCTTCATCCCGAACGGGATGAGGCCATCCCGAACGGGATGGGTCTTTGTAGGCCTCCCTTAAGAGCTCTTTGGTCCCTCCTTGCTTCTCATGGGCTCCCCGTCGATTCTCGGGACTCGGGATCGGGTCTCGGAGGCTCGGGATCGATTCCAAGGCATCGAGTCATCGTTCCTCTACTCCGTTGGCTCCAAAATGTCTATGTATAGAGTCGAAATCGCTCCAACTCTTCCAAATCGGTCTCGGGAACCTGAAACGAACTAAAGGAAGCATAAGAAGCCCATAAATCGCTCCCAAGGAGCGATTCCACAAGGAAAATGGGACCAAAACATAGTAAAATAGACACTACAAACTACACTTATCAACTCCCCCACACTTAACCCTTACTCGCCCTCGGTAAGCACATACTAACTACTAAACTATCCGAGTGGGTATTAGCGCACCCTACGCCCCTTCAACTCACGCGAGTGCACTTAGAGGACAAGTGCACTCCGCAAGGCAAGTTGGGTCTTGCGACAAAACTGTGGATGCAACCGGACACAAAACACATAAACAAACAAGCACACAAACAAACACATAATCGGTTGCACCCAAAAGAAAACAAATACCGCTTCCCTCTAAAAGCGGTGAAAGAAGCACCGGTTTAGGACTCGAGGTAAGTGACAACGTTCCCAAGCTAGCAATACAAACCAAGGTGGACTAAACCCTAATAGTATGACGATAAAGCAACAAAAACGTTGGTAACTTACCTAGGTCCTCCTAACTTTCTAAAAACGTACTACGGGACGATCAGCGGAGTGGAAAAGTGAAGAACCACGGTGTTAGTCGACACTGTAGGTAAGTGAGGCTCCGCCCCCTTTAGCGTGAGCCAAGAGGGTCGTCCCGTGTCCAAAACCGCCTAACTAGTCCAAGTAAAAAGTTGGAAAAATGCAAAATGAGGGTAGACCGACTAATGCCGCTATCATCCTTCCTAGGGACTCGGTCCTTTGGTAGGCTCTTCACGGCAAAAGTCGGAAAAAGGCTTATTTTGAGAGGTAGGGTTATTTTTTTGTGAGTCGAGTTTTCTTTTGGCATTTTCTTTCTTTTTGACATATTTGCTTTGTTTTGCCATGCCATTCTTTTTCTTCTTTTCTATTTTCTTTTTGGCATTTGTGCCTTTTCTTTTTCTTCATTCTTTTCTTTCTTTAATTTTTTCTTTCTTTTCTTTTCTTTGCCCTTTTTTTGGCAAGATTTGGCTTTTTGGCATTTCTCGACAATTAAGAAAGAGAGAATCAACAAATTGTACTTTATTGTGTGATATGTGTAGAAGGTAGGTGACTGGGTAAGTCGGGACGACGCCTTCCCTTCAAACCCACAAAAAGGGGAGAACTTGGACTAATCAAACAATCCCAAACACGGTCACCTAAGGGACGAGACTCGGTAACCAAGGCCTTTTCACACCATGGGTGGTCATAATGGTCAAAATGCAAATCCCGTAGTAAATCCCTAGTAAGCTAGGTGGACTCAAGGTAAAGGACCAACGAAATCATTGATTTAGGGTCATTCTACTAGATTAAAGTCCAAGACTCGATTTACACTACTAGGAAGGGAAAGTAAACGCTTGCACACTAGCCTCTAAACCGGGTTTTCGAAAACCTTTTACACACGCGACACACAAAAAAACACAAAACAAAGACACAACGAAAACGAACGAAAGAAAACGAAGCAAAATCAACAAAACAAAACGAACATATAAACAACACAAACACCACCCCTATCTTCCAAACAAGTCACCAAATGAACCACAACTTTACAAAGCTCCACCCGAGCACACAACATCACAATCTCCTCCAAACTCCGCAAGAGATAAAGAAGAAAAAGGGATAAAGATGTTACCAGAAGTCTTGAAAGCTCTCCAAACCTATTGGTGATTTAAGCAACCTATAAGGAAAGAGGGAGGCACACAAGCACACAAAACAAATATACGACACAAAGACAAAAAAGGAAAACACACAAAAGAAAATCTTTTTGATTTTTGTGAAAAAATTTCAAATTTTTAGGATTTTTGAAGATTTTTTTCGAAAAACTAAGAAAATAAAACTAACGACGATAGAATATCGCTCCCCCAAACTTAAACCGAGCCATGTCCTCATGCTCGATCGTAGTGTGCGGAGAGACAAAAGAAAAGAAAAGAAATTACGAAAATAAAGCTAAAAATCAAAAAGAAAGTGGAGAAATGGGTAGAAGGCGTCCGGCCGGGGTGTAGTCAAGTCACCATGGGCCGAGACAAGAAAAAGATATGGATGGGGGAAGAAATAAAAGAAGGAAATAAAAGGAAATGGGAGGGGAGGGCTAGGTGTAATCAAGTCACCTAGCCCGGATTCCGCCTAAATTCGACTAAATCCTCAAAAAGAAAGAAAGTGAAAATCTTGGAAAAATTTGGTTTTGAAATGACTCTCGATGTAGTCACATCATCGAGAGTCGGGAGCAACCACTACCAAGGCCTCGAAGGCCACTAAGATACCATGACTCAAGGGGAAGGGAATAAACAAAGGAAAACAAGCAATAAAAGACGGAAAAGTAAGGATAGTTACCCAAACCAATCGGCTAGTAACTCACTCGCTCCATCGTCTCATAGATCTATGTAGGCACGTTGCTTGTCATCTTTGTTGTTATCCCGCTTCAAGCTTGATAAAACCGCATGGTAGAGGTAGTAATGGTGCGAGGGGGTGGGATTTGATGTGGATCTCGGTGTAAAGTAAGGTGTATGGGTCATATGATAGGAACAAGGAGGAGTAGAGAGGTTGGGAGGGGGTATAATGGATGGGTGGAGACAAAGGGGACCATCCCGGTCGGGATGGATGGTCCCGATCGGGTTGATAAACCCTTCCCGATCGGGAAGCTTTCGTCCCGGTCGGGAATGCACTCCAGTGAGTCCGAATTTTTGCACCTTCATCCCGATCGGGATGGCTCCTTCCCAGTCGGGATTACTCATCCTTCCCGGTCGGGAAGCCCTCTTCCCGGTCGGGATGAGTCTTCTTTGCTTCCCCAAGCCCAAAAGCTTATCATAAGCTTCAAAAACCGACTTCCTCGCTCGCAAACCAAACACCATCATCAACTACTCCTTTCTAGGAGTCACCTTCACTTCACCTATCATAATAAACTCAAAGTACACATCAAATTCGCTGCCTCACATCGCTCATCAAAATACCAAAACAATTACAAGAATATCACAAAACAAAAGAGTCCCAGAAACAAAAATCACAAATACAAGCACAAGTACTCTAAAGAAGAGGAGAGGGGAATATACAACATGACGGTTCTTTTAGGAACTCCGTCAAACCTAGAATGGTGGACTCTTCTTCAACCGTAGCCCTCAAGGGCATGGAGGAGCAAGTCGAACGCGCTACCGACATCGTAGTGAAGGCCCAAGAAGCGCTCGAGCTTAGCCAACCTTACGGCCTCCAAGGAGGAGGCAAGAAGTAGGAATCCCAAGACCCGACATCATCTTCAAAGTCGTCTCCGGGGTTTATCCATCCTACGAGCTTTACCGATCTCTTCCTCCCTAAGCATTGCCTCCAATCACAAGCAAGCTTCATCTCCAAGAAACAAGGCACAAAAAGCGGTTTTGGCCTCACTTCCTCGTTGCACACCCCCACACTTGCCTCAAGTTGTGGTTCCCCATCTTCATCACATGGCCCCACATCATCATGGAGGAGAGGATCGAAACTTCTACCGGCGGTTTCAATCTCTTCCAAACCATCTCTCGGTGTACTAGCAAGGGGCTCTTGATGCTTGTCCAAACTATCGCACAAGGGCAAGTCGAGGCTAACAATTTCACCCAACAACTTCACAAACTCCACCAAACCATCCAACTTACTATCCTCCTCCAATTCCTTACCAAGAATGCCTTCACTAAGGGTTATCTCCTCATTCGTCTCTTTTTGGGTAGACGATTGAGGTTCTTCAAAGCAAACTTCTCTATCAAAGGGAACTACATCGGCGGCTTCGTAATTAGGTTGCTCCTCTCTCTCAAGTGGGCACCCTCCATCTAAATATGATGCTCGGGATAAAGACATTACGGTTTGAACCGATAATGCATTTAAATGAGCATTCCTCGCCTCGTTTACCCTTCGAAGTTGGACCCATAATTCATTTTGTTGTTTTTGAATTTGGGTGGCCATTTCTTGGTTGCTCTTTTACAATTGAAGAAGCGATTGAAACTCCTCCATGTCGGGCAATTGTTGATCATTGGGGTCTTGTAAAGCTCCTTGATAATCTTGATGATGCCCAAGGGGTGGGGCATCATATTGTTGGTAGTGAGGTTGAGGTGATTGGTAGTATTGTGGGTCATGGGGTTCATATTGTGGTTGGGGTGGAGGGTAATATGGTGGGTCTTGGTGGTATTGGCTTCCATAAGATGAACCTTGATTGAACATGGTGGGTTCACAATCATAGCTTGATTAATAGCCACCATGATCGTAGGAGTGATAATCGTTCACTTGTTGGTAGCCATTTTCATAATCTTGAAGATCATACCCGTCTTGATTACCCAAAGAAGCTTGATAGTAGTAGGGGGACGTCATGTCATACCCTTGGTTCATGGAAGAAGAGTGGTAGCTCATATCGGCTCCCGAGTGTGTGGAGTTTAGATCAAACCCCATGCTCGCTCGAAAATCGTAGCTCATACCCGGTTGGAAACCACTCATTCTAGCAACCGTCCGTTAAAGCGGCTCTGAGTTGCAAGGAGAAGATAATCACCACCTCTAAGCACAAACTGTAGACTAAGAACAAACGTGAGAAGTCTAGTGCTTTTTGGGCACTAGACAAGAGAGAAATAAACCACACACACACAAGAAGCAAAAGGAACAAAAAGAGAAAAGAAAACACAAAACACAAAGACAAAGTCAAGCAAGTAGGAAAACAAAGTCTAAACTAGCACCGTCCCCGGCAACGGCGCCAAATTGATGGTAGGGATTCGTCACGTCCCAACCGTCAATGATATAACCGGCTAAACCTAACTAGGGTAGATAGGGCAAGTCGGGTCGAATCCACGGGGACGGTAATGTATAGCCTAGACTAAGGTCGCCCGATGACTAGACTAAGTCAACGAGCTAAACTAAGAATGGTAAGGAGGGAGAAAAGCTAGACTAAGACTAAGTCTAAGGAGAAAGCAAACAAAGGAGAACGGGCTAGGATTAGGTCGGTGTCAAAGCGGTAACGGAATGGTCAAGGAAGAACTAGAGTGAAGGAGGTAGTAGGGTGATCTAGGTTGGTCCGGGCTCTCGCAACTTAGACCCGCCTAGAGGTTCCACCTAGAACCCATCTCGGCGACACACATGACAAACGAGGTTCTAACGTGCTATAGTGGCCTAGGTCGAATCCGGGCTCTCGCTACTTAGATAGACCTAGGGGTCGTCCTCACCGGGCTCTCGCAACTAAGTGAGGGAACCGAACCCACAAACAAACTATTACCCATAAGAGATAGGCAAGAAAAACAAGTATATGCATCTACTAGTCAATCAAGCATTTCAACAAACATGTGATGTGCACCAAACCAAGAGGAAACCCAAATCTTCCACCAACATCTCTAACAAACCCTTAATCACCCAATTAACACCCTAATCACTTTACTAACCCTAGCAAGAACACTAATCTAACATATCTAATCTAGAATTAACAAGAACAAGATGGAATAACAAAAGAAACAAAACAAACATGAAGATACTAGTGAAAACAATGAACTATGACTAAAGATGAGAACTTGATGAAAAACAAAGGATTAAGAGTAAAGAGGAAGAGAGGATTATACCATACTAATAAGAGAATGAAAAGGAAAACACTTGCATAGAAGATAACCCAAATTCATCCACCAAGGTTGTCAAGCTTGAATGGATTCTTCAAGAGATCCAATAATACAAGATTAAACTATGATTAGCTACTAATTACCGACTAATCAACACTAATCTAATCTAATCTACCCTAAAGTAGTCTAGGGTTTAATGTTTAATGAAGTGCATAAGCTTTACATAACAAGGGAAGGGTATATATAGGGTTTAAGAATGAAAGGAGAAGAAAAGAAAGCAAGGCGTGCAGCAGCAGGCCCGTCCCGGCCGAGACGGGGTGGTCCCGGTCGGGACGAGGTCAGTCCCGGTCGGGACGCCACCTTCCCGATTGGGATGGGCTCACAGTAGCCGCACTTCATGCTCCCTTCATCCCGAACGGGATGAGGCCATCCCGAACGGGATGGGTATTTGTAGGCCTCCCTTAAGAGCTCTTTGGTCCCTCCTTGCTTCTCATGGGCTCCCCGTCGATTCTCGGGACTCGGGATCGATTCCAAGGCATCGAGTCATCGTTCCTCTACTCCGTTGGCTCCAAAATGTCTATGTATAGAGTCGGAATCGCTCCAACTCTTCCAAATCGGTCTCGGGAACCTGAAACGAACTAAAGGAAGCATAAGAAGCCCATAAATCGCTCCCAAGAAGCGATTCCACAAGGAAAATGGGACCAAAACATAGTAAAATAGACACTACAAACTACACTTATCATGCGTCGTTGAGTAAAGAAGCGGACTTCCTCTTCCTGAACCATTCGAGAGTAGACAACATGAATCGTGGGTAAAGGCTCGATTCCTAAAATACTAGAACGAACAGTAGCATAATAAGGTTCGAGTCCCATAAGAAATTCACGAACGATGTCAGCCTCCCTCCTTTTACGAAGAACTCCATTGAGTCCGCACTTGCATCTGGTACATGAGCATGATGGAAGAGCATCAAAATCATTGATGATGTCCCATAGTTTTTTCAATCTCCCATAGTAATCCATGATGGGTTCCTCGTTCTTTTGCTTACATTCCACGATTTCGGATTTTAATTGAAAAACTTTGACACCGTTTCCCACAGAGAAACGTTGTCGAATGTTCTCCTACAATTCTTTGGCGATGTCACGGTATGAGATTGTAGATCGTATGCTTGGATCGATAGTATTAAAAATCCAAGCAACAATCATATAATTTACCATCCACCAATCCTCAAGATCAGGAGAACCATCTTTTGGTTGAACGACTTTACCATCGATAGTTGGGACCTCGGAGAGCCACATGAGTGATCTTCGTTTCAGGGCCGTCATTCGAGGCAAGTGCATAAATAGGATTTGAGATATGTGTTTTTTTTTTCGTTAGTCATAATTTTGACAATGAATCAAAAGAAAAGTAGGATCTGATACCATAAAGTAAAATAAGACAATTTCGAGAACGTAATTGTGTAAGTTTTTGTTCTGCCTTTTCATTACGCAATGTCTCAATTATATACAAATTCTTAAGCTTGATTTTTAGCAACGATATCAAAAGATATCAATCAATACTCGTAAAGAAATAAACACCCTAAAATACTCCCTAAAATCGTGTAAACATAATATACACCTAAAAGGAAAATATACAAACAATATTTCCTCCAATATTCGATCATGTCGTCCTCGGGTAAGTGTTCCTTACTCACTTATTGTCGATTTGTGCTTAATTAGTGTGATTGTGGGTCGATTTTGCTTAAACCCTAGAAAACGATTTGGGTATTTTGTTTTTGCTATGTTTCGATGTTTACTCTTGGTCCCATTGTTAAATTAGGGTAAAGTAGATCTTGTGAGGATAGTTATTAGCTTGAGATAAAGCTAAGAGGTGCTTTAATGGCTTCCTATGGATGAAAATTGGAATACTAGGGTTTAGAGGTCATTTTCTCGATTATTCCCATACTTGATCTTTGTAATCTCGCTCAATTAGTATTTGTGATGCTATGGGTGCACATGTTGACTTTTGTGAGTCAGGATGTACTCTAGGTCATTTCTTGAGAGTTTGTGTGGTTTACAACGGACCAAATGATATCGTAACGATGCCGGATTTTCCCGAAACCACTTTTATCATGACCGAGGTTGAAAATATGTTCTAGTGGGTCTTTCGGAATTTTGATATCATTATCCAAAATTTTGAGCTTATTTTGACATGTTTGGGTTGTTTTGACCTGACCCGCAGCTAGAGATGGCACAAGACATCCTGAGGGAGTCCCTACGGCTGGTCCTAGTGGTGAGGCCGCTGGGTCGAGCTTGCTAACTCCCCGGGGGCTCGTAAGCGACGACGGATCGCTTCTTCGCAGCGCCTTGAGCCAGGAGCCGTGGATGAGGCCGATTTTGATCGGGTCACAAGTCGTAGATTGCCTGTGACGGTTGCCAGGAGGACAGATGTCCCTAGACCCGCCGACGAGAGTGAGGAAGCCATTTTTGAGGATCCCGTTTGGGCTTGGGATTGGGACGATCATCAATTACTGATACGCCCTAACTTACACGTCTCTAGCCATGTCATAAACGGCCAGGTGAGTGCCTTGACTCATGTTTATTGGCTCGGGCTTGACTTTAATTTATGCTAGTTTATTTGTTTATGCTTGTGTCATCTCGGCTTGCAGCCCCCAGGTCCGATGAGGACCTTCTCGGGCTTCATGACATGCCTGAAAATTTACTCCCAGAAGCTTAGCCCTACGGCTAAGGAGATAATTACGGGGATGGCTTTGGGACCCTTGATCGGGCACTGGGTTCGGCTAGTAGGTTGCAAGAGTAAGTGCAACCTTATGGTAATTAGAGCAATGGTAGATCGCTTCCACGATACGACCTCAACATTCCATATGTCGTTCGGAGAGGTCGGGATAACTTTAGAGGACTTCGGGGTTATCATGGGTTTGCCTTGGGGTCCCGAGATGATTAGGAGAGCTCCGGAGGGCCCTAGGTTGGATAGGAATGAGGTTAAGGGCTGGATTGGGGACTGTTTAGATCCTTCGGCTTATCGTACGCCTCATGCTTTGGTGAGCTCATATATTACCGACCACTTTGAGAGGGTGGCGGTGTTAGAGGGTAAAGTGCCCAACACGGCGGCGGAGTACGCTCGTCTGTGGTTGTGGTACTTCCTAGGGTCGACCCATTTCTCGGATACGGGCAAGAGGTTTAGCACTAGGATTTTGCCCTTCCTAGCAGACCCAGATCAGCAGGGACGTTTTAACTGGGTGACCGCGGCTTTCGCGGAGATGACCCGCTGCCTACAGGTCATGGTGAGGCTGCAGAGGGTGGACTTCGATTCGGCTATACCCATCGTGGGTCCAGGTCTCCTACTGGAGGTTAGTTATTGTCTTTGTACTTGACTTTTTAAGTTTTGCTAATGGTATTTCGGGTTTTGCATGCTTGGATCTACTCCTATTTCCCACGTTTGGCGCCCGAGACGGTGCACGTTCACCCGGCTAGGTTTCCGGCTGGGATTGAGTGGAGGCTGGCTCAGGCTAAGAGCACGACGAATCATTACTCATCGAAGAATGTACTGGTGAACCAACTGCGCCTCGAGGATGTAAGTTTCCTTCTTACGGTTTGTTTCCTTTGGTAACCCCCAAGGTTAGAAGTTTAAAATATTGGTTTGTTCATGCAGTTCGTGGCCCGTCCTTTGGCCGACTACGAGGGTTTGCCCGAGTACATGAGGGCAGAGTTGAAGCCTAGGAGCTTTAGGAGGATGCTCCTTCCGGCGCTATTTTTCCCGGTGTGGTACTTGGGTGAGAGGTTAGTGCGCCAGTGCTTGTACGAGGAGTTCAGGGTGCCAGTTGACCCTCATCGGACGATGTTTAGGCCTCCGACTACTGCAAAGGCCCGTGAGGATAGGGATGGAGAGGGAGGCTAGCCTGCCACCGTCTCGTGCTGAGTACCTGGTTTTGAGCTTATTTTGGTCTACGGTTTAGTGTTTGATTGTATCTTGAATGGTTTGTTTTTCCTTCAGCTGGCCGATCCGACTGATGTTGTTCAGCCCCCAGACTTCCCCTTGACACTACTTAGGGTTGATGCGCCTGGGGTAGCCTCTACGGAGCCTCTTCCTCTTTGTACTGCGGAGGAGATGGAGGCTGGGATGGAGTGGTGTGATTGGGTGTACCGGGTAAGTTTCGGGATTTTGCCTTGAACTCGGCTTCGAGGTTTGGGTTTTGTTAACTGGTTTGTTTGGTTTTCTTGTCCAGGTTTCGCCAGCTTCCCATCAGCGGTTGTGGCAAGTTGCCAACTGCTTCCGGGCCTACTGACGCGGCCCTATCTAGGATCGGTTGTTAACGATGGATAGGGGGTCAATTAATATTTATATGACTCGCAAATAACACACACACACAAAATGTAGTCGTGGTAAGTCGAGGTCGGTCCACAGGGATGGCGGTGAGAAAATCGAGTAAGAGCGATGCGTTTGGGGTCCAATTGGGGGGTTTTGATTCGAGTCTAAACTAGAATGCGATAAATAACGAGGAATAATCAATAAAGAAAAGGTGTTAGGTGGAGACGGGAATCGAAAATCGGGTTCTATGAGTCTCGGGGTTATGGGTCGGTCACAAAGTCGATAGAGGGAGAATGCCACCTTTCAATTTCTTCACCCAACTTATCTAGATCCCGCTTTCGCGGCAAAAAAGGGTAAGTCTGAAGTCAAGGTAACTCTCACCCCGAGTTTCCCCATATTGATAGGAGTGAGTCAAGGTCGATCTAACCGGCCGGACTAAGTCAACAAAGACACAATAACCTCAAACATGATAAATCAACAAACATGCAACCAAACCACAATTCCTTAATTCATATTACCCAAGATCTTCCTCCCTTAACCCTCTAACAAGTAAACTACTCAAAATTCATGAAGGACACAATAAAAGTAATAACAATGGAGATCACAACAAAAACATGCATAAAGACAAAATGTAAAGGAAATAAAACTAGAACAACGGAGGAAATAACGATCAACAAAAGAAACTACAAAGCGATCTAAGAATAACGCAAGTAAAATCAATGAAAATGATACAATAGTAAAATAGCAATATTAAATCTAATCTAGAGATGAGGGAGAAGAAGAAAAATATACCAACAATGGAGGAAAATACAATAAAGAAGATGAAGATTGCAATAAAATAAGCACCAATCCATCCCGAACTTGGTGGTTAAACTCTGCTGCGGTGACAAGCTTGATGAAGATGACAATGAATTTGTCACTAATCCTTTGATAATCTCCAAGAATCTTCAATAAAAGCGCTAGAAATCCTTCTACAAAGCTTGAATATAAATCTAAGAAGATGGAAATTGATAAAAACTATGAAGATCTACTAGCTTTCTATCTAAGCTATTCTAATGGAAGATGAAGATGGATAATGAAAATTGTATTAAGATGATCTAATGGAGTCTAATGTGCATCTAACTCTATAAATATATATATATATATATATATATATATATATATATATATATATATATATATATAGTCAAGATCAGGTGAGAACTCATACTATGGTGAGAACTGTGAGAACCCTTTACCGCCCTTAGATCTCAGCCCTAAAAAATTGACAGGGTTAGCGCTCATTTCTTTAACATGAGGTAAACTGTGAATAAGTTCACCATATGTAATTAAGTCTATATTAAAGTTACAGATGACATACGTTAAAGTTGCATTTTTTCAGAATTGATATGTAACTATAACATTCAGCTCTTTTATCACTTCAAGTGATAAAGTGCAACTTTAACACTCATCTCGTGTAACTTTAAGCACCTTTTGTGTAACTTTAACACTGGAACTTATGAACTTATAAGAGTTTTTGGCCTTATGTGAACCTATCTCTCTCTCTCTCTCTCTCCCTATCTCTCTCTCTCTCTCTCTCTCTCTCTCTCTCTCTCTCTCTCTCTCTCTCTCTCTCTCTCTCTCTCTCTCTCTCTCTCTATATATATATATATATATATATATATATATATATATATATATATATATATATATATATATATATATATATATATATATATATATATATAAATATATATATATAGAGGTGGGATCAGGTGAGTCCACCTATATATGTTGAGTCCGTGAGTCCCCATCTTAGCCCTTGATTCAAGGTTAGATTAATGGACAAGATTTAATCTCATAATTAAGGAAATAACTAACAAATTTGGTAAATATATCATTTCTCTCTCTCCTCCTTAATTATCTCAATCCAAATCTTTTATCTCTCTTATCAATCTTTTTAAATGTTTTTTCTCTCACACAACAAGTTTTTTCAAAATTAAGTTTTTTTCATTTTCACCAAAAAATCATTATTTTCTTACTGCCATTGTACGTATATTACTATGTTACTGCCATAATCCATAAACTATGTTACTTTAACTCATATAACGTGTTACTTTAATTCATGAACTGCGTTACTTTAACTCATAAAATCTGTTACGTTGTTTAATATATTCTCTTGCAAAAACTATTACTCTAACCCATACAATGTGTTACTCTAATTCATGAACTGTGTTACTTTAACTCATAAAATCTTTTACGTTACATAATCTCTTGCAAAAACTGTTACTCTAACTCATACAATGTGTTACTTTAATTCATGAACTGTGTTACTTTAACTCATAAAATCAGTTACGTTGCATAGTAGTCTCTTGCAAAAACAGGAGTTCCAATTAACAAAAAGAACAATGTTTGTTTTTATTAAGATACTCCAAAACAAAAAGTGGTACAAGGTTCCAACTAAATCAACTCCATTACAATTCCAATGTTTCAAACTTGTTACTCATAATGTCCTACTTATAATTCTGCTTCTTCTTCATCCTTCTCGTTCTCTCCGTCTTCTTCTTTTTCATCTTTTTCATCATCATCTCAGAAGCTTTGATTTAATCTCATCACCGCACAATGGAGGAAACTCTCACCCACATCCCTACATCATTCATGTGGATTAAAGTAACAGATAACAAGAGTTAAAGTAATAGATGAAGTGCATTGAATTAAATTAACAGAGTATGCTTATACACCAGATATAAAGTAACAGAGGTCAGACATTAAAGTAACAGATAGTATGAATTAAAGTAACAGATAATGTTCATTAAAATAACACCAGATATAAGTTAGTGCAAAAAATTCATATAATGATAAAAATGAGAGCATGACGAAGTATCTTACTATTTGATATTGTTTCCTATTTTGAAGTCATCACGTCCCATAATTATAGGAAGTAATATTTTTTTTTTAATATGATGTTACTCTTTGATATTGTTTCCTATTTTGGTGGCAATCACGTCCCATTATTATAGGAAACAATATCTTTTTTTTATTATTTTTTTAATATGGCAGTTTCCTAAACTCTTAGGACACTACAATGCACTACAATAACAGATGAAAAACACTAAAGTAACAACTGGAGTGTATTAAAGTAACACGACATATAAAGTAACAGATGGTAGACATTAAAATAACAGATGCTCTACACTAAAGTAACGCAGTATATGAACTAAAGTAACGCAATATATTGTAAACGTAAAAACTAATAATTGAGTAGCATCTCAACGACTTCCATGGCGATTCCAGTATAAATTACAAAACATATATACTCACCGTTTGTGTGTTCTACGATTTGCATATGAATCTATGATGAATAACACGACCATGAAAACAATATCAACATGAAAATTGACGCAAAACATGAACACAAATTGACGCAAATTAATTAAGATAATGAATAAAAATTGACGCAAAACATGAAAGCAATATCGAAACTCACCATTGTTATACTCGATGAATTGCTTATCAACGGTTAATGAAGATGTCGCGATCATTGAATTCATAGTAACGGAATTTCGAGCACAGATTTGATTGAATGAATGAATGAACGTGATGATCGATGGGAGCGTTTTTTTTTTTAAGGTTTTGATGAACCTGTAACGTGAATGAATGAATGAGGAATGATTGTGATTATGGGAGTTATTGTTTCCTAAAATCATGGGAGTTATTTAGTATCATCTTTAATGGCTCCCACTATTATAGGAAACATAACTTTTTTAGTATCATCTTTAATGACTCCCACTATTATAGGAAACAATATCTTTTTTTTTTATTATTTAGCAATGGCGGTTTCAAATATCCCCATGACTCACTAACGCGTTACAATAACAGACTTTAAGAATTAAAGTAATGTCTTCGATAAACTAAAGTAACATATCATAAAAGTAATAAAAGTTTGTCATTAAAATAACGGACATTCTACACTAAAGTAACACGGTATCTGAACTAAAATAACCCAATACCTTTTCTGTGCGCAGACATCATGTGATTAAAATGCAACATTACTATAGTTCAACGTAGAAAAGTAGAAACTAAAAATTTAGTATCATCTTAATGACTTTCATATCCTTTCAAGTATAAACTACAATATATACTCACAGTTTGTTTTTTCCACGATTTGCATATCAGCCATTGAATGAAAAGTAGAAGCCGGATTGAATGAAAAGCAGCGCGATGAAGACGATTATTGACTGAATGTGTTATTGATTGTGTCGTATTGAAATAAATGGCAGCGGCGCGTTGAAGATGATGAATGATTGAATGTAATTTTGAAGAATGAATGATTGAATGAGCGAGAGAACGATGAAGAAGGTGGTTGAAACGGAATTGATGAAAGAGAGAATGAATGATTGAATGAATGAGAATGTTACTTTACTGAAATATTCACCTTCCTATTTTGGTGGATTCAGTATCTTTTTTTTTTTTTTTATTAAAACAGTGATTTTATCTCGTCCCTTGATCCATCTCCAATCCAACGGATGGGATGAGGACTCAAGGACTCAACACATATATAGGGACTCATTAGAACCCACCTCTATATATATATATATATATATATATATATATATATATATATATATATATATATATATATATATATATATATATATATATATATAGAGAGAGAGAGGTAGGTTCAAATAAGGTCCACAATTTTTTTAAGTCTATATTGAAGTTACAGATGACATACGCTAAAGTTGCATTTGTTCAAAATTGATATATATACAAATGCAACTTTAGCGTATGTCATCTGTAACTTCAATATAAACTTAAAAAAATTGTGGACCTTATTTGAACCTACCTCTCTCTCTCTCTCTCTCTCTCTCTCTCTCTATATATATATATATATATATATACACACACACATACATACAGTAGTTGCTTAATGGATCACTAAACCAAAGCCCAAATCTAACTTTTGCTCAATTGAAATAAAACTTTGCTCTTTGGATCTTCATAGGGTGAAGTTTTGCCCTGCAGATTCTCTCCAATATGGCCGAAATACCGTCGGGCAAAGTTAGCCCGGTCAAAATCTCATCCGATGAAGTTTTGCCCGGTGAACTTTTTTGTCCGAAATGACAATCTGGGGAGGAAACACCGTCGGGAAGTTTCGCCCCGTCGGATCTCATCGGGTGAAACTTCGCCTTATGACTTCAGAGGGCCATAACTCTATCGTTTGATCTTTGATTGGAGCATGTGATATTTCGTTGGAAAGCTAAGAAGATAAGCTTTCACCTCCAACTAGAATCGCTTCGATCTGAGGTCTATAACTCTAGATATATTCATGATTAGTTTGACCTCTCCGGTGAAGATGCCTAATGGACTATAGTTTTGCTCTTTTGCTCAAGGTTTCATCCTTTGATACTTGCACTTTTGCTTTATGGCATGCTTTGGATGATATCCCGCTCCCTTGTGCCCATGTAAGCTCGAACATGCTCTCGGACAATGGATTCCTATCAAAATAGTAGAAAAACTACCCAAAAACACGTAAAATGCACAAGAGAGGTCGCTGGAGTGAGAAAGACTCAAAAAGGTGATAATCGCACCCAAATATCACAAAAACGTTAGGAAAACGAGCCTAGATGGGTGGAAAAACATTCCAAATTTGACACACATCACCTACGCGTCGGTTGTTGCCTTTTCTCGTGATACATTGGGACTTCGATCGGTAAGTAGTGTTTTTCTAGGGACTGTTTTCTAGGTTGATTGTGTCCTTCCCTAAGAGGTAATTGTGTTTGCAGGATATCTCGGACATGGTGGCGCAACTGGAGATTCGGGTGACCGAGCTCGAGGCGTCGGAGGTCAAGCTACTGCAATTTCTGTAATCTCGAGAGAACGAGATCGCTAGGCTTAAGGAGCAGTTGGCTCGTGCTCAGGGTGAGACCTCAACGCAGGGTGAAGCTGGGTTCGGGGCCAAAGTGGAGAGAGAGGCTGAGGCTGAGGGTCAGGCTACGGGTGCTACCGAGGATGTTGGAGGAATTCCCGAGATGGCTACCTTGGATAGGTTGTCGAGCCTGGATGTTACTGAGTCTCCCACCTTTGATCTGGGGGAATTTAGGCTTGGATGATGATCTCGGCGGGCTTGTGCTGACTGTAGTTGCAGCCTCTAGGGGTCCTTCCTAGATCGTAAACTTGATTTATATTTAATTTTGTATATTTTGTATATTTTAGACTTTTAGTACTTTGATTGACTTATTAGTCTTGTGTTTTTTTTAAATGATGACTTAGATGACACGTAATCACTTCAAGTTTGGTTTGTTCACAATTCTGTCGTAGTTTAAGATGTTTTAAATGCGTTGGGATTGCATGGGAGTACGAAAATATTTTTTGGAATTCTTAAAATGCGTTAGTTTGAGCCGGGAGTTGGATCAAGTAGTACGTCTATAAAAATGTTTGACTCGAGACGCGTAAAATACGTAAGAAGCGCTTCATGGCTAAAGTGTTTTGACCGAGTGCGTGTTTGGTGCTGAGAGACGAGTGTAATCGCTTCGATGCTCGTGTTCAAAATGAAATAAAAAGAAAAGAAAAAAAAAAGTTAGACCACTTTTATGTCTTAATGTTAATGCCGTATTAGGCTACAGATGCAAATTGACGATGCCACTTGGGGTTACAACACGCCTAGGTGGGGTAGCTTATCCCCCTAAAAAATAAAAAAAATAAAAAGAACGTCTAAATCCAGTGGATCCGGTGGACGAAACATGTCGTCTGTGTGGTCCTTTCATTCTCACATGGGGCTCGTAATGAACGCTTCGACTTTTGAAAAGAGGTTGAGTGACTTCAGGAGGTCGTTCCTGACGTCTGGGGGGTGCCAAGTGATAACTGATGGGGTAAAGCATGGTTGACAGCATGGGATTCAGGCACCAGGAGGCTAATGGTCAAGGGCATTGACGCGTGAGCCTAGGCGGCTTGATCTTCGGGCGCCTGGGCCTGGATGGCCTGGTCTTGGGGCGCCTGGGCTCGGGCGGCCCAGTTCTCAGTTATGGAAATTTTCCGCAATTTCCTATCTGTTGTGCGATTAAGACTATATATGCGGGTTATGGGCGCTCGTCTTAGACACATTAGATTACCCATAGTGTATTTATAGCTTCCTTGTATTATTTGGAGTCATGTCGGAGTTTGGGAGTCTCTTAACTAGGTGGATGGGTTGTCTTAAGAAAGGTGATCTTGGGGTTTTGCCAGGTGACGGTTTGTCTATTGTTACTGTGCTAAAACAGGTTAAAGTGCAAGATTACTTTTTATTGGCATGTTCTCACTTTTGGGATGATAAGAGCCATGTTTTTGCTTTCTCGAGGGGTAATGTTTGTCCTCTCCCTGAGGAGGTGGATGCTATAGGTGGGTCACGTTCAGTTCGTCCTTGTATACCTATTGGGGGTGATGTTCCCGTGGAACGACTTCGTCATTATTTGGATATCCCCTTGTTAGAGGAGGCTGAAGCTTTCTTTGGGGAAGATGGTATTGACTTAAAGTCGTATATTAAGGCATTTTCACAAAAAGGCTCTCGTGATATTTCACCTTTAGCCCGTAAACGAGCTCTTAGTATTGCTGTGGCATGTTATTATCTTTTTGAAGATGCGTCGGTGCATGAAGGCTGGGGTAGTTCTTGGGTTTTGGATGTTGTGATGGGGATGGGCGATCGCCCTCTTGGCTTATTCTTGGTGAGCTTATTATGGGTCTCAACACTCGCGCACGGATACTTCGTGCTCCCTTTCGAGGCTCTAGGATTATTTTGCAGGTACGTCAGGGTACTACTATCCTTATTCGAAACTTGTCTTAGTTCGACAGTTTGACACTATGCTGTGATTTGTGCAAGTTTGGCTACAAGAGAGGTTAGGTTTGATCGAGCATCCTCGGTCTATTAAGGGTTATAGCTACAAAGGCTTTGCTGGTCGGAGTGTGGTGCGGCTAAGGAACGATAGCTATACCGAAGAGGAATGGCTTTCCCACTTGCGGGCTAGTGGAGGGGTTACCGTTAGGTGGATGATACCGTGGTGGCATATCAGTGGCTATATCGGGCTCCCACTCTCATTACCGGCCGGTGCTATGCAGATATTGTCTTTAAGCGACTGCGTTCATATTTATCTGGATAGTCTTACGCTCCAAATGAGCGCAAGACAAGCCATATCAACGGTTACCGCTAGTGCTACCCGCTCTTACCCATGGAATGAGGATTCTCTTAGGAAGTTCGAAATATCATGGAGGCAAAGGACTATGCACTACATTTCTTTAGAAAATGTTCGACCAACACTCCTGACTCATGCCCAGCGGGAAACTTACGGATATTCGACAACGCGGGACAAGTCAAATGTCAGGAAGACCATGATGCTACAGGATAAGGAGGCAGTACGAGTTGATGTCACTAAGCACTCGACCAAAGGCAGTGTCACCGATCCTAGTACCGTCAATTCATCTAAACGGGCCCAGACTGACAGGACCCATATTGAAAATGTAAGTGAGGAGAGGAAATGGGACTGGCTGGGCTCGCCTCGGGCAAAGATGGTGGAGGCTTGTGAACGGAGGGTCTGTAGTGAGAGAATCGTAGGAACATGCTCGAATGGTAAAGGAAAGGAAAAGTTGGACCGCTAGAGGCCAGTCGTTTAGTACTATGTCGTATTAATTTATATTATGTCGCGTATTAGTACTAGTTTTTGTATGATTTTCCTTGACACATACTCAAATAGGAACT
The DNA here is from genome assembly GCA_958450325.1 of Agrostemma githago. NCBI lineage: Eukaryota > Viridiplantae > Streptophyta > Magnoliopsida > Caryophyllales > Caryophyllaceae > Agrostemma > Agrostemma githago. Next base: position 13,917,416 of record OY288252.1, read on the forward strand.
ATTCTAGAGTTATTTTTAACAACAGACAGTCATTTTATACTACAAGGGTCCTATTTTTATGGCCAGCGAAAGATCTAATATTTTTCGAAAAATTATCAAAAACGGGCGAATTTGAAGGTTATTATCCACGATTTTCGGACAAATTAGGTTCCGAAATTAAATGTCTCCAAATTCGTCTAGTTACTACTCTATACATTGCAGAATGTCTAGGTGCAACAGAAAGTTACATACGGTTTCGTATAGACTCATTTAAAAGACATTCGACTGACTTTCGATTAACGATTGATTCAAGCATAATCTTCGATATACTCAAATAGGAACTATTCTAGAGTTATTTTTAACAACAGACAGTCATTTTATGCTACAAGGGTCCTATTTTTATGGCCAGCGAAAGATCTAATATTTTTCGAAAAATCATCAAAAACGGGCGAATTTGAAGGTTATTATACGTTGTCATTCTCCGAAGTAGTCGGGTAATAGGTGCTCAATGTAAAGGGCCTCGACAAAGGCTTGATTTAATTGATTTTGCATTAATGAGAAGCACTTTTTTTTATTTTATCATTTTTTTGCGGTGGCTCGCAATTCGATTCTTCATTTTGCCCGGAGCGCCCTTTCGGGTTTTCACTCCGTCCTCGGATCACCTTTTGCTCATTTTTGAAAAATAATTTTTCTTTTCTTTTTTTTTTTACAGCTCGCAACTCGATTCTTGATTTTGCCTGGGGCGCCCTTTCGGGTTTTCACCCCGTCCTCGGCTCGTCGTTTATGCTTCATCATAGAAATCACTCGTTAATCGGAATGTAGAGGTGGTTCCGATTTGTATGCAAATCGAGTAATCGATTTTTTTATTTTGGTTGTACCCTGGGAAAGATTGCCTACGTATCCGTGTTTAGACGGAATCAAACCATGTTCGTAGTTCATAAAAATGTGAGCGATTATGCTTTAGACACGTTATGCCATTTATCAATGCGAATTGTTTTTAAGCGTGTATGTATGGGTTTTCACCCTAGCTTAGAGATCAGGATGAAGTCGTTTAGGAGGTTAAGAATAGTAGCGTTTAAGCTGGTTCATGTTGGTTGGGGTTAGAGAATTCTTGAGCGTCTAGGTCGGTAAGGATCACGGCGCCCCCTAATACGGGTCTGGCGTCTAGCGTCTTGACCAGGTACGGACCTGACTAATTCGGTTTGAATTTTCCTCTAGGGTCGACGGGAAGGGGTGCTCTAATGGATTTGACTACCAAGTCTCCCTCGTGTATGTTTTGGGATTTAACGCGCTTGTTAAAGGCTCGTTGTATCCTTTGTTGGTAGGCTTGCACGTTGAACAGTGCATGTATTCTACGCTCATCTAGGAGTACCAGCTCATAATAACGTTTTTGGTTCCATTCCTCTTCGGGATTGTCGCTTTCAGCTAGTATCCTTAGTGAGGGTATTTCTAACTCTATTGGTTGTACGGCCTCGGAGCCGTAGGTTAGGTAGTAGGGTGTGGCTCCGGTGGGAGTTCGGTAGGAAATTCGTTATCCCCATAATGCAAAGGGTATTTGTTGGCCAATCTCGGTAGTTGTCTATCATCTTCTTAAGGATTGTGACGATGGTTTTGTTTGCTGCTTCACAACCCCGTTTGTCTGAAGTCTATAAGGTGAGGAATTGTGTCGTTGGATTTGGTATTTGTCTAGGAGTTTTTGGGCGTCGGCCCTAAAGTGAGTCCCTGATCACTGATGATTTCATGTGGTATGTCGTAGCGGCAGATGATGTTGTTTTGTATGAATTTGACTACTTTTTTTAAGGTCAGTGCGGTATAAGAGGCTGCTTCTACCCACTTGATAAAGTAATCAATGTCCACTAATATAAAACAGTGTCCGCCGGTTCCGGACGGGTGTACTTTTCCTATGATATCTATTCCCCGGTTAGAGAAGGGTCAGAGCGTTGTTGTGGTGTGGAGCGGATATGGTGGTAGGTGTTGGATATTGGCAAATATTTGACAGTTGTGACAGTGACGGACGTGATGCCGGCAGTCTGCCTCTAGGGTTATCCAGTAGTAGCCCAATCTCATTATCTACGGGCTAACAAGTGTGAGCTCATGTGGGGTCCGCATTCCCCGTCATGTACTTCTTCCATGACCTTTTTGGACTGGGTTTTGTTTATGCATCTAAGGAATACTCCATGTGGGGTTCGTTTCTATAAAAACCCTTGGTTCAGGACGTAGTGGGTGGCTTGTATTCTTAGGGCACGTTTGTTTTTAGTGTTTGTATATATCAGGCGGGTATGATCCGTCGGTTTTGAAGTCTAGGATCGCTTTGTACCAGGGTTCTTTGGGAGTGTCATCGGTTTCGATGTTGTGGATATAGGTGGGTTGCTCACTTCTCTCCACACAGATAGGCATAAAGAAAAGGTTATTGGGCATGTTTATTAGTGAGGCTAACTTGGATAGGGCATCAGCGAATTGGTTTTCCTTGCGAGATATGTATATGAAATTGATTTCGGTGAACTCTCGGGATATTGTCTCTATTTTGGTTTTGTATGGAGCTAGGCTTTCGCTATAAACCTTCCAAGTGCCAATGGCTTGGTTGACTACTAGGGAGGAATCTCCATGGACTCTAAGGTTTTTAATTCCTAGTGTTGTTGCGGCTTTTAGCCCTATTAGGTAGGCTTCGTATTCGGTTGCGTTGTTGGTTATCGGGAAGTCTAGTTTGACTGATATAGGTGTGTGGTCGCCTTGTGCGGATATTAAAAGGATCCCTACACCTTAGCCCCTCATGCTCGAGGCGCCATCGAGGTATAGGTCCCATGTCTTGTTGTCGGCGAATAAAATATCCTCGTCATGGAAGGACCATGTATCAGTGGGGGTTTCCTCTATTGGGTTTTCGGCTAGGAAAGCGGCTACTACTTTACCTTTGATGACATTAACGGGAGTATAGGCTAAGTCGAACTCAGCTAGTATAAGGGTCCATCTGGTTAATCGCCTATTGAGGATGGGTTTTTCGAAGATGTATTTGATGGGGTCCATTTTCGAATATACGTACATGGTATGGCTAAGCATATAGTGTCTGAGTTTCTTGGTTGACCACACTAGGGCAGGGCATGTCCTCTCTAGGGGTGTGTATTTTGTTTCATATTCGAGGAACTTTTTACTGATGTAGTAAATGGCTCTCTTTTCCCTGTTAACGGTTTGTGCTAGCATGACTACCATTGTGGTTTCGGTTACGGTAAGGTAGAGGGAAAGGGGTATACCTTTTTTGGGAGGCATTAACACTGGTGGTTGGGCTATTATCTCCTTCATTTTGTGAAAGGCCTTTTGGCACCGGTCATCCCAGACGGTTGGTTCAGTAACTTTGAGTTTCTTGAAGATGGGCTCGCAGATCATGGTCAGTTTTCAAGGTTAAGTCTCATGTTGTATTGGCGTAGGCGTTTGAAGAATTTTTCGAGAGCGGGGACTTGCCCTTCTCGGTTTTGGGATTTGACTATCATATCGTCTACATACACGTTGACTTCTTTGTGCATCATGTCGTGTAATAGTGTGGTAGCGGTTCGTTGGTAGGTTGCCCCGTCGTTCTTAAGTCTGAAAGACGTGACTGAGTAGCAATATGTTCCCCAAGGTGTCGTAAAGGTTGTTTCAGACATATCGTTTTTGGCCATCTTTATTTGGTTGTAGCCGACATACCCGTCCATGAAGGAGAGTAGGCGTGATCGGCGGTGTTGTCTACCAGGATATCTATGTGAGATAAAGAGAAGTCATCTTTTGGGCTGGCTTTGTTAAGGTCTCGGAAATCGACACAAACTCGAATTCTCCTGTCCTTTTTGGGAACGGGGACTATGTTGGCCACCAAGTTAGAGTATTCGGAAACGTGAATGAATTCAGCTTTGAATTGTTTGTCTACCTCCTCTTTGACCTTAAGGGCCCACTTGGGTCGCATATAACGTAATTTTTGTTTTACTGGCTTAAATCCAGGTTTGATCGGGATTCGATGTTCGGCGATGTCTTGGTCTATACCTGGCATGTCTTTGTAAGACCAGGCAAAGACGTCCTTGTATTGTGTGAGTAGGCTTATGAACTGTTCTCTCTCAGTAGGATCTAGAGAGGTTCCAATTTTGAGGCCTTGTACTTCCAGAGATGTCCCAACGTTTATGGATTCGGTATCCTCAATTCTGGCACTCCTAACTCTTGCTTGGCTAATTCCCTTAAGGTTTCAGGTGGGAGGAAAGAGTTGTAAGAGTCATCATGAACATTTATGTTTTGTTCGATATCAATAATGGCATTGCATGTTAAGTGTGACGAGTCGTAAGAGAAAGTATTTTTAATATTAATTAAATCAACCATGTCGAGGACTTTTGACAAGGAGATCATTTGTTCATTTGACAGAGACAAAATTATGGGGATTTCCGAAACAGGCCCCGGTTAATCCTGGACAGACACGGAAGTGGATTGAAGACAGACAATACTAGACTCTTCACCCGTTTCAGACTCAGACTCGGACTCTGTTTCAAACTCGGACTCGGACTCTTCGAACATCCTCTCTTCTCCTGTAATCAACTTGAATCTCCTACCACTCTCGTTGACCCATGTGACGGACTTCCTCCACCCCCTACCTTCTTGGTTCTCGTCAGTATTGACGATAAGGGAGATGCGGTCGAATTGCTTGTCGGTCATGACTATGTTGATTAGCTCGTTGGGATCAGCGGGGATGAGGCGTTCTTCCCCGAATAAGAGGTTGTTAGCTAGACCATCTATACAGAGTGTGGTTTCGGGTTTCGGTGAGTCCGGTGCTGTTTCTGGGATGAAGTGACGATCTTGAAATATTTCTATCCCGGGGTGGCGTATGTCTTCGATGTAGGTTGGTTCGAAAATTCCCATGTAAGGTTCAGTGTCACCTTCCTTTATGAAGTAACCATTTAGGGTTGGGTTATATGGTGAGATTTTGATGCCCTCGGTTTTACGTGTTCGCATGATGGTTATGCGCTCACAAATTTCATCCTCGGTAGCGGGGTACCCGAAACCAATCGTGTGTGTTTGACCAACGGGATCTTGAAATTCAATTGCGGTGTCTGGGTTCCTTCCTAATGATAATCTCGGGAAATGCCCTTGTTGTTTCATCATAAAGTGAATGGCAAGGTTTGAGTATTGATCAAAGTCAGAGGGGGCTAGAGCATGCTCTAATAGGTTTACTATGTGGAATACCCTTAATTTGGTGTCGGCGTCTTCCGTGAGTTGCGAGGTAGTGGCTTTTTCTATGAAGGCTTTCATAGGTGAGGCATGGATGATGACTATTTCACCATTGAGAGGGACTTTCACCTTTTGATGTAAGGTGGATGGTACGGCTTTAAGGGCATGAATCCATGGTCGTCCTAAGATCATGTTATACGACCCTGTTTTGACGTCTAAGACCAGAAAGTCCATTTTTCTTTCTATCGGCTCTACAATGGTATTAACGGTCGCGACCCCCGCGATCGGGCGTCGGGTACCGTCATAGGCGCGTACTCCGGATTTGGTGGGTATGAAATCAGCATCAGATATGCCTAGGGCGCAGGCAGTTTTGAAAGGAATTACGTTTACAGCTGAACCGTCGTCCACAAGAGTCATGGGCACCTTTTTGCCTAAACACGTTACCGTAACGTAGAGGGCTAAGTTGTGTTTCGGTCCAAAGGGTGGGAGATCCTTGTCGGAAAAGGTTATAGGATCTTTTAATTCTTTCGTTTCTTGAAGGACATGTCCTACCATGTTGACGTAGAGATTTGTCGCGGATCCCCACAATCAAACAAGAACCTAACTCTACTAACTGGGTAGCTAGGGTAAGTCGGGTATCGAATCCACAGGGACGGTGAGCTAAATGAAAAGTCTCGGTCTAGTTAAACTATTAGTCGGAGAAAATCGGTTTGGGTTGACTAAGTCTAAACTAATGAATTAAACTAACAAAAAAGAAAAACGGTAACAAATATAATAAAAGGGACTAGGGTCAAGATCAGCAAGGTAGTCTCAGGGGAGTTGTCGGGCTCATAAAATAGACATAAGATAGGCTCTGTCGAGTCTCTATCTACCATAGGACGGTCCTAGCGGGCTCTCGCTACTTACTAGGTCGACCTACTCCAATGAACGCAAGTCTAACCTAAACTCGGCTCTTAATCTTAAGTCTAGGTTAACTAAACTGATTAACTAATCCGGCTAGGACAAGCGAATCATATAATTATAACGTTCATACGGAGATTAATAACGATTAATCAACAATTAAATTAACTCAAGACAAAACCCCAATTAAGACGAACCGAACTAACCGTAACCCTAGAAATTACTACTCAGACATAATTGAAATTAATCTAAAATCAGCTAAAGATTGAAACTTTGATAAAATCAACTAATATGAACTAAATTAAAACTTATAAAATAGATAGAAGACAGAAAAAATTGTACCGAAACGAAGGAGATTGGAACGATGAACAAAGAAACATGTTTAATTGCATAAGGATTGAATCTTAATAATCTAATTAATCTAATCTAAAAAGAAGATAGAACTCCAAAGAGGAATCATGGAGTACGATGTTTTCTTTTCTCTTCTAAGCTACGGCTACTCCTTAATTAATCTCCCTCCACCACTAATCTCCTCCCTATTCTAATCCCACTGCCGCCATCCTTAATCTCCATTCTACTCTCCATTTTTTTTGTCCCCTGCGTGAGTCCATCCTCCTGGCCCCATAAACCTGTCATTTTGCCTTTTACTTAAGTGTTTGGGCCTTCTCCTAGTCATTCAACGGAACCACAATAACATTAGTCTTTTGCTCGGCTTGTTTTTGACCCGTCTTGACTCTTGACTCGTTTCGTCCCTCAATTCTCGTTCCATTTGTACCTGTAAGACAAAAAAAAAAGAGCAGTACCAAAATCTCCGGCATATAACGATTATTACGAAAAACTATAATAAAAAAACAAATTACTAATTAAATACAAAAAAGAGCCATAAGACAATTAAAATACTCAAAATCGTACCGAATAAAAGGTAAAATATAAGGGTAAATTACTACTAAAATCTCACTTATCACATGTCCTCAGGTGTGACTGTCGGGGATATGTTCATCCTTCCTAAGGCTTGGACCAAAGTCATGCGGTGGTTGTAGGAGCTACCTATAAGTTGCCATATGGAGAGGTCAGTTTTGGCCTTTTTTTAATTGTTTGACTATTTGAACTTCATGGGTAGTGATAGGGACATCATCGGCGGTAACGATGTTTTTGATGGTATGGTTGGTGATTGGTATGTCGGTGGCGATATTTTGGTAAGGTCGCCCCGATCTGGTGACGTGGCTTATGTTTTTGGTATGTGAGGTAGTTGGAGGAATTATGACTATTGGTTTGTGGATATAGACGTCGTCGTCATCATCCGCCCACACTCTGTGGACGGTTTGGTCATGTTTGTATTGTTCGTAGTTGATTGTGCCAAATTGAATGTATTACGGGTTCTTGAGGGGGTGAAAGATTCCTTCCTCGATCAGGTTATAACATTACAAGAGGGAAGTATATATAGGGTTACAAGTGGAAAGGAGAAGAAAGGAAACAATGCGGGTGAGCTGTAGCCCATCCCGACCGGGACGGATCATCCCGATCGGGACGGCCTTGTCATCCCGATCGGGAAGGGTTCAACCCGACCGGGACGGACCCACAGTGGCGCTCCTAATCGTGCACCCCTTCCCGATCGGGAAGGCCACTATCCCGACCGGGAAGGGTCTTGTATGCCTCCAATAAGAGCTCTAGGGTCCCTCCTTGTATCTCATGGGCTTCCCGTCGATTCTCGGGGCTCGGGATCGAGTCTCAGAAGCTCGGGATTGGGTCCCAAGGTCTCGGGGTCGATTCCAAGGCCTCGAGTCATCGTTCCTTTATCTCGTTGGCTCCAAAATGTTTATGTATTTAGTCGGAATCACTCCAACTCTTCCAAATCGGTCTCGGGAACTTGAAACGGACTAAAGGAAGCATAAGAAGCCCATGAATCGCTCCCAAGGAGCGATTCAACAAGGAAATGGGACCAAAACATAGTGAAAAGCACTACAAACCACACTTATCAACTCCCCCACACTTAACCCTCACTCGCCCTCGAGTAAGCACATACTAACTACTAAACTAACTGAGCGGGTATTAGCGCACCCTACGCCCTTTCAACTCACGCGAGTACACTTAGAGGAAAAGTGCACTCCGCAAGGCAAGTCGGGTCTTGCGACAAAACCGTGGATGCAACCGGACGCAACACACATAAACAAACAAACACACAAACAAACACATAATCGGTTGCACCCAAAACAAAAGAAATACCGCTTCCCTCTAAAAGCGGTGAAAGAAGCACCGGTTTAGCACTCGAGGTAAGTGACAACGTTCCCAAGCTAGCAATACAAACCAAGGTGAACTAAACCCTAATAGTATGACGATAAAACAACAAAAACGTTGGTAACTTACCTAGGTCCTCCTAACTTTCTAAAAACGTACTACGGGACGATCGGCGGAGTGGAAAGTGAAGAACCACGGTGTTAGTCGACACTGTAGGTAAGTGAGACCCCGCCCCCTTTAGCGTGAGCCGAGAGGGTCGTCCCGTGTCCAAAACCGCCTAACTAGTCCAAGTAAAAAGGTGGAAAACATGCAAAATGAGGGAAGACCGACTAATGCCGCTATCATCCTTCCTCGGGACTCGGTCCTTTGGTAGGCTCTTCACGGCAAAATTCGGAAAAAGGCTTATTTTTGTGGGGATTTCTTTTTGTGAGACGGGTTTTCTTTTGGCATTTTCTTTCTTTTCGACGTTTTTGCTTTGTTTGTTGCCATGCCATTTCTTTTTTTCTTCTTTTCTATTTTCTTTTTGGCTTTTGTGCCTTTTCTTTTTCTTCATTCTTTTCTTTCTTTTTCTTTTCTTTGCCCTTTTTGGCACGATTTGGCCTTTTGGCACTTCTTTGCGTAACAAGAAAGAGAGAAATCAACAAATTGCATTTTATTGTGCGGATATGTGTGAGAGGTAGGTAAATGGGTAAGTCGGGGGTCGCGATCCCTCTTCAAACCCACAAAAAGTGGAGAACTTGGACTAATCAAACAGTCCCAAACACGGTCACTTAAGGGACGAGACTCGGTAACCAAGGCCTTTTCACACCGTGGGTTGTCATAATGGTCAAAAGTGCAAATCCCGTAGTAAATCCCTAGTAAGCTAGGTGGACTCAAGGTAAAGGACCAACGAACTCATTGATTTAGGGTCATTTTACTAGATTAAAGTCCAAAACTCGATTTATACAACTAGGAAGGGAAAATAGACACTCACACTCTAGCCTCTAAACCGGGTTTTCGAAAACCATTTACATACAAGACTCAACTAACACAACACAAAATGAAGACACGACAAAACACAAATATCACCCCTATCTTCCAAACAAATCACCAAATCAACCGCAAGTATGTACAAGCTCCACCCGAGCACACCTCAACACAACTTTCTCCAAACTTCACAAGAAATAAAGAGGGGAAAAAGGGATAGAAGATGCTACTGGATGTCTTCAAAGCTTTCCAAACAATGGTGACTAAGCAACCTACAAGGAAGAGGGAGGCAAAACACACATAATACAAAGCAAAAACACGACACAAAGACACGAAAGGAAAGCACAAAAAAGAAAAATCTTTTTGATTTTTGTGAAAAAATTTCAAATTTTTAGGTATTTTTAAATGTTTTTCGAAAAAGGGAAAAATAAAACTAACTACGATAGAATATCGCTCCCCCACACTTAAATCGAGCCATGTCCTCATGTTCGATCGTAGGGTGCGGAGAGACAAAAGAAAGAAAAAGAAACTGCGAAAATAAAACTAAAAATCAAAAATAAGGTGAAGAAAAGGTAGAAGGTGTCCGGCCGGGATGTAGTCAAGTCACCATGGGCCGAGACGAAAAAAGATATGACTCGAGGGAAGGGGGCAAACAATGAAAAACAAGCAATAAAAGACGGGAAAGTAAGGATAGTTACCCAAACCGAGCGGCTAGTAACTCACTTGCTCCATCGTCTCGATGATCATTAGAGGCTCGTCGCTTGTCTTCTCGGTTGCCATCTCGCTTCACACTCAAGGAGGACTCACGGTCGGGGTAGTAATGGTGTGAGGGGATGGGATTTGATGCGAGAGTCGGTGTAAAGTGGATAGGAAATGGAGTGAGGGCATGACAATGAAGTACATGGGGCATATGATAAGGCTAGGATAGCTAGGGAGGTTGGGAGGGGGCATAAGCCGGTTGGGTGGACTCGATTTGCGAAGAAGAATCACAAAGGGGGAGCAGAGGACCATCCCGGTCGGGAAGATTGATCCCGATCGGGTTACGTCACCCGTCCCGGTCGGGACAGACCCACAGTGAGCTCGAATCTTGGAACACCCATCCCGATCGGGACGGCTCCTTCCCGGTCGGGATGCCACACCCGTCCCGGTCGGGACGCCTCATCCCGGCCGGGATGGGTCTTCTTCAACTTCCACAATCCCAAAAGCTTGCTCCAAGCTTCAAAAACCCGATCCTCGTGCCTACAACCCAAGGTATATCAAAGCCAATCCTCTCTAGGAGCGTTCTCACTTCACCTATCAAGCAATACTCAAACACACATCAAACTCTCTCCCTCACAACGCTCATCAATCAACCCAAATAACAAGAATTCACAAAAATCCAACTAGCTACAAGAAAGAGATATATACAATGAGACGGTTCTTGTGGAACTCCGTCAAACCAAGGTGGTGCTTTCTTCAATCTTTTTCAACAACAATGATCCATTCCATCTCCATCAAGGGCACGTAAGAACAAGTCGAATGCCCTAGCAAAGTCTTCAATGAGGCTCGAAATATAACCGTCCACAAACCAACGCTCTTCATGACCTTGCATTGACGTTCCCGGGGCATCCCGATCTACTAAGTTCAATGGCTTGAACTTGTACTTGCGATCCTTCGGGATATACCCAAACGTCCAACGATCCTCATGTGGCCCCAAGGGAGGCTCATCTTCTTTCTTATCATTGCACTTCAACTTGTCATCAAGCCCATGAGATGGGCGCTCATCTTCCTCACTCTCGGAGTCATCATCATCAAGTACATAAGAGTACTTCTCCAAGCTTTGTCCCGAATCATCCCCTCAATCGACGTCTTCCGTGGCATGGATCACATTACACGTCTCGGTCATAGGCGAAGTGTTGCCTAGGAGGTCGAACACTAACTCTTCGTCGCCTAGTTGAAAGATGATCCTACCCTTCTTCACATCGATCACGGCACCGGCGGTGTGTAAAAATGGGCGTCCAAGGATGATGGGAGTGTTAGCATCCTCCGGCATGTCAACCACAATGAAGTCGACCGGAATGAAGAACTTCCTATTTGTACCGGCACATCCTCTAACATTCCCAATTGTCGGTTAAGAGACTTATCGGCCATTTGGAGTGTAATGGACGTACACTTCAACTCCGTCATCCCTAATCGCTCACAAATGGTGTAGGGAATAATGCTCACACTCGCACCCAAATCACACGTAGCTCTCTCGATCTTGTAATTGCCGATGGTGCATGGGATAGAGAAACTACCCGGGTCCTTCAACTTCGGAAGCGTGGAACCTTGAATAAGCTCTCTCACCACCCTAGTGAACGCTACCGTCTCTTCCTTGTCGATGGACCTCTTCCTAGCCAAGATTTCTTTCATGAATTTTCCATATGCCGGGATTTGGGTAAGTAACTCGGTGAATGGGACATTTACATCCAATTTCTTCACAATACTAAGGAACTTGTCGTATTGAGTGTCCACCTTAGTCTTCATTTGCCTTGATGGGTAAGGCAACTTGATTTGGTACTTGTTTTGATCATTAAGGGTGGACTCTTCAAAGGACACTTTCCTTTTTCCCTTGTCTTTCTCTTGAAGTGGGGGAGGGTTGTCTTCTTGGGGTTTCTCGACCTCCCATAAGACTTGCTCCTCAATTGGATCATCAAAGCTTGACTCTTCTTGATTTGGAGATGCCATTTCCATTGTCAGTTCTTGCATCGGCTCTTGCTCATTAGGATATGGAGGGGAGTCATAAGAGGTACCTCTCCTTGTGGTGATAGCATTTACATGCTCAAATGTCGGTGTTTCACCTTGAGAAGGTAGTTGCCCCTTTTGCCTTGAGGAGCTCCCCAAAGCTAGTTGAGATACTTGAGTCTCAAGTATCTTCATACGGGTATCTCTCATCGCGTTTTCCCCTTGAATATAAGTGAAGAGCTCATGATGGTTTCTTGATATGTCCATTTGACCTTGTTGCATATCCATCAAAGTCTTTTGAATGTCGAAATCCCGAGGTGGGGATGATGGATTATGTGGAGTGTCGGTGATGGCGAGAGGAATGCCATAATCATGAGTAGGAGACCGGCTCCTAGGCTTGCTTTGTTGTTGTTGATTTTGAGTTGCTTGTTGACGGTTCCCTTGGAACCCATGAGAATTACCTTGTTGATGGCCTTGATTGTTGTCATGGTTGCGGTTTTGATACCCTTGAAAATTTTGGTTTCCTTGGAAACTACCTTGATTGAAGTTCCCTTGTTGGAACCCTTGCTTGTTGTTGAAGTTGCCTTGGTTATTTTGCTTGAAATTGTTGAAGGGTCTTTGATTACCCTCATAACCTTGGTAACCTTCATTGTTGTCCCGTAAGGGAGGTGGAACATAAGGACGAGGTTGTTGTTGATGTTGAAGTGTTTGTTGTTGAGGAACTTGATTGGAAGCTTGGTATTGATTAAAGTAGGAGGCACCTTGCTTGAACGCTTGAAAGGCGTTCACTTGCTCAATACTCCCTCTACAATTCATAGGGTCATGACCAACGATTCCACAAGGGTCACACATCCCAAAGTAAGGTGTAGGAGGTGCGAACCCCAAAACATTCACTTCTTGAATCGGTTGATGGTGGGAGGAACTAGTGCCTTGGACTTGGTTGAGGTGGCTTTGGAGCTTCTTGTCAATAGTCTCCATGTGTGTTTTCAATTGAGCTCCAAGGTCAATGCTTAATTTTGTGATAGCATCGACCTCATGCATGCCTCCTCGATGTGCCTTCCTAGGCCTAGAGTATTGCGAATTATGCACCGCCATCTCTTCGATTCTCGCCCAAGTTTGGTCGTCATCGACCTCGGTGAACCTACCGTTGGAGCCCATGTTAAGAATAGCTCTCGAGTCCTCATAAAGACCATTCCAAAATTGTTGCACCAAGAACCATTGTGAGAGTCCATGATGAGGGCACGATCTTACCAAAGACTTAAACCGCTCCCAAGCTTCATATAGGCTCTCTTCATCCCTTTGTTGGAAACCGGTGATGGAGGCCCTAAGCATATTGGTCTTTTCCGGAGGGTAAAACTTTTGGTAGAACGTCAAGGCAAGCTTTTTCCAAGTATCGATCCCCATGGTTGCCCTATCGAGACTCTTGATCCATTGCTTCGCTTTTCCAATAAGAGAAAACGGGAAGAGTACCCAACGAATTTGATCTTGAGTAACCCCGGTTTGAGATATAGCGTCACAATAATCGGAGAAAGTCTCCATATGTTGGTGCGGGTCTTCGGTGGGCAACCCACTAAATTGGTTCCTCTCCACAAGTTGGATAAAATGAGTCTTCGCCACAAAATTCCCGGTATAAGTATCCGGTAATGCACTCGGTCCCGGCAAGACATCTTCCGTAAAAGTGGAGTGAGATGAGAACTTCGGCATTCTTGGATATAAGGGAGGAGATGGTGGTGTAGACGGTGTAGATGTAGATGAAGAGGGGGAACTAGGAGAAGAAGAATCACCAAAAGGGTTGATGAATCCCCCTTCGGCCGTCTCTCGATGTGGATTGTTCAAGCCGGCTCCTTGGGCTTGCCCTTGATGAGTATTGCTTGCACTCGGTTGAGAGATCCTAACCCGATTAATCGTCCGTTGGCGAAAGGCTCGAAAGAGTCTCTCCGGCTCTGGATTAAAGAGATAGAAGTCGCCTCCCCTCCTAGGCATACACTACACACTAGAACAAACGTGAGAACACCTAGTGCTTTGTGGGCACTAGGCAACGACAATAAACAAACACAACTAGAGACAAAGAGAAAAGAAAGCTAAGAAAACTAGAAAAACTAGAAAATATGCACAAGAGAAGAAAGAAGAGCACAAAGAAGGGTAACTAAGTCTAGAAATAAGCAAACTAAGTCTAAACAATGCACCGTCCCCGGCAACGGCGCCAAATTGATGGTAAGGATTTGTCACGTCCCTAGCCAACAATAAAACACCGACTAACCTAGTGGGTAGCTAGGGCAAGTCGGGATCGTATCCACGAGGACGGTATATCAAGGTTTAGACTAGGTCTACCTACAACGAGACTAGATTACCAAACAAACACGAAGAAGCGATAAAAGGAAAACTAATGGTGCAGGAGAAGTATGATTATACTAACAATGCTAACAATGCTAATGATCGAACTAGCAAATAAACTAGAGTAACAATGACTAACTAAGACGATGAACCAAATATGGAAAGGAAGTGGGGTAGGTCGGGTTCATAGGAGTAGAAGGGTAATTGGGGTGATCAAGGGTATAGGTGCCTCCTAATCGCTAGAGTCGGTCCGGGCTCTCGCAACTTAAACCGATGTCAAGGTGGGTCCGGGCTCTCGCAACTTAGACCCTAGTCCGCGCTCTCGCGACTAAACTATTCTCAACATTTCCACAAAATAAGCAATCAATGAGAAGGTGAACACAAGTATGGGAAGCATGGCCACTACAACTCACACAAGCATATCAACAAACACATAGAGTGCCTACAATGTGACTAGCAACAAAGATGTAACCTTTTCCCCTTAATCAACCCTAATCATCCATAATCTACCCCTAATCCCCCTACTAACCCCACAAGATCACTACTCACTCATAATCAATGAAAAACTAACAATCATAAGAGAAAACAAACTCACAAACCAAACATCCATTATGAACATGAGAACAATAACAATAACAATATAAAAAGATTGAAACTAGATTAAATAAACAAGGATTAGAGTAGAGAAGATTATACCAACAATAATATGATGAAAAAGATGAAAACTTGCATTAATGAGAAACCCAAATACAATCCCAAGGTTGTCAAGCTTGGAACAATCTTCAAGAATCCCTTAATCCAAGAACTAATTACAATGATTAACTAAAGATTAAGGAGAGGATTAAACTAATGAGAGTAGCAATAATCTAGGGTTTTAAATGTTAATGGAGGCTTAAACTAGTCTAGGGTATGATAAGATATCTTAACATTACAAGAGGGAAGTATATATAGGGTTACAAGTGGAAAGGAGAAGAAAGGAAACAATGCGGGTGAGCTGTAGCCCATCCCGATCGGGACGGATCATCCCGATCGGGACGGCCTTGTCATCCCGATCGGGAAGGGTTCAACCCGACCGGGACGGACCCACAGTGGCGCTCCTAATCGTGCACCCCTTCCCGATCGGGAAGGCCACTATCCCGACCGGGAAGGGTCTTGTATGCCTCCAATAAGAGCTCTAGGGTCCCTCCTTGTATCTCATGGGCTTCCCGTCGATTCTCGGGGCTCGGGATCGAGTCTCGGAAGCTCGGGATTGGGTCCCAAGGTCTCGGGGTCGATTCCAAGGCCTCGAGTCATCGTTCCTTTATCTCGTTGGCTCCAAAATGTGTATGTATTGAGTTGGAATCACTCCAACTCTTCCAAATCGGTCTCGGGAACCTGAAACGGACTAAAGGAAGCATAAGAAGCCCATGAATCGCTCCCAAGGAGCGATTCCACAAGGAAATGGGACTAAAACATAGTGAAAAAGGCACTACAAACCACACTTATCAGTAAGCCTGTTTTCATTGCCTATATTAATTAGCTACAACCCAGAATAGCCTACCATACCGGGACAGTCGCAGTGAATTTAATTGGAATTACTTCACTATTTGGTCGATATTTGAGATTTCTGGATCTTTTGATTTTAGTGTGTAATATCATTGCTGCGACTTTGCATCGCCTTCCCCCTATTCGAAATTGAAAAAAAATATGGAGGCATGAAAAGAAAAGAAAGAAAAATAAAATGGAATTAGAAAAAGAAGAAAAATTCCAAGAAGGAAAAAAAAAATTATGTTTCTTATTTACACTTCGGGGAATGGTCGAGATGCTATAGCTAGAAGTTGATCATTATTATGAGAATGACAAAATTCCCTCTTATGCTCTTTTGAGTTTTATTTCTAGTTGGTGGCCGGAATCCATAGATGAGGTTTTTGATCGAGGATTTTTATTGTGTAGCTGTGACTACTGGTTTTAGACTCACATTTCCTTACGTGCTTTAAGCACAATCCATTTTATTCCCGCACATATTAGCCACCCTTTGTAAGTTCTTGGCATGTACTATGGTCCTGATTAGTGGAACACATATTTGATTGGGGAAATTGTTTTCATATTCGTTTGCATGCATAGTTCATAAGTCGAGTGAGTGTCTTATTCTTTATTATCTTCACATTTATACTTACTCGTTCTTATGAGTGTCGAGAGACAACCGTAAAGAAATCTGACATCAGTGGTCTCGCAAGATTGAAAATTTGGCAGACAATTGTTTGATTATGGCATAATTATCGATCTCGTTGTTGATGGTAGGAGTTTGTCGTATATCGTACCGATCAAAACAATAATCAACGAACCTAAGCTAGGTAGCGAAGCTAGGGTAAGTCGAGTCGATCCTCAGGGACGGGAGTTCCAAACTAAAGGGTGCTATGGTCTAGACTAAGTTCTAGCGAAACAATGGTGAATGACTAAGATTGATTAATGACTAAACTAAAGTCTATAACACGAATTAAAACGGCAAAACAAGCAATTAATGATCATGAAAAGCGAGGTAAATCAATATAAGAAGAAACTAGGGCTAGTTCGGGTTCATGGATGTAAAGGAGATCAAAAGAAGAAACGGGGGTGCTAGCATGGTTTCGTAGCCTAGGTTACATTCGGGCTCTCGCTACTTAAACGGCCTAGGGTCTCCTCAACACGCTCTCATTGCGCTCCTAGTAGAGGAACCAAACCTATCACCAAACAAAGACATGCAAGAGAAGAAGCAAGAAAAACAAGGAGTGATCGTCTCAAGTCTCACAAGCATTTCATCGAACATGTTGAGTGCAAGGCATTAGGAAACAACAAAAACAACAACTAGCATCACCCATCTCACCCTAATCATCCCTAATCACCACTACAACAGTTTAAGTATTTAGCGACTGAGTTTAGCTACCGTCATCTGTAGCTAAAAAGAGACGTGCGACTGCTAACAGTCGCTAAGCGTTTGTCGCTACAGTTAGTCGCATCTAGCGACTGATTTCAGTCGCTAAAAAAATTCGCGACTGATTTCGGTCGCTAAATTAGCAGCCACAAATTCAGTTACAAACTTCTTCTCGTACGGCTCTAAAACTTCGCAGTTTGATAGCAAGTACAGGTGAGCACGATTTTACTCCTTCTCATCTAATGTCCTCCACCCGCCAGCTGATGACGATCCCTCACCCACCTTACTTTGAAAAATGTCTGGTATGTTGGGGTCAATCGTCGTCTCGGGTGTTTCTAGGTTTAGATTTTTGGCTTTGGTGTTCACTTCTTTCTCGAAATACAGAGAACAGAAGTTGGCTATCTCCTCTGTTAAGTAAGCGTTACATATGGAGCCCTCAACCCTCGCCTTGTTACCAATTTTTTTCTTCAAATGGTTGAGAAATCTATGACAATCAGCAAGCAATTATGTTATTATCAAATTATAGTGTCTAAAGTTAGTTAGTGGGTAAAATAAGTAATTAGTTGAAAGTTCTCACCTCTCAAACGGGTACATCCATCTAAACTGTACCGGTCCTCCCACTTTAGCTTCGTAGGGCAAGTGGACCGGTAGATGCTCCATTGAGTTAAAGAAGGAGGGTGGGAAGATCATCTCAAGTTTGCATAGTATCTGAGGAATTTGATCCTCCAAACGACTCATGTCGTCAATTGTAACTGTCGACGAACACAAATCTCGAAAAAACTGAGATATCTCGGTGATAGGATTCGAAACACTTTCCGGCAGCAGGTGCTTCAACGCCACAGGTAGTAACCGCTCCATGAACACGTGGCAGTCGTGACTCTTCAAGCCTTGGAGCTTCAGGTTCTTAATGTCCACACACCGACTAAAATCGGATGCATACCCATCAGGGAACTTCAGTTTCCCTACCCACTCTAACACGGCCTTTCTCTGAGCCTTATCAAGGCTAAACAATGCCCTAGGCTTGGACCCATCCCGCTTGATATGCATTTTCGGACGGTCACAAATTTTTTTCAAATCATTTCGGGATCCTACGGTGTCACATGTCTTACCCTCTACATCCATGACGGTGTGAATTAGTTGCTCAAAGAAATTCTTCTCAATATGCATCACGTCCAGATTATGTCGGAGTAATAAAGTACTCCAATATGGAAGGTCGAAGAAGATGCTTCTTTTAAACCAACCATTTTTTAATTTCTTAAGATCTTTGAACTCTTGATCGGTCCCGTCCACAGTAGATGGGAACTCTGAAATCATCTCCCAAATCTCATCTCCTTGGAGATGAATCGGTGCCTCATCTAGCACCTCCTCACCCTTCTTGAAAGCTCTCTTATTCTTCCTATACATGTGACCCTCGGGTAGAAACTGTCTATGACAGTCAAACCAACTAACTTTGCTTGATTTACTTAGGTAGAATGCTTTACTTTCACTCATGCAACAAGGACACGCTTTTTGGCAATGCCGTAGACCAACCGCTCAACATACCATACGCAGGAAAATCGTTTATAGTCCACAACAGCGATGCTCTAAGCTGGAAATTTTGTTTCAACGATACATCATATGTCTCCACCCCTACTTCCCACAAGTGTTTCAATTCCTCTATCACTGGTTGTAAGTAAACATCCAACTGGTTTTTGGTATTTTTTGGGCCGGGTACAATGAGAGAAAGGAATATGAAGGGTGGTTTCAGACAAAGCCATGGGGGTAAGTTGTACGGTGTGACCATGACAGGCCAGCATGAGTACGACTTACCGAACTGACCGAAAGGGGCGAACCCATCGGTACACAACCCAAGTCTCACGTTACGGGGTTCCTTTGCAAATTCAGGGTAAATCCTATCAAACCGTTTCCACTCCTCCCCATCACTAGGATGACACATCTTCCCCTCTACACGAGTTTCTTCCTTATGCCACCTCATTTGTTCGGCAATGGTTCTGGTTGCATATAGTTTTTGAAGTCTAGGGGCGATGGGAAAGTAGGTAAGTCGACTAAGTGGTATAGGTTTTTTATGCCTCGCAACACTCTTTCCCTTCCTACCCCTCAAAACAATGTTCCCATCTACACTTTTGTATCTACCCTTCCCACATATCTTACATTCCTCAAGCACGGCATCATCCTTCCAAAAAAGCATACATCCATCGGGACAAGCATCAATCTTTTGATGCGAAAGTTGAAGACCTTTAACAATTTTTTTGGTATTGTAGAATGTTTTGGTCATAATGTTGTCTTTTGGGATGAGTTTCTCAATCAACGCAGCGATACTGTCTACGCACCCAAAAGGTAGGTTATACTCACATTTAAGGGTCACTATCATAGACGCCACTTCTAACAATGTCACATCACACCCTCCATATAATGGCTTCTCCGCATCCTCTAACATATCAAAAAAAGCTTTCGCTCGTGGGTTTGGCTCTTGTGGGGTTGGTTGGTCATCGTCGTTAGTGTAAATGCCCTCATCATTAAACAAATTGCACTCAACCACATCAACAATCATTCCTCTCACCCCGCCCTCATTCTGATCCACCTCAGATTCCTCAACAGCAGATGTCTCACCATGACAAATCCAATAATAATAATTTGGGCTAAACCCATTTGAGATAATATGTTCCTTAATCAGAATATCATCCAAGAATTTGAGGTTCTTACATTTCACACAATGACACCTAAATCTACCCTCTGACGCGTATTCAGGATGGGTTTTAGCGAACTTAAGGAAACTATAACACCCTCTAAAAATTCAGTTCTGGGACGTCGTCTCTTATCTAATCTTTCCTCATACATCCATTTTCGTTCCTGTCGCTTCATTTTTTTATCTAAAAAAATTGAGACAATACCCAAATACAAATTATTTTCTCTTAAGTAATTTACTAATAAATACACACTACTCACATATTTTGTAAAATTCTCAATTCACCTAAACATAGTACTATTTTGCACCTAATCATCCATAATTACGTTACTAAATCGACATAATTGTATTTCAATTCCAATTTCCTAACACATCAAAACAACCAAATTCATTCAACTACATAACCGCAAACCCTAATTTTATACTAACAATCTACCTATTTCAAATTGGGGAACCTATTGGGCGATTAGCATTCTACTACACTAAATATTCCGACAACTAAAAAATTATCCAACCCAATAAATAATTTATTTAAATCTATAACAATAGAAATTAACAAATAATTGAAAATAAATATAGATAGATAAACATACCTTAAGGAAAATAAGAGAATTGAAGAAGAAATAAAGAGGAATGGAGGAGAGGCGCGTTTTAGAGAGAGGGGGGGAGAGATTTTAGAGAGAGAGAGTGAAATGGATGAATGAGCCGGGGGAGGGGGGGTGTTCGTTAATTTAAAAAAATTTCACACCTTTAGCGACCGAAATCGGTCGCGCATATTTTTTTTTAGCGACCGATTTCGGTCGCTAAGTCTCAGATTTAGCGACTGAAATCAGTCGCTAATTAATGAATTTAGCGACCGATTTCGGTCGCTGAGGATAATTTTTTTTTTAAAAATCCGTCTCCTCATCCAGCGACTAATATCAATCGCGCGTTGTACTTTCAATCGCAAAATTAGCTACTGAATTTATCAGTCGCGCGTGATTGGTAGCTATATGAAGTATTTCTTGTAGTGCACACCCAATCCCCCTACTAACCCTAGGGGAAAACTACTCACACATAATTAAAGAACTATCAACACTAACAAGTGAAACCCACAACATAAGAGAAACATTCATAATGAAAGACAATAAGGATTAGGCATAAACAAAGAATAGAAACAAATTAAGACAAGATTAAGACTAAGGAAAAATTAAGGAGAGGAGAAATATACCAACAAATAAGAAATAGAAGGAAAAGAAATGATCTTTGATTAAACCCAACCCAAAGAAATGGAATTCAATGTTGTCAATAGAGAAATCCCCCAATAGGTCTTCAATAATACAAAGATTCAACAAGGATTAAACTAAGATTAAGGAGAGATTAAGGAAGGATTAAGCTAATATACACTAATCTAAGCTAATCTATCCTAAAGTATATCTAGTTTTTTTTAAAACAATACAAGAGGGGGGTATTTATAGGGTGGCATGAATAAGGGAGGTGAAGCGTCGAAGCGGGGGAGACAACAGGGCAATCCCGGCCGTGATGGTAGCTTCCCGGCCGTGATGGGGCCCCGTCCCGGCCGTGATAGTGGTGGTCACGGTCGGGATGGCCTATCTGTAGCCTTCTTCTCTCGTCTTTGCTTCCCGACCGTGATGGGTCTCTACTTGCTCTTCCTAGGCTTCTTATCGATGCTCGGTGCACGGGATGTTCTCAAATGGGCTCCAAGGGACTCGGGATCGAGTCTAAGTCACCGAATCATCGTCGCTTCTCTTCATTGGCTCCATATGCGTCGGAAACGAGACGGAATCGTTCCACTTCTCCATGATGAGCATTAGGAACCTAAAACATGCTAGAAGAAGCGTAAGTAGCCTCGAAACCGTCCTAAAGAACGATTCCTCCAAAGAAAGAGGGACCAATCACGCGAAATAAACATTACAAAACACACATATCAACTCCCCCACACTTAACCCTTACTCGCCCTCGAGTAAGCATGAACTAACTACTAGCTAATAGAAACTAGACTACTAACCGAGCGGGTATTAGCGCATCCTACACCCTTTCAACTCACGCGAGAACACTTAGAGGAGAAGTGCTCTCCGCAAGGCAAGTGAGGTCTTGCGACAAAAAATTGTGGATACAACCGAACACGAAAACACACAAACAAACAATCGGTTGCATCCAAGAAGAAACAAATACCGCTTCCCTCAACAAAGCGGTGAAAGAAACACCGGTTAAGGACTCAAGGCAAGTGACAACGTTCCCAAGCTAATAACACAAATCGATATGGTCCAAACCCTAATAGTATGACAACAAAGCAATATAAATGTTGGTAACTTACCTAGGTCCTCCTAACTTTCTAAGAACGTACTACGGGACAATAAGCGGGATGGAAATGGGATGAACCACGGAGTTAGTCGACACTGTAGGTAAAGTGAAACCCCGCCTCCTAGAGGGTCGTCCCATGCTCAAAAATAGCTCAACTAGTCCAAGTAAAAAGGTGGATATGGTTGCAAAGTGAGGGAATACCGACCATTACCGCTATCATCCTTCCTAGGGATTCGGTCCTTTGGTAGGCTCTTCACGATAACAATCGGTAAAAGGCTTATTTTTGAGGGGGTAAGATTTTTTTGTGAAATGATTTTCTTGGCATTTTTTTTTCTTTCGTATTTTGCTTTTGATTTGTTATGCCATTTCTTTTTCTCCTTTTGTATTTTGTTTTTGATTTATTGTGCCTTTTCTTTTTCTCCTTTCGTATTTTGTTTTTGATTTGTTGTGCCTTTTCTTTTTCTTCTTTCTTTTCTTTCTTTTTGCCTTGGTTTGCCCTTTTGGCTAAATTTTGTATTGTAGGCAATCATTACAACCAAGTATAGAAACCTCGATAAAATGCAACTTATTTGTGAGATATGTGTAGAAGGTAAGGAAATGGGTATGTCGGGCGCGCGCTTTCCTTCAAACCCACAAAAAGGGAGAAAACTTGGACTAATCAAACAATTTCGAACATGGTCACCTAAGAGGACGGGACTCGGCAACCAAGACCTTTTCACTCCGTGGGTGATCAATAAGCAAATCCCGAAGTAAATCCCTAGTAGACTAGGTGGACACAAGGTACAGAGCCAACGAAACTATTGATTTAAAGTCATTCTACTAGATTAAAGTCCAAGAATCGATTCGTGTCACTAAAAAGGAAAAGTAAACACTTGCGCACTAGCCTCAAAACCGGGTTTTCGAAAACATTTTCTACACTAGACTCACAAACCATACAAGACAAAACAAAGACGAAAGAAAATGAGACAAACAAAACAAAACAAAATAAAACAAACACACACAAAAATAAACAAACACCACCCCAAACTTTCCAAGCAAGCAACCGCATCTACCAAAAGCTCCAAAAAGCTCCACCCGAGCACATACCATCACAAATTCTCCTCCAAACACCAAAATGGAAAAAGAAGAAAGAGATAGAAGGATATTACCGGATGTCAAGAGCTTTCCGAAACTCACGGCGATCAAGCAACCTACAAGGAAATGGGGAGGCAAAACACACACAACACAACAAATATACGACACAAAGACATAAAAGAAAATGACACAAAAGAAAATCTTTTTGGTTTTTATGAAAATTTTCAAATTTTTAGGAATTTTAAATTTTTTTCGAAAATACTACAAAAATAAAACTAAACTAGACTAAGATATCACTCCCCCACACTTAAACCGACCAATGTCCTCATGCTCGATCGGTAGTGTGTGGAAGACACTAAAAAAAAGAAAAATAAGGAAATTAAAATGAAAAACTAAAATAAAAGTGGAGAAATGGTAGAATGTGTCGGGCCTAGGTGTAATCAAGTCACCTAGGGCCGAGACGAGAAAAGATATGGATGGGGGAAGAAATAAAAAGAAGAAAATAAAAGGAAATGGGAGGGGAGGCCTAGGTGTAATCAAGTCACCTAGCCCCGATTCCGCCCGATTCCGACTAAATTCTACCAAAAGGAAATAAAAATAGAGAAAAAGTGAAAAGAACTTGTCAATTTGGATTTTCAATGGATTCTCGATGTAGTCACGTCATCAAGAATCGGGAGCAATAACCAAAAAGGCCCTGAGGGCCGCCAAGACACCAAAAGCATAAAAGGAAGGGGAATAAACAAATAAAGGCTAAGCAAATAAAAGACGGAAAAGAAAAGAGAGTCGTGCCTACCAAACGGTTAGCAACTCAACAATCTTCATCGTCTCAATGATCATTTTCGTCACTTTGCTCGTCTTTGTCATCGATATTCCTCCTCCTCATAAATGTAGTCTCAAGTTTAAGTATCGGGCTTGCATTGGTGTAATGAGGTTGGGATTTAAGGGGAAACTCAGAGTTTAGTGATGAGAAGATAAGATGAAGGTGTATAAGTGAAGTGTAAGGATGAAATGATAAAGGTAAAGGTGAGTAGGGAGGTTGGGTGGGGGTGCAAAGTGGTGGGATGGGGCTTAAATGAAGAAAAGAAGGCGAAGGTTCCTGGCTGGAACCCATCACGGGCGTGACGGCGGCATCACGGCCGGGAAGGCCTCATCACGGCCGGGATCAAGTGGCTCACGGGCGGGAAGCGACTCCAGTAAGCTGTCTTTTATGGCACAATTTGTCACGGTCGTGAAGGGTTCATCACGGACGTGACACCTCTCTAGTTCTTCATTCTTCTTGATTATCTCAAGCCTTCCACCCTAAGACCAACTACGGGATAAAAATCCCGTCCCCAAAAGCTTACAAAAAGCTCAAAAACTGACTTCCTCCACCAAGCTTCCAAACTTCTATCATCAATAACTCTTCATAACTCTTCATCTTCACTTCCAACCTATCCACCAACTCAATAAACACAATCAAGAATCCCTCCCTCACCTCACTCAAGAAAATTCCAAATGACAAGAACTCCACAAAACATACAAAGCCTAGAAACAAACAAATCACACAAATACAAACACAAAAGCTCAAAAGAAGAGGAAAGAGGAATATACAACATGACGGTTCTTGAGGAACTCCGTCAAACCAAGGATGGTGGATTTTCATTCTTTGTTACTATCATCGTACTTGATCCCATATCCCTCAAGGGCTCGGAGGAGCAAGTCAAAGGCTCTAGCAACATCTTCATGAAGGCTCATTGAGTACCCAAGCCAAGCTATCATGAATAGCTTCGAAGTCGGAAGCGGGAAGCGGTCTTCAAATCCATTATGCCCGGGTTTCTCATGATCTCCCGGGTCTTTCCACCCAACAAGCTTTACCGACCTCTTCATCCCTAAGCACCGTCTCCAACCACAAGCAAGCTTCAAATATTTAACATGAGGCACAAAAAGCGGTTTCGACCTCATTTTCCTATTGCACATCTCCATATCTTCTTCAAGTTGTGGATCCCCATCTCCAAGCCTCAAGACATCACATGTCCTCATATCATCTTGAAGGAGAGAATTGAAACTTCTACCGGCAGTTTCAATCTCTTCTAAACCAAAGTTTGGCTTACTTGCAAGAGGCTCATGATGCTTTTCCACATTTTCGCACAAAGGCAACTTAAGTTCATCAATTCCATCCCACGACTTCACAACTCCTATCACCTCATTCAACTCATCCCAAAGTTTTATATCCTCAACAATAGGCTCATTAGAAGCGGCATGAAGGTCAAGAAGAGGGCAAGTGAAGGGGATTGAAGGTTCAACGAGAATGGAAGGAGGTAGACTCTTGGATTTCCTCTATTATATCGGTGTTTTCATCACCCAAATTAACCTTGAGTCCGTTGTGTCCAGTTTCAACAAGGTCAAGGGCAACTTCACTTTCTTCTTGAGAAAAGACAAGATGAGACCCAATTGTGTTTTCATCAATGAAACTCTTCAAATGCCCACCAACCTCATCCAATTCTTCACTAGCAATGCCTTCATCAAGGATCATTTCCTCATTCGTCTCATCTTGGATAGACAATTGAGGTTCTTCATAGCAAGTCTCGCTTCTCAAAGGGATTTCATTAGCGGCTTCATTATTGGGTTGTTCCCCTTCCCCAAATGAACATCCTTCATCAAGTTGTGAAGTTCGAGTTAAAAATATTAAGGTTTTAGCCGCTATAACATTTAATTTAGCCTTACATGCCTCGTTTTCCCTCTATGAATCAAGGTGATGCCATGATGTCTCCTAACTACTATCAAGCTTCAAGGGGTAATCAAGAGACTAGTGGGTACGAGTTTCAAGGACATGGAAACGGCTTCCAACAAGTGAATGCTTATCAATCCTATGATCACGGTGGTTACTACTCAAATTACCATTGTGAACCCACGATGTTTCATCATGGTTCTTCATATGGAAGTCAATCTCCCCAAAACCCACCATATTACCCATCACCTCAACCTTATTATGAGCCCCAAAACCCACAATACTACCAATCATCTGATAAGTGTAGTTTGTAGTGCCTATTTCGTAGTGTTTTGGTCCCATTTTCCTTGTGAAATCGCTCCTTGGGAGCGATTTATGGGTTACTTATGCTTCCTTTAGCTCATTTCAGGTTCCCGAGACCATTCATGAAGAGTTGGAGTGATTCCGACTCAATACATACACTTTTTGGAGCCAACGAAGTGAAGGAACGATCACTCGACGCCTTGGATTCGACCCCGAGACCTTGGGACCCAATCCCGAGCCTCCGAGGTCCAATCCCGAGTCCCGAGAATCGATGAGAAACCCATGAGAGGCAAGGAGGGACCAAAAGGAGCTTAAAGGAGGCCTACAAGTTTCAACCGGGTCGGGATGGCCTCAACCGGTCCCGGTTGAGAGGCACAAACAAGGAAGCTACTGTCTGAAGCTCTTCCCGACCGGGAGCAGGTCATCCCGTCCGGGACCGACCCCATCCCGACCAGGACCACCTCATCCCGGCCGGGACGGCCCAGTGGCAGCTCGCCTTTGTTTTTACTCTTCTCCTTTCCACTTGGAACTCTATATATACTCTTCCCTTGTTTTGTTTAGGGGGGATACTTCATTAGACATGAAACCCTAGACTACTTTTAGGTTAGATTAGCTTAGATTAGTGTAGATTAGCTTAATCCCTCTTTAATTACTCCTTAATCTTAGTTTAATCTAGTTAGTAACTCTTGTATTATTGGAATTCTTGGAGATTCCACCAATCTTGACAACATTGGTGGATGTTTTGGGTCATCTTCTATAAAAGTGTTAATCTTTTCCATTCATATAGTTTGGTATAATCTTTCCTTTCTCTTTTCCCTTAATCTTTCATATTTAATCAAGTTTTCATCTTTGTTATTGTTTGTTGTTCATCTTTATTTATTCTTCATAATGGATGTTATTGTTTTTGTGTTTGTTACTCTTGTTCTTGTTAGTTTTCCTTTAGATATGTTTGAGTAGACTCTTGCAAGGGTTATTAGAGGGATTGGATGTAATTAGGGATGATTAGGGTGAGATGGGTGGTATTAGATGTTGTTTTTGTTGTTTCCCATTTACCTTGCACTCCACATGTTTGATGAAATGCTTGTGAGACTAGAGATGATCAATCCTTGTTTTTCTTGCCTCTTCTCTTGTATGTGTATGTTTGGTTGGTTGGTTTGGTTCCCTCATTAGTATCGAGAGCGTGGTGAGGACGACCCCTAGGCCGATTACGTAGCGAGAGCCCGATCGGCGGAACCTAGGCTACGAAAGCACGCTAGTAACCCCGTTTCCTTCTTTTTATCTCCTTGACATCCATGAACCCGACCTAACCCTAGTTTTCTTTCTTATTGTTATCCTTGCTTCCTTTAGTCATTAGTTACTTGTGTTGTCTTCCTTTTCCATGTTTTAGACCTTAGCCTAGTCATTAGCCTTCCCCTACATTAGCTTGTCTTGAACCTAGTTCCAGACCGTAGCACCCATTAGTCGAAACGCATTTCCGTCCCTGTGGATCGACCCAACTTGCCCTAGCTACCCTAGTTAGGTTCGTTGGTTATTATTTGGTGGCGGGATCCACGGCAAATCCCTCCCATCAAATTGTCACCCCGGCCGGACACATTCTACCCTTTCTTCACTTTTCTTTTTGATTTTTAGCTTTATTTTCGTAGTTTCTTTTCTTTTCTTTTGTGTCTCCACACACTACGATCGAGCATGAGGACATTGCTCGGTTTAAGTGTGGGGGAGCGATATTCTAGTATAGTCTAGTTTATTTTCTTAGTTTTTTTTCGAAAAAATCTTTAAAAAAAACCTAAAAATTTGAAAAAATTTCACAAAAATCAAAAAGATTTTCTTTTGTGTCTTTTTCTTTTGTATCGTTGTGTCGTATTTTTGTTTTGTTGTGCGTGTTTTGCCTCCCTTTTTACTTATAGGTCGCTTAATCACCGCTAGCTTTGGAAAGCTTGCAAGACATCCGGTAACGCCTTTCTATCCCTTCTTCCTCTTTATCTCTTGTGGAGTGTGGAGGAGATTTGTGATGTTGTATGCTTGGGTGGAGCTTTGTGGAGATTTGTGGATGATTGGTTGCTCATTCGGAAATTAGGGGTGGTGTTTGTTTTGTTTATGTGTTTGTTTTATCTTGTTTTGTTTTGTTGCCTTTTGTCTCTTTTCCTTTCGTTTTCGTCATGTCTTCGTTTTGTGTTGTGTTAGTTGTGTCTTGTGTGTAATAAAAGGTTTACGAAAACCCGGTTTAGAGGCTAGTGTGCAAGCGTTTACTTTCCCTTTCTAGTAGTGTGAATGGAGTCTTGGACCTTAGTCTAGTAGAATGACCCTAAATCAATGATTTCGTTGGTCCTTTACCTTGAGTCCACCTAGCTTACTAGGGATTTACTGCGGGATTTGCACTTTTGACCATTATGACCACCCACGGTGTGAAAAGGCCTTGGTTACCGAGTCTCGTCCCTTAGGTGACCGTGTTTGGGGTTGTTTGATTAGTCCAAGTTGTCCACCTTTTGTGGGTTTGAAGGGAAGGCGCCGTCCCGACTCACCCATTTACCTACCTCCTACACATATCCACACAATAAATTGCAATTTGTTGAATTCTCCCTTTCTTGTTACACAAAGAAATGCCAAAAAGCCAAATCAAGCCAAAAAGGGCAAAGAATAGAAAAGGAAAGAAAATGAAAGAAAGAAAGAAATGAAGAAAAAGAAAAGGCACAAAAGCCAAAAAGAAAATAGAAAAGAAGAAAAAGAAATGGCATGGCAACAAACAAAGCAAAAATGTAAAAAGAGAGAAAATGCCAAAAGAAAATCGTCTCACAAAAATAATCCCGACATCTCAAAATAAGCCTTTTACCGACTATTATCGTGAAGAGCCTACCAAAGGACCGAGTCCCTAGGAAGGATGATAGCGGTAGTGGTCGGTCTTCCCTCACTTTGCAATATTTTCCACCTTTTTACTTGGACTAGTTGGGCGGTTTTAGACATGGGACGACCCTTTTGGCTCATCGCTAAAGGGGGCGGGGTCTCACTTACCTACAGTGTCGACTAACACCGTGGTTCATCCCTTTTCCACTCCGCCGATCGTCCCGTAGTACGTTCTTAGAAAGTTAGGAGGAATCTAGGTAAGTTACCAACATTTTTGTTGCTTTATCGTCATACTATTAGGATTTAGTTCATCTTGGTTTGTATTGCTAGCTTGGGAACGTTGTCACTTGCCTTGAGTCCTAAACCGGTGCTTCTTTCACCGCTTGTTTGAGGGAAGCGGTATTTGTTTTCTTTTGGGTGCAACCGATTATGTGTTTGTTTGTGTGTTTGTTTGTTTATGTGTTTCGTGTCCGGTTGCATCCACGGTTTTGTCGCAAGACCTTACTTGCCTTGCGGAGTGCACTATTCCTCTAAGTGTACTCGCGTGAGTTGAAAGGGCGTAGGGTGCGCTAATACCCACTCGGATAGTTTAGTAGTTAGTATATGCTTACTCGAGGGCGAGTAAGGGTTAAGTGTGGGGGAGTTGATAAGTGTAGTTTGTAGTGCCTATTTCGTAGTGTTTTGGTCCCATTTTCCTTGTGGAATCGCTCCTTGG
The DNA here is from genome assembly GCA_958450325.1 of Agrostemma githago. Classification (NCBI taxonomy): domain Eukaryota; kingdom Viridiplantae; phylum Streptophyta; class Magnoliopsida; order Caryophyllales; family Caryophyllaceae; genus Agrostemma; species Agrostemma githago. The sequence continues at coordinate 13,947,225 of OY288252.1, forward strand.
GAGCGATTTATGGGTTACTTATGCTTCCTCTAGCTCGTTTCAGGTTCCCTAGACCGTTCATGAAGAGTTGGAGCGATTCCGACTCAATACATACACTTTTTGGAGCCAACGAAGTGAAGGAACGATCACTCGATGCCTTGGATTTGACCCCGAGACCTTGGGACCCAATCCCGAGCCTCCGAGACCCAATCCCGAGTCCCGAGAATCGATGAGAAACCCATGAGAGGCAAGGAGGGACCAAAAGGAGCTTAAAGGAGGCTTACAAGGCTCAACCGGGTCGGGATGGCCTCAACCGGTCCCGGTTGAGGTGCACGAAAGAGGAGCTGTTGTGAAGAGTCCATCCCGACCGGGATGAGCCCAGTTCAGCCCGCAATTGCATTGTTTCATCTCCTTTCATTCTTGTACCCCTATATATACTTCCCGCTTGTATTCCTATGGGATGTTAGACATTACCCAAAAACCCTAGCATAGTTTAGCATAGATTAGCATAGATTAGTGTAGATTAGTCGGTAATTAGTCCTTAATCCTAGTTTAACTCTTGTATTTTGGGAATTCTTGAAGAATCCAACCAAGATTGACAACCTTGGTTGATGTATTTGGGTTTTCTTCCATTTATGCAAGATTTCTTCTTTTCATCCTCTCTAGTATGGTATAATCTCCTTTTCCCTTCTTTTTATCTTGTTTATTCATTCAAGTTTCAATCTTTGTTCATAGTTATGCTTATTGTTCATTGTTTTCACTAGTTTCTTTATGTATGTTTGATTCTTATGTTGATTCCTCTTGTTAGTGTTAGTTTTAGGTTAGATATGTTTGATTAGATTCTTGCTAGGGTTATTAGGGTGATTGGTTGTGATTGTGGATGATTAAGGGTTATTAGTCCTAAGGAGAAGAAGGTTTTGAAAATTGATTGTTTTGAAAAGGGGTCCGAGAAAAGTCGGTTGAGGGCCCAATTTCCGAAAAAATGAAAAAGGTATTGGGCCACGGGTTTTGAAAGTTCGAAATGCTTTTCGAGTTTTGAATTGGGCAGCATACCGTCTAGAAAATAGGCTATTTTGAGTAAAATCATAAGTCCTAAATTCGGTATGTGTCCCGGGTTTTGAAATGGAATAGTTCGAAAAAGATGCAATTTTGAAAAATTGATGGTTTTTTGAAAACGACTCAGAAACCAAGTACCACGTAGTCACACAAGCATTATAACGACGTCATGTATGCTCTATACTAAGTCTCGGTCGGTCTATAGAGGGTCTATACCAGTGTACATAGTCTAGACGTTGATCGGGACGGACTTCCTAAGTCGAGTTGATCTTAGAACATGCCGCGAAACCCACTCGAATCGACTATGGACACCTTTTGACATATCCATATTGGAGTACATCAACGATATAGTGGGACGTCGGTCGCGAGTACCGGCCCGGGAAAATATGGGTTATGCATGAACCGTAGAAATAAAACGCGTATTGTATTCGTCAAACGATTTCTATTCGAGTCTCACCCTGAGGATGCCGATGGTAAGTCACGCATCAGTTAATCCCCAGCGGAGTCGCCAAATTGTGGACATGACGTAGGTCCACCCCGACGCGGCCACGCGCGGGTTTTGGTAGGCGAATGAATCTCCATATGAGAATGGATCGAATTGAAATTTAGGTCTATGTGGAGTCGCCACCGAATTTTGTGGTTATTCGGAACCATTCAAGCCCACTCTATGTCGTAGTGGTCCGTATACAAAATACGGCCCATTTCCGATGTCAGAGTTTATTGGGCTCGTCCCTTTGCATTGCGATACCGATACGACATTATCGGATATCGTGTATGGAATGACTCTCGTGCGCCAACGGTTTCGGGCATCCGGAAACCGAGGTTCTGAGTAAGGGGTGAGGGTACGTGTTGGGAAGCCCACAAAGGACACCCAACCCCGCCCGCACATTAGCGGCCTCTACTAAGAATTCGAATGACTTACAATACGCGCGTTAGTAAAACGAGAAAAATGCTTATGCAAACATTGTTTTTCCTAGGCATGTGAATGAAATTGAAAAGAGGGTTTCTATGTCAATTTAATGCAATTTAATTCTACGTTAATGTGGAATTTTAGCATGTGGGTTCATTTAGTACAATAAACGAACAATAATTAAATTGACAAGAGAAATAACAAACGCGTTAGTAACGATGTAATACCATAACAACTAATAACGGTTTGTGCAAATATGAGATGAGATGAAAAGATGCAAATATGAGATGTATGTTTTGAAAAGGTAGTAATACACATGATTGACTAAACACGTGTTGACATGAATCATAAATTACTACCGAGTTTTGAAAATAGAATAATCTACGATTTATTGTGTTAATCGTTATGGGTCACTCGATCGAGTGGTTGATGGACTCGATCGAGTGGACCTGTAAAAGACGATTCTGCTTTGCGTTATGGACCATACTCGGCCGAGTCATTGACCGACTCGGTCGAGTACATGGCCACTCGACCGAGTCACTGTGAGACTCGATCGAGTGGGGGTCGTAATTAACATTCTGACTCGATTTTAGGGTGTCACTCGATCGAGTGGCTAAAGCACTCGGTCGAGTGGCACCTGTACGAACTTGGTTCGTTTGCAATTTAATTGTTGATTTTGAAATTGCTTTTGATTTTTGATAATTCGACGGTTTTACCGAATCGGACATAAATATTGCACAATTTATGTTCGACTTGGTTTTTTATAAATCGCGAATTTTGTTGAACCGAATATAAATATTGTTGAATTTATACCCGATTCTAAATTTGGAGTACTCGTTGTATCTCATATTCGATTATTTGAATCGATATAGGATATTAGAGTGAAATAGAAAAAATAAATTAATTTTAGTCGCTTTAAATTAATTATCGTGATATGAACAAATCACGTTAATTAATTCATGTGACCTGATTGTTAGATTCGATATCCAATTATGGAATTGGTACCGAATCTAAAATCGACGCTTTACTTGAATAAAAAAGGACTTGATTCCCTCGACTTCTCCGACATCGAAATAAATCCCTAGGGATTGTGATGTCGGATCCGTGTCAACGGGTTTCGACCCTTATTAAAATTGATTTTAAAAAATTGATGAATGCAAGATTAATGATGATGACTACAAAAAAAATAAAAAAAATAAATTATTGTTTAAGTTAACTTATTTCAATAATCAAACGATCGGGGTGATGGGATAAGCGACCGACGACGCGTGTGCAGTACACTTGTATATGCGGTTTTCCTTATCCCACCATCACTCACGTTCGACACAAATCCATAAGTATTTTAATGTTTTGATGTTAATAGTATTATCGATATTATGACGCGACAAACAAAATAATAAAAAAGACGAAAAAACGCGAAAAGGAGGACGAAGATGACGAAGAGAAAAAGGGAAGAAAATAGAGGGTTTTGACACCCTCAACCTACATGTTGTTGTCTCGGTGCGGACTCGTAACCGTGGCTTCAACACAAGAGTCTTCGAGGTTTTATGTAGGTTCAGTTGTGGTGGCTCGGGATTGATTCCTAAACTAGGTTTAGGGTTTCTTGCTAGTGTAGAATTGCTAGGGTTTGATTAGGGTTTGTAAAAGACGTAGTATGTGTGTGTATGGTTGCTCTAGGGTTTCTTGAGGTTGCAAAAAGATTTTTAGGGTTGTAAAAGGATGTGTAATTGTGTTGCATGGGGGTTGCTTATATAGGCATGGCTAGGGCACCGGTTTAGGGTTACTCGACCGAGTATGGGGCTAACTCGGTCGAGTGGCCCATGAAGCCTGCCGTCGGGCTTGAAACAAGCCCACTCGATCGAGTGGGTGGGTCACTCGATCGAGTGGTCCAATCGGGTTGCACGGGTCCATTGTTTTGGACCTTGACTTTGAGTTTGATGGGTTTTGTGTTTGACTTGGACTTTTGATGATTGTATGGCTGTTTTGTGTGTCTCGGAAACGATTTTGACCGGGGTTGTCCCAATCGCGAAAAGTCGGTTTTAATTCCGGTGTCGGTTTTGGCCCAAATTAGTCTTGTTTGACTCGGAATGATCCACTGGGCCTGGATTCGAGGTTATTTTTGTGAGATTTGTACTCTGTAAGTGTGCTAGCCAGCGATTAATGGACTTGAGCCCGTATCCGAGCGCATAGAAACACGTTAGCGTCCGATCATCATCGGGTGTTTTTTTGGAAACTGCCATAGACACTTGGCGGTCAAAATGCGGGTGTCTACAGAGCCCCCACTCTGACTGAGGCTTGGACAAGGCGAAAGTCAGAGTAGCTACCAAGCCCGTTAAGACCTGGTAGACTTCCGGTCGGGTCGTTTATAGTCCATTAGACTCGCGTTAAGGGCTCGCCAGCCATAAGGCAGAAATCATACCTGCGCTGGATGATCGTATTCTGTGGGGAATTTGGGCTTGTCGCGTAAGTCCTGGGTGATCCTGTGTGTTGGCCCATCCCGTGATTTCCCGGAAAATGCTGCTGGGGAGATTTGATGACTTGCACGTCTTTGCTTGAGTCGTACCTGTATAAGTCAGGTAAAAATGCATGCAACACGTAGGTAGTAAAATGACTCGTGCTGGGGAAAATGACTTTTTGAAGTTTTTGAAATTTTGAATTTGAAATCCTGAAAGCAATCACGAGCTAGGTTTTCAAAATGGAAAGGGGTAGAAAAGAAATTCGCAGTTTAAATAGACTGAAATCTGACCTTGTCGAAAAAGATCTTTTTTCAAATGGCTAAATTTTGCAAATTTCAAAGTGGAATCTGAAGAGAGGGACCTACCGACAGACTCGACTCTGGATACGACAGGACGAGTTGACTGACACGGACTGGACTCTCTAAGGATTGGACCGTGATTCGGTAGGGTATTTGGCCGCCTAACAAAACTCTTAAGTCGCGCTATCCCGTAGCCTAGGCGAGTGGCAACACGGTCGCACATCGAAATGGGATAGATATACTATGGGGGGATTGAAGTAGCCTGTAATGAGATTGTGTTAGTCCGGTGCCCTTTTCCTATTTTAGGATACTTTTCCAAAGTGGGTGATGCCTCGAGTTCTGACAGATTCTTGTCTTTGACTGAGCCGAGTACTAGGACACACTACAGAAAGGAGGATAGATTTTGAAAGTATTTATCTGGATTTTGTGAGTGGATGGAGGTCTTCTGTCTAAGAGAAGCCCCCGGGACAACGAAGCTAGCTGTTGAGAACATGATGGTGTCGTGACCGAAATAATGACGCTTTTTGAATGTGTGTCAACGTGGGTGGTTGTGCCTCTGTTGAAAGGCTGCCTACGTATTCACATGTAGTGAAATCAAACCATGCCGTAGTTCAGTGTCGGAAGATGTATTATGGTGCCTATTCTAATAGGACTTTGTGTGTAACTAGCCATAATGACGGTGTAGGCTAGGTGCGTTCCCAGTGATGTCTTGATCAAAAGGGCTTGAATGATTAGGATATTTATCATGTGACTGTGAGCGTTCTCCGGGATAGCCCCCAGAGGTGGTGTGCACTATTTGGGCATGTTCTATGCCAACTGCAAGTTAAATTCCCGTGTTTGGGGTTGGTAACTGATTGGGACGGGATTTTAACGAGTTTTGCTCTCGGGGATTTTAACGAGTTTTGCTCTCGGGATTTTAACGAGTTTTGCTCTCGGAATTTTAACGAGTTTTGTTCTCGGGATTTTAACGAGTTTTGTTCGCGGGATTTGATGTATTTGGGAATGTGGTGCTAGGAAGTAAATGGCCTTGATGACTCGAAATCTGGAGCTCGGTTCTGTGGAGCTAAGGCTTCGAGAGCCAGTTTGATAATGAGGTAAATGGCCTTGATAACTCGAAATCTGGAGCTCGGTTCTGTGGAGCTAAGGCTTCGAGAGCCGGTTTGATAATGCGGGATTTGGTTTTGATGTCTGGCCCTTAATTGTTAGGGGTATGCTATGGAGCTTGAATCCTAGAAATTCCGGGCTGTCTCTGGCCTGGGTCTCGGGAAGGTCTTGAGGGTTGTAATGTGGGAAGGCTGAGTGTGGTGTTAGCTGACCAGCTTGATTGTTACTCCCCTATTGGATGGCATGGATAATTTTGAATTTGACCGTACCACGGTCAAAGGATTTTCACTTGAGTTGACCGTTGACCACGGTCATGGGTATTGATAATTTTGACCGTACCCTGGTCGTGGGGCTTTCACTGGAATTGACCGTTGACCACGGTCATGGGTATTCTGAATTTTTTTGATGATGGCCTGCTTTTTTTGTTTTGGCCTTTTGCTTTTTTTTTTCATGGACTTTCGATTTTTTTTTTGTCTAGTTTTCTTTTTTGATGGCCTTCTTTTTGCTTTGGCCCTTTATTTTCTTTTCTTTTTTTTTTTTTTTGACTTTTGATTTTTTTTTTGTCCAGTGCTCTTTCGTTTTTTTTTACCGGTCAGACTAACACCTAAGGTAGGGATTGGTCAGTCTTATTGGAGGGGTGTTTTATTGTGGGAAATGGGCTTGCCTCCCGTCTTGAACCCAAATCAGGAGATTACCTAGATTTGTCATAGGATTCGATACCGCTCCTGCTACGGGTAGTTATGTGGTTTTTCTATACCAGACACGGAGTAGGTAAAAAAATAAAACACGGGCTCGGTTTCCTGCAGTCATTATAGATGTGCCTATAGTCACGTGCGTGTGCTCACAGTGTATGATGGTGTTCATCATGTTCTCGGAAACACGTAATGAAAGTATATATGAGAAAGAATATTGAAAGCTGATTTTATTGAATTTTGAAAAGGAGGACAGAATACGACTGACTCTGACTCTGACTTTGACTTTGAAAGAAATGATACATCCTAGACTCGGACTCAGACTCAGACTTAAACCAAATCTGGACTCTCGGATGATGTTGTCATTAGTCGTCGGCTTCTAAGGACTCGAGTTGATGTCCAGTATAGCCTTCAGTAGAAACTTCACCCAGATCTTCCTTGTGTCGAAGATCGTCTTCAATCCTAATGCCCATTTCGGTAAGTACGGAAAAGTTTGAAATGCCGGCATACCTAAGATGGACGCGGTAAGAAGGTAGGAGGTTGTTATGAAGGCCTCCACTAGTGTCTTCTCGTTGGGCTTGTTTACCAACTTTACACTCTCGACCCTCCATCTTTGAAGATATTTAGTGAACCCTTCTTTGGGCTCTTGGGCCATCATTTCCAGAGTACGCATTGTAGTCTGGATTTCGATATTATCAGCGTAGTTCCGAGCGAACTCCGTTGCCACGTCATCCCAAGTCGGGTATTTCTTGGAATCGAGCCTGTAGTACCAGGCTTTGGGGTGCTTCTGGAGGGAGGAAGGGAATAAGTGCTTAAACATGGTGGACTTCACCCCTTGGACCGCCATGAAATCTTTGAAAGCCCGGATGTGATGGACCGGGTCTCCAGTACCCTCAAACATTGGAATTCCCATAAGGTTGAGGTTGGCAGGTAGCTCGTCATTCAAAGGTGAGTAGGAACGAGCATTTTCAGTGTGGATTGAATTGTTCGTCGACAGATGAACCTGTTCTTCGAGCCTGCGAACAGCGCTGATTAGCTCAGCTATGGGCCCAGTGGGCTCAGATCCCTCAACTGGGGCCGTTTTCTCCACGGCGCTTAGGCGGGTGGATAAAGTCGCTTGGTTAGCCTGGATGGCGGCCAGTTGGGTCTCGATCTTGGTCAGAGCGTTTTTCAATTCGTCCATCTTGCGTTGGCGTCTGATTTCGGGTGGCCTGTTTGTAAGAACACCACGTAATCAGAAAGGTTGCTTCGGGACTCAAACTCACCAAGGCATAGGAAATAGCGCAAGAGGAGGGACGGCCCCAGTTTGACTCGGGTTAGACTCCCCTAAGACAAATGTGTAGGGTACGATTCTCGGAGTGACATATGATTAAATACTCCGTCGGAGAATAGCTCCCAATGTGAGACTAAGGACTTAGATGGTGTGGTATCTAAGTGACTCAAAGGTGGGTTATGTGAGACACGTGTAAGACATGACCCTTAGAGCAACCGTGATTGATCGCCCTGCTAAGGGGTAGTCCCCAAGTGGGATTGAAGATTTTGTTAAGACTCGAGTGTGGGACGAGTGACCCTTAGACGTAAGGACCGTGAACCTTTTGTTATAGGGCTATGCCTTGTAAAAGGTTGACTCGGAAAAGACACCTAGACGAGTGACTTGTGAAAGGTGGGCCTTCCTTAGGATTCGCCTATGTGGGCCGAGTCCTGCTCGAAGGAAGGTCCACGTGAGATATTTCTCAGACTTTTGGACTCGATTGTTTAGACGGACCCTCCTTTGTAGGGGTTTGTCCTACGTAGGTGGGCCTTGCCTTAGTCTAATAAGGCGGACTGGGAGAGGGAAGAAACCCGTGATGTAAGATCGACAGAGTTTCGAAGCTAAAGACCTTGACAACTTAAGACGCAACCCGACACTGCTAAATATGGGAAGTCCTAAAGAGAAGAAGGTTTTGAAAATTGATTGTTTTGAAAAGGGGTCCGAGAAAACTCGGTTGAGGGCCCAATTTCCGAAAAAACGAAAAAGGTATTGGGCCACGGGTTTTGAAAGTTCGAAATGCTTTTCGAGTTTTGAATTGGGCAGCATACCGTCTAGAAAATAGGCTATTTTGAGTAAAATCATAAGTCCTAAATTCGGTATGTGTCCCGGGTTTTGAAATGGAATAGTTCGAAAAAGATGCAATTTTGAAAAATTGATGGTTTTTTGAAAACGACTCAGAAACCAAGTAGCACGTAGTCACACAAGCATTATAACGACGCCATGTATGCTCTATACTAAGTCTCGGTCGGTCTATAGAGGGTCTATACCAGTGTACATAGTCTAGACGTTGATCGGGACGGACTTCCTAAGTCGAGTTGATCTTAGAACATGCCGCGAAACCCACTCGAATCGACTATGGACACCTTTTGACATATACATATTGGAGTACATCAACGGTATAGTGGGACGTCGGTCGCAAGTACCGGCCCGGGAAAATATGGGTTATGCATGAACCGTAGAACTAAAACGCGTATTGTATTCGTCAAACGATTTCTATTCGAGTCTCACCCTGAGGATGCCGATGGTAAGTCACGCATCAGTTAATCCCCAGCGGAGTCGCCAAATTGTGGACATGACGTAGGTCCACCCCGACGCGGCCACGCGCGGGTTTGGGTAGGCGAATGAATCTCCATATGAGAATGGATCGAATTGAAATTTAGGTCTATGTGGAGTCGCCACCGAATTTTGTGGTTATTCGGAACCATTCAAGCCCACTCTATGTCGTAGTGGTCCGTATACAAAATACGGCCCATTTTCGATGTCAGAGTTTATTGGGCTCGTCCCTTTGCACTGCGATACCGATAGCGACATTATCGGATATCGTGTATGGAATGACTCTCGTGCGCCAACGGTTTCGGGCATCCGGAAACCGAGGTTCTGAGTAAGGGGTGAGGGTACGTGTTGGGAAGCCCACAAAGGACACCCAACCCCGCCCGCACATTAGCGGCCTCTACTAAGAATTCGAATGACTTACAATACGCGCGTTAGTAAAACGGGAAAAATGCTTATGCAAACATTGTTTTTCCTAGACATGTGAATGAAATTGAAAAGAGGGTTTCTATGTCAATAAGTGGAATTTTAGCATGTGGGTTCATTTAGTACAATAAACGAACAATAATTAAATTGACAAGAGAAATAACAAACGCGTTAGTAACGATGTAATACCATAACAACTAATAACGGTTTGTGCAAATATGAGATGAGATGAAAAGATGCAAATATGAGATGTATGTTTTGAAAAGATAGTAATACACATGATTGACTAAACACGTGTTGACATGAATCATAAATTACTACCGAGTTTTGAAAATAGAATAATGTACGATTTATTGTGTTAATCGTTATGGGTCACTCGATCGAGTGGTTGATGGATTCGATCGAGTGGACGTGTAAAAGACGATTCTGCTTTGCGTTATGGACCATACTCGGCCGAGTCATTGACCGACTCGGTCGAGTACATGGCCACTCGACCGAGTCACTGTGAGACTCGATCGAGTGGGGGTCGTAATTAACATTCTGACTCGATTTTAGGGTGTCACTCGATCGAGTGGCTAAAGCACTCGGTCGAGTGGCACCTGTACGAACTTGGTTCGTTTGCAATTTAATTGTTGATTTTGAAATTGCTTTTGATTTTTGATAATTCGACGGTTTTACCGAATCGGACATAAATATTGCACAATTTATGTTCGACTTGGTTTTTTATAAATCGCGAATTTTGTTGAACCGAATATAAATATTGTTGAATTTATACCCGATTCTAAATTTGGAGTACTCGTTGTATCCCATATTCGATTATTTGAATCGATATAGGATATTAGAGTGAAATAGAAAAAATAAATTAATTTTAGTCGCTTTAAATTAATTATCGTGATATGAACAAATCACGTTAATTAATTCATGTGACTTGATTGTTAGATTCGATATCCAATTATGGAATTGGTACCGAATCTAAAATCGACGCTTTACTTGAATAAAAAAGGACTTGATTCCCTCGACTTCTCCGACATCGAAATAAATCCCTAGGGATTGTGATGTCGGATCCGTGTCAACGGGTTTCGACCCTTATTAAAATTGATTTTAAAAAATTGATGAATGCAAGATTAATGATGATGACTACAAAAAAAATATAAAATAGACGAATTATTGTTTAAGTTAACTTATTTCAATAATCAAACGATCGGGGTGATGGGATAAGCGACCGACGACGCGTGTGCAGTACACTTGTATATGCGGTTTTCCTTATCCCACCATCACTCACGTTCGACACAAATCCATAAGTATTTTAATGTTTTGATGTTAATAGTATTATCGATATTATGACGCGACAAACAAAATAATAAAAAAGATGAAAAAAACGCGAAAAGGAGGACGAAGATGACGAAGAGAGAAAGGGAAGAAAATAGAGGGTTTTGACACCCTCAACCTACATGTTGTTGTCTCGGTGCGGACTCGTAACCGTGGCTTCAACACAAGAGTCTTCGAGGTTTTATGTAGGTTAAGTTGTGGTGGCTCGGAATTGATTCCTAAACTAGGTTTAGGGTTTCTTGCTAGTGTAGAATTGCTAGGGTTTGATTAGGGTTTGTAAAAGACGTAGTATGTGTGTGTATGGTTGCTCTAGGGTTTCTTGAGGTTGCAAAAAGATTTTTAGGGTTGTAAAAGGATGTGTAATTGTGTTGCATGGGGGTTGCTTATATAGGCATGGCTAGCGCACCGGTTTAGGGTTACTCGACCGAGTATGGGGCTAACTCAGTCGAGTGGCCCGTGAAGCCTGCCGTCGGGCTTGAAACAAGCCCACTCAATCGAGTGGGTGGGTCACTCGATCGAGTGGTCCAATCGGGTTGCACGGGTCCATTGTTTTGGACCTTGACTTTGAGTTTGATGGGTTTTGTGTTTGACTTGGACTTTTGATGATTGTATGGCTGTTTTGTGTGTCTCAGAAACGATTTTGACCGGGGTTGTCCCAATCGCGAAAAGTCGGTTTTAATTCCGGTGTCGGTTGTGGCCCAAATTAGTCTTGTTTGACTCAGAATGATCCACTGGGCCTGGATTCGAGGTTGTTTTTTTGAGATTTGTATTCTGTAAGTGTGCTAGCCAGCGATTAATGGACTTGAGCCCGTATCCGAGCGCATAGAAACACGTTAGCGTCCGATCATCATCGGGTGTTTTTTTGGAAACTGCCATAGACACCTGGCGGTCAAAATGCGGGTGTCTACAGAGCCCCCACTCTGACTGAGGCTTGGACAAGGCGAAAGTCAGAGTAGCTACCAAGCCCGTTAAGACCTGGTAGACTTCCGGTCAGGTCGTTTATAGTCCATTAGACTCGCGTTAAGGGCTCGCCAGCCATAAGGCAGAAATCATACCTGCGCTGGATGATCGTATTCTGTGAGGAATTTGGGCTTGTCGCGTAAGTCATGGGTGATCCTGTGTGTTGGCCCATCCCGTGATTTCCCGGAAAATGCTGCTGGGGAGATTTGATGACTTGCACGTCTTTGCTTGAGTCGTACCTGTATAAGTCAGATAAAAATGCATGCAACACGTAGGTAGTAAAATGACTCGTGCTGGGGAAAATGACTTTTTGAAGTTTTTGAAATTTTGAATTTGAAATCCTGAAAGCAATCACAAGCTAGGTTTTCAAAATGGAAAGGGGTAGAAAAGAAATTCGCAGTTTAAATAGACTGAAATCTGACCTTGTCGAAAAGATCTTTTTTCAAATGGCTAAGTTTTGCAAGTTTCAAAGTGGAATCTGAAGAGAGGGACCTACCGACAGACTCGACTCTGGATACGACAGGACGAGTTGACTGACACGGACTGGACTCTCTAAGGATTGGACCGTGATTCGGTAGGGTATTGGGCCGCCTAACAAAACTCTTAAGTCGCGCTATCCCGTAGCCTAGGCGAGTGGCAACACGGTCGCACATCGAAATGGGATAGATATGCTATGGGGGGGATTGCAGTAGCCTGTAATGAGATTGTGTTAGTCTGGTGCCCTTTTCCTATTTTAGGATACTTTTCCAAAGTGGGTGATGCCTCGAGTTCTGACAGATTCTTGTCTTTGACTGAGCCGAGTACTAGGACACACTACAGAAAGGAGGATAGATTTTGAAAGTATTTATCTGGATTTTGTGAGTGGATGGAGGTCTTCTGTCTAAGAGAAGCCCCCGGGACAACGAAGCTAGCTGTTGAGAATACGATGGTGTCGTGACCGGAATAATGACGCTTTTTGAATGTGTGTCAACGTGGGTGGTTGTGCCTCTGTTGAAAGGCTGCCTACGTATTCACGTGTAGTGAAATCAAACCATGCCGTAGTTCAGTGTCGGAAGATGTATTATGGTGCCTATTCTAATATGACTTTGTGTGTAACTAGCCATAATGACGGTGTAGGCTAGGTGCGTTCCCAGTGATGTCTTGATCAAAAGGGCTTGAATGGTTAGGATATTTATCCTGTGACTGTGAGCGTTCTCCGGGATAGCCCCCAGAGGTGGTGTGCACTATTTGGGCATGTTCTATGCCGACTGCAAGTTAAATTCCCGTGTTTGGGGTTGGTAACTGATTGGGATGGGATTTTAACGAGTTTTGCTATCGGGGATTTTAACGAGTTTTGCTCTCGGGATTTTAACGAGTTTTGTTCTCGGGATTTTAACGAGTTTTGTTCTCGGGATTTTAAAGAGTTTTGTTCGCGGGATTTGATGTATTTGGGAATGTGGTGCAAGGAAGTAAATGGCCTTGATGACTCGAAATCTGGAGCTCGGTTCTGTGGAGCTAAGGCTTCGAGAGCCGGTTTGATAATGAGGTAAATGGCCTTGATAACTCGAAATCTGGAGCTCGGTTCTGTGGAGCTAAGGCTTCGAGAGCCGGTATGATAATGCGGGATTTGGTTTTCATGTCTGGCCCTTAATTGTTAGGGGTATTGTGGACATGACATAGGTCCACCCCGACGCGGCCACGCGCGGGTTTGGGGAGGCGAATGAATCTCCATGAGATGGTCAAATGGAAATTTAAATCGAAGTCGGAGTCGCCACCGAATTTTATGGTTATTCGGAACCGTTCGAGCCCACTCTATGTCGTAGTGGGCCGTATACAAAATACGGCCCATTTCCGATGTGAGAGTTTATTGGGCTCGTCCCTTTGCATATCGATATAGATGCCGACTTGGGCGGTTAATCGTATATTGAATGACTCTCGTTGCCAATGGGTTCGGAAATCCGGAAACCACGGTTCTGAGTAAGGGGTGAGGGTACGTGTTGGGAAGTTCGTGAAGAACACCCAACCCCGCCCGCACATTAGCGGCCTCTACTAGGATATCGAATGACTTTTGAATACGCGCGTTAGTAATACGATGAATGATATGCAAACATTGTTTTCCTAAACATGCGAGGAATTGAATGGGTTGCTAAGTCGATTTAAGGCATGCAAAATTGTTAACGTCAAAGTTGAATTTAGCATGTGAGTTCGTTTTAGTATAATAAAACAAAAGATGAAATAAAGATGAATTTGCTACAAGATGAACAAACGAGTTAGTATCGATTTGTGTAAAATAATATAGCAAATATAATAAACGAGATCGAGAAAATAAATATTAATCGAAATCTGAAAAATATTAAAAAGACGCTGTTTTGTATAAAAAAAAACGATGTTCGAAAAATAATGAAAAGCGAGAAAATAGAGTGTCCGGCCGCGCGGCTCGCCCGGGTCATCGGCGGGTCGCGTGGTGGCCCGTTTTGAAATCGATTTTTGATGATTTTATTAAATCGCGTACTAATATTGTCTAATTTGCACTCGACTTAATATTTTCGATATTCGTTATATTTAATAGTTGACTACAAAATCAATATCAAATATTCGGAATGGTTTTAGAAAAGATATAAGTTTTGTAATAGTTTCGTAAAAGAAATAATAAAACGAACAAAGAAGCTAAAAAATAGACCCGGGTTCCAGGCTCGTGCGCGAGTCGCCTGGTAGGGCGCGCGACTCGCGTACGAGTCTGTCCAATATTATTTTTTTGTTCGAAATCGTTGATTCTTGATAAATCGCGTACAAATTAGGAATTAATTTATACTCGATATTATGCTTTCGATATTTGTCGTATCCGATATTCGATTAGGAAATCGATATCGAATATTCGGAATAAATAAAAAGATTTTGTAAAAAATGATTTGAAAAAAAGATGTAACGATTTTTAATATCGTCGAGATTTTAATATAATTCTTTTAATACGATATTCGACTAAAAAGCTGATATCATGTTTTAAGAATGTTCGTTAATATGAAAATAATTTTGTTATTATCGATATTAGAAAAAAATAAAATAAAAAAAGACTCGACGAATGGAAAAAAAAACGACTCGACCCGTATGTAGAAAAAAACGAGAGAAAGAGAAGAAGGAAGAGAAAGAGATCGGGTTTTGTGCACCCTCAACCTACATGTTTTAGTCTACTCGGATTAGGGCTCGTCGGAACGTGGCTTGGGCACTTGGAGCGTCGAGTTTATGTTGGTGAGGTGGTGGTGGTGCGGTTTAGGCGCGTGTCGGGTGAAGGGTTTCGGGTTCAACGGGCCGGTTTTCCTTCGGGAATATTATCGGTTTTTCGATGTTTATTTTATGCTAGTAATTGCTTGAATGTGTTGATGGGTGTATGTATTTCGTTGTTGTTTTATAATTATTCCATGTATTTTTTCATATATTTTTTCATATGTATTGTGTTGTGTGCAAGGGGCTATTTATAGGTGATTCCCGACCTTGGCTAGGAGAGTTTGAACTACCGCTTAGGATAGGAAACGTATGAGTTTGAGAGGCATGAGAATTCCGCTTTCTTGTCAAAAAAGAAAGGGGAACGGCTGGTTTGTAGCTTACTCGGCCGAGTGTCCTAGCTCGGTCGGGTGTTTGAATCGGTTTTTGGATAGGAAATGCAAGAGTTCGAAAGGAATGCAAAGTCCGTTTCTTGGTGGAAAATCCAACATTTCGGCTGTATGAGGAGGATTTTCGGCTGGTGTAGGTGTTTTGGCCGAGTATTATGTGCTCGGTTGATATCCGATTCAGTTTCCGGATAGAATTCCTACTTGAGATCGAATCCTATCCTTAAACGGATTTGTTTAATATTTTAAGAAGTTGATTTTTTGTAGGATTGAAGTGAGAACCAGCCGTGTGAGGTGTCACGGCTGACTCATGTGTCTCGGGAAAATCTTTGACCGGGTTTTGACTCGGTCGTAAAAAGACGGTTTTACCCCTGGTGCCGGAATCGACCCAAATTAGTCTTATTTGACTCGAAACGACCCACTGGGCCTGATTTTGAGGTTGGTTTTGTGATATATGTACTCCATAATGAGCCCAAGCCAAATGCCAATGATTTTGAGCCCGTTTCTGAGTATTTAAAGCACGTTTGCGTCCGATCATCATCGGGTGTTTGTCGGGAACTGCTATAGACACCTGGCAGTCAAAATGTGGGTGTCTACAGGTATGCTATGGAGCTTGAATCCTAGAAATTCCGGGCTGTCTCTGGCCTGGGTCTCGGGAAGGTCTTGAGGGTTGTAATGTGGGAAGGCTGAGTGTGGTGTTAGCTGACCAGCTTGATTGTTACTCCCTTATTGGATGGCATGGATAATTTTGAATTTGACCGTACCACGGTCAAAGGATTTTCACTTGAGTTGACCGTTGACCACGGTCATGGGTATTGATAATTTTGACCGTACCCTGGTCGTGGGGCTTTCACTGGAATTGACCGTTAACCACGGTCATGGGTATTCTGAATTTTTTTGATGATGGCCTGCTTTTTTTGTTTTGGCCTTTTGCTTTTTTTTCATAGACTTTCGATTTTTTTTTTTGTCCAGTTTTCTTTTTTGATGGCCTTCTTTTTGCTTTGGCCCTTTCTTTTCTTTTCTTTTCTTTTTTTTGACTTTTTTTTTTGTCTAGTGCTCTTTCGTTTTTTTTTTACCGGTCAGACTAACACCTAAGGTTGGGATTGGTCAGTCTTATTGGAGGGGTGTTTTATTGTGGGAAATGGGCTTGCCTCCCGTCTTGAACCCAAACTAGGAGATTACCTAGATTTGTCATAGGATTCGATACCGCTCCTGCTACAGGTAGTTATGTGGTTTTTCTATACCAGACACGGAGTAGGTAAAAAACTAAAACACGGGCTCGGTTTCCTGCAGTCATTATAGATGTGCCTATAGTCACGTGCGTGTGCTCACAGTGTATGATGGTGTTCATCATGTTCTCGGAAACACGTAAGGAAAGTATATATGAGAAAGAATATTGAAAGCTGATTTTATTGAATTTTGAAAAGGAGGACAGAATACGACTGACTCTGACTCTGACTTTGACTTTGAAAGAAATGGTACATCCTAGACTCGGACTCAGACTCATACTTAAACCAAATCTGGACTCTCGGATGATGTTGTCATTAGTCGTCGGCTTCTAAGGACTCGAGTTGATGTCCAGTATAGCCTTCAGTAGAAACTTCACCCAGATCTTCCTTGTGTCGAAGATCGTCTTCAATCCTAATGCCCATTTCGGTAACTACGGCAAAGTTTGAAATGCCGGCATACCTAAGATGGACGCGGTAAGAAGGTAGGAGGTTGTTATGAAGGCCTCCACTAGTGTCTTCTCGTTGGGCTTGTTTACCAACTTTACACAATCGGCCCTCCATCTTTGAAGATATTTAGTGAACCCTTCTTTGGGCTCTTGGGCCATCATTTCCAGAGTACGCATTGTAGTCTGGATTTCGATATTATCAGCGTAGTTCCGAGCGAACTCCGTTGCCACGTCATCCCAAGTCGGGTATTTCTTGGAATCGAGCCTGTAGTACCAGGCTTTGGGGTGCTTCTGGAGGGAGGAAGGGAATAAGTGCTTAAACATGGTGGACTTCACCCCTTGGACCGCCATGAAATCTTTGAAAGCCCGGATGTGATGGACCGGGTCTCCAGTACCCTCAAACATTGGAGTTCCCGTAAGGTTGAGGTTGGCAGGTAGCTCGTCATTCAAAGGTGAGTAGAAACGAGCATTTTCAGTGTGGATTGAATTGTTCGTCGACAGATGAACCTGTTCTTCGAGCCTGCGAACAGCGCTGATTAGCTCAGCTATGGGCCCAGTGGGCTCAGATCCCTCAACTGGGGCCGTTTTCTCCACGGCGCTTAGGCGGGTGGATAAAGTCGCTTGGTTAGCCTGGATGGCGGCCAGTTGGGTCTCGATCTTGGTCAGAGCGTTTTTCAATTCGTCCATCTTGCGTTGGCGTCTGATTTCGGGTGGCCTGTCTGTAAGAACACCACGTAATCAGAAAGGTTGCTTCGGGACTCAAACTCACCAAGGCATAGGAAATAGCGCAAGAGGAGGGACGGCCCCAGTTTGACTCGGGTTAGACTCCCCTAAGACAAATGTGTAGGGTACGATTCTCGGAGTGACATATGATTAATCACTCCGTCGGAGAATAGCTCCCAATGTGAGACTAAGGACTTAGATGGTGTGGTATCTAAGTGACTCAAAGGTGGGTTATGTGAGACACATGTAAGACATGACCCTTAGAGCAACCGTGATTGATCGCCCTGCTAAGGGGTAGTCCCCAAGTGGGATTGAAGATTTTGTTAAGACTCGAGTGTGGGACGAGTGACCCTTAGACGTAAGGACCGTGAACCTTTTGTTATAGGGCTATGCCTTGTAAAAGGTTGACTCGGAAAAGACACCTAGACGGGTGACTTGTGAAAGGTGGGCCTTCCTTAGGATTCGGCTATGTGGGCCGAGTCCTGCTCGAAGGAAGGTCCACGTGAGATATTTCTCAGACTTTTGGACTCGATTGTGTAGACGGACCCTCCTTTGTAGGGGTTTGTCCTACGTAGGTGGGCCTTGCCTTAGTCTAATAAGGCGGACTGGGAGAGGGAAGAAACCCGTGATGTAAGATCGACAGAGTTTCGACGCTAAAGACCTTGACAACTTAAGACGCGACCCGACACTGCTAAATATGGGAAGTCCTAAGGAGAAGAAGGTTTTGAAAATTGATTGTTTTGAAAAGGGGTCCGAGAGAACTCGGTTGAGGGCCCAATTTCCGAAAAAACGAAAAAGGTATTGGGCCACGGGTTTTGAAAGTTCGAAATGCTTTTCGAGTTTTGAATTGGGCAGCATACCGTCTAGAAAATAGGCTATTTTGAGTAAAATCATAAGTCCTAAATTCGGTATGTGTCCCGGGTTTTGAAATGGAATAGTTCGAAAAAGATGCAATTTTGAAAAATTGATGGTTTTTTGAAAACGACTCAGAAACCAAGTACCACGTAGTCACACAAGCATTATAACGACGCCATGTATGCTCTATACTAAGTCTCGGTCGGTCTATAGAGGGTCTATACCAGTGTACATAGTCTAGACGTTGATCGGGACGGACTTCCTAAGTCGAGTTGATCTTAGAACATGCCGCGAAACCCACTCGAATCGACTATGGACACCTTTTGACATATCCATATTGGAGTACATCAACGATATAGTGGGACGTCGGTCGCGAGTACCGGCCCGGGAAAATATGGGTTATGCATGAACCGTAGAAATAAAACGCGTATTGTATTCGTCAAACGATTTCTATTCGAGTCTCACCCTGAGGATGCCGATGGTAAGTCACGCATCAGTTAATCCCCAGCGGAGTCGCCAAATTGTGGACATGACGTAGGTCCACCCCGACGCGGCCACGCGCGGGTTTGGGTAGGCGAATGAATCTCCATATGTGAATGGATCGAATTGAAATTTAGGTCTATGTGGAGTCGCCACCGAATTTTGTGGTTATTCGGAACCATTCAAGCCCACTCTATGTCGTAGTGGTCCGTATACAAAATACGGCCCATTTCCGATGTCAGAGTTTATTGGGCTCGTCCCTTTGAATTGCGATACCGATACGACATTATCGGATATCGTCTATGGAATGACTCTCGTGCGCCAACGGTTTCGGGCATCCGGAAACCGAGGTTTTGAGTAAGGGGTGAGGGTACGTGTTGGGAAGCCCACAAAGGACACCCAACCCCGCCCGCACATTAGCGGCCTCTACTAAGAATTCGAATGACTTACAATACGCGCGTTAGTAAAACGAGAAAAATGCTTACGCAAACATTGTTTTTCCTAGGCATGTGAATGAAATTGAAAAGAGAGTTTCTATGTCAATTTAATGCAATTTAATTCTACGTTAAAGTGGAATTTTAGCATATGGGTTCATTTAGTACAATAAACGAACAATAATTAAATTGACAAGAGAAATAACAAACGCATTAGTAACGATGTAATACCATAACAACTAATAACGGTTTGTGCAAATATGAGATGAGATGAAAAGATGCAAATATGAGATGTATGTTTTGAAAAGGTAGTAATACACATGATTGACTAAACACGTGTTGACATGAATCATAAATTACTACCGAGTTTTGAAAATAGAATAATGTACGATTTATTGTGTTACTCGTTATGGGTCACTCGATCGAGTGGTTGATGGACTCGATCGAGTGGACCTGTAAAAGACGATTCTGCTTTGCGTTATGGACCATACTCGGCCGAGTCATTGACCGACTCGGTCGAGTACATGGCCACTCGACCGAGTCACTGTGAGACTCGATCGAGTGGGGGTCGTAATTAACATTCTGACTCGATTTTAGGGTGTCACTCGATCGAGTGGCTAAAGCACTCGGTCGAGTGGCACCTGTACGAACTTGGTTCGTTTGCAATTTAATTGTTGATTTTGAAATTGGTTTTGATTTTTGATAATTCGACGGTTTTACCGAATCGGACATAAATATTGCACAATTTATGTTCGACTTGGTTTTTTATAAATCGCGAATTTTGTTGAACCGATTGTTGAATTTATACCCGATTCTAAATTTGGAGTACTCGTTGTATCTCATATTCGATTATTTGAATCGATATAGGATATTAGAGTGAAATAGAAAAAATAAATTAATTTTAGTCGCTTTAAATTAATTATCGTGATATGAACAAATCACGTTAATTAATTCATGTGACTTGATTGTTAGATTCGATATCCAATTATGGATATCCCTCGACTTCTCCGACATCAAAATAAATCCCTAGGGATTGTGATGTCGGATCCGTGTCAACGGGTTTCGACCCTTATTAAAATTGATTTTAAAAAATTGATGAATGCAAGATTAATGATGATGACTACAAAAAAAATAAAAAATAAACGAATTATTGTTTAAGTTAACTTATTTCAATAATCAAACGATCGGGGTGATGGGATAAGCGACCGACGACGCGTGTGCAGTACACTTGTATATGCGGTTTTCCTTATCCCACCATCACTCACGTTCGACACAAATCCATAAGTATTTTAATGTTTTGATGTTAATAGTATTATCGATATTATGATGCGACAAACAAAATAATAAAAAAGACGAAAAAAACGCGAAAAGGAGGTGACGAAGAGAGAAAGGGAAGAAAATAGAGGGTTTTGACACCCTCAACCTACATGTTGTTGTCTCGGTGCGGACTCGTAACCGTGGCTTCAACACAAGAGTCTTCGAGGTTTATGTAGGTTAAGTTGT
This sequence comes from Agrostemma githago, assembly GCA_958450325.1. Classification (NCBI taxonomy): domain Eukaryota; kingdom Viridiplantae; phylum Streptophyta; class Magnoliopsida; order Caryophyllales; family Caryophyllaceae; genus Agrostemma; species Agrostemma githago. The sequence goes on from OY288252.1 coordinate 13,968,271, forward strand.
GGTGGCTCGGGATTGATTCCTAAACTAGGTTTAGGGTTTCTTGCTAGTGTAGAATTGCTAGGGTTTGATTAGGGTTTGTAAAAGACGTAGTATGTGTGTGTATGGTTGCTCTAGGGTTTCTTGAGGTTGCAAAAAGATTTTTAGGGTTGTAAAAGGATGTGTAATTGTGTTGCATGGGGGTTGCTTATATAGGCATGGCTAGGGCACCGGTTTAGGGTTACTAGACCGAGTATGGGGCTAACTCGGTCGAGTGGCCCGTGAAGCCTGCCGTCGGGCTTGAAACAAGCCCACTCGATCGAGTGGGTGGGTCACTCGATCGAGTGGTCCAATCGGGTTGCACGGGTCCATTGTTTTGGACCTTGACTTTGAGTTTGATGGGTTTTGTGTTTGACTTGGACTTTTGATGATTGTATGGCTATTTTGTGTGTCTCGGAAACGATTTTGACCGGGGTTGTCCCAATCGCGAAAAGTCGGTTTTAATTCCGGTGTCGGTTTTGGCCCAAATTAGTCTTGTTTGACTCGGAATGATCCACTGGGCCTGGATTCGAGGTTGTTTTGTGAGATTTGTACTCTGTAAGTGTGCTAGCCAGCGATTAATGGACTTGAGCCCGTATCCGAGCGCATAGAAACACGTTAGCGTCCGATCATCATCGGGTGTTTTTTTGAAAATTGCCATAGACACCTGGCGGTCAAAATGCGGGTGTCTACAGAACCCCCACTCTGACTGAGGCTTGGACAAGGCGAAAGTCAGAGTAGCTACCAAGCCCGTTAAGACCTGGTAGACTTCCGGTCGGGTTGTTTATAGTCCATTAGACTCGCGTTAAGGGTTCGCCAGCCATAAGGCAGAAATCATACCTGCGCTGGATGATCGTACTCTGTGGGGAATTTGGGCTTGTCGCGTAAGCCCTTGGTGTGCCTGTGTGTTGGCCCATCCCGTGATATCTCGGAAAATGCTGCTGGGGAGATTTGATGACTTGCACGTCTTTGCTTGAGTCGTACCTGTATAAGTCAGGTAAAAATGAATGCAACACGTAGGTAGTAAAATGACTCGTGCTGGGGAAAATAACTTTTTGAAGTTTTTGAAATTTTGAATTTGAAATCCTGAAAGCAATCACGAGCTAGGTTTTCAAAATGGAAAGGGGTAGAAAAGAAATTCGCAGTTTAAATAGACTGAAATCTGACCTTGTCGAAAAAGATCTTTTTTCAAATGGCTAAATTTTGCAAATTTCAAAGTGGAATCTGAAGAGAGGGACCTACCGACAGACTCGACTCTGGATACGACAGGACGAGTTGACTGACACGGACTGGACTCTCTAAGGATTGGACCGTGATTCGGTAGGGTATTGGGCCGCCTAACAAACTCTTAAGTCGCGCTATCCCGTAGCCTAGGCGAGTGGCAACACGGTCGCACATCGAAATGGGATAGATATGCTATGGGGGGATTGCAGTAGCCTGTAATGAGACTGTGTTAGTCTGGTGCCCTTTTCCTATTTTAGGATACTTTTCCAAAGTGGGTGATGCCTCGAGTTCTGACAGATTCTTGTCTTTGACTGAGCCGAGTACTAGGACACACTACAGAAAGGAGGCTAGATTTTGAAAGTATTTATCTGGATTTTGTGCGTGGATGGAGGTCTTCTGTCTAAGAGAAGCCCCCGGGACAACAAAGCTAGCTGTTGAGAACACGATGGTGTCGTGACCGGAATAATGACGCTTTTTGAATGTGTGTCAACGTGGATGGTTGTGCCTCTGTTGAAAGGCTGCCTACGTATTCACGTGTAGTGAAATCAAACCATGTCGTAGTTCAGTGTCGGAAGATGTATTATGGTGCCTATTCTAATAGGACTTTGTGTGTAACTAGCCATAATGACGGTGTAGGCTAGGTGCGTTCCCAGTGATGTCTTGATCAAAAGGGCTTGAATGGTTAGGATATTTATCCTGTGACTGTGAGCGTTCTCCGGGATAGCCCCCAGAGGTGGTGTGCACTATTTGGGCATGTTCTATGCCGACTGCAAGTTAAATTCCCGTGTTTGGGGTTGGTCACTGATTGGGACGAGATTTTAACGAGTTTTGCTCTCGGGGATTCTAACGAGTTTTGCTCTCGGGGATTTTAACGAGTTTTGCTCTCGAGGATTTTAACGAGTTTTGCTCTCGGGATTTTAACGAGTTTTGCTCTCGGGATTTTAACGAGTTTTGTTCTCGAGATTTTAACGAGTTTTGTTCTCGGGATTTTAACGAGTTTTGTTCACGGGATTTGATATATTTGGGAATGTGGTGCTAGGAAGTAAATGGCCTTGATGACTCGAAATCTGGAGCTCGGTTCTGCGGAGCTAAGGCTTCGAGAGCCGGTTTGATAATGAGGTAAATGGCCTTGATAACTCGAAATCTGGAGCTCGGTTCTGTGGAGCTAAGGCTTCGAGAGCCGGTTTGATAATGCGGGATTTGGTTTTGATGTCTGGCCCTTAATTGTTAGGGGTATCCTATGGAGCTTGAATCCTAGAAGTTCCGGGCTGTCTCTGGCCTGGGTCTCGGGAAGGTCTTGAGGGTTGTAATGTGGGAAGGCTGAGTGTGGTGTTAGCTGACCAGCTTGATTGTTACTCCCCTATTGGATGGCATGGATAATTTTGAATTTGACCGTACCACGGTCAAAGGATTTTCACTTGAGTTGACCGTTGACCACGGTCATGGGTATTGATAATTTTGACCGTTTAGAGGCTAGTGTGCAAGCGTTTACTTTCCCTTTCTAGTAGTGAGAATCGAGTCTTGGACCTTAGTCTAGTAGAATGACCCTAAATCAATGATTTCGTTGGTCCTTTACCTTGAGTCAACCTAGCTTACTAGGGATTTACTGCGGGATTTGCACTTTTGACCATTATGACCACCCACGGTGTGAAAAGGCATTGGTTACCGAGTCTCGTCCCTTAGGTGACCGTGTTTGGGGTTGTTTGATTAGTCCAAGTTATCCACCTTTTTGTGGGTTTGATGGGAAGGCGCCGTCCCGACTCACCCATTTACCTATCTCCTACACATATCCACACAATAAATTGCAATTTGTTGAATTCTCCCTTTCTTGTTACACAAAGAAATGCCAAAAAGCCAAATCAAGCCAAAAAGGGCAAAGAATAGAAAAGGAAAGAAAATGAAAGAAAGAAAGAAATGAAGAAAAAGAAAAGGCACAAAAGCCAAAAAGAAAATAGAAAAGAAGAAAAAGAAATGGCATGGCAACAAACAATGCAAAAATGTAAAAAGAGAGAAAATGCCAAAAGAAAATCGTCTCACAAAAGTAATCCCGACATCTCAAAATAAGCCTTTTACCGACTATTATCGTGAAGACCTACCAAAGGACCGAGTCCCTAGGAAGGATGATAGCGGTAGTGGTCGGTCTTCCCTCACTTTGCAATATTTTCCACCTTTTTACTTGGACTAGTTGGGCGGTTTTAGACATGGGGACCCTCTTGGCTCATCGCTAAAGGGGGCGGGGTCTCACTTACCTACAGTGTCGACTAACACCGTGGTTCATCCCTTTTCCACTCCGCCGATCGTCCCGTAGTACGTTCTTAGAAAGTTAGGAGGAATCTAGGTAAGTTAGCAACGTTTTTGTTGCTTTATCGTCATACTATTAGGATTTAGTTCATCTTGGTTTGTATTGCTAGCTTGGGAACGTTGTCACTTGCCTTGAGTCCTAAACCGGTACTTCTTTCACCGCTTGTTTGAGGGAAGCGGTATTTGTTTTCTTTTGGGTGCAACCGATTATGTGTTTGTTTGTTTATGTGTTTCGTGTCCGGTTGCATCCACGGTTTTGTCGCAAGACCTTACTTGCCTTGCGGAATGCACTATTCCTCTAAGTGTACTCGCGTGAGTTGAAAGGGCGTAGGGTGCGCTAATACCCACTCGGATAGTTTAGTAGTTAGTATATGCTTACTCGAGGGCGAGTAAGGGTTAAGTGTGGGGGAGTTGATAAGTGTAGTTTGTAGTGCCTATTTCGTAGTGTTTTGGTCCCATTTTCCTTGTGGAATCGCTCATTGCGAGCGATTTATGGGTTACTTATGCTTCCTCTAGCTCGTTTCAGGTTCCCGAGACCATTCATGAAGAGTTGGAGCGATTCCGACTCAATACATACACTTTTTGGAGCCAACGAAGTGAAGGAACGATCACTCGATGCCTTGGATTCGACCCCGAGACTTTGGGACCCAATCCCGAGCCACCGAGACCCAATCCTGAGTCCCGAGAATCGATGAGAAACCCATGAGAGGCAAGGAGGGACCAAAAGGAGCTTAAAGGAGGCCTACAAGGCTCAGCCGGGTCAGGATGGCCTCAACCGGTCCCGGTTGAGGTGCACGAAAGAGGAGCTGCTGTGAAGGGTCCATCCCGACCGGGATGAGCCCAGTTCAGCCCGCAATTACATTGTTTCATCTCCTTTCATTCTTGTACCCCTATATATACTTCCCTCTTGTATTCCTATGGGATGTTAGACATTACCCAAAAACCCTAGCATAGTTTAGCATAGATTAGCATAGATTAGTGTAGATTAGTCGGTAATTAGTCCTTAATCCTAGTTTAACTCTTGTATTTTGGGAATTCTTGAAGAATCCAACCAAGATTGACAACCTTGGTTGATGTATTTGGGTTTTCTTCCATTTATGCAAGATTTCTTCTTTTCATCCTCTCTAGTATGGTATAATCTCCTTTTCCCTTCTTTTTATCTTCTTTATTCATTCAAGTTTCAATCTTTGTTCATAGTTATGCTTATTGTTCATTGTTTTCACTAGTTTCTTTATGTATGTTTGATTCTTATGTTCATTCCTCTTGTTAGTGTTAGTTTTAGGTTAGATATGTTTGAGTAGATTCTTGCTAGGGTTTTTAGGGTGATTGGTTGTGATTGTGGATGATTAAGGGTTTGTTGGAGATGTTGGTGGAAGTTTTGGGTTTCCTCTTGGTTAGATGCATGGAACATGTTTGATGAAATGCTTGAATGACATGTATGTGCATATGCTTGCTTTTCTTGCCTTTTCTCTTGTGGGTGGTGGTTTGCTCGTGGGTTTGGTTCCCTCACTACGTAGCGAGAGCCCGGTGAGAATGACCCCTAGGTAGGTCTACGTAGCGAGAGCCCGGGCGTGACCTAGGCTACGATAGCACGCTAATAACCCCGTTTGTCATGTCTGTCGCTAAGGTGGGTTCTATCAAGAGCCTCTAGGTCGGTCTACGTAGCGAGAGCCCGGACTACACCTAGATTACCCGACTACCCCTTCACCTTAGCTCCTCCTCGACCACCCCATCACTCCATGAACCCGACCTAACCCCAGTTCTCCTTCTTAGTGTTATCCTAGCTCCCCTTAGTCGTTAGTTACTTGTTTTGTCTTCCTTTTGCTTGTTTTCGACCTAGTTTAGTCCTCATCCTCCCCTAGATTAGCTTGTCTTGAACCTAGTCCTAGACCGTAGCACCCATTAGTCTGAACGCATTTCCGTCCCTGTGGATTCGACCCGACTTGCCCTAGCTACCTTAGTTAGGTTAGTTAGATAAAGAGGAAGAAGGGATAGAAAGGCGTTACCGGATGTCTTGCAAGCTTTCCAAAGCTAGCGGTGATTAAGCGACCTATAAGGAAAAAGGGAGGCAAAACACGCACAACAAAACAAAAATACGACACAACGATACAAAAGAAAAAGACACAAAAGAAAATCTTTTTGATTTTTGTGAAAAAATTTCAAATTTTTAGGTTTTTTTTAAAGATTTTTTCGAAAAAAAAAAAACTAAGAAAATAAACTAGACTATACTAGAATATCGCTCCCCCACACTTAAACCGAGCAATGTCCTCATGCTCGATCGTAGTGTGTGGAGACACAGAAGAAAAGAAAAGAAACTACGAAAATAAAGCTAAAAATCAAAAAGAAAAGTGAAGAAAGGGTTGAATGTGTCCGACAGGGGTGCCAATTTGATGGGAGGGATTTGCCGTGGATCCCGCCACCAAATAATAACCAACGAACCTAACTAGGGTAGCTAGGGCAAGTCGGGTCGATCCACAGGGACGGAAATGCGTTTAGACTAATGGGTGCTACGGTCTAGAACTAGGTTCAAGACAAGCTAATCTAGGGGAAGGCTAATGACTAGGCTAAGGTCTAAAACATGGAAGAGGAAGACAACACAAGTAACTAATGACTAAAGGAAGCAAGGATAACAATAAGAAAGAAAACTAGGGTTAGGTCGGGTTCATGGATGTCAAGGAGATAAAAAGAAGGAAACGGGGTTACTAGCGTGCTTTCGTAGCCTAGGTTCCGCCGATCGGGCTCTCGCTACGTAATCGGCCTAGGGGTCGACCTCACCACGCTCTCGCTACTAATGAAGGAACCAAATCAACCAACCAAACACACACATACAAGAGAAGAGGCAAGAAAAACAAGGATTGATCATCTCTAGTCTCACAAGCATTTCATCAAACATGTGGAGTGCAAGGTAAATGGGAAACAACAAAAACAACATCTAATACCACCTGTAATCCCCTAGAAATTCTAACGCAATACAGTGGCGGAAACACTGTAGAGTCCGGATTAAAACACACTGTAACTATGTCTTGTAAAAATTTAAATGGTAAAGTCAAACGTTAGGCCTTAAATAAAATGGCCAAAAATTAAAAACAATCCACGAAGAGGTTTGGCAATCCAAAAAACAAAATTATTAAAATTAATCGAGCAAGGATCATGTCTGCCCGCTAGCCCACACCCAGAAACATGCATACCTGTCATGTTAAAAACACAACAGCCACAATCAGTGAGGAGCAACGTCAACGTTCTCCCAGCCGTATAACAGGATTTTAAAACTGTAATTACTACTATAGAAAAATAGTAAAAATGGAAAACAGTAAAAAATTATATTAAAATAAGCTTTCACCATAAAACAAAATAATAAAAAGGGTTTCCGAAGAAACATAAAAATATTTGCCAACCTGCAAACCAATTTATCGATAATAAATAAAATAATCAAAATGGCATTATGGATAGAATTAGTGTAGGCGGCTAGACTTTAACTAGGAGAATACTAAAAACTAGTTTCGAGAACCTAGTTCAAACAAATCAAACTTCGGTCTCTAACTAGGCTACTCAACCATAATAGGACGGCGACTTATAAATGCGTGGCCCTAGTTTAAGATGATATGTACACCCCTCCCGAGCACCATAAATACTCTGTTCAACCCGACGGCGTCTTACACTGCGAGGCACGAGCTTAAGAAAATATACACACACTCCCGAACACCATATATGCTCGGTTCAACAACCAGTGTGCCCCATAAAGACACACCAGCCTTATAGTTGATGGCAAAAACGTAAACCCCAGAATATATTACTCTAACCTCACACCCGTCCTTATTCCATAACTCCAAAACAAGCCATTATCGATATATAAAAGATGTATTCAATATAAACAATATGAGAACAAAAAGAAAAGGATCACTTTCCAAAAGAGGAAAATTTCTATTTTAGGAAACTTCTATTTTTAGAAACTTACTAAAAATAGCATCGTATGAAAATAGCAAAATATTAGTTTAAACCAATACAACATTTTTTGTAAACGATATAGATTTAGAAAACTAGTAATTTCGACCTTAATGATATTAATTATTGGAGTGAACATTTAATTTTATGAAATTATTAAAATATCGTATAAGCGTTACAAAATGATTAAAAATGTCTTAAACATTTTAATAATACTAATTAGGGTGTTTTCAAAAGTTAAAAAGCTAAAATTCCCTAACTATTATTAGTTTCGACAATAGATTTATAAATAGAATTTTACGGCAAATGTCAAATTAAATCTTTTAACGTCTTTTATTCAACTAAAACATTGAATATATTTAGAATATGTTAAGGGATGATTTAACTCTTAAAGTTTCAGACTTAAACACTTTCAAAATAGCTGGAAAAATAATTCTTTTAGGTAAGACGAAGAATTTTAACGATAAAGCACAATTTGTCCGAAAATCAATACTTATTAATTAAAGACTTTAATAAATAGTACAAAATTACGTAAAATAGTTAAAATGTATTTATGGACATTCTGTCCAGAAAAGAAAATTTTCCAGAATCTAAAACTCGGTTTTTAAAGCGTTTTCTCGTTAATCGTCCAATCTCGACAATAACGATTAATAAAAATAGTAATTACAAAATGATTTAAGTATTAATATCCAAAAATTATTATTACACTTTAAAATCCTAATTTTCCAGAATATAAATTATCCAGATTTTTCCAAAATTCCAGATTCAACAAATTCCAACAAAACCGTCATTTAAACCCGTTTTCACGATTAACGATTTCATTAATAAACTTATCATTCCTAACATTTTATTAAGGCACTAAAAATCATAAAAATAAATTTTAATATGAAATCATCAGAATCATAATTTTTCCAGATTTAAACCAAAGACCATAAATCGAGAATTTAAACAACAAACACGGTTTTAACGATAAACGATGATTTAAAGTGATTAATTAATTCATCCACTTAACAATTCCAAAAAATTATAAAAAACTTCAGAAAATTCTATTTCACCAGAAAGTTTCAACACGCCAAAAATCAGATTAAAATAAAATGTTTAGGTACTAGAACTAAAAATCGGCTTTTAATCGTTTTTGTCCGTAAACGGTAATAATTCAATAATCGATATTTAAAATATCAGAAAAATCCTAAATTATTATAAATCATCAAAAATATCAATTTTACAGAATATAAACATATATTACACGTTTAGGCCGAATATTATGATTTTACAAATTAATATGACGATTTAATCGTTAATCTCGTAAAAGCGATAAAAATACCGAAACATACAAATTTTCAACTTTTAAAAATTTTCCAGATTTGGTGACATACATATATTGTCAAAATAAAACATAAAAATATACACATGCAAATACACATTTAAAATCATGCAATACCGAGTAACATCGACGTTACCTCTACTCCAAGTCTGAATCAACGATATATTCGTCGGCTTCGGGATCGTCCAAAAATCCTACCAAACACGAAAATCATGGCAGAATAACACCATGAGAAAACTAATAAAAATCAAGGTAAAAATTGTTCGAAAACGACGTTGATTAATACCTTAACGAAGAGAACGGAAAGAGGATTATTTGACGATGAATTTGAGTCGATTAAGACTAGAATTGAAGCAAAAATAATCCTAGAATAGGAGGGAAGTGCCACGGCCAAAAGGATAATGATAATAATCAAAAAGAAAAGTGAAGAAAGGGTAGAATGTGTCCGGCCGGGGTGCCAATTTGATGGGAGGGATTTGCCGTGGATCCCGCCACCAAATAATAACCAACGAGCCTAACTAGGGTAGCTAGGGCAAGTCGGGTCGATCCACAGGGACGGAAATGCGTTTAGACTAATGGGTGCTGCGGTCTAGAACTAGGTTCAAGACAAGCTAATCTAGGGGAAGGCTAATGACTAGGCTAAGGTCTAAAACATGGAAAAGGAATACAACACAAGTAACTAATCACTAAAGGAAGCAAGGATAACAATAAGAAAGAAAACTAGGGTTATGTCGGGTTCATGGATGTCAAGGAGATAAAAAGAAGGAAACGGGGTTACTAGCGTTCTTTCGTAGCCTAGGTTCCGCCGATCGGGCTCTCGCTACGTAATCGGCCTAGGGGTTGTCCTCACCATGCTCTCGCTACTAATGAGGGAACCAAACAACCAACCAAACACACACATACAAGAGAAGAGGCAAGAAAAACAAGGATTGATCATCTCTAGTCTCACAAGCATTTCATCAAACATGTGGAGTGCAAGGTAAATGAGAAACAACAAAAACAACATCTAATACCACCCATCTCACCCTAATCATCCCTAATTACATCCAATCCCCCTAATAACCCTAGCAAGAGTCTACTCAAACATATCTAAAGGAAAACTAACAAGAACAAGAGTAACAAACACAAAAACAACAACATCCATTATGAAGAATAAATAAAGATGAACAACAAACAATAACAAAGATGAAAACTTGATTAAATATGAAAGATTAAGGGAAAAGAGAAAGGAAAGATTATACCAAACTAGATGAATGGAAAAGATGAACACTTGTATAGAAGAAGACCCAAAACATCCACCAATGTTGTCAAGATTGGTGGAATCTCCAAGAATTCCAATAATACAAGAGTTACTAACTAGATTAAACTAAGATTAAGGAGTAATTAAAGAGGGATTAAGCTAATCTACACTAATCTAAGCTAATCTAACCTAAAAGTAGTCTAGGGTTTCATGTCTAATGAAGTATCCCCCCTAAACAAAACAAGGGAAGAGTATATATAGGGTTCCAAGTGAAAAGGAGAAGAGTAGAAACAAAGGCGAGCTGCCACTGGGCCGTCCCGGCCGGGATGAGGTGGTCCCGGTCGGGATGGGGTCGGTCCCGGCCGGGATGACCTGCTCCCGGTCGGGAAGAGCTTCAGACAGTAGCTTCCTTGTTTGTGCCTCTCAACCGGGACCGGTTGAGGCCATCCCGACCCGGTTGAGACTTGTAGGCCTCCTTTAAGCTCCTTTTGGTCCCTCCTTGCCTCTCATGGGTTTCTCATCGATTCTCGGGACTCGGGATCGGGTCTCGGAGGCTCGGGATTGGGTCCCAAGGTCTCGGGGTTGAATCCAAGGCGTCGAGTGATCGTTCCTTCACTTCGCTGGCTCCAAAAAGTGTATGTATTGAGTCAGAATCACTCCAACTCTTCATGAATGGTCTCGGGAACCTGAAACGAGCTAAAGGAAGCATAAGTAACCCATAAATCGCTCCCAAGGAGTGATTCCACAAGGAAAATGGGACCAAAACACTACGAAATAGGCACTACAAACTACACTTATCAACTCCCCCACACTTAACCCTTACTCGCCCTCGAGTAAGCACATACTAACTACTAAACTAGCCGAGTGGGTATTTGCGCACCCTACGCCCTTTCAACTCACGCGAGTACACTTAGAGGACAAGTGCATTCCGCAAGGCAAGTGGGGTCTTGCGACAAAACTGTGGATGCAACCGGACACAAAACACAAAGACAAACAAGCACACACACAAACAAACACAAGGTTGCACTCAAAGAAAAACAAATACCGCTTCCCTCTAAAAGCGGTGAAAGAAGCGCCGGTTTAGGACTCGAGGTGAGTGACAACGTTCCCAAGCTAGCAATACAAACTAAGGTGAACTAAACCCTAATAGTATGACGATAAAGCAACAAAAACGTTGCTAACTTACCTAGGTCCTCCTAACTTTCTAAGAACGTACTACGGGACGATCGGCGGAGTGGAAAAGGGATGAACCACGGCGTTAGTCGACACTGTAGGTAAGTGAGACCCCGCCCCATTTAGCGATGAGCCAAGAGGGTCGTCCCATGCCCGAAACCGCTCAACTAGTCCAAGTAAAACGGTGAAAATATTTGCAAAGTGAGGGAAGACCGACCATTACCGCTATCATCCTTCCTAGGGACTCGGTCCTTTGGTAGGCTCTTCACGGTAATAGTCGGTAAAAGGCTTATTTTTGAGAGGGGGTTCTTTTTTTGTGAGACGATTTTCTTTTGGCATTTTTCTTTCTTTTGCATTTTTGCTTTGTTTGTTGCCATGCCATTTCTTTTTCCTCTTTTGTATTTTGTTTTTCTTGGCTTTTTGTGCCTTTTCTTTCTCTTCAATCTTTTCTTTCTTTCATTTTCTTTCTTTGGCCCATTTTTTGGCTTGATTTGATTGATAGGCATTTCTTTGCAACTAAGAAAGAGAGACTTCAACAAATTGCAATTTATTGTGTGGATATGTGTAGGAGGTAGGGTAATGGGTATGTCGGGACGACGTCTTCCCTTCATACTCATAAAAAGGGGAGAACTTGGACTAGTCAAACAATCCTAAACACGGTCAGCTAAGAGACGGGACTCGGCAACCAAGGCCTTTTCACACCGTGGGTGGTCATAATGGTCAGAATGCAAATCCCGTAGTAAATCCCTAGTAAGCTAGGTGGACTCAAGGTAAAGGACCAACGAAATCATTGATTTTGGGTCATTCTAGTAGACTAAAGTCCAAGACTCGATTTACATCACTAGAAAGGGAAAGTAAACACTCGCACACTAGCCTCTAAACCGGGTTTTCGAAAACTGTTTACACACATGACACACAACACAACACAAAACAAAGACATGACGAAAATGAAAGAAAAAGAGACAAAATATAACAAAACAAAACAAGGAGAAACAAACACATAAACAACACAAACACCACCCCGAGTTTCCAAATGAGCAACCAATCATCCACAAATCTTCACAAAGCTCCACCCGAGCACACAACATCACAAATCTCCTCCACACTCCACAAGAGATAAAGAGGAAAAAGGGATAGAAAGGCGTTACCGGATGTCTTGCAAGCTTTCCAAAGCTAGCGGTGATTAAGCAACCTATAAGGAAAAAGGGAGGCAAAACACGCACAACAAAACAAAAGCACGACATAACGACACAAAAAGGAAAAGACACAAAAGAAAATCTTTTTGATTTTTGTGAAATTTTTCAATTTTTAGGGATTTTAAAGATTTTTTCGCAAAACTACGAAAATAAACTAAGCTATACTAGAATATCGCTCCCCCACACTTAAACCGAGCAATGTCCTCATGTTCGATCGTAGTGTGCAGAGAGACAAAAAAGGAAAGAAAGGAAACTACGAAAATAAAGCTAAAAATCAAAAATAAAATGGAGAAAAGGGTAGGATGTGTCCGGCCGAGGTGTAATCAAGTCACCATGGGCCGAGACAAGAAAAGAAATGGATGGGGGAAGAAATAAAAATAAAGAAATAAAAGGAAATGGGAGGGGAGGACTAGGTGTAATCAAGTCACCTAGCCCGGATTCCGCCTAAATCCGACTAAATCCTACAAAAAAGGGTGAAAAACTTGTAAATTTTGGATTTTGAAAAGGACTCTCGATGTAGTCACGTCATCGATAGTCGGGAGCAATAACTACCAAGGCCTCGAAGGCCAACATGACACTAAAGTGTAAAAGGGGAAGGGGACAAACAAAGGAAGACAAGCGATAAAAGACGGAAAAGAAAGGATAGTTGCCGTACCAATCGGTTAGCAACTCACTCGCTCCATCGTCTCATAGTTCGATATCGGCACAAAGCTAGTCCTCGTCATCGCTAATCCTCTTCAATCTTGATAATAACACATGGTAGAGGTAGTAATGGTGTGAGGGGGGTGGGATTTGATGGGAAAGTCGGTGTAAAGTGAAGAAAAGGTGAGGTGAGGGTATGCATATGAAGTGCAAGGTCATATGATAGGTGCAAGGGTAGGTAGGGAGGTTGGGAGGGGGTATAAAATGGTAGGGTGGGCTCACATGATGAAGAAGAGGCCAAAAGAGGAGAAGGGGACCATGCCGGTCGGAATGGATGGTCCCGGTCGGGATAACACACCCATCCCGGTCGGGAAGCCCTCGTCCCGCTCGGGATGGCTCCACAGAAAGCTCCAATTTTTGCACCCTCTTCCCGATCGGGATGGCACATCCTTCCCGGTCGGGAAACCTCCTTCTCGGCCGGGAAGGGCCTTCATGACTCCCATGACCCCAAAAGCTTATCCAAAGCTTCAAAAACCGATTCCCTTGCTCACAATCCATGCTCTATCAAAAGACCTTTCTCTCTAGGATTCACCTTCACTTCACACCTATGACAATAAGCTCAAATACAACATCAAATTCCTTCCCTCACATCGCTCATCAAAAATACCAAGTTACAAGAATTCCACAAAAACTAACAATCCTAAAAACCAAAATATCCAAACAAACATAAACACAAATAGAAGCACAAAATAAAAGGGAAAAGATATTTACACTAAGCTACTCTCACCAACTACGCCTCCATAGCCATCAAGAGCTCGAAGGAGTAAGTCAAATGCCCTAGCAACATCTTCAATTAAGTTCACATGGCCAAGCCTAGCCACTTTCAAGAGCTTCCAAGTTGGAGGGAAGAAGCAATCATCTTCATTATGCTCGGGGTTCTCGTGATCTTCCGGGTCTTCCGAACCATGATAGCAACGACTCTTATGACCATCCGGTAGGTATAGTGGTCTAGAGTCATGCTCAGTGTTATGATGTGGGAGATCACACCCTAGGGGTGTTGCTTCTTCTACGGGGTCGAGAGTGGAACTCTTTTCCACCGCCCGACAAGGATCCTCTTCACCAACCGTCTCACAAGACAAGGGGCTAGACATCGAGTGCGATAGAGGAGGAGAAGGCATCAAGTTTTTTTCATTGGAGGCAATTGGCTCCTCCAATTTCCCATTCAAGGCAAGTTCCAAGGCATCAACTTCCTTTTCCCAAGTATTACGCTCCTTTTCACTTACCTTGTCTAGTTGGTCATGAGGGGTCCTCTCTTCACTTGGGTTTGGATTGTCTAGATCCGGTTCATCACGAAGAAAATCAAACAAATCCAATTTGATAGCCAATACATCGCCTCCCCAAGAATTATCTCGAGAATCATGTTCACTCCCCTCCTCATTGTTGACCCTTGAAGTTTCAACTCTCTCTATTCTTCCCCTATCTTCACCACCCAAGCAACACTCAACAATGGTTTCTTGATCGACCCTCTCTTCTTCATTTGTAGCTTCACGATCGGGTTGACTTTCTTGTGGAGACACCCGACCTTCTTGCCCAAATGAACCTTCCTCAACATGTTGTGGAGCTCGAGTGGCCGACATTGTGATATGAGCCATGAGTGCATTGATGCGAGCATCTTGCACCCCTATTTGGGCATTGAGCTCCTTTTCAACCCCTTGTATGTGAGTCATCATCACTTGTTGACTCTTTTGCAATAAAATCATCATCTCATGTTGACCCCTTTGCAATAGCGTTATCGCCTCTTGTTGACTCTTTTGCATTTGGACCAACATTTGACAAGTCTCAAAGTCGGGGATTTTTGGTTGTGGGTTATGTGAGGGTGTTTGGTAGTTGTTAGGATGTTGGAGTGATCCTTGACAACTTTCATGATAACCATAGGGAGGGTGTTCGTAAGATTGTTGATGAGGTTGATATGGCTGGTAAAGTTGTGGGTTTTGGTAATTCGCCCCATAGTTGTCCCGTGACGATTGATGGAAGCTAGGACGTGCCATTTCCATAACGTTGCTTAGATACCTAGGATGAACTAGAAGCACTTGAGCAAACGTTAGTAACCTAGTGCTTTTGAGGCACTAGGAAGAGAAAATAGCACACAAGAAGTGGAACGGAGATACACAAGGAGAAGGAAACACAAAAATAAGAACAAAGTCCAAAACTAAGCAAACAAAAGTCTAAACTACGTCGTCCCCGGCAACGGCGCCAATTTGATGGTAAGGATTTGTCGTGGATCCCACCGTCAAATAATAACCAACTAACCTAACTAAGGTAGCTAGGGCAAGTCGGGTCGAATCCACAGGGACGGAAATGCGTTCGGACTAATGGGTGCTACGGTCTAGGACTAGGTTCAAGACAAGATAATCTAGGGGAGGATGAGGACTAAACTAGGTCTAAAACAAGCAAAAGGAAGACAAAACAAGTAACTAACGACTAAGGGGAGCTAGGATAACACTAAGAAGGAGAACTGGGGTTAGGTCGGGTTCATGGAGTGATGGGGTGGTCGAGAAGGAGCTAAGGTGAAGGGGTAGTCGGGTAATCTAGGTGTAGTCTGGGCTCTCGCTACGTAGACCGACCTAGAGGCTCTTGATAGAACCCACCTTAGCGACACACATGACAAACGAGGTTACTAGCGTGCTATCGTAGCCTAGGTCACGCCCGGGCTCTTGCTACGTAGACCTACCTAGGGGTCATTCTCACCGGGCTCTCGCTACGTAGTGAGGGAACCAAACCCACGAGCAAACCACCACCCACAAGAGAAAAGGCAAGAAAAGCAAGCATATGCACATACATGTCATTCAAGCATTTCATCAAACATGTTCCATGCATCTAACCAAGAGGAAACCCAAAACTTCCACCAACATCTCCAACAAACCCTTAATCATCCACAATCACAACCAATCACCCTAAAAACCCTAGCAAGAATCTACTCAAACATATCTAACCTAAAACTAACACTAACAAGAGGAATCAACATAAGAATCAAACATACATAAGGAAACTAGAGAAAACAATGAACAATAAGCATAACTATGAACAAAGATTGAAACTTGAATGAATAAACAAGATAAAAAGAAGGGAAAAGGAGATTATACCATACTAGAGAGGATGAAAAGAACAAATCTTGCATAAATGGAAGAAAACCCAAATACATCAACCAAGGTTGTCAATCTTGGTTGGATTCTTCAAGAATTCCCAAAATACAAGAGTTAAACTAGGATTAAGGACTAATTACCGACTAATCTACACTAATCTATGCTAATCTATGCTAAACTATGCTAGGGTTTTTGGGTAATGTCTAACATCCCATAGGAATACAAGAGGGTAGTATATATAGGGGTACAAGAATGAAAGGAGATAAAACAATGCAATTGCGGGCTGAACTGGGCTCATCCCGGTCGGGATGGACCCTTTACAGCAGCTCCTCTTTCGTGCACCTCAACCGGGACCGGTTGAGGTCATCCCGACCCGGTTGAGCCTTGTAGGCCTCCTTTAAGCTCCTTTTGGTCCCTCCTTGCCTCTCATGGGTTTCTCATCGATTCTCGGGACTCGGGATTGGGTCTCGGAGGCTCGGGATTGGGTCCCAAGGTCTCGGGGTCGAATCCAAGGCATCGAGTGATCGTTCCTTCACTTCGTTGGCTTCAAAGAGTGTATGTATTGAGTCGGAATCGCTCCAACTCTTCATGAATGGTCTCGGGAACCTGAAACGAGCTAGAGGAAGCATAAGTAACCCATAAATCGCTCCCAATGAGCGATTCCACAAGGAAAATGGGACCAAAACACTACGAAATAGGCACTACAAACTACACTTATCAACTCCCCCACACTTAACCCTTACTCGCCCTCGAGTAAGCATATACTAACTACTAAACTATCCGAGTGGGTATTAGCGCACTCTACGCCCTTTCAACTCACGCGAGTACACTTAGAGGAATAGTGCATTCCGCAAGGCAAGTAAGGTCTTGCGACAAAACCGTGGATGCAACCGGACACGAAACACATAAACAAACAAACACACAAACAAACACATAATCGGTTGCACCCAAAAGAAAACAAATACCGCCTCCCTCAAACAAGCGGTGAAAGAAGTACCGGTTTAGGACTCAAGGCAAGTGACAACGTTCCCAAGCTAGCAATACAAACCAAGATGAACTAAATCCTAATAGTATGACGATAAAGCAACAAAAACGTTGGTAACTTACCTAGATTCCTCCTAACTTTCTAAGAACGTACTACGGGACGATCGGCGGAGTGGAAAAGGGATGAACCACGGTGTTAGTCGACACTGTAGGTAAGTGAGACCCCGCCCCCTTTAGCGATGAGCCAAGAGGGTCGTCCCATGTCTAAAACCGCCCAACTAGTCCAAGTAAAAAGGTGGAAAATATTGCAAAGTGAGGGAAGACCGACCACTACCGCTATCATCCTTCCTAGAGACTCGGTCCTTTGGTAGGCTCTTCACGATAATAGTCGGTAAAAGGCTTATTTTGAGATGTCGGGATTATTTTTGTGAGACGATTTTCTTTTGGCATTTTCTCTCTTTTTACATTTTTGCTTTGTTTGTTGCCATGCCATTTCTTTTTCTTCTTTTCTATTTTCTTTTTGGCTTTTGTGCCTTTTCTTTTTCTTCATTTCTTTCTTTCTTTCATTTTCTTCCTTTTCTATTATTTGCCCTTTTTGTCTTGATTTGGCTTTTTGGCATTTCTTTGTGTAACAAGAAAGGGAGAATTCAACAAATTGCAATTTATTGTGTGGATATGTGTAGGAGGTAGGTAAATGGGTGAGTCGGGACGGCGCCTTCCCTTCAAACCCACAAAAAGGTGGACAACTTGGAATAATCAAACAACCCCAAACACGGTCACCTAAGGGACGAGACTCGGTAACCAAGGCTTTTTCACACCGTGGGTGGTCATAATGGTCAAAAGTGCAAATCCCGTAGTAAATCCCTAGTAAGCTAGGTGGACTCAAGGTAAAGGACCAACGAAATCATTGATTTAGGGTCATTCTACTAGACTAAGGTCCAAGACTCGATTCACACTACTAGAAAGGGAAAGTAAACGCTTGCACACTAGCCTCTAAACCGGGTTTTCGCAAACCTTTTATTACACACAAGACACAACTAACACAACACAAAACGAAGACATGACGAGAACGAAAGGAAAAGCGACAAAAGGCAACAAAACAAAACAAGATAAAACAAACACATGAACAAAACAAACACCACCCCTAATTTCCGAATGATCAACCAATCATCCACAAATCTCCACAAAGCTCCACCCGAGCATACAACATCACAAATCTCCTCCACACTCCACAAGAGATAAAGAGGAAGAAGGGATAGAAAGGCGTTACCGGATGTCTTGCAAGCTTTCCAAAGCTAGCGGTGATTAAGCGACCTATAAGAAAAAAGGGAGGCAAAACACGCACAACAAAACAAAAATACGACACAACGATTCAAAAGAAAAAGACACAAAAGAAAATCTTTTTGATTTTTGTGAAAAAAAATTAAATTTTTAGGTTTTTTTTAAAGATGTTTTCGAAAAAATAAACTAGACTATACTAGAATATCGCTCCCCCACACTTAAACCGAGCAATGTCCTCATGCTCGATCGTAGTGTGTGGAGACACAAAAGAAAAGAAAAGAAACTACGAAAATAAAGCTAAAAATCAAAAAGAAAAGTGAAGAAAGGGTAGAATGTGTCCGGCCGGGGTGCCAATTTGATGGGAGGGATTTGCCGTGGATCCCGCCACCAAATAATAACCAACGAACCTAACTAGGGTAGCTAGGGCAAGTCGGGTCGATCCACAGGGACGGAAATGCGTTTAGACTAATGGGTGCTACGGTCTAGAACTAGGTTCAAGACAAGCTAATCTAGGGGAAGGCTAATGACTAGGCTAAGGTCTAAAACATGGAAAAGGAAGACAACACAAGTAACTAATGACTAAAGGAAGCAAGGATAACAATAAGAAAGAAAACTAGGGTTAGGTCGGGTTCATGGATGTCAAGGAGATAAAAACAAGGAAACGGGGTTACTAGCGTGCTTTCGTAGCCTAGGTTCCGCCGATCGGGCTCTCGCTACGTAATCGGCCTAGGGGTCGTCCTCACCACGATCTCGCTACTAATGAGGGAACCAAACCAACCAACCAAACACACACATACAAGAGAAGAGGCAAGAAAAACAAGGATTGATCATCTCTAGTCTCACAAGCATTTCATCAAACATGTGGAGTGCAAGGTAAATGGGAAACAACAAAAACAACATCTAATACCACCCATCTCACCCTAATCATCCCTAATTACATCCAATCCCCCTAATAACCCTAGCAAGAGTCTACTCAAACATATCTAAAGGAAAACTAACAAGAACAAGAGTAACAAACACAAAAACAACAACATCCATTATGAAGAATAAATAAAGATGAACAACAAACAATAACAAAGATGACAACTTGATTAAATATGAAAGATTAAGGGAAAAGAGAAAGGAAAGATTATACCAAACTAGATGAATGGAAAAGATGAACACTTGTATAGAAGAAGACCCAAAACATCCACCAATGTTGTCAAGATTGGTGGAATCTCCAAGAATTCCAATAATACAAGAGTTACTAACTAGATTAAACTAAGATTAAGGAGTAATTAAAGAGGGATTAAGCTAATCTACACTAATCTAAGCTAATCTAACCTAAAAGTAGTCTAGGGTTTCATGTCTAATGAAGTATCCCCCCTAAACAAAACAAGGGAAGAGTATATATAGGGTTCCAAGTGGAAAGGAGAAGAGTAGAAACAAAGGCGAGCTGCCACTGGGCCGTCCCGGCCGGGATGAGGTGGTCCCGGTCGGGATGGGGTCGGTCCCGGCCGGGATGACCTGCTCCCGGTCGGGAAGAGCTTCAGACAGTAGCTTCCTTGTTTGTGCCTCTCAACCGGGACCGGTTGAGGCCATCCCGACCCGGTTGAGACTTGTAGGCCTCCTTTAAGCTCCTTTTGGTCCCTCCTTGCCTCTCATGGGTTTCTCATCGATTCTCGGGACTCGGGATCGAGTATCGGAGGCTCGGGATTGGGTCCCAAGGTTTCGGGGTCGAATCCAAGGCGTCGAGTGATCGTTCCTTCACTTCGTTGGCTCCAAAAAGTGTATGTATTGAGTCGGAATCGCTCCAACTCTTCTAAATCGGCCTCGGGAACCTGAAACGAACTAAAGGAAGCATAAGAAGCCCATAAATCGCTCCCAAGGAGCGATTCCACAAGGAAAATGGGACCAAAACACTACAAAATAGGCACTACAAACGACACTTATCAACTCCCCCACACTTAATCCTTACTCGCCCTCGAGTAAGCACATACTATCTACTAAACTAGCCGAGTGGGTATTAGCGCACCCTACGCCCCTTCAACTCACGCGAGTGAACTTAGAGGACAAGTGCACTCCGCAAGGCAAGTTGGGTCTTGCGACAAAACTGTGGATGCAACAGGACACAAAACACATAAACAAACAAACACACAAACAAACACATATACGTTTGCACCCAAAACAAAAGAAATACCGCTTCCCTCAAATAAGCGGTGAAAGAAGCACCGGTTTAGGACTCGAGGCAAGTGACAACGTTCCCAAGGTAGACATACAAACCAAGGTGAACTAAACCCTAATAGTATGACGATAAAGCAACAAAAACGTTGGTAACTTACCTAGGTCCTTCTAACTTTCTAAAAACGTACTACGGGACGATTGGCGGAGTGGAAAAGTGAAGAACCATGGTGTTAGTCGACACTTTAGGTAAGTGAGACCCCGCCCCCTTTAGCGTGAGCCAAGAGGGTCATCCCGTGTCCAAAACCGCCTAACTAGTCCAAGTAAAAAGGTGGAAAACATGCAAAATGAGGGAAGACCGACTAATGCCGCTATCATCCTTCCTAGGGACTCGGTCCTTTGGTAGGCTCTTCACGGCAAAAGTCGGAAAAAGGCTTATTTTGAGAGGTAGGGGTTATTTTTGTGAATCGGGTTTTCTTTTGGCATTTTCTTTCTTTTCGACGTTTTGATTTGTTTGTTGCCATGCCATTTTTTTTCTTCTTTTCTATTTTCTTTTTGGCTTTTTGTGCCTTTTATTTTTCTTCAATCTTTTCTTTCTTTCATTTCTTTCATTTTCTTTTCTTAGCCCTTTTTGGCTTGATTCGGCTTTTTGGCATTCCTTAGTAACAAGAAAGAGAGATTTCAACAAATTGCATTTTTATTGTGTGGATTTGTGTAGGAAGTAGGGAAATGGGTATGTCGGGACGACGTCTTCCCTTCATACTCACAAAAAGGGGAGTTGGACTAATCTAACGATTTCGAACATGGTCACCTAAGGGACGAGACTCGGTAACCAAGGCATTTTCACACCGTGGGTGGTCATAATGGTCAAAATGCAAACCCCGTAGTAAATCCCTAGTAAGCTAGGTGTGTAACACCCCGTGTTTTTGACCATTTTAGTTATTTATAATTACGATTAATATTAATAAATCGAGTCTCGACTAACTATTTTATATAGTAATATTCAATTCTTTTACCTTTGGAACCTTTCTATTTCACTTCATTGTTTGCAAAACTGAAATTTCTATCGTTATCGAAATTCTGCGCGATTTCGTAAAACGGTTCCTATTTTCTCATACGTACTCCGATTGAGGCGTTTCAAAAGCCTAACTTTATTAATTTTCCAAGATCTACACAATGGTGATATTCAAATTACAATTTATAAGTTCATCATAAAAATATTGTACTGGACAGCTCCTTTACTACGAAAATCGTCACCCGACGAATCGTTTCTCGACATTCGATTTCCGTACTTCTTTCCTAACCATGGTGTGACCAAATAAACTCAAAAACATCACCCTAAGGCATGCCATACCGTCACTTTGAAGTCCAAGCCTCAAAATATGTCTTTCTAATCAAAAACACCAAATAGGGTATGTACCTCTTAAAGTATGCTTAGCTACTTTTGGTAATTGTCAAGTTCTTGTCCACCCTTTGCTCCCCCATCTAATGCACGACTTGTGTGCTTATAACCAGCCATTTTCTTCATTTACTCATCCATTCACTCCCTTAAACACTCCTTCAAAGATCCATCTAAAAACCAAAGAAAATCATACAAGTTCTTTTAAGTTCTAAGGTGTTTACACCACCATATCTCAAGAGCACATACTCTTTCTTTTCCTTACCTTATACTCTTTATTTTTAAGTCTTATTCCTATTATATTTACTAACTTACTTTGTTTGTGTGTCCTTCTAACTTATTCATGAAGAGGAGCAAGAGGAAGGGGGCTTCGATCTTAGTATATTTGATTTCATAGTTGATCCGGAGAATTGCTAATAGGTAACCTAACTTTTCTTCGCCCTCAAATCTCGTAGTATAGTTTTTAGACTCTAACTAACATATAACATCACGTTTAGGACTAAATAATTAGATCACCAAGTTTAAACTTAACTATTTGTTGATTTATCACTTAACAATACATGTTGTAAAATGGATTCTGTGATGTATGATGTATGTTCATGATTTTTCTGTATAAAATATGTTTCGAATTAGCCTTAGATTCCTTCATGAACGTTGTAGATCGGAATGTCTAGAATATGATAAAAATATTAAAAGTAAGTTTTTATCAAAATATATATTTAGTAATGATTTATTTCGTAAACTGGTACTGTATGATTTTATGTACTGTCTAAGAAAATGATATGTTTCGTGATGTTAAACGTTTCTTTTGGACTTGGAAAAATTATTTTATGTTCCTGATGATTCGTAAGATGTGTATGTCAAATTTCATATGAATCCATCATATATATTTTCATGTATAAAATTTGTACTAAAACGGGTCAGATCTGGAAAGAATATTTTATTTCAGAACATTTATAAAGTATTTTAATCTAAATTTCTGGGTATACGTTACGTACAAGTATAGGTATCCAAAAAAACATTTTGGTTCACTTTAATGACGTTTAAGTATTTTAAATGATTTAAAGGAAAGTATTGAAAACCGCACTATTTTCGTTTTTAATTTGTTAAAAATAATAAACCTTATTTTTTTTGAAAAATGACTTTATATCTGGAAACCTAACTTGTAAAAGTATGTAGAGTATGAAATCGAAACTTAAAAATAACATTTCAAATATGACTCATTTAGTATCCTTAATAATATTATCGGTTTCGTTATTACTTAAAGTTACTTTTGTAAAATTCTATGTTTTGAGAAATATGATACCTAATAAGGTTAAAAATGATTTTTATAATTATTATTGATTTATTTGGTGTTTGAAAATATTTTACTAAGTATAAATAGGCTTTAAGAGATAAGTATACTTGTACAAATACGAAACCGTATAAAAATACTAAATACGTACACTTGAACAATAAATGTACTAAATACTTGTGCCCAAAAAGTATAGAGTACTAAAAGACGAATAATCCAAAAGTACTAAGTTAAACAATGCTTAAATGTGCAAAACAACACTTAAACTTTATAATAAGCACTAAAGGACTAATTAGCGACTAAGTCAAAACTAAGGGTTGACTAGTCTATCTTGGTCAAACTTTGGCTTTTTAAGTCAGCATAGACCAAGTCAAGATAAAGGAACTCATCTTAAATAATGTACTTAGAAATAATTGAATCTTTAATCAAATCTCAACTAATGAACGCTTCAAATAATATATCTCAAATAAAATGTTCCAAATCTCTTACATCAGTATACTAAAACTATCAGTTAAGATAAATTTTACGATGAGTGATATTGTTTGTTAATCTTAAAATCGACACACTCAAATTCCATAGGAACAACCGTACTTCTAGTCGGTGTGTTACCTAAGCCGGTGATCAGACACGTTTTCACGAACGATGTTATCGACACCAGTCATGGTGAAAATGAACATGTGCCCTGGCAGTACCCTCTGAGTCGTCTTCA
Source organism: Agrostemma githago (assembly GCA_958450325.1). NCBI lineage: Eukaryota > Viridiplantae > Streptophyta > Magnoliopsida > Caryophyllales > Caryophyllaceae > Agrostemma > Agrostemma githago. The sequence continues at coordinate 13,992,298 of OY288252.1, forward strand.
CCATTCCATGTTGTAATGACTTGTTCCGAGTCAATACACAACCCACAGACCGGTCATCCTTATGGAACCCGGTATTGTTTCATCCCTCTGGTCATCAGACATGTGCCCCACGATGACCGCTGAGCTCGATATTCCAGAGACTCTGTCTTTATAAGACACCCAAATCCAGCCTACGTTTCGTGTTGGGCGCTATCTTGGTAAAGTTTAGAAGGCGATGCGATAGAAGACAGCTTCGAAAGTAGACTACGACACTCGGAGTCACTGCTCATGGGAGGCCATGATGCATCCTGTCGGTGCGAGAAAAATGCTAAGAAGTAAATGGGCAGCCAGCTCTTTATGAGTTTGTCGGTAGAGTAGTAGTCGTCCAGTTGCCATTGAGGTGCTCGATTGTGTAAAGATTCTCTTTCCCGAGACCAAGAGTATGGATTGGGTGTGTGCGCATACATAGACAAGGGCACTGATCAGCTCTCACTCTCTATATCGGATATCTTTGGGGGCGGAATACCTTCCGACCTTTGCCTTAGCAGTGTATGGAACATGTTCGGTTTAGCGGGGCCTCTGAGTCCATGCACTTGCAGTCCTTCTTCTCCGTATGTCAGTCGACTAAACCGAGTAAATTTAGGTGTTCGATCCTATTGAGCACTAGGGGTGAGATGTAAACCTCCTAGTATCGATATGATTGGCGGGATTGATGTTCCCATCCGCATTTATGGTGAGATGCAAGCCTTAAGTGTGCATGAGACATTAGTAGTCACGTCCCGTGCATTATGTGAAAGGAAACCATTGTTTTTAAAAGTAAATGACTACAGTTTTCTAAATCACATGTGCTATTATGCTTTGTTACTGTTCTATACTCTTATGACTAATGATGTGATTGAAATGCTTGATAATGGGAAGTGATGTTTTGTTATATGTCTTGCTTGAATATTGATTAAGATTTATATTATGTTCCGTACGATTTGTATTTTGTATGTCTTACTCTATTTTCACATGACACTTCTATGAATCCATGATCTATGCTTTACTGTATTATTCACATGATACTCATATGATGTATGTATTACTTTATTCTATATAACCTACATGTCTTATATATTTAAATTGATTCGTATGTTAATTGAAATCACTTCATGTGTATCTCACATTGTATACATGTCGATTTGTAATGTGACATGCCTGCTTATCTGTTAATTAGATAACCTAAACGTTGTACTACATTGATTATTCGGGGCCGTGTTAGAAGGACGGTTAGGTTACTCCCACTAAGTGGGACTTGTATATTTAAATATGCATTCAGGTTGACGAACCCTCAAGACTGGACATGGGGGCATGCGTGAGTGCAAGAGATACAGTGTGGCAGATGAGAGTGTCAAACTATAAATCTTGTAACACAAATTTTGTCAGACTATTTTATTTAGAAATTTGTAATTCGGGTTTCAGTTGTTGTATTTTAACAAACGGTTCATTTATCGGTAAAAGACTCACTTGAGTCGATGGTTTTAAATTTTTATCCCTTTTTACGACTTAATTATTTTCCGCCTTGTTAATTAATGTCATTAGAAGAACCGGGTTGTTACAAGGTGGACTCAAGGTAAAGGACCAACGAAATCATTGATTTAGGGTCATTCTACTAGACTAAAGTCCAAGACTCGATTCATACAACTAGGAAGGGAAAGTAAACACTCGCACACTAGCCTCTTAACCGGGTTTTCGTAAACGGTTTACACACAAGACACACAACACAACACAAAGACACGATGAAAACGAACGAAAGAGAAAGAAGCAAAAGCAACAAAACAAGAAACAAAACAAAACAAAACAAACACAACACAAACACCACCCCGATCATCCAAACAAGTCACCAAAACAACCACAAACTTTACAAAGCTCCACCCGAGCACACTACAACACACATCTCCTCCAAACTCCACAAGGAACAAAGAGGAAAAAGGGGTGAAGAGATGTTACCGGAGGTCTTGAAAGCTCTCCAAAGCTAGCGGTGATTAGGCAACCTATAAGGAAAAAGGGGGGCAAAACACGCACAACAAAACAAAAATACGACATAACGACACAAAAAAGAAAAGACACAAAAGAAAATCTTTTTGATTTTTGTGAAAAAATTTCAAATTTTTAGGGTTTTTAAGATTTTTTTTCGAAAAACTACGAAAATAAAGCTAACTACACTAGAATATCGCTCCCCCACACTTAAACCGAGCCATGTCCTCATGCTCGATCGTAGTGTGTGGAGAGACAAAAGAAAAAGAAAAGAAACTACGAAAATAAAGCTAAAAATCAAAAATAAGGTGAAGAAAATGGTAGAAGGCGTCCGGCCGGGGTGTAGTCAAGTCACCATGGGCCGAGACAAGAAAAGATATGGATGGGGGAAGAAATAAAAGGAAATGGGAGGGGAGGGCCAGGTGTAATCAAGTCACCTAGCCCGGATTCCGCCTAAATCCGACTAAATCCAACAAAAAGGGGTGAAAAACTTGTAAATTTTGGATTTTGAAATGACTCTCGATGTAGTCACGTCATCGAGAGTCGGGAGCAACCATATACCAAGGCCTCGAAGGCAACCATGACACAAAATAAGGGAAAGGGGAACATGCAAAGGGAGATAAGCCATAAAAGACGGAAAAGAAAGGATAGTTGCCATACCGAATGGTTGGCAACTCACTCACTCCATCGTCTCGAAGATCAATGTAAGCACATAGCTAGTCTTCATCATTGCTATTCCTCTTCAAACTCGATAAGTACGCATGGTTAAGGTAGTAATGGTGTGAGGGGTGGAAATTGATGTGAAGGTCGGTGCCAAGTGGATAGAAGATGAAGTAAGGGTATGAAAATGAAGTATATGGATGGTATGATATGAGAAAGGATAAGTAGGGAGGTTGGGTGGGGGTATACAATGGTTGGGTGGGCTTAAATGTCGAAGAAGAGGCACCAAAAAGGAGTAGGAGACCATCCCGGTCGGGATAGATGATCCCGATCGGGATGATAAACCCTTCCCGATCGGGAAGCCTCCTTCCCGGTCGGGAAGCCACTCCAGAAATCTTGAAATATGGCACCATCATCCCGATCGGGACGGCTCCTTCCCGGTCGGGATGACACACTCGTCCCGGTCGGGAAGCTCCCTTCCCGTCCGGGATGGGTCTTCTTGACCTCCAAAACCCCAAAAGCTTCACCAAAGCTTCAAAAACCGATTCCCATACTCACGATCCAAGCTCTATCATTAGCCATTCCTTTCTAGGAATCGCCTTCACTTCACCTATCAAACAAGGCTCAAACACACATCAAAATCCCTCCCTCACATCGCTCATCAAAATACCAAATCAATTACAAGAGCTCCACAAAACCTAACAAATACTAGAAACCAAACTATCCAAACATAAACACAAATACAAGCACAAAAGAAAGGGAAAAGATATTTACACTAAAATACTCTCTCCAACTACACCTCCATAGCCATCAAGAGCTCGGAGTAGTAAGTCAAATGCCTTAGCAACATCTTCACTGAAGCTCACATGGCCGAGCCTAGCCACTCCTAAGAGCTTTCAAGTCGGAGGGAAGAAGCGAACATCTTCATTATGCTTGGGGTTATTGTGATCTTCCGGGTCTTCGGAACCAACATAGCTACGACTCTTATGACCATCCGGTAGGTATAGTGGTCTAGAGTCCTGCTCGGTGCCATGATGTGGGAGATCACACACTAGGGGTGTCGCTTCTTCTACGGGGTCGAGAGTGGAACTCTTTTCCACCGCCGACAAGGATCCTCTTCATCAACCGTCTCACAAGACAAAGGGCTAGACATCGAGTGCGGTAGAGGAGGAGAAGGCATCAAGTTTTCTTCATTGGAGGCTTTAGGATCCTCCAATTTCCCATACAAAGCAAGTTCCAAGGCATCTACTTCTTTTTCCCAAGTATTGCGCTCCTTTTCACTCACCTTGTCTAGTTGGCCAAGAGGAGGTATGTCTTCACTTGGCTTTGAATTGTCTAAATCCGGATCATCACGAAGAAAATCGAACAAATCCAATTTGATAGCCAATACATCGGCTCCCCAAGAGTTATCTTGAGAATCATGTTCACTCCCCTCCTCATTGTTGGCCCTTGAAGCTTCAACTTCCTCTATTCTCTCCCTATCTTCACCACCCAAGCAACACTCAACAATGGTCTCTTGATCGACCATCTCTTCTTCATTTGTAGCTTCAAGGTTGGGTTGACTTTCTTGTGGAGGCACCCGACCTTCTTACCCAAATGAACCTTCCTCAACATGTTGTGGAGCTCGAGTGGCCGACATCGTGATATGAGCCATGAGTGCATTGATGCGAGCATCTTGCACCCCTATTTGGGCCTTGAGCTCCTTTTCAACCCCTTGTATGTAAGTCATCATAATTTGTTGACTCTTTTGCATTAAATTCATCATCTCATGTTGACCATTATGCAATATCATTATCGCCTCTTGTTGACTTTTTTGCATTTGGACCAACATTTGACAAGTCTCAAAGTCGGGGATTTTTGGTTGTGGGTTATGTGAGGGTGTTTGGTAGTTGTTAGGATGTTGGAATGATCCTTGACAACCTTCTTGGTAACCATATGGAGGGCGTTCGTGAGATTCTTGATGAGGTTGATATGGTTGGTGAGATTTCGGGACTTGGCCATTTGCCCCAAAGTTACCCCGTGACGATTGATGGTAGCTCGGACGCGCCATGTCCATAACGTTGCTTTGGTACCTAGGATGAGCTAGAAGCACTTGAGCAAACGTTAGTATCCTAGTGCTTTTGAGGCACTAGGAAGGGAGAGTAACACACAAGAAGAAAAACGGAGATACACAAGGAAAAGAGAACACAAAAATCAAGAACAAAATCCAAAACTAAGCAAACAAAAGTCTAAACTACGCCGTCCCCGGCAACGGCGCCAATTTGATGGGAAGGATTTGTCGTGAATCCCAACCGTCAAATAAAACTAACTATACCTAGTGGGTAGCTAGGGTAAGTCAGGTCGAATCCACAGGGACGGGAGGATGGACTAAGGTATGCTACGGTCTAGGACTATGTTCGAGACAAGCTATTCTAAGGAGGGGGAGACTAGAACTAAGCTAGGTCTAAAGCAAGAAAAAGGGAGAGAAGAACAAACAAGGAAAACGGGCTAGGATTAAGTCGGGGTCAAAGGGGTAATGGAATGGTCGAGGAAGAGCTAGAGTGAAGGAGGTAGTAGGGTAATCTAGGCATAGTCCGGGCTCTCGCAACTTAGACCAACCTAGAGGTCTCACCTAAAACCCATCTCGGCGACACACATGACAAACGGGGTTACTAGCGTGCTATATAGGCCTAGGTCACATCCGGGCTCTCGCTACTTAGACCGACCTAGGGGTCGTCCTCACCGGGCTCTCGCTACGTAGTGAGGGAACCAAACCCACAAACAACTATCACCCACAAGAGAAAAGCAAGAAAAACAAGCATATGCACATACTAGTCATTCAAGCATTTCAACAAACATGTGATGTGCACCAAACCAAGAGGAAACCCAAATCTTCCACCAACATCTCCAACAATCCCTTAATCATCCAATTAACACCCTAATCACCCTACTAACCCTAGCAAGAACACTACTCTAACATATCTATGCTAAAACTAACAAGAACAAGAGGAATCAACATAACAACCAAAACAAACAAAGTAAAACTAGTGGAACAATGAACAACAATCAATAACATCAACAAAGATACAAACTTGAATGATAAAATAAGGATTAAGAGAAAGGAAAAGAAGATTATACCTACTAACAAGATGAAAGGAAGAAGGAAACTTGCATAAATGAGAAAAACCCAAAACAAACATCCAAGGTTGTCAAGCTTGGTGGAGATCTTGAAGAATTCCCAAATTACAAGCACTAATCTAAGATTAACGATAATCTAAAGACTAATCTACACTAATCTATGCTAATCTATGCTAAAACTATCTAGGGTTTAAGGGGAAGTGAAGTGCATAACATTAACATAACAAGGGAAGAGTATATATAGGGTTACAAATGGAAGGGAGAAGAAAGAAAACAAGGCGGAGCTGCAGCAGGCCCGTCCCGGCCGAGACGGACCCATCCCGGCCGGGAAGGCTTGGTCCCGACCGAGACAAGGTTGGTCTCGGCCGAGACGGCTCAAGACAGCAACCTCTCGCTTTGTACACCCCTTCCCGGTCGGGAAGGCCACTATCCCGCCCGGGAAGAGTCTTGTAGGCCTCCAATAAGAGCTCTAGGATCCCTCCTTGTATCTCATGGGCTTCTCATCGATTATCGGGACTCGGGATCGGGTCTCGGAGGCTCGGGATTGGGTCCCAAGGTCTCGGGGTCGAGTCCAAGGCATCGAGTGATCGATCCTTCACCTCGTTGGCTCCAAAAAGTGTATGTATTGAGTCGGAATCGCTCCAACTCTTCTAAATCGGCCTCGGGAACCTGAAACGAACTAAAGGAAGCATAAGAAGCCCATACATCGCTCCCAAGGAGCGATTCCACAAGGAAAATGGGACCAAAACACTACAAAATAGGCACTACAAACGACACTTATCACTAGCGGTGATTAAGCAACCTATAAGGAAAAAGGGAGGCAAAACATGCACAACAAAACAAAAGCACGACATAACGACACAAAAAAGGAAAAGACACAAAAGAAAATCTTTTTGATTTTTGTGAAATTTTTCAATTTTTAGGGATTTTAAAGATTTTTTCGAAAAACTACGAAAATAAACTAAGCTATACTAGAATATCGCTCCCCCACACTTAAACCGAGCAATGTCCTCATGTTCGATCGTAGTGTGCGGAGAGACAAAAGAAAATAAAGGAAACTACGAAAATAAAGCTAAAAATCAAAAATAAAATGGAGAAAAGGGCAGAATGTGTCCGGCCGGGGTGTAATCAAGTCACCATGGGCCGAGACAAGAAAAGATATGGATGGGGAAAGAAATAAAAATAAAGAAATAAAAGGAAATGGGAGGGGAGGACTAGGTGTAATCAAGTCACCTAGCCCGGATTCCGCCTAAATCCGACTAAATCCTACAAAAAAGGGTGAAAAACTTGTAAATTTTGGATTTTGAAAAGGACTCTCGATGTAGTCACGTCATCGAGAGTCGGGAGCAATAACTACCAAGGCCTCGAAGGCCACCATGACACTAAAGTGTAAAAGGGGAAGGGGACAAACAAAGGAAGACAAGCGATAAAAGACGGAAAAGAAAGGATAGTTGCCGTACCAATCGGTTAGCAACTCACTCGCTCCATCGTCTCATAGGTCGATATCGGCACAAAGCTAGTCCTTGTCATCGCTAATCCTCTTCAATCTTGATAATAACACATGGTAGAGGTAGTAATGGTGTGAGGGGGTGGGATTTGATGGGAAAGTCGGTGTAAAGTGAAGAAAAGGTGAGGTGAGGGTATGCATATGAAGTGCAAGGTCATATGATAGGTGCAAGGGTAGGTAGGGAGGTTGGGAGGGGGTGTAAAATGGTAGGGTGGGCTCACATGATGAAGAAGAGGCCAAAAGAGGAGAAGGGGACCATCCCGGTCGGAATGGATGGTCCCGGTCGGGATGACACACCCATCCTCACATCGCTCATCAAAAATACCAAGTTACAAGAATTCCACAAAAACTAACAATCCTAAAAACCAAAATATCCAAACAAACATAAACACAAATACAAGCACAAAATAAAAGGGAAAAGATATTTACACTAAGCTACTCTCACCAACTACGCCTCCATAGCCATCAAGAGCTCGAAGGAGTAAGTCAAATGCCCTAGCAACATCTTCAATTAAGCTCACATGGCCAAGCCTAGCCACTTTCAAGAGCTTCCAAGTTGGAGGGAAGAAGCAATCATCTTCATTATGCTCGGGGTTCTCGTGATCTTCCGGGTCTTCCGAACCATGATAGCAACGACTCTTATGCCCATCCGGTAGGTATAGTGGTCTAGAGTCATGCTCAGTGTTGCTTCTTCTACGGGGTCGAGAGTGGAACTCTTTTCCACCGCCCGACAAGGATCCTCTTCACCAATCGTCTCACAAGACAAGGGGCTAGACATCGAGTGCGATAGAGGAGGAGAAGGCATCAAGTTTTTTTCATTGGAGGCAATTGGCTCCTCCAATTTCCCATTCAAGGCAAGTTCCAAGGCATCAACTTCCTTTTCCCAAGTATTACGCTCCTTTTCACTTACCTTGTCTAGTTGGTCATGAGGGGTCATCTCTTCACTTGGGTTTGGATTGTCTAGATCCGGTTCATCACGAAGAAAATCGAACAAATCCAATTTGATAGCCAATACATCGCCTCCCCAAGAATTATCTCGAGAATCATGTTCACTTCCCTCCTCATTGTTGACCCTTGAAGCTTCAACTCTCTCTATTCTTCCCCTATCTTCACCACCCAAGCAACACTCAACAATGGTTTCTTGATCGACCCTCTCTTCTTCATTTGTAGCTTCACGATCGGGTTGACTTTCTTGTGGAGACACCCGACCTTCTTGCCCAAATGAACCTTCCTCAACATGTTGTGGAGCTCGAGTGGCCGACATCGTGATATGAGCCATGAGTGCATTGATGCGAGCATCTTGCACCCCTATTTGGGCCTTGAGCTCCTTTTCAACCCCTTGTATGTGAGTCATCATCACTTGTTGACTCTTTTGCAATAAAATCATCATCTCATGTTGACCCCTTTGCAATAGCGTTATCGCCTCTTGTTGACTCTTTTGCATTTGGACCAACATTTGACAAGTCTCAAAGTCGGGGATTTTTGGTTGTGGGTTATGTGAGGGTGTTTGGTAGTTGTTAGGATGTTGGAGTGATCCTTGACAACTTTCATGATAACCATAGGGAGGGTGTTCGTAAGATTGTTGATGAGGTTGATATGGTTGGTAAAGTTGTGGGTTTTGGTCATTCGCCCCATAGTTGTCCCGTGACGATTGATGGAAGCTAGGACGTGCCATTTCCATAACGTTGCTTAGATACCTAGGATGAACTAGAAGCACTTGAGCAAACGTTAGTAACCTAGTGCTTTTGAGGCACTAGGAAGAGAGAATAGCACACAAGAAGTGGAACGGAGATACACAAGGAGAAGGAAACACAAAAATCAAGAACAAAGTCCAAAACTAAGCAAACAAAAGTCTAAACTACGTCGTCCTCGGCAACGGCGCCAATTTGATGGTAAGGATTTGTCGTGGATCCCACCGTCAAATAATAACCAACTAACCTAACTAAGGTAGCTAGGGCAAGTCGGGTCGAATCCACAGAGACGGAAATGCGTTCGGACTAATGGGTGCTACGGTCTAGGACTAGGTTCAAGACAAGATAATCTAGGGGAGGATGAGGACTAAACTAGGTCTAAAACAAGCAAAAGGAAGACAAAACAAGTAACTAACGACTAAGGGGAGCTAGGATAACACTAAGAAGGAGAACTGGGGTTAGGTCGGGTTCATGGAGTGATGGGGTGGTCGAGGAGGAGCTAAGGTGAAGGGGTAGTCGGGTAATCTAGGTGTAGTCCGGGCTCTCGCTACGTAGACCGACCTAGAGGCTCTTGATAGAACCCACCTTAGCGACACACATGACAAACGGGGTTACTAGCGTGCTATCGTAGCCTAGGTCACGCCCGGGCTCTCGCTACGTAGACCTACCTAGGGGTCGTTCTCACCGGGCTCTCGCTACGTAGTGAGGGAACCAAACCCACGAGCAAACCACCACCCACAAGAGAAAAGGCAAGAAAAGCAAGCATATGCACATACATGTCATTCAAGCATTTCATCAAACATGTTCCATGCATCTAACCAAGAGGAAACCCAAAACTTCCACCAACATCTCTAACAAACCCTTAATCATCCACAATCACAGCCAATCACCCTAAAAACCCTAGCAAGAATCTACTCAAACATATCTAACCTAAAACTAACACTAACAAGAGGAATCAACATAAGAATCAAACATACATAAAGAAACTAGTGAAAACAATGAACAATAAGCATAACTATGAACAAAGATTGAAACGTGAATGAATAAACAAGATAAAAAGAAGGGAAAAGGAGATTATACCATACTAGAGAGGATGAAAAGAAGAAATCTTGCATAAATGGAAGAAAACCCAAATACATCAACCAAGGTTGTCAATCTTGGTTGGATTCTTCAAGAATTCCCAAAATACAAGAGTTAAACTAGGATTAAGGACTAATTACCGACTAATCTATACTAATCTATGCTAATCTATGCTAAACTATGCTAGGGTTTTTGGGTAATGTCTAACATCCCATAGGAATACAAGAGGGAAGTATATATAGGGGTCGAATCCAAGGCATCGAGTGATCGTTCCTTCACTTCGTTGGCTCCAAAAAGTGTATGTATTGAGTCGGAATCGCTCCAACTCTTCATGAATGGTCTCGGGAACCTGAAACGAGCTAGAGGAAGCACAAGTAACCCATAAATCGCTCCCAAGGAGCGATTCCACAAGGAAAATGGGACCAAAACACTACGAAATAGGCACTACAAACTACACTGTAGGTAAGTGAGACCCCGCCTCCTTTAGCGATGAGCCAAGAGGGTCGTCCCTTGTCTAAAACCGCCCAACTAGTCCAAGTAAAAAGGTGGAAAATATTGCAAAGTGATGGAAGACCGACCACTACCGCTATCATCCTTCCTAGGTACTCGGTCCTTTGGTAGGCTCTTCACGATAATAGTCGGTAAAAGGCTTATTTTGAGATGTCGGGATTATTTTTGTGAGACGATTTTCTTTTGGCATTTTCTCTCTTTTTACATTTTTGCTTTGTTTGTTGCCATGCCATTTCTTTTTCTTCTTTTCTATTTTCTTTTTGGCTTTTGTGCCTTTTCTTTTTCTTCATTTCTTTCTTTCTTTCATTTTCTTTCCTTTTCTATTCTTTGCCCTTTTTGGCTTGATTTGGCTTTTTGGCATTTCTTTGTGTAACAAGAAAGGGAGAATTCAACAAATTGCAATTTATTGTGTGGATATGTGTAGGAGGTAGGTAAATGGGTGAGTCGGGACGGCGCCTTCCCTTCAAACCCACAAAAAGGTGGAAAACTTGGACTAATCAAACAACCCCAAACACGGTCACCTAAGGGACGAGACTCGGTAAACAAGGCCTTTTCACACCGTGGGTGGTCATAATGGTCAAAAGTGCAAATCCCGCAGTAAATCCCTAGTAAGCTAGGTGGACTCAAGGTAAAGGACCAACGAAATCATTGATTTAGGGTCATTCTACTAGACTAAGGTCCAAGACTCGATTCACACTACTAGAAAGGGAAAGTAAACGCTTGCACACTAGCCTCTAAACGGTCAAAATTATCAATACCCATGACCGTGGTCAACGGTCAACTCAAGTGAAAATCCTTTGACCGTGGTACGGTCAAATTCAAAATTATCCATGCCATCCAATAGGGAAGTAACAATCAAGCTGGTCAGCTAACACCACACTCAGCCTTCCCACATTACAACCCTCAAGACCTTCCCGAGACCCAGGCCAGAGACAGCCCGGAATTTCTAGGATTCAAGCTCCATAGCATACCCCTAACAATTAAGGGCCAGACATCAAAACCAAATCCCGCATTATCAAACCGGCTCTCGAAGCTTTAGCTCCACAGAACCGAGCTCCAGATTTCGAGTTATCAAGGCCATTTACCTCATTATCAAACCGGCTCTCGAAGCCTTAGCTCCACAGAACCGAGCTCCAGATTTCGAGTCATCAAGGCCATTTACTTCCTAGCACCACATTCCCAAATACATCAAATCCCGAGAACAAAACTCGTTAAAATCCCGAGAACAAAACTCGTTAAAATCCCGAGAGCAAAACTCGTTAAAATCCCGAGAGCAAAACTCGTTAAAATCCCCGAGAGCAAAACTCGTTAAAATCTCGTCCCAATCAGTTACCAACCCCAAACACGGGAATTTAACTTGCAGTCGGCATAGAACATGGCCAAATAGTGCACACCACCTCTGGGGGCTATCCCGGAGAACGCTCACAGTCACAGGATAAATATCCTAACCATTCAAGCCCTTTTGATCAAGACATCACTGGGAACGCACCTAGCCTACACCGTCATTATGGCTAGTTACACACAAAGTCCTATTAGAATAGGCACCATAATACATCTTCCGACACTGAACTACGGCATGGTTTGATTTCACTACACGTGAATACGTAGGCAGCCTTTCAACAGAGGCACAACCACCCACGTTGACACACATTCAAAAAGTGTCATTATTCCGGTCACGACACCATCGTGTTCTCAACAGCTAGCTTTGTTGTCCCAGGGGCTTTTCTTAGACAGAAGACCTCCATCCACTCACAAAATCCAGATAAATACTTTCAAAATCTAGCCTCCTTTCTGTAGTGTGTCCTAGTACTCGGCTCAGTCAAAGACAAGAATCTGTCAAAACTCGAGGCATCACCCACTTTGGAAAAGTATCCTAAAATAGGAAAAGGGCACCAGACTAACACAGTCTCATTACAGGCTACTGCAATCCCCCCATAGCATATCTATCCCATTTCGATGTGCGACCGTGTTGCCACTCGCCTAGGCTACGGGATAGCGCGACTTAAGAGTTTTGTTAGGCGGCCCAATACCCTACCGAATCACGGTCCAATCCTTAGAGAATCCAGTCCGTGTCAGTCAACTCGTTCTGTCGTATCCAGAGTCGAGTCTATCGGTAGGTCCCTCTCTTCAGATTCCACTTTGAAATTTGCAAAATTTAGCCATGTGAAAAAAGATCTTTTTCGACAAGGTCAGATTTCAGTCTACTTAAACTGCGAATTTCTTTTCTACCCCTTTCCATTTTGAAAACCTAGCTCGTGATTGCTTTCAGGATTTCAAATTCAAAATTTCAAAAACTTCAAAAAGTCATTTTCCCCAGCACGAGTCATTTTACTACCTACGTGTTGCATGCATTTTTACCTGACTTATACAGGTACGACTCAAGCAAAGACGTGCAAGTCATCAAATCTCCCCAGCAGCATTTTCCGGGATATCACGGGATGGGCCAACACACAGGCACACCCAGGGCTTACGCGACAAGCCCAAATTCCCCACAGAGTACGATCATCCAGCGCAGGTATGATTTCTGCCTTATGGCTGGCGAGCCCTTAACGCGAGTCTAATGGACTATAAACGACCCGACTGGAAGTCTACCAGGTCTTAACGGGCTTGGTAGCTACTCTCACTTTCGCCTTGTCCAAGCCTCAGTCAGAGTGGGGGCTCTGTAGACACCCGCATTTTAACCGCCAGGTGTCTATGGCAGTTTCCAAAAAAACACCCGATGATGATCGGACGCTAACGTGTTTCTATGCGCTCGGATACGGGCTCAAATCCATTAATCGCTGGCTAACACACTTACAGAGTACAAATCTCACAAAAACAACCTCGAATCCAGGCCCAGTGGATCATTCCGAGTCAAACAAGACTAATTTGGGCTAAAACCGACACCGGAATTAAAACCGACTTTTCGCGATTGGGACAACCCCGGTCAAAATCGTTTCCGAGACACACAAAACAGCCATACAATCATCAAAAGTCCAAGTCAAACACAAAACCCATCAAACTCAAAGTCAAGGTCCAAAACAATGGACCCGTGCAACCCGATTGGACCACTCGATCGAGTGACCCACCCATTCGATCGAGTGGGCTTGTTTCAAGCCCGACGGCAGGCTTCACGGGTCACTCGACCGAGTTAGCCCCATACTCGGTCGAGTAACCCTAAACCGGTGCCCTAGCCATGCCTATATAAGCAACCCCCATGCAACACAATTACACATCCTTTTACAACCCTAAAAATCTTTTTGCAACCTCAAGAAACCCTAGAGCAACCATACACACACATACTACGTCTTTTACAAACCCTAATCAAACCCTAGCAATTCTACACTAGCAAGAAACCCTAAACCTAGTTTAGGAATCAATCCCGAGCCACCACAACTTAACCTACATAAAACCTCGAAGACTCTTGTGTTGAAGCCACGGTTACGAGTCCGCACCGAGACAAGAACATGTAGGTTGAGGGTCTCAAAACCCTCTATTTTCTTCCCTTTCTCTCTTCGTCATCTTCGTCCTCCTTTTCGCGTTTTTTTCGTCTTTTTTATTATTTTGTTTGTCGGGTCATAATATCGATAATACTATTAACATCAAAACATTAAATTATGGATTTGTGTCGAACGTGAGTGATGATGGGATAAGGAAAACCGCATATACAAGTGTACTGCACACGCGTCGTCGGTCGATTATCCCATCACCCCGATCGTTTGATTATTGAAATAAGTTAACTTAAACAATAATTCGTTTTTTTTTTTATTTTTTTTGTAGTCATCATCATTAATCTTGCATTCATCAATTTTTTAAAATCAATTTTAATAAGGGTCGGAACCCGTTGACACGGATCCGACATCACAATCCCTAGGGATTTATTTCGATGTCGGAGAAGTCGAGGGAATCAAGTCCTTTTTTATTCAAGTAAAGCGTCGATTTTAGATTCGGTACCAATTCCATAATTGGATATCGAATCTAACAATCAAGTCACATGAATTAATTAACGTGATTTGTTCATATCACGATAATTAATTTAAAGCGACTAAAATTAATTTATTTTCTCTATTTCACTCTAATATCCTATATCGATTCAAATAATCGAATATGGGATACAACGAGTACTCCAAATTTAGAATCGGGTATAAATTCAACAATATTTATATTCGGTTCAACAAAATTCGCGATTTATAAAAAACCAAGTCGAACATAAATTGTGCAATATTTATGTCCGATTCGGTAAAACCGTCGAATCATCAAAAATCAAAAGCAATTTCAAAATCAACAGTTAAATTGCAAACGAACCATGTTCGTACAGGTGCCACTCGACCGAGTGCTTTAGCCACTCGATCGAGTGACACCCTAAAATCGAGTCAGAATGTTAATTACGACCCCCACTCGATCGAGTCTCACAGTGACTCGGTCGAGTGGCCATGTACTCGACCGAGTCGGTCAATGACTCGGCCGAGTATGGTCCATAACGCAAAGCAGAATCGTCTTTTACAGCTCCACTCGATCGAGTCCATCAACCACTCGATCGAGTGACCCATAACGATTAACACAATAAATCGTACATTATTCTATTTTCAAAACTCGGTAGTAATTTATGATTCATGTCAGCACGTGTTTAGTCAATCATGTGTATTACTACCTTTTCAAAACATACATCTCATATTTGCATCTTTTCATCTCATCTCATATTTGCACAAACCGTTATTAGTTGTTATGGTATTACATCGTTACTAACGCGTTTGTTATTTCTCTTGTCAATTTAATTATTGTTCGTTTATTGTACTAAATGAACCCACATGCTAAAATTCCACTTTGACGTAGAATTAAATTGCATTAAATTGACATAGAAACCCTCTTTTCAATTTCATTCACATGCCTAGGAAAAACAATGTTTGCATAAGCATTTTTCCCGTTTTACTAACGCGCGTATTGTAAGTCATTCGAATTCTTAGTAGAGGCCGCTAATGTGCGGGCGGGGTTGGGTGTCCTTTGTGGGCTTCCCAACACGTACCCTCACCCCTTACTCAGAACCTCGGTTTCCGGATGCCCGAAACCGTTGGCGCACGAGAGTCATTCCATACACGATATCCGATAATGTCGGTATCGGTATCGCAATGCAAAGGGACGAGCCCAATAAACTCTGACATCGGAAATGGGCCGTATTTTGTATACGGACCACTACGACATAGAGTGGGCTCGAATGGTTCCGAATAACCACAAAATTCGGTGGCGACTCCACATAGACCTAAATTTCAATTCGATCCATTCTCATATGGAGATTCATTCGCCTACCCAAACCCGCGCGTGGCCGCGTCGGGGTGGACCTACGTCATGTCCACAAAAGGAGATCAAAAGAGGAAACGGGGGTGCTAGCATGGTTTCGTAGTCTAGGTTACATTCGGGCTCTCGCTACTTAAACGGCCTAGGGTCTCCTCACCACGCTCTCATTGCGCTCCTAGTAGAGGAACCAAACCTATCACCAAACAAAGACATGCAAGAGAAGAAGCAAGAAAAACAAGGAGTGATCGTCTCAAGTCTCACAAGCATTTCATCGAAAATGTTGAGTGCAAGGCATTAGGAAACAACAAAAACAACAACTAGCATCACCCATCTCACCCTAATCATCCCTTATCACACCCAATCCCCTTACTAACCCTAGGGGAAAACTACTCACACATAATTAAAGAACTATCAACACTAACAAGTGAAACCCACAACATAAGAGAAACATTCATAATGAAAGACAATAAGGATTAGGCATAAATAAAGAATAGAAACAAATTAAGACAAGATTAAGACTAAGGGAAGATTAAGGAGAGGAGAAATATACCAACAAATGAGAAGTAGAAGGAATAGAAATGATCTTTGATTAAATCCAACCCAAAGAAATGGAATACAATGTTGTCAATAGAGAAATCCCCCAATAGGTCTTCAATAATACAAAGATTCAACAAGGATTAAACTAAGATTAAGGAGAGATTAAGGAAGGATTAAGCTAATCTACACTAATCTAAGCTAATCTATCCTAAAGTATATCTAGGTTTTTTTTTAAAACAATACAAGAGGGGGGTATTTATAGGGTGGCATGAATAAGGGAGGTGAAGCGTCGAAGCGGGGGAGAAAACAGGGCAATCCCGGCCGTGATGGGGCCCCGTCCCGGCCGTGATGGTGGTGGTCACGGTCGGGATGGCCTATCTGTAGCCTTCTTCTCTCGTCTTTGCTTCCCGACTGTGATGGGTCCTTACTTGCTCTTCCTAGGCTTCTTATCGATGCTCGGTGCTCGGGATGTTCTCAAATGGGATCCAAGGGACTCGGGATCGAGTCTAAGTCACCGAATCATCGTCGCTTCTTTTCATTTTCTCCATATGCATCGGAAACGAGACAGAATCGTTCCACTTCTCCATGATGAGCATTAGGAACCTAAAACATGCTAGAAGAAGCGTAAGTAGCCTCGAAACCGCCCTAAAGAGCGATTCCTCCAAAGAAAGTGGGACAAAACACGCGAAATAAACACTACAAAATACACATATCAGTTGTATTCTTGAACATTACATGTTTTCTCGTCGGTTTGAGTCGATCTTAAGAGAATGGTTTGCTTGAGGGCAAGCAAATGTTTGGTTTAGGGGGAGTTTGATGAACACATTTTATATCTTATTTTATCGTCCCTCGATACCCATTTTAGAGCTTTTCTTCCTCTTAATTTATACATTTAGTATCGATTTTTGTTAGAAAGTCGATACTGTCGATTCTCATGCTATTTTGTAGGTTAAGTACATTTTCGAGCACATTTAGAAATTATAACCCGGATAGTCGAGATGAGAACGAGAGTCGAGGAAGGAAATGAGAAGCCTAATACAAGGAAGAAACTCACTACCGAGTTTCAACAACATCACTCGATCGAGTCACGCTAGTGCACTCGATCGAGTACCTTGCCTAAGCATCCAACTGGGCTGCATTGAAGATTTTGGGCAGATTTCTTCTTTTGGGCCCAAGACAACCGAGGAATTGGCCTTTACTGATCTACTCGATCAAGTCACCATCAAGTGGACTCGATCGAGTGCACCTGATCTGGACCGCGCGTCAACTGCTTCATTATTGAAGATTTGGGCCAGCTTTAGAGCCCAATTGAGAGCTTTTAATTAGTTTTTCTGATTTGTATTAGAGATCTTTTCACTTTTGACTTTTACACTTTCACATTACGTTGCATTAGAATTCTCTAGAAAACCTAATAGTCTTTACATTCTTCATATTTTGGAGATCTACGCATTCGAATTCTTCGGTAATATCTACTCTTAATTCCAGTTTTAATTTCAATTTTCTATCTTTGCTTCCTTCTTAATTCGTTCTTCGTATTCTTAGGGATTATCGCTTTCGTAATTAGTATTGTTTTATCTTTTCTAGCATAGATTTATTATTGTTTTCATAGATTAGTTTGTATCGTTTTCATTATGTTTAATTGCAATTCTTATATTGTTAGTTTGATTATTTCTAGTATGAGTAGCTAAATTTTACCTAGGGTTTAAGGAGGATCTATGTTTATTATTAGAGTTATAAATGACTCGTTTCTAATTGTACGAATTATCGCTCGGATATCATTTTAACTTTGATTGATTGATTACTGGTGAAGATTGATTGATTAGTATCACAATGGACTTTTCACCGATCGGGTTAAGGACTAATAAGGTCATGATAGTTTGGGCAGACTATCTTAATTCTAGAGACCACAGGTTAAGTTTAGTTCTAAAGTTTGTAGAGTACCGATCGGAACCTGAGACCCTAGACATTTCTCTTATTGATTCATCGTTTAGTATTTTTTAGTTCTTAGCTTACCAAACAAACAAGAAATCAGTGACCCGTAGTAAGTCTAGACCTTACAACAAGTAATTGAGTCATGTCTCCTGGTGGTTCGACCCCTATTTCACTATCTACATTAGTTAGTGGACCTTAGGGCATCTTTGAATAGGGGTACGACTAACCCCTATCACTATGGGAATTCAAAAAAAAAATTGCAGTATATTGGAACAATATATTCAGCTTATACACGAAAACAATTTGATTGTCCTATAATCTGTTAATTACCAACCATTTTTTCTTAATTTCGCTAATTTAATTTGATAGCCAAACATATGCTATTGCAATCCGTTAATCGTATTATGTTTATGTTATGAGTTACTATTACAAATTTGGGTTATTTCATGAGAATAATCTCAACTATGCGTGTGTGTAGACACCCACATTTGGCTGTTAGGTGTCTATAGCAGTTTCCAAAGAACACCCGATGATGATCGGACGCAAACATGACTTAATACACTCGATTTTCGGACTCGGAATCAATAGTAGTTGGCACGAGCTTTTAGCGGAGTAAAAATCTCACAAAACAGACCTCAAATCCAGGTCTAGTGGGTCGTTTCCAGTCAAATGAGAGTAATTTGGGTCAAAACCGACACCAAGAGCAAAACCGTCTTTTAGCAACCGGGTCAAACCCCGGTCAAAGACGTTTCCGAGACATAAAAATCTGTCACGCCACTTCAAAAATCTGACTCAAAGTCAAATACTACACAAATATCAGCTACAAAGTAGGAATCCTTTCCTATCCAAAGTTGGAATCCTACTCCATCTAAAGGGTGTTTCTTCCCATGCAAGTAACCTTTTCCTATCCAAAGACGGAATCCCACTCCATCTCAACCGGTTGTTTTTTTTCCTTTGCAAGATATCAATCTCCTATCCCAAGTCGGTATTTCATCCTATAAATACTCCACCCTTGCACACACAAATCATACACACAATTCCCGACATCAATTACAACATCAACACACATCATCAAAATTACAACCCGGAATTCCAGCAATACTAGGCATATTATATTCCGATCTTCCCTCTAGAAATCCTATAGGATTCCCGACCATTCACAACCCGAAATTCTAGGCATTTTTAGGCAAACCATATACAAACCCGAGAGCAAAACTCGCCAAATCCCTAACCATACACACCATAACTCACCTATATACATCTTAACGCTCCCGCGCCTAAGCCGCTACTACGAGTCCGTTTTCGAGATAATCAAGCATGTAGGTTGAGGGTGTTACAAATCCCGACTTCTCCCTTTTCTTCTCTTTCGCTCGTCCGTCCGTCTTTTTATACGGGTCGTCGTCACGTCTTTTCTTTTTTATTTTCTCGTTCCTAATATCGATATTATCGTACTATTTTCAATAAAGAGTCGTCCCTAACCATTCAATTATTCGCATGTTTAGGAAAAACAATGTTTGCATATCATTCATCGTATTACTAACGCGTGTATTAAAACGTCATTCGATATCTTAGTAGAGGGCGCTAATGTGCGGGCGGGGTTGGGTGTTCTTTGTGAACTTCCTAACACGTACCCTCACCCCTTACTCAGAACCATGGTTTCCGCATGTCCGAATCCATTGGCACACGAGAGTCATTCAATACACGGTATCCGATAATGTCGGTATCGGTATCAAATGCAAAGGGACGAACACAATAAACTCTGACATCGGAATGGGCCATACTTTGTGCATGGCTCACTACGATATAGAATGGGTTCGAACGGGCCCGAACTCCCACAAAGTTCGGTGGCGACTCCACTTCGATTTAAATTTCAATTCGATCCATCTCATATGGAGATTCATTCGCCTCCCCAAACCCGCGCGTGGCCGCGTCGGGGTGGACCTATGTCATGTCCACAGTGTGCTTCTTAAATTAATCCAAACTATACGTAATCTCATTTTAATATGAATTACGCCTTCATTAACCTCGCTACCTGTTGAACCTCACTTATTCAACTCTTTCTCTATTTTTTCTTCTCCTGATTCACATTTCGTGTTCATTTTCGGCAATTGATAAAAAAAATCCAAAAATTCATCTTTCAATTTTTTTTCAATTATTCTTATAGAAGTTATGAAAAAAAATTTATTGTAATTTTGACTCTCACGATGACTGCAACGGGCCTAATAAAACTCTAGAAAGTTACAACAAGTCACTCTGACCGGTAATAGCAAGTCATAATTTCACATAGCAAAACGAGATTAATGAATGCGTAGTTCATATTAAAATAAGATAACGTATAATTTGAATTATTTTAAGAACGACGCACATAATTGAAATTATTACCATGAAATAAACCTACGGAAAATTTTGCAATATCGTTATCCACAAAGGGCAAAGAAAAAGATAGAAAAGTGGTAAAAAAAACTTGAAAAAAGTGAAAAGAAAAAGATTAGAAATGAAAACACAAACACCCACGCATAGAATTACCTGACACACATACATCTTGTAATGTCAGTCACCAGTCACCAGTGCGGCATCTCACTCACACGGCCATAACTCCTTTCACCTTCATAAAACTCTATTTTAATGGCGGAATTCCTTCTCTTACATCACTACCTCACTTACTAACACTGAGAGACTGTGTGTGTGTGCGCGCGTGCGCGCCTCTTACTGTTGTTACTGTGCGACGAATGCTTGTCGCATTCAATCGAAACATCAGCCAATCAATCAATCAATCAAATTGTTGTCGTATTGTATGATCTTAAGAAGTTTATTAACTCGATTAATACAAACACACGAATTCGAGAAGTGAAAGAGTGAGGAAGGGATGAAAGGCGGTGTATCGTCGTACCAGATTTCCACGAAACGACGATGGAAAGGCTTCGTGATTGCCGTTCTGGGACTCGTCATTCTTTCAATGCTTGTTCCTCTCGTCTTTCTCCTTGGATTTCACAATGGTTTTCATTCTTCTGGTACTTTTCGTCTTTCATTCTTACTTTCTTTTTTGTATTTTGGTGAGATCTGCATTGCCTTTTACTGATCTCAGATTTACTGTCCATACTTTTAATTTATTCTTAATTACCTTGTAAATTTGTAGTTTATGTAACTTTTCGATTCAATTTTTCCGCAATGTTGGATGATTTGGGAGGGTTTCATGTGGTTGTTGATTAACCTGGATCTTTAATTTGTGATTGCAGGTTTTCCCTCGGAACAAAGTTCCATGTCGGTAAGTGCTTTATTCTGAAGGCATTTCTAATGCTTTGTATGAAAACTTAGTTGGATGTAGAATCATGGTGCTTATGTTGTTAGGATTCGGAATTAGTTAGTGGTCTATCAAAATCGATACTAATCGATTGTCTCACTAAAAAAATACAGTATGATTTGTAAGACTGTCTTTTGAGAATTTGTGTTGTATTTGAGCTGATGTCACAGATTTCCTGACTTGTCAAATAGAATAAAGCTCTTGGAGGTTACAGTTCCCACAATTATAGCCACATCAATGATCAGGTGTGTGTGTGTGTGTGTGTGTGTGTATTCTGTAACTGTAATGTTTGTTGTGCTTTATGGGTGTGTTTGTTCAATTTAGTTCCGGTTAGTGATTATAATTCAACAATCATACACATAGTCGTACCGCTATACTTTAGAAGTGTTTCTTGGATGGCACATGATGAAAATGCATCAACCAAATATAAGAAGCATTATTAGTTAGTGAGCCACATTTTGCCTAACCTCGCTAATTAGCATGGTCATGGAGAAAGGCACACTCTCTGTAGGATTCTCATATTACATTGAACCTTACTATAGTTAATTGATGATCCGGGTATTTGAGTGAAACATAATTTTCTGTATTTTTTCTATTCCTTGTACTAGAGGATATGAGATGTTAATCCATTCAGTTAATTTAGAATTGGAGCTTATCTGAATATGAAAAAGAGCATTTCTGTGGTTAGTTGTTTTATGTATGAAGAAAGATGAGTAAGGAAACATCTTGTGTTGAATTGAAGATTGCTTTGTGGTTATGCAGTAGGGCATATCAGTATTGACACATGTTTTCTGAAGGACTCCAGTGGGGCTGAACATGAAAAGTGCATTTTTTTTTTCTGGTGCTTTTGTTTTTTATTTGGAGAGGGATAATCTATGAATCATGTCCTATTGCATTGGAGATAGCTTGGCCGTTTGAAGTAGGGTATTGCAGTTTTTCTGTATGGGTTATTCCAAGCGTCCGAGTCTGCGACTTTGATATTTTGCATTGGATCATTGGTAAAAGAGCTACAAATAATTATCTGTAATGATAATTGTGCTTGATAATTATTTGGGGGGAGGGGTTGGAGAGGAATGGGAGGTATAATTCTAAAGAAATCTTGCATTGTATATCAAAATTGAGTGAGTGTTTTGTATCGGTACAACATTTGGTTTGGATATCACCCTTGAAAAATACACTGTCAAAAACTTTTTAAATTTGCCTCTCCAGAGGAAATCTTGTGAAGATTATGTTGGGGGAAGGCAATTCGCACCACTGGAGTCTTGGTTATCGCAAAATTTTTAAACGAGTGTGAAATTTTCTAGATAAGTGCATGCCCTATTACATCCAAATGAATGAAATTTAGATATGCAATGCTTCCTGTAGATCTTGATATTTTGCATTGAAAAAAGCTCTAGAGAAGCTCCGTAGAGATCTGCTCAACAAGAAAAGTTCAGTTCTTGTAATTGGTGATTTTCTTGTGGTATTCATCATTGTTTCTCTTTGGCATGAGGTAAATTTGTTTTTGTATGCATATCAATGTTCTGTGCACTTGGGAAAGAGGGGGTGAAGATGGGTTCAAACACTAAAGTCTAGAAGATATTTTCATAAGCGACTTGGAAGTGTACTTAGATGGGAAGAAATGATGATGTTGCTTCTGCGTGCCGAGAATTCAATGTTCACTTTCTTAAGTTGGACTGTTGGAGTCAAATTTCACTTGTCTAAGCTTTTGACCTTTTTTCCTTTTGTTATACGATTATTCATGATAATTTGGAAGGGGTTGTGCTAAGAGGTGATATGATGTGCAAACTTACTTTAAAGTGTTTCTCGTGCTGGCATATGTTTGCCTCTTCGTGAGGGCTAGTGGTATTTTCTCTTTTGTGGTTTGTTTTCACTCCTTTTCACATTTCAAATGATTTATTACTTGTCGCAAAGCACTAATGTTTTAGTATGCCTACTTCTCTGAAATTAATGTGGTATTTACTTGTCTGTTGCAGCATAATCAGTCAGGACATATTGAAGAAATTATCGACAGATTAGTGCCTTCAATGGTTTGTTACCAAATACTCTCATGGTTAAATTCATCTTCTGCCACCGACAACTTAGGATAACCTTATTTTCTTGGTTATGTTTTTAGTTTCAACTGTTCTGGTCATTTAGGTAACTAACCTATTCTGTGTTAGCAAATGGAATGTACATAATCCTATATTCCTAAGCATTATTCCGGGTTAAACACACTTATAAGTTATAAAGGTTTTGAAGATTACTATGGTCGTATTTTGAGACACTGTTGGCCGCATATATGGCACCCCATGACCAAATTAAATTGGTATGACTCATTTGGATATCAAAGCTGGAACCAAATTTAATACTACCATGTTCCTTGGCACTCTATCGCATAGATTTTTCTGCTAGTTAGAATTCATAAGTGGTTCTTCTTCCCTGTCCCTCTTAATCTATGGTCCTCCGAATCGGCTGTAAGTCGCGTGTACAACACGGTGCCAGAGTGTCGGATAAACTGTTTTATGTGAAGTTTTTCAATTGTTTGGGTCTAAAATGTTAGTGTCAATGAGTCGAGTGGGAGTGTTGTTATTAGACATGCAACCAAAGTGAAGCATTGGAATGACGTACTCCCTCCGTCTCAGAATAAGGTTTACATGTCAACTTATTTTGACCACAGAAATCAAACAAAATAAAGCAAAGTCTGAACCTTATTGTGAGACGGAAGCGGACAACTTTATTGTGAGACGGAGGGAGTAGCGTAGAAGGAATATTGTTAGGGATGACTAGTGAATAATTTGATACTCCCTCCAACTCTTTGGAATTGCTCCATTTTCATTATAACATTAATCACATATATTTAAAATATGGGGCAATTCCAAAGAGTTGGAGGGAGTAATAAACTAGATGCATAAAACACAGCCCATTTTTCTTATAATTCACCTTATTTTCAACTGTTGCCAAAATCTAAAATTTGCACCTCTTTCATTACTGATGTGATGTGAATGTGTATTGTGTCTTCTTTAAGACGAGAACATATTCTTTTTTAGGGGCAGATGTAGGGCTGAAGGTAGTTTGCTCTCTATCTCAGATAGCAATGTCTACATGAGTTTTGTGTTTATCGGCTGCTTTTGCTGAACTTGTTTGTTTATCCGAGTAAATTGTAACCTTACCTCTTGATGTGATTGTTGCCATATACACACATATAAATGAAAGTACTTTCTATATTTTGAAAGAGACGTGTAGCAGAACTTTCACCATCCTGAAAATGAGGGTTTCTAGCTCCTAATGTGAATAAATGAGAACGAACATGACCTTTAATGGTGAACTTTCAATGAATGTAACTATCTTTGTCTTCAATCCATCACGTTGTTAGCTTTGCCTAATTAATGGAGTGTTTTATATTTATGTTAATAAAAAGTTTGAACCCGTTTTCCTATTTATGTAGTTTTAAAGCGGTTATGTTTTACATATGTTATGATATTTCAAAGTTATATATATTTTTCCTTAAAATATGAAAATATAGTATTGAGCTGTCAAATCATTTATTTATAACTCCTCTCATACAAACTATTCATTTTTTCTTACTCCCTCCCATCAAAACGATTCTACCCACTTGCTTTTTGGAGGTCAAGCTTGGAAAAATTTAACCATAATTAAGTAAAAAGGTATGGAACTTTGATAGATTAAAATTATATATTTCGGTTGGATATGAAATGATCTTTCATAAAATAAGAAAATTTGTAAAAAAAAATGTTGTGGTATTAGACTAGTAGGGCATGCCCACCTTCCCCTTTGGGCAAACAAAAACCATACATCATAGGTTTGAGAAATGATCTGAAAATCATACTTCATAATTTTTTTAAACAAACACAAGGTATAAGTTTAGCCCATTCTAAATCCATACCTATACTTGAGATGACTGAACCAAAAATGCTGTAGAAGGCTTAAAAAGAAGTGACATGTTATAATAACAAGTTTACGTGTCCTAATATGTGTTCTGTGCCCACACAATTGTGTAATGAAAAAGGCACCTTTGTATATGTGGGCTTAATGTTTGTGGAATATATTCACAAATCTCAGTTCACCAGTCTTGCCTTCTGTTTTCTTGCACGCATGATTAACTTCAACTATTGCGGTTTTACAGAAAGAAAGTTTGTCATTTGACTTTTTTGCCTTTTCTTTTCTCAAACTTTATCTCGACATTGAACTTACACGGAAAACAAACGAGGGTATAAAAGTTAAGCTCACTTGACCTAAACCAAGGATCCAGTCTAGAGGATGGTACATGGAAATGACATGGATAGGTTTGCTACAACTTAATACATATGTTAGGAGCTGACATTCTAGTGACTAATCCAAAGGCCGGTGAAACTTTTAGGAACGCTTCTACATCTTTGATTCTTTTCTATGAAAAAGGCCCGACTTCTGAGTATCATGTTGTTTTGTGAGAAAAAAGAGAGAGGAACAGGATGAATCATGTTTGTTTATATTATCACCTTTGTCACATTGCCAAGTAAAATGTGTTGGCGCTTTTACCCGACCATTGCATTTGCTTAGGTGCAGTAGATAGTTGTACCTAACATTCTCTACAAGGTGTGAAATATTTGCACTGGATCAAAGAGACCTACAAGGTGCTTTAGATTTTTAGTGTGTGCAGCTGTTGGTATTAGAGTTAGGGAACAAGAAAATTCTGTTGGTTTGAATTGGCCACTATTCTGGGTGGTTGAATTGGCGGTTGTTAGACTGATTTTTATGACAAGTAATTAAAGTTGTTCATAACTATTGTGCATGTTTTCTTAGTGCCATTCACTTTTGAAATTGCTTTGTTATAATGTTTGTTATAAGTTCTTTTCTATTTCTGAGTCAGGAACGTGTTAATATTCCTGTTAAAGAAGTACCTGCTCGAGATGGACTCAATGAAAGTAGCAGAACCAAAGCTTTGCAAGCTGATCAAAGACAAGGTAGCCTTGGTATATATGAAATTATTGTGCTAGTAACATCACTTTTACTTTTTAATGTCTTAAACCTTGGAATTATCTATGCTTAAATCTGGTTTTTGTACAGCTAACCCTACTGAGGACCATGTTAATAAACTACCTCCCCCAAGTCATGTAAGCCTAAATTTTCTCAATGAATTCCGAAATTTTTCATTGTTTGCTATAACTCCTGTTTAAATTTAATCTGAATTTTGAATGGTGCAGAAAATTAACATCAGCACGCATGTTGAAGTTATTCATCCGCAAAAAACTGCTGATGAAAGTGAAATATCTTGTGAATGGAGATTTGGAAGCTATTGCCTTTGGCGCCGTGAAAACAAGGAAGTTATGATAGATTCAATTGTGAAAAAGATGAAGGACCGGTTGTTTGTGGCTCGTGCATACTTTCCTAGTATTGCAAAACTTCCCGCGCATGAGAAACTGTCTAAGGAAATGAAGCAAAATATACAAGATTTTGAACGTATTTTGAGTGAAACAACTACAGATGCTGATCTTCCATCTCAGTGAGTCACCTCATAACTCTGATCCCTTCCCCATATTATTTGATATGGCAGAAAAAAAAATCATGAAAGTGTAGGAGAGTTACATTTGGCTCTGTTCAGTAGGTAACTGTAGTTACTTTCAGTCAGCTGCTGCTTTATCACAAGAGTCAGACTAACTAGTCCGTAACTCAGACCACAGAAACGGAAGCTTTTCGGAAATATATGGGAACGATGTTCCTTAATGATACACCAAAATGAAGCTGACACATCACGATTCCATACCAAAATTTCTTGTTGCTATAACCAAAACACACAATGGCATTTTTGTCGAAATCAAACTAAGAGCTCAGACATACGTATTCATGTTCTGATGCTATCCATCTATGCCGAAAGTAGAGCACGGGAGTTGACAGTGAATGGATTAGTGGGGTTATCTTAATTTGTAGACTTCACATCAGAAGCTCTAAACTCCCCTTCGTTTTAGAAAACCTTTATATTCCGCTTCCAGACACCATTCTAAAGTCAGAAGTACTCATAGAAAAGAAAGTCATCATAATTTTTGGACTCACTCTCATCAAATAGTGCCTCTTTTGTTTGCTAATCAGATCCAGTTCCTAGTGACTGGTGCAGTGTGTCTGAGTTTTGGTTTCATATATTCTGTGAAGCATTTATATTCTTAGATGTAAACGACGTCACCCATGGTTGGGTCGAGCAAGTTTTAATAGATGACATTGTATAGGGATGTGAGATTTAACAGTTGGAGTTATTGATACATGACCTGTAGCTCTTGGCTTTCAATGCCAAATATAGAAAGGCAGAAAATATTGAAGGATAGATGGTTGCGAGTGGTTGGATAGAACCATTAGAATTAAACGGCCCAAACTGTAAGCCCTGAACAAGCAAACCCCACATTGATCTGAACCGACCCAAACTGTAAACGTCCTGAACAAGCAAACCCAAAATTGATAATTAGCTGACTGAAACTGTAAATGTCCTTAACAGGCAAACCCAAAATTGATCTGACTCAAACGGATACGATCCCACTTGATTTTTGCTGATCTTTACTCCTAATTGACTCTGTAACAACAAATAACACACCTGCACCCGTAGTGGCCCAACCTGACCTCATGCAAACATACTCGAAATGATTCTTACCTGAATTCACCAACCCATATTTGGCCTGTACACGCCGTTTGCCACATCTATTGTTTGATATTTATTTACCTTGTAATTATGTCATTCAGTTATTTTGTGATGAAGGCACCGGCAGTAAGTGAATAGTTGCGGTGTTTTGGTGAAGTTACTTCACATGATACCTCAGTTTTTCAGATATGAAATGCTGAAATGTGTGGAGGGGTAAGTTTAGTATAACTGATGAACACTGAAACTTGCAGGAGCTCTGACAATTTTACACACTCTTTTGTCTTTTAAAGCGTTAATTAGTTTTTCACTTTTTCCCGTAATCTTTACTATATTATTGATATTCTATACATTCTACGTATCATTGTCAGCACTGGAGATAAGCTGCGGAAAATGGAAGCTGTAATAGCTAGAGCCAAGTCAATTCATTTGGATTACAACAATGTGGAAAAGAAATTTAGGCAACTTGTTGATTTAACAGAAGATGAAGCTAATTTTCACACCAAGCAAAGTGCCTTTCTTTATCAGCTTGCAGTGCAGACAATGCCGAAATCTTTGCACTGTTTATCTATGAGATTAACTGTTGAATATTTTAATAAAGCCTCTTTGGATTTTGATGCATCCACAATAGAAAAATTCACCGATCCAGAATTATACCATTATGTTGTCTTCTCCCGCAAGATACTTGCGTCATCTGTGCTTATTAACTCTACTGTTGCAAATGCTAAAGTATGTTTCTAAGTCTGGCGTATGCATATCATTTTTCTTGTTGATGATTAACTTTATTTATTTGGGCTTCAAGTATGTGAAGTGAATTTCTCTCTTTATTTTTTTTCTTCAGGAAAGTAAGAAACTGGTTTTTCACATACTGACAGACAGAGAAAATTATTATTCAATGAAGCTGTGGTTCTTTCAGAACACTTTCAAGGCATCTGCTGTTCAGGTGTTGAATCTTGAAGATTATGTACCTGTATCCTATAATAAGATAGTGGGCTTATTACAACCAGAAGAGTTTCGCGTTACCTTTCAAATTGCTCAGAAACTTACTAAAATGCAGTATAAGACAGAATATGTTTCTGTATTTTCGCATTCACACTATCTACTGCCGGAAATTTTTAAGGAACTGGAGAAAGTTGTTGTCCTAGATGATGATATGCTTGTTCAGCAAGATTTATCACCTTTATGGAATATCAGAATGGGGAGGAAGGTCAACGGTGCTGTTGAAATGTGTACGGTACGACTCGGTCAATTGAGCAATTACCTTGGTAGAAATAGTTTCAACAGCAACTCTTGTGCCTGGATGTCTGGATTGAACGTGATTGATTTGGCAAGATGGAGGGAGCTTAATCTTACTGCAATCTTCCGGAAGTTGGTTCATGAGGTGAGCAACCTTGTATTTGGTTTGTTTATTTCTTTCAGTCTTTGAGATTCTGAGAATCGGTGCTCTCCTGCCTTTAGATAGATATTAGACTTGTGATAAGTTATGTTACAAAGAGTGTCACACGTTCGGGGTTTGGTTCAGTTCAAAAGGGGTTCGAGAACGCTACCTAAGGTGAACTGAGCTCGACGGGTGTTGTTTCCTAAAAAAATTCTGCAAATGAAATGATTTTAAAAGTAAAAAATAAATATAAAGCTCCAAATTTGCGATCATGTTTGTAGTTCACTGTGGGGTAAGTATTGTGGTTGCTAGTTGCAATCTTGTCGCCAGCGAATGACACATGTTAAAGGAATAAGGTAAAAAATAAAAGGGATATTCTAAATGGTACCCTCCTAAATAATCCCTCCTTATTCTAAATGGTACCCTCCTAAATATCTAAATGTTATGGCTCTAGCCATAAGCTTTTTTTTATGACGTCCCTCCTTTTAGTCAAAATAACTTTAATTTGCGATAACTTATGGACACGGGTTTCGAAAATGACTATATTTTCCGGAATTTATTGTCTTTACAAGATTTTCAATTCATTGATAGGAGAATCATGTAGAATATCCCAAAATAAAATATACAAATGGCTAACAACTGGTGACTAAGTCATTACTACCTAACAATGACTTTTCAATTACGTAAGTTATTAGTGTACTTTAGCAAAATAAAAAGGTACTCCCTCGAGTTTAAATGATTGTCCATTTGGGTAATATATGTGAGGAGTATTATCTTAAAATGGAGCAATCATTTAAACCGGAGGGAGTAATATTTTTGAACTCCTAATAAAACCATCCACATTGCCTCTCCTCTGCGTCCACTGTAAAGACAAAAAAAAACCCAGAGGTTTTCAATGGTGTCCAGGTCTTCCTCTTCCTTCATCCTCTTCCCCATTACACTTTATATCACCAGTGAGGAGTTCGCTCATCCCACCGTTCTAGACCACGAATTCCGGGGAACTGGGCCGCGAACGAACCCAGTTCGAGTACGGGCAACCAATTCGAAATCCGTGCCACTGAATTCCGAATCTGGTATCCATGACAAAGACTCAGTGCAATGTCGAGCATGGCCACATGGGTGGGTACATATTTTAAGTGTCAGGCTCGACTGTGACTGAATTGTATATATACACACGGTGATCCTACCAGATATTGGATACTTGTACAGGTCCTCAAAACAAAACAAAAATTGTTAAAAAAAAAGAGAGATTTTCCCACTTTCCACTCTAGTGTCTCAAGGTTTGAGCCAATTCCAATTTGGCGACCTAGGAGTGGGTATTTCTCATTTTGGTGACCTTGGCTATAACATGCTCAAATTTCATTCAAATCATTGAAGTGCAGAAGTAGAAATATACCTTTGGTTATAACATGCTCTTTGGAACTTTTGAAGTGAAATCGAGAGGTGTGTGAGAAATAAGGCTTAATATCATAGTCTTTGTCTTTGCTTTTGTCATGCGGGCCTTCTTTTTGTACTGTTCTAAAAGAAATGTTGGAGTGGTAAGAGTCGGGTATGGATTCAACACATATTTTGTTGACTTGTTGAGTGTCTGTCACACACATGGATAGCTTAACCAAATGCCACTTGCATCCAAAATTTTGTTTTTCCTGATTTATCCATTCTTCAGTAGTTGATGATTTGTCCGTAGCTCATTTGATCGTCTTTCCGTTTGTACAGCTTCAAGGGGAAGGCTCACATTATGAAGCTGCTGTGTCTAGAGCTAGCTTGCTGACATTTCAGGACCAAGTGCATGCTCTTGATGATTCCTGGGTTCTGTCAGGTCTGGGTCATGATTATGGGCTTAGCTTTCAAGCAATTAGGAATGCCAAAGCGTTGCATTACAACGGGAACATGAAACCTTGGCTAGAGCTTGGAATTCCTAAGTACAAGAGCTTATGGCTTAGATATTTGAACAGAGAAGATCCATATTTAAGTGAGTGCAATGTCAATCCCTAGAGAGGGAGATAATTCAGCTTGCTGGGCATTAGTACAACATGGCCGCTGGATTTTGATCACACCGTTATTTCAAAGATTTTGCCGGTGCAGCCTGAAATGGTGGGGGGGGGGAAGGGGGGGGGGGGGGGGTAAAATATGGTTATTCTAGATTCATAGTTGAAACACATCAAAACTCAACCTATTCTTTGAAGATTAGAATAGCTTGTCAACAACAATTGCTGCGGCATATTATAACAGGGATACGGGAAAGGACAGAGAAATAAGTAAAAGCCATGGTCATCAGCACAAGCTGTGAAGGCAGATCCCGTTTGCTGGTCTTAGCCGATATGTTCTGTTTGTGTGTTATAGTGTGGTGTAAATGATAAGAGTCTGAAATACGAAACCTGTATTCATTTTAACTTCCATTTTCCTTTTAGCTGTCTGAATATTAGTTATCATTTTTTTGGCGAGAGAAATAAAAGATCTCTCTCTATCCAGAGTTGTAACAGCCGTGAGTGATATTGTCGATCCTGTTAGTAGCAGCACGAAAATTGTTTGACCACTAGCTCTCTAACAATACAGTACCTTGTGTCTCAGTTGCACTGACCACAATATAATTTGATTGCCCATTATGCGAATTTAGTGAACATGTAGGGATAGCAAGGGTGACAAGGGTCGAGATAATGGTCCTCCATAGGAGTTTACTCATAGCACGGGGGAGAAATTACTCGAAATTTATAATTCAGTCTAACTCAAAGGCGGTAATCAGCCTACTCGGACAAGCGTACTCTTACCCAGCGGCACATTCTCATATGCTAGCTACAACTTTGTAAATCACTCATCTCAGACCATACTTGGAATGTTGAGATCCATCATGTCTACTGGGAAGCCAATGGATGTGCGGATTGGCTCACAAATCGAGGGGTTCGTCAAAATGCAGTCTGGATCACCCGTCTCACAATTATGTCGCACTCCCCGTGCCACCAATGAAACACTGACATCTGGCACCAAAAAAAAGCAAATATAGAAGTGTCGCGTGACAAGTAAAATTTGACGGAGGATGATGTGAAACTTTTACAGTGTATCCCCATTACTTATTCATACATGCAACTTCAAAATTGAGAACTTCGTTATTCTGTTCCATCATTGTAAGACACCGTTTTCTCACAATTTTTCGATGTGTTTTTACTATACCCAAAAACTTTAATTTGGCCATGATTAACAAACATTTGAGAACTTTGTTGTTTTTTTTCTTCTATTAATTGTACTGTAGCTAATATCCTCCATCCTTGATTCCTCTATAAATTTATGATTTTCTACACATCAATGATGATCTTTTTTTTTGCCATCAGAGACAAACCCACCTTAATACCTGCATAACAGCATAGCTGCAAGATTGTGAGCACAGGTATTAAGATTTCGAGATACATATTTAATAGATAAACAATGGAAATAAGCTGATTCGGCGTGAAATTCCGGCACAATGTCTTTGATGCAATGGTGATAATCCTCGACCTCAGCCAGTTGATAAACTAGTTGCAAGCAATCCATCACCACAGTTAAATGAAGATAACCATTCTCTCTTGCCCACCGGATGGCCTTGATAGCCGCTAAAGTTTCAGCCTAAAGTGCCGATTCGGCCAAAAACGAAGTAGTACCCACCCTAGAAATTCCACTATTATTCTCCTTGATACACCAACCAGCTGAAGCTTTTCCTGAGTTAATCCATCCTGCATCCACATTTAGTACTGTATTTGGGCATTGTCGGTTTCTCTACACCAGAGAAATCATCCAAATTTCCTTAGAGTTTCTAATAGAAATACGTTGATTCTCTCTATCAGAAACTTCCTCGTTACAGCTAGGCTCCTTCCCCTTCTTTTTCTTCATATCCTCCCAAATATCGTTCAAGGAGTGTAAAGACTCCTTATATCTAACTAGAAGCCCGGCCGCTGTGTTTGATTCTCCTTTAAAAACGATACTGTTCCTAAATAGCCAAATGATATACAAAACATTAATGAAGTGAAACAGTCCGAACTAGAGATCATCCTGCTCGGAAAGATGTATCGTTTGCCCCATGAACCAATCCCGAAAATCCATATTACTACCTTCAAGCACGCTCCTGTAGAAGGCAGTAGCCTGCCAAAGCTGCCTAATGATCGCCTCCCAATCGGATCGGTCGTTAACGAAGGACGGGGGATCAAACGATATTTATAGACTCGGAATAACACAAAAACTACTAGAGTAATCGTAGTAAGTCGAGGTCGGTCCACAGGGGACGGTGTACTATGATGAGTTCAAAGTGTCGTGTTCGATGTCTAGATGGGGGTTTTCTAAGGGTCGAGTTTATACTAGAGGAATGTCTATGATGATAGCCAGAGGTAATCAATCTAGGGAAAGGTGTTAGGGAGAAGTCGGGATTCGGTACTTGGAGTCTAAGAAGGTCGGAATCGAGTTTTTGTCGCAACATTGATAAAGGAGAATGCCACCTTTTGGTTTCTTCACCTAACTCACCTAAAAATCCGCTTTCGCGGCGAATAAGGGTAAGTCTCTAGCTATGGTAATTTCTACCCCGAGTTTCCCCATATTGATAGAAACTAGTCAAGGTCGGTCTAGTTGGCGGGACTAAAACAACAATGATATAACAACCATAAACAAGATAAACCAACAAGCAAGCAACCCACCAACATCCCTATATTCAAATAATCCAAGTCCTCATCCCTAAACCCCCCAACAAGAAATCTACTCACTAATCATAATGGAAGACAATAAAACATTAACTAAGGAGAAAATCACCACAACATGCATAATAACTAGATCTAAGGAACTGATGCGCGCGGATTGTCGCCTATCCAACGCGGTCAAACAATATTTATAACCCCGGAATACTACTACTACGTAGTAGCGGTAAGTCAGGGATCGATCCACAGGGACGGTCGAGAGGGGTAGTCGTTTAAGTCAGAGTCTATGAGTAATTGAGTCGAGAGGGGGGGTTTTTGGTCGAGTCGGGTGAAGTTTGCTAAATGAGCTTATGTGATTAAGGTGGGAAACTATTGATGGGAAAGGCGTTAGGGAGAGTCGGGGGATCGGAAATAAAGATAAGAATCTAATAATGCAAGAATCATCACAAGGTGTATAAGGGAGGTTCCACCTTTTGGTTTCCCTACCAACCAAGTCTAAGCCCGCTTTCGCGACGAATAAACTACGGTCTCTAGACGGAATTACCCAAACCCCGAGTTTCCCCATATTGGTCCGGGTGAGTTAAGTTAACCTAGGTGATCAAGCTAAGTCAAACATAACACAACAATCCCATAAAGACAATATCACCCTTAAATGCAATAATCTCACAAAAGATGAAATCTTTATCTATAAATCGTCCTCCCCTAACCCCCTAACAAAAAGATCTACTCACTAATCATGGTGATTAACAACAAAGCATTCATTGAGAAGAAAATTTATAAAGCATGCATAAAAACTACACAAACAAATATATTAATGGAGAAAAAGGGAGAAGAGAGAATTTTACCAACAATGGACGAAATATAAAATGGAAGAAGAAGATTAATAATAATATAGACTGAATCTTGAGAGAAATACACAAGAATTTGTCACTAATCCATGCATAAATCTTCAATCTTCAAAAGAGAAATAAGAATATTCAAGAAATAAAGCAAGGGGTTTTGTCACATAAACCCTTGTAAAACCCTTGAATCTTCAATAATAAGCCCAATTCTTCAATAAAGATTATAACTTTACTATTAATAATGGAGTAATTGTACTAATACTAGTAGATCTACTAATTGTTTGTAGAATTTTCTAAGAGAGTTTTACTACAATTACTATCACTACTAGAGATTTTCTACCCTACTCCTAAGAGGCACTTCAAAGGCTCACTTAAGGCACACTTTGGCTCAAAACCCTAGGTTTTGTATTTATAGAGTTGCTTAATGGGTTGCACAAACTTCAAGGCCCAAATCCGATTTCTCTTCATTTTGCAAGACCATCACCCTTTGCATCTTCATGGGGTGGAATTTCGCCCCGCGGCTCGACGTAATAATCCCACCGGGTGAAATTTCACCCGGTGAGATTTTCTTCGTTTTTCGCGCTTTCGACCCGTCTTCACCATCGGGCGAAATTTCACCCGGTGGGCGAAATTTCGCCCGGTCAAGTTGCCCGGTCGTGCATGCCGTGAAAATCTTTGGGGGATGAAAAATGTCGTCGGGCGAAACTTCGCCCGGTGATGACTCACCGGGCGAAACTTCACCCGGTGGTCCATTGACTCTTTTCCAGTCTTTTTCTTCGTTGATCACTTGGATTACTCGGACTTTCGGTTGTGTGCTTTGCACTTGGACCATATCTCTCTCTTGCTCGTAGAAGCTCAAACACGTTTTCGGTCGAAAATCCTATCAAAATAGACAGAAAACTACCAAAAACACGTAAAATACAAAAGAGAGACACTAATGTGAGAATTACGCAAAATACGGCGATAATCGCACTCAAGTCTCACAAAACAGAGGAAAAACGGGTCTAAATGGGA
The DNA here is from genome assembly GCA_958450325.1 of Agrostemma githago. Classification (NCBI taxonomy): domain Eukaryota; kingdom Viridiplantae; phylum Streptophyta; class Magnoliopsida; order Caryophyllales; family Caryophyllaceae; genus Agrostemma; species Agrostemma githago. The sequence goes on from OY288252.1 coordinate 14,028,386, forward strand.
GGAAAAACGGTCCAAATTTGGCACACAACAATTCCCCCACACTAAACCGTTGCTCGTCCTCGAGCAATGACCCAAAAAGAAGCTAGCTACTACTACTAAGCTAGACTATGCTAAGCCGATACGAGGCAATTAACGGGCCCGCTCCGTCCCTTCAACTCACATCGAGATACCTATGAGGTAAGGTACCTCCATGCAAGGCAAGTTGGGGCTTGCTCAAAATTGGGGTTGCGACTAACGCACACACAAACACATAACAAAGAAGACACACACAAAAAGATAATCGCAACCAAAGAGAAAATAAATCACCGAATCCCTCATCGAAACGGCGGAGAAAGCACCGATTCGAGCTTAAGACAAGCGAGAACACTACCAAGCTAGTAACACAAATTGACATGGACAAGATCCTAATAGGATGACAATCAATCAATTAAAACATTGAAAATTTACCAAGGTCCTTCTAATTCCACTAAAGACGCCTAGAACGGGACGATAAATGGAATGGATAAGTGAGAACCATGGAGTTAGTAAGCACTGTAGGTAAGTGTTATGCCGTCTCCTAAGCTAAGCCTAGAGGGTCGTTCCAAACTCGAGAAAGTCAATTAGACCAAAAAGGATGGATAAGTGTTTGCAAAATGGTAAGGATTGCCAAATTACCGCTATTTTCCTTCCTCGGGACTCGGTCCTCTAGTAGGCATTTCACGGCAATAAGACAACCAAGGGATTATTTGAGTTTGGGAACGATTTTTGATTTTCTTTTCTTTCCCCATTATTTCGATCGAGGGCCTTATTTATTTTTTTTTTTTCACATTGATCTTTCAATGCCCTTTCTTCTTCATTTTTCCCTTTTTCTTTCTTTGAATAGCCCATTTTTGGATAGATGATTCATTTGAGGATCAAGGTAAAGCACATTTTTGCAAGCTTATTTGTGGATATGGATGTATGGTAGAGAAATAGGTTAGTTGGGTGTGCACCCCCTTCGAACCCAAAAAAGGATGAGAATTTTGGACTAAAAATGGCTTCTCAAGTAAGGTCACCTAAGAGAACGGGGAACGGTAACCAAGGCCTTATCACTCCATGGGTGGTCAAGGTCAGGGGCGAATCCAGGATTTTAATGATGGGATAGCGAATTTTTTTAAAGATTTTTTATCATACAGTAACTCTCATGTGAGACCGTCTCACGATAATGCATAAATATAAAATCCGATTTTTTTCTTTAACAAAGGACTCATTTGTAGTTATGTATAACATCCAACTATATCCCCTATTCACTAAAACAAAAATCAAGGGGAAAGACCGTCTTTTCAACTTTCCCGCCAAAATACTCTTCCTAAATTAAGCAACTTGGGCTTTTGCAATGTGGGCTTCGGCAACTGCTAATTAACAAACAATTCTGAAGTTTGCAAGATTAAAGCCCTATTCAATCAGCATCCAATTATCCAATTATACAAATTTATTATAATGTATAATTATATTAGACAATTTTTATTTTATTTTTTAAAAAATAATGTCTAATAGTTTAAAAATTATAATAAAAAAAAATGTTGTCTAATATAATTATACATTATAATAAATTTGTATAGGTGGACGTAAAACTATTAGTACATTATAATTTTTAAACTATTAGACAATATTTTTTTTAAACTATTATATTTATTTAGTTTCTTATAGGTAGACGTAAAATCACTCTTAGATAAATAATTGGATGAAGTGCTAAAATCAACAAAGATGGAAATAAAATTTATGATGTTTAATTTTATTTTTTTTATTATAATTTTTTTTAATTAGACAATATTTTTTTAAAAAACTATTATATTTATTTAGTTTCTTATAGGTGGACGTAAAATCACTCTTAGATAAATAATTACATGAAGTACTAAAATAAACAAAGATGGAAATAAAATTTACGATGTTTAATTAATTTATTTTATTATAATTTTTAAACTATTAGACAATATTTTTCTTAAACTGTTATATTTATTTAGTTTCTTATAGGTGGACGTAAAATCACTCTTAGATAAATAATTACATGAAGTACTAAAATAAATAAAGATGGAAATAAAATGTATTATGTTTAATAAGTTGTATAATATTCATAAGTGAAAAAAGAGAGCTAGGATTAATTTCATTTTTAATTACAGGCATAACATCCATTGCTACTAAAAAATGAGGCCTAATTATCACGTAAAAATAAATTATATTCTATTAATATAAGCAAGAATTTTTTCCTAACAAAAAGATACCTAAGCTGTATCCTAACAAAAAGATTCCTAATAAATTATATTATATCAGGATACTAATCTCACGAAAATATCGTGATACCTAAGTTAACTTTTGTCCAAATTCATTAAATATAGCTCAATTGTGTATGATTCATTCATCCAGTTACAACATTTAGGAAAAAATACAGTATATTTTTAGACATAATATATTGTGATTACATTTACAAATATCATCTATTCACTAAAACAAAAATTAATGGACAAATGAGTTATTTCAACTTTCTCGCCAAAATTCTACCTCTTCATTACCTAATTGGGCTTGACAAAATAAACTTTTGTCTACATTCATTAAAAGTTCAATTTTTCAATGTCCAATCATACAATAACCAAAATCTTTACTATCAATCAATTTTTACCAATTACTCCATACATAAATTTGGGAAAAAAAATATATTATATTGTAACATGCAGAGTAATAACCAAAAATCTCTTCCATACTTTGAATAAACATGTTAAACGGGATGAACGGGTTAGGTCATACGGGTTGGACAAATTACGGGGTCGGGTCAAATAAATGTCAAGATCGAGTTAAGTCAGAATATCGAGCATGTACAATTTCTAACGCCTTACATTTTATCAAATAAAAAATACAAAGTATTTCTTTTAATATTAATCATATTTAACATCACTAAAGTTGTTAAATTAAATAATTATCGTATTTATAAGTAAAAAATTATATTATTCATAAAAAATATATTTTACTATTAGATGCTATAAAATGTATATAGCTATAAAATTTATATAAAATTATTCTTTTCGTAATTTATAATATTAAATTTAATAATTTTTTAATTGTTATTTTAAATATTACATACTCATATAAATACTAATATCAAGATAGTTTTAATGACACGTCATGATCCAAGTATCCAACGTGTCGACCCATTCGGTCGGATTTTGACGAGTCATCTTATCCTAACAAAATATTATTTTATACAAAAAAATAAGGCAATGAGATTTGTATTTATTATACTTTAAAACAAAAATTAAAGGGTAAAATAATCAAAATACAGAAACGTGAACGGTTGACTGAAATACTAAAAAAAAAGATTAAGTTATTATAGACTTGGACAGAGGTAATATAATTTAGTAAGTAACTAAATAAACAAAAATTAATTAAAAAAACCGTGCGTAGGCACGAGTTTGTACTAGTAAATTCATTAAAGTACTATATAAAAAAATGAGATTGATGTGATTATTGAAAATTGTACGAGTACCTCATATCCCAAAAAATTATTATTCTAATGATCAATTACTTTTAATATAATTACGAGTTACTAATATTGATGTATAATAAAGAGTTTCTAAAAAAAGAAGGTATGATGTATAATAAAATAGTCTTCTACAAGACTTGAACTCATGACCGCACAACACTTGATCTAAATTAAGAGCTTCCTTTACCACTAGGCCCAAACATTTATATGATATTTTATTGCATGTTTTTTTTATTCTATCTTCAGTTGTATTTTGGGTAGCATAAATCCATCTTCTTCATCAATTTTTTTCGGCTTGGGGTAGCAACCGCTACCCCTTGCTACTAGGTGGGTTCGCCCATGGTCAAGGTGGTCAAATGCAAATCCCGATGTAGACTCCTAGTAGAAAAGATGGACTCATGGTAAAAATCCAATGCAAAAATTGGTTCAAGGTCATTCTACTAGAATTATGTCCAAAAATCAAAAAGGGTCACTAACAAGTGAGTAATAAACACTCGACCTAATCTCAAAATCGGGTTTTCGAAAATTTTACCTAGACAAGCTATACAAAAGAGAACACAAAGGGGAAAAAAATACGAGAAAACAAAAACAAAAACAAAAACACAATCACAAGTAAAGCCAAGCACTCCAAACTCCATTAAGTCAACACAATCCACAACCACCAATTCCAAAATGTTCACCAAGTGAACCTCCAAATAGCATATACGCCCAAACTCCATGCATAAAAGAAAGGGATAAAACGAAGGTAGAAAGTATTACCGCGCGGTCTTCATTTCATTTCCGATACCTTACGTATCCATGCTAAATGGTTGGCGGTGTACCTACAAGATGGAGAATGCAAGACAATACAAGTAACACAAAAAACGAAAATAAAAGAAAGAAAACTAAAAAGAGAAAAAAATTGAAAATTTTTGGTTTTTGGTTTTTCAAAGGAAAAATGAAAAAGAAAATGGATAAAAGGATAGTAGATCCCTCCCCCACACTAAAACTGTGCATTGTCCCCAATGCACGAATAGAGGAAGAATCGAAAAAAAAAGAAAAAGAGAAAAGAACGGAAAATCTTTTTGAATTTTTGTGATTTTTCAAATGTTTTTGGATTTTTCAAGATTTTCGAATGTTTTTGTATTTTTTCAAAATTATGAGAATAAAGGGTGGAAAATCTTTTTGGTTTTTTTTTTTTTAGAAAAGAAGTGAAAATGAAAAATAAAGAAAAAGAAGTGAAAATAAAAGAAAAATGAAAAGATAACGATAAGGGAAGAATGAGGACGTAGGTGTAATCACGTCACCTCGCTCGGATTCAACACAAATCGGGAAAATTAAAAGAAAAAGAAGATTTTGGATTTTTCAATTGGTCTTGGTGCGATCAAGTCACCGAAGACCGAGAGCAATAATCAGGTCCTTCTTCTCTAAGGCACCTGCAATAAACCTCACGTGTGTAACGACCCAAGTAGGATCACGGAGGGGCTTACAATTCCTCAAATCAACAAAATAAATCAATACACATCAATCAACAACATAATTTATCAAATGCCAAATATTGGCGCTGCAAGGACTGACAGAAGTTACTGAGATAACTGAGATAAGAGAACAGACGACCGACGACTGACAATGACAACTAACACCCAACACCCCCACACTAACACTAACAACACTCGACACTCAAATAGGACCTGGGGGACGAGGTGGTGGTGGGTAGTAAGACCCGGGCGGAGGTATACCGAAAAATCTATCGAAATAGTGCTGTTGCTGTTGCAACATCCTTTGGTTCTCCTCTGCCGCCAACCTCGCTGCTTGGGCATCCCTAGCAGCCTCCCTAGCCATCTCAAAACTGGTCCGGGCGTACTCAAAACCTTCCCTAGAGTACGTGTATAATTGATGCATAGTATCGCGCGCATCCCGGGCCACATTGTAGGCATCCTGGGCCAGGTTAAGTGAGGTAGTCGAGTTCTCCCAAGTCTGACGTGTACGGTTATAGACTTCCCCCCATTGGTTATAAAAGTCCTCTGATCCAAAGAACGAGGAGTGTCGTGGAGGACTCATGTTGACGTCCTCCTGAAAACCTCGGGTAGACTGGGTGAACGTGGAGTGTCGGTGTGGTGTAAAGTCTGAAAAGTCGGGGTGAAAAATTGCGAGGTCTGGGGTTCGGGTTGGTGGGAGGAAGAGGGTGCATGTGATGATGACGGTAAAGTCCTATAACCCTCATCCCGAGAGGTTCTAACCTCCGGTTCCTCCTCCGACACGTCTACGACCTCTATATCATCGTCGCCAAAGTCTAAAGGTCCTTCGGGGTATTGAACTATACGAAACTTACCTTGGGTGTTATCCCGAACGTACTCCCCGGACCTCTTCGGCATGCCGAAGTTCTCTTCAATATCTAGCCTTACCCAATCGGGGTTAGGCATTGCAATAGCGTGCAGCTCAGTAATCTTATACAGAAACAAACTGTTATAATCCCCTTTCTGGGGCCACACAAGAAAAGGACAATAGACTTCATCTATGAAAATTCCCGCTCCATCAAATGGTCTTAAATCGCTAAAATCGACTCTCAAGGCTCTAGCTAACATCGTTACAACACCGCCACAAGATATTCTCTTGCGGCCGCCCTTCGCAATCTGAGCGAAATGAGTAGCTAAGGCCTCTGACATGTCGATCGATGGGCCTCTCTCCGAAACTGCATCCTCTAAAAGCTGAACAGCTGTAGCACTATAGTTGTGATGCGTATCATAGCTTGACAAGAACGAGTTAGCTATGATGCGCGCCACATACCGGAGGATGGGGTTTCGGATCGAGAAAGAACGCATCTTCCCTCCCTTGAAAGGCCTCTGGCGGGCTGTTTTAAACCAGAATCGATCTCGGCCGTATTTATCGTCCCGAGTCTGTCCCGCCCTAGGCTTTCCAAGGACTGAAGAAGGTAACCCAAGCAGTGCACCGAAGTCTCTCAAGTTGAGGACGTACGAAGTTTCTCGCAACTGAAAAGAGACAGTGGTATTATCGTCACCACTTAACTCGAAAGTTGCGAAAAACTCGCACGTCAATTTCTGAAAAGTTTCCTCCTGAGAGGCATAAAAATTGATGAGACCAAGACTTCGGCACATTGCTCGTACCTGCGGTTCTATACCCATACGCTCAAGTACATCTCGAGCCGCCCAACGAGTTGGCTCGAGACGACAGACCCATAATTTTTTACATTTATCAACATGAGCTTTTTTAGTGAAATATAAACCAGACAAAGGTTCACGGAAATTACGACGGATTTTCGGGTAACATACCTCGAGCGGAACAGGTTGTTCGCTCGGAACAGCTCCTTGTGTTTGAACAGGCATCGGGACAGATTCGTCCCGAGCCTCGGCCGGTTGCTCCTCCGATCTTGAGGATGATGTTGACCCCGAACTACGATTAAGCATTGATGAAATCCTTTTTCTTGCCATTTGTTTCACTCTCTTCATCCTTGATGCTTGAAATTTGATGATTATGTGTTGACGGTCTCGATTTGGGGTTTGTCGGAACTTGAACGATTTCTCAAAACAAACTCCAAGGAAGTGTTAGGAATGTGATGAGGATGAAGAATATATGATTTAATTTGATTTTGGTGAAGGATTGGAGGGTTTAGAGATGGTTTAAGGTGGAGGATTTGGGGTTTGTTTGGGTTTTTGGGGTTTTGGTTAAGGAGAGAGATAGGAAAGTTGTATTATGAAGATGGGAAGGGTGGGTTTGGCTGGGTAAGGGACGCGGGGTGATATTTCGCCCGGTGAGTCACCATCGGGCGAAATTTCGCCCGACGGACTTTGGGTCGGTTTTCGACATTTCCGCGCTGCTTCACCACCGGGCGAAATTTCGCCCGGTCGGATTTCCGTCAAATTCCGAGTTGCAAAATATTTTTACCGCAGGGCGAAATTTCGCCCGGTGAGATTCCACCGGGTGAAGATTTGCCCGACGGATTTTCCGTCAATTCCTTTGGTTCGAGCAAGTTGCCATCGGGTGAAGTTTCACCCGACGGACTTCGGGCCACAATTCCACCGGGCAAAACGTTGCCCGGTGAGATCCTTCATTCCGAATAAGCTTCTTGCTACGAAATTTTTTCTATGACTCGGTCCAAACATCCTTAGCTTCTTCAAAAATACAACTCATCTTCTCAATCCAATTTGTTTATAATCATTTAAAGCGCGATTCCAAAAATTCCCGAGAGAAATCTTCATGACTCCTGCAAGTACCAAAGAGAAAAAACAAACTCCCAAAAGGAAAAATCTAAAATCTATTGTTCGAGGAAGATAAAAAGGGACGAGAATATACAAATATTTACAATGGTGGTTATTATGGACACCACCAAACCGAATTTAACGTTTGAGATTAGTTGGGGTTGCTTAAAAAGCAACCCGATGGGTCTTGTTCCTTGGCTCCACATTCCATGCTACCGATCTTGAGCTTTTCCTTGAATTCCGGCATACCCATAAGTTGCACTACCTCGGGAAGCATTGCGAACTCGTCGGGAATGTCTTCATCGAAGGTTGCACCGAGTATAAACAGGGCACCGTCATCTTCTTCATCGTCGTACTCAAGATCCTCGGTAGAAGGCTCTTCATTCGATGGGTACTCCACCATTTGGTTCCAGAACTCCAAATTAGGAGGATCTTCGTGAAGGAATGCGGGAAGCACAAATTGGACCGTTTCATTAGAAACATTGAAAGATAGCCGCCCTTGCTTCACATCAATAATTACCCCACCGGTAGCTAAGAAAGGTCGTCCCAAAAGGATAGGATTTCACTCCTCGATTGGCATATCCAAAATTATGAAATCGGTGGGGATATACAAGTTCCCCACATTAACCATGAGGTTACGGGCTAATCCATAGGGCTCTGTAGAGGTTCCATCGGCCATTTGCACATTCACGGGAAAGTGATCCAAATCTTTGATGTAAATAGTACGAGCGATGGCCAAGGGCATTAGGCTAATGTCGGCACCAAGGTCACATAGAGCTCGATCTATCAAGACATGGTCGATTGAGCATGGAATGGCAAAACTACCCGGATCTCCTAGTTTGATAGGAATTGTGACTCTAGGGTTAGTTCTTGGAGAAATGGGAGCTCTTTCTTTCTCGGCGGGTTTCAAAATGATGTCTCGGATGTAATCGGACGGGGTAGGCATAGAAGGGCTTGTATCAATGTTCTCGATAAGGTCGGTGAAGGTTATCATACCCAAAGCTTGATCATCAAATAGGTTCGGTGGCTTGTCATTCAAGGGAGGTACCTCAATCCTAGAGAGTAAGTTCGTATCCTCTATCGGAATTTGTTCAATGACAAACGAAAGGTCTCCTACAAGGTATTTTGATGGATTTCTTCTTGGTTTCTCGGTGACATCCTTAACCACATTCTCATCAAATTCAATGATTGAGGGATGAGATGTAAGAGCTTGTGAGTCAAAAGATTTCACCGGTTCCTTTTTGCACATGACCTTAATGGCATTCACGGAAGCTTGGTTGAAAGAGTCGGTCGGCTCTTGAGGTGATCGAGCTCACGACATGGCTTGTGCCTCTAAAGCTTCAAGTCTAGCTCGGTTTGACGCATTCTCTCTCAACAAGAACTTGATAGTTTCTTGAATGTCATGAAAGGGTTGAGAATTACCTTGGAAGTTCCTTGGAGGGCCTTGATTAGGCGGTGGATAAGCTCCAAAAGAAGGACCTTGATTAAATGGAGGATTCCAAAGGGAGGTCCTTGATTGAATGGAGGATGGTTTCCAAAGGGAGGACCTTGATTGAATGTAGGATGAGTTCCGAAGGGAGGTCCTTGATTGAATGGAGGATGGTTTCCGAAGGGAGGTACTTGATTTGGTCTCGGTGGTCCTTGAGGATGGAAACAACCTTGATTCGTGTGAGGAGGCCTTGGTTGATAATGAGGTTCATATGAGTTAGGATAAACTCTTTGATTGTGGGCTCTTGGAAAAGGATGTGATCCTTGAGTCGGCGTGGAATGAAATCCGGTCCCCAAATTAGGATTGCTCGTTTGAGGCTTTTCATATGTCTCTTGAGTGTTTGCTTGATGAACGCTCTCCTTTTTCACACAAAGATTGGAGTCGTGGTTGTATTCTCCACAATTATCACAAGGGATATCTACCCTATACGGCTTTGGAGGCGAGATAGATGTTCGCCTAGGTGGTGTAATTCTTCTTGGTGGGGTGATTCTTCTTGGAGGAGAGACTTCTCTTGGTGGAGACCTCGTTTCGGGTTGGAAGGTATACCTAACAACCATAGCTTCAAATCTCTCAAAAAGTTGAGCGAGTTGTACTTCAAGAGAGGTCTCCATGTCATTCGATGATTCCGAGTCTCCACTAGATTCACCTTCTTGCAATTCCTTAGCATACACATCACTCTTGGCTATCTTGTCGAGGAGATCTTGGGATTCGTTCTCATTGAGTAGGAAGAAGTCGCCCTTTGCGGTAGCATTGAGGATGTCCCTTGCATCGGCAGTTAAAGAGTAGAAAAATGTATGGAGCATAAGCCAATGAGGGATACCGTGATGCGGGCACTTCATTTGTAAAGTCTGAAATCGATCCCAAGCCTCGCTTATACTTTCATTTTCGCCTTGTCGGAAGGTTTGAATCTCCATTCGGTAATGATTGGTCTTGGAAGGAGGATAGTATTTTTCTAGAAATGCATTGGCCAGTTGATTCCAAGTTTGGAAGGTATCATCGTTGTGGCTTTGTAGCCATCTCCTAGCATCATCACGAAGAGTCTTGGGGAACAAAAGTCTATGGAATTGGCATGAAGTAAGTCCATTTAACTTCATTCCAATTAGCTTCTCTTTAAATGTCGCTAAGTGTTCTAGAGCATCTTCTTGTGGAAGTCCATGATAAGTGTCTTGTTGGACTATGGCAATTGAAGAAGTCTTGAGCTCAAAGTTATCGGGTATGGTTCCATATGCGACGGGAGAAGAGGTTTGTTCATGGGTTGGTTGGGAGTGAGATCTTAAAGTAGGCATGTTTGTTTGTAGAGGTGATTTTTGAAGAGAGAAGAGGGAAAGGGAATTTTGTGAGAGTTTTGAGAATGGTGGATGGGTGAAAAGTTGATGTAAGATATGGATTAGGGTTCACTTTGGTTGATTTGAATTCCGAAATAACAATATTGTCTCGCTTGCACTGGTATGGAATAAGCGATGCCAAATATGATTGTTCCTGAACACAACTCAATTCAAAGATGAGACTCCTAGCACCGAGCAGTACTAGGGTAAAAGGGAAGAAAACAATTACTCAAATACAATGACAAAAACACAACTAACTGATCACCGTCCCCGGCAACGGCGCCATTTTGATGCGCGCGGATTGTCGCCTATCCAACGCGGTCAAACAATATTTATAACCCCGGAATACTACTACTACGTAGTAGCGGTAAGTCAGGGATCCATCCACAGGGACGGTCGAGAGGGGTAGTCATTTAAGTCAGAGTCTATGAGTAATTGAGTCGAGAAGGGGGGTTTTTGGTCGAGTCGGGTGAAGTTTGCTAAATGAGCTTATGTGATTAAGGTGGGAAACTATTGATGGGAAAGGCGTTAGGGAGAGTCGGGGGATCGGAAATAAAGATAAGAATCTAATAATGCAAGAATCATCACAAGGTGTATAAGGGAGGTTCCACCTTTCGGTTTCCCTACCAACCAAGTCTAAGCCCGCTTTCGCGACGAATAAACTACGGTCTCTAGACGGAATTACCCAAACCCCGAGTTTCCCCATATTGGTCCGGGTGAGTTAAGTTAACCTAGGTGATCAAGCTAAGTCAAACATAACACAACAATCCCATAAAGACAATATCACCCTCAAATGCAATAATCTCACAAAAGATGAAATCTTTATCTATAAATCGTCCTCCCCTAACCCCCTAACAAAAAGATCTACTCACTAATCATGGTGATTAACAACAAAGCATTCATTGAGAAGAAAATTTATAAAGCATGCATAAAAACTACACAAACAAATATATTAATGGAGAAAAAGGGAGAAGAGAGAATTTTACCAACAATGGAGGAAATATAAAATGGAAGAAGAAGATTAATAATAATAAAGATTGAATCTTGAGAGAAATACACAAGAATTTGTCACTAATCCATGCATAAATCTTCAATCTTCAAAAGAGAAATAAGAATCTTCAAGAAATAAATTAAGGGTTTTGTCACATAAACCCTTGTAAAACCCTTGAATCTTTCAATAATAAGCCCAATTCTTCAATAAAGATTGTAACTTTACTATTAATAATGGAGTAATTGTACTAATACTAGTAGATCTACTAATTGTTTGTAGAATTTTCTAAGAGAGTTTTACTACAATTGCTATCACTACTAGAGATTTTCTACCCTACTCTTAAGAGGCACTTCAAAGGCTCACTTAAGGCACACTTTGGCTCAAAACCCTAGGTTTTGTATTTATAGAGTTGCTTAATGGGTTGCACAAACTTCAAGGCCCAAATCCGATTTCTCTTCATTTTGCAAGACCATCACCCTTTGCATCTTCATGGGGTGGAATTTCGCCCCGCGGCTCGACGTAATAGTCCCACCGGGTGAAATTTCACCCGGTGAGATTTTCTTCGTTTTTCGCGCTTTCGACCCGTCTTCACCATCGGGCAAAATTTCACCCGGTGGGCGAAATTTCGCCCGGTCAAGTTGCCCGGTCGTGCATGCCGTGAAAATCTTCGGGGGATGAAAAATGTCGTCGGGCGAAACTTCGCCCGGTGATGACTCACCGGGCGAAACTTCACCCGGTGGTCCATTGACCCTTTTCCGATCTTTTTCTTCGTTGATCACTTGGATTACTCGGACTTTCGGTTGTGTGCTTTGCTCTTGGACCGTATCTCTCTCTTGCTCGTAGAAGCTCAAACACATTTTCGGTCGAAAATCCTATCAAAAAAGACAGAAAACTACCAAAAACACGTAAAATGCAAAAGAGAGACACTAATGTGAGAATTACGCAAAATACGGCGATAATCGCACTCAAGTCTCACAAAACAGAGGAAAAACGGGTCTAATTGGGAGGAAAAACGGTCCAAATTTGGCACACAACAGGAACCTAACAACACTAATATGATCTAAACAAGATTATGATGAGAAAATAACATTAAAACTAAACTAGAGATTAGAGAGTGGAAGAGAAATATACCAACTATGAAGATCTATACGAAATAATAATGTTGCATGAATAAAGATTGAATCTTTGATGAATAAAATGGAGAACTTGTCACTAATCCTCCAAATAACCCAACAAATCTTCAAAATAGAACTAGAATAATAATCTAAAGATTGAATCTTTGATGAAGAAAATGATGAACTTGTCACTTAATTCTTCAATAAACCCAACAAATCTTCAAAATAATCTTCTACAAACTTGTAATCTAGAGAATTGTTGATGAAAACTATGTAGATCTACTACTAATTACTATGTAAACTACTAGAATTATGGAGGATTTTACTAGAATACTACTACTAAGAAGATGGTGTAATAAGATGGTGGAATGGTGTAACTATACTAATGAATGGTAATGGAGTGGTAGCTTGGGCAACAAACTAGGGTAGATATATATATAGTAGTCTCTTAATGGGTATTTAACCTAAAGCCCAAATCCACTTTATGCTCCATTAGTGAGACGATCTCCCTTAGCATCTTCATAGGGTGAAACTTTGCCCCGCGGACTTGACGATAATTCTCACCGGGTGAAATTTCACCTGGTCAAATTTTCTTCCTTTTTTGGCGTTTTTGGCACTTCTTTCCATCGGGCGAAATTTCGCCCGGTCAGTTTCGCCCGGTGGGGAGGTCTCGGAAAATCTTCGGGAGGCATTTTTACCGTCGGGTGAAATTTCGCCCGGTCATTTTTTTGGCCTTTCTTGTCTCATTCTTCGTCGATTGATTGGATGGCTTTAAACTTTAAGTTGTGTGCTTTGCTCTTTGGACGGTATTCCCTTCTCTTGTGCTCGTGAAAGCTCAATCGTGATTTCGGTGCCAAATCCTATCAAAATGATAGAAAAACTACCAAAAACACGTAAAACGCACAACAGGGACGCTAATGCAAGAAGTACGCAAAATATGGCGATAATCGCACTCAAGACTCGCAAAACGAGGGAAAAACGGGTCTAAATGGGAGGAAAAACGGTCTAAATTTAGCACACAACAATTCCCCCAAACTAAACCGTTGCTCGTCCTCGAGCAAAGACCCAAAAAGAAATTACAAACTACTACTACTAGCTAGACTATGCTAAGCCGATACGGGGCAATTAACGGGCCCGCTCCGTCCCTTCAACTCAAATCAAAATACTTATGAGGTAAAATACTCTCATGCAAGGCAAGTTGGGGCTTGCTCAAAATGGTGGATGCGACTAAACACACAAAAACACATAACACGAAAGAATAGACGCATCCAAAGCAAAAATAAAACACCGAATCTCTCATCGAGACGGCGGGGAAGACACCGATTACTTACCTAAACCAACAATAAACTTCCAAGATAAATCACCCACGTAAACAAGGACCAAAGCCTAATACTATGACAATTAAGCAATATAGATGTTGATAACTTAGCCTAGGTCCACCTAATCTTCTAAAGGGGTACTACGGGGCGTATAACGGAGTGGAAAAAGTGAACCATGGATTCGTTCGACACTGTAGGTAAGTGCAGTCCCGCTCTCTTTGGCTAAGACAAGAGGGTCGTTCCAAACTTGAATTTTCTAAACTAGCCCAAATAAGCAAGTGGAGTGTTTACAATTATTGGGATGGATCGACACATCACCGCTATCTTCCTACCTCGGGACTCGGTCCTCTAGTTGGCACTTCACGGCGATGAATCGATCAAAGGGCTCTTTTTTTTTGAAGGAGACGTTTTTGACATTTTGATTTTCATTTGAAGCTCCTTTTCTTCTCCTTTGTTTTTCATATATATTTTTGTGCCCTTTTTCTCTTGCTTTGGTTTTCCCTTTTCGGCTTTTTGATGTGGTTTGTAACCAAGCTTGGAGGTTATTTTGGTGTAAACTTATTGTGATGATGTATAGGTGGAGGAAAAATAGCTAATCGAGAACGCGTGCCATTCCCGGATAACCCACAAAAGATGGAAGAAATTTGGACTAAAGGTGCAATGGTCATTCAAGCAAGGTCATCAAGAAAACGGGATGCGGGAACCAAGGCCTAACTCTTCCATGGGTGGTCAAGGTGGTCAAATGCAAACCCCGAAGTAAACCTCTAGTAGAAAAGGTGGACTCAAAGCTAAAGGATCAACAAATTCATTGCCTAAGAGTCATTCTACTAGACTAAGGTCCAAAATCTACAATGGGTTATCTACAATGGAATGTAAACTCTTGTAATAAGTTTGTAATCGGGTTTTCGAAAAGTTTTAATCCTAGACACGCTATACAAAAGCAAAAGAAACACACGAAAATGAAAAAGCAAATAAAAGAAAACACAAGTAAGGTCATGTACTCCATACTCCATTATCATACAAGCACACAAAATCAACCACAACACCCAAATGCTCAACTTCGAGAGCCTCCAAATAGCAACAACCTAACTCCTTTACAAAATTAAAGAAGAAAGAAGGAAGGAAGTTACCAAGCGGGTGCTTTCATAATCTCTTCAAATCGCGCTATTTAGGTGGTGGTTACCTGTAAGAGTAGAGAACAAGATCGTACACGGGACATGAAACATAACGAGAAACGAGAAAGGAAAAGGAAAAGAAAAGAAAATGTTTTTGATTTTTCGAGTTTTTCAAATTTTTATGGATTTTTGAAAAGATTTTTGAAAAATAAAAGATAGTAGACTCCTCCCCCACACTAAAACTGTACATTGTCCTCAATGGACAAGTAGGGGAAGATCGGAAAAGAAAAATAAGAAAAATCTTTTTGGATTTTTACGATTTTTTAAATGTTTTTGGGTTTTATGATTTTTGAATGTTTTTGGATTTTTCAAAAATATTGAGAAAAGAAAAAGGAAAATAAAATAAGAAAAGCGGTAAAATAGTGGCGGGCGTAGGTGCAATCACATCACCTAGACCCTAGCCAAGTGGCTAAGAAAATGAAATTGAAAGAAAATAAAATGAAAGGGTGAAAAATTGGGCATAGGTGTAGTCACGTCACCTAGCCCGGATTAAGAAAAATTGATTAGAAATTTGGATTTTTCAAATGGTCAATGGCATAATCACGTCGCCAAGAGACCGGGAGCATTACCAAGGCCGCGACGGCCACAAAAAATCATTAAATGGGACGGTGGGACAGCTTGCAATTTTGTTTGAGATAAAGCAATCACAAAGATTATAATGATGGGACAAGGAACAAGGAACAAGATTAGTTCAAAGACATACAATTGTAAATGATTAAGACTCACCGACACAATCCACAAATATATACCCACAACACATACAAACCATATTATCTACCGACTCTTGTAGGGGTGTCTAGGTCGAATAGTCATTTGACGCAAAAGAAGCTGTCGGAGTTCCTTCACCGGCATACTCCAACACTCCTATTTCCCCCGATTTGGTCAGTCGGAATTCAGAGGGACCTGGAGGTAGGTCCCAATTACGATGGTTATAAATATTAGTTCGGTATTTGTTGGGGACAATTAAGGCACGGCCGTGGCCAAGAGAGACGAGGCGGTGGTCAGGCACATGAAAGATCCAAGTAGAGAAGTAAGCCTCGTCAAGCCAGACACGGGGGTCATGTGGTTTAAGATGGTCGGTCGCATAACCCAAATTTACCACAGTCAACAGAGGGGCGTTGGTCAACTATAATTTGATGAAAGTGTAACGCCACGACGATAGGTAGGTCTAGGGGGTAAGGGTTACCGAGTAAAGAGTCACAAATCAATTGTAGGACACACACACGTTGAGATTAATGATGTTGTCTGCAGAAGGCAAAAGACAGTGGGAAAGAATTTCAGCGAAATAACGAATGGTTGGGTTTCGGATTTCAACGGTTAAACTAGAATTGGGTTCGAAATCACGTTGACCCGGTGCTATGCGCCTCCACAAGTCTCTCCGAGTCGCACTACTTTGCGAATCACATAGGGGTCTACTTAGTCCGGTACCCGATGAGGGTAAACCTAGAGCTAAGCTAAAGTCGGAAATATTTAAACAGTGATTTCTACCAAACAAATTAAATTTGAACTCTCTAGGTGCGGTCGGGTTATCGATTGTAAAGGTACCTAGAAACTCACAAGGCACGAAATCAAGGGGTTTACTAATACCAATTCTAGACGATAACTCTCTAAGTCGTTCTTAATTCCTAGAATTTTCTTTGTGAATGGACAAAGGCCATCTTGTACTCTGAAAAGCTTTTTCAAAGAAGGTTTGAGCAAGGGGCGAATTAGGGCAAGGTAAAAGTTTTGGCATAGAAGACTTAATGGAGGATGAACATTTAGAAGGATTAGAAGTCGAGGCCATACCTTGTTTACGCGCGGCTCGTTGGGCTCTTGTCTTCATGATAATAATTTGCAAGAAAAAAAATTCCGAAACTTTTGCTTCTCCTTTCTTCAAAAACCCAAATAGATAATCACCAAGTATGGAAATGAAACTGTGGATGGAGGTTTAAATGTAGTATGGAAGGTGGGTTAATGATGTTATGGTGGGTGAAAAGGTGAAATGAATTGTGGGGTGAAAGGGTGATATAAATAAGGGTGGATGAGAGGGAAATGAAAAGTTTAAAGTTGGTAGTAAAAATTTGGTGTAAAAATTTATTGGAGGGAAAGTTATGTTGGGGTAAGTATGAAGGAGGGAAATGAAAATGTAGTGAGTGAGTAAAAGGTGTAGGTGATCCGGCCAAGTCACACCGCCGGGTGAAATTTCACCCGGTCGGGCACCATCGGGTGAAATTTCACCCGACGGTTTTTCATCGTGAAAATCGTTTTTGCCAACATTTTTCCGCCGGGTGAAATTTCACCCGGTGAAAATCTCACCGGGCGAAATTTCGCCCGGTGGCATCTTCTTCAATTTCGGCAATTCTGGCAACTTTTTCGTGGGGCGAAGTTTCGCCCGGTCGAGTCTCACCGGGCGAAATTTCGCCCGGCGGTCTTCTTTGCTGCGTTTTTCCGTCTTGCCATTTCATGGCTCTTCAATAATCACCTAGGGATTCAAATATTTACTCGACTCTCATTACATGAACAATATCTCCCACAAACATGCTTGTGGTCTTCAATTAAGCTCCATAACTTCTCCAAAAGCTTGATCTTCATTCAAATTTATGCTCCATTGTGAAATCCAATTTCAATCATTATTCTCAAGCTAACAAAACTAATAAACTCAAAGAAATATGACACATATATACAAGATGGTTGTTGAGGATACCACCAAACCTACATCAATTGCGAGAGGGGTTCAAACAACGCTCCCTAATGGGAGCTCATCAAGCTTCATGGTAGCAAAGATCTCACGAATATGACCAGGATGATAAATCTTCAAACGTTGCCCATTAACCATAAACTTCCCGGTTTCCGGGCTAGATATCTCTATCGATCCGTATGGTTGCACTCCGGTCACATCAAATGGACCCGACCATTTTGATTTCAACTTACCGGGAAAGAGCTTAAACCGAGAGTTGAAGAGTAATACCTTATCACCAACGAAGAAGTCCTTACGTAGAATTCGAGAATCGTGCCATTGGCGAGTTCGTTCTTTGTAGATCTTCGAGTTCTCGTAGGCTTCAAGTCTTAGTTCTTCCAATTCTTGTAGTTGGAGAAGGCGATTATTCCCTAGAACACTCTCGTCGAAGTTTAGCTCTTTGATTGCCCATTTGGCTTTGTATTCTAGTTCCACCGATAAATGACAAGCTTTACCATACACAAGACGATAACGAGTGGTTCCAATCGGCGCTTTGTAAGCCGTCCTCAATGCCCAAAGGGCGTCATTTAATTTCAATGACCAATCCTTTCGGTGTGTATTAACAACTTTCTATAAAATTCCCTTGATTTGACGGTTGGAGATCTCGGCTTGCCCATTTGATTGAGGGTGGTAGGCTAAGGTGATGGGAGGGATTCGTCACGTCCCAACCGATCAATAATATATAACCGGCTATTCCTACGGTAGATAGAGCAAGTCTGGTCGAATCCACGGGGACGGTAATGTATAGCCTAGACTAGGTCGGCCTAAGAACAAGACTAAGTCAAAGAGCTAAGATAAACTAGAGAATGATAGAAGGGGAGAAAGCTAGACTAAGACTAAGGTGCCGGAGAAACAAACAAAGAAACGGGCTAGGATTAGGTCGGGGTCAAAGGGGTAACGGAATGGTCAAGGAAGAACTAGAGCGAAGGAGGTAGTAGGGTAATCTAGGTTGGTCCGGGCTCTCGCAACTTAGACCCACCTAGAGGTTCATCCTATAACCCATCTCGGCGATACACATGACAAACGGGGTTCTACACGTGAACGGACCCATGAAATCAATGCCCCAAACATCGAACAATTCAATCTCCAAGATAGGTTGAAGGGGCATCTCATTTCTTCTTGTTATATTGCCACTTCTTTGGCATGCATCGCATGTGAGAATGAAAGCTCGAATGTCCTTGAACATGGAAGGCCACCAAAACCCGCTTTGGAGAACCTTGGCAATTGTCTTTTGGTTGGCCAAGTGTCCACCATAAGATGTCGAGTGAAGGTGCTTCACGATATTATATCCTTCTTCGGCCGTAACACATCGTCGGTAAATTCCATCTACACAACGGCGGAATAAATAAGGCTCGTCCCAATAATAACGTCGGGCTTCATAATGTAGTTTCTTCCTCTCTTGCTTAGAATAATCGTCCGGAATAAAATGAGACACTAAGAAATTGACGATATCGGCATACCAAGGTGTAATAGGTCAATGGTCATCAATGCCTCATCTCTCATAGCTTCATTGATGGGAATACCATCATCTTCATTGCTTTCTTTGCTAACCGTTAGTCTACTAAGATGATCTGCTACCAAGTTCTCCGATCCGGCCTTGTCTTTAATCTCAATATCAAATTCTTGTAAAAGGAGCACCCATCGAAAGAGTCGGGACTTTGTCTCCTTTTTGGACATGATGTATCGAATGGCCGCATGATCGGTATGAATAATGACTTTGGAACCGGTAACATAATTTTGAAATTTCTCCATGGCATAGATAACGGCAAGCATCTCTTTTTCGGTTGTGGTGTACCTCGATTGGGCTTCATCTAAGGTCTTGCTTGCATAATAAATCACATGTAGCTTCTTATCAACCCGTTGACCTAGAACGGCACCAACGGCAAAATCGGATGCATCGCACATGATCTCAAATAGAAGACTCCAATCGGGAGCTTTGATAATTGGTGTGGTAGTGAGAGCGGTCTTTATCCTGCAAAAGGCCTCAAGACACGAGTCATCAAAAACAAAAGGTGCATCTTTCATAAGCAAAGAAGTCAAAGGCTTAGCAGTCTTAGAAAAGTCTTTAATAAATCGTCTATAAAAACCGGCGTGAGCTAGAAAACTCCTCACCCCTTTGACATTTGTAGGTGGTGGCAAGTTCTCAATCACGGAGACTTTCGCCTTATCGACTTCAACTCCTCTATTAGAAACAATATGACCTAGGACAACACCTTGTTCAACCATAAAATGACACTTTTCCCAATTTAAAAGAGGTCTATACTCTTCACATCGAGCCAACACTTGATCAAGATTTTCAAGACAAGAATCAAAAGATGTACCATGGACACTAAAATCATCCATAAAAACTTCCATGGATTTTTCAATGAAATCGGAGAAAATAGCCATCATACATCTTTGAAACGTTCCTGACGCATTACACAATCCAAATGGCATCCTACTATAAGCATAGGTGCCATAGGGACATGTGAAAGTGGTATTCTCTTGGTCATCGGGGTGAATGGGAATTTGAAGAAATCCGGAATGACCATCAAGGAAACAAAAATAAGAATGATGCGCCAATATTTCAAGCATTTGATCAATAAAAGGAAGGGGGAAATGATCTTTTATGGTGGCCGTGTTTAATTTACGATAGTCTATACACATGCGCCAACCGGTAATAGTCCTAGTGGAAATCGACTCACCCTTTTCTCGTTTAACAACCGTCATTCCTCCTTTCTTCGGTACAACTTGTACGGGACTAAGCCATTTACTTCCGGTTATTGGGTATATAATGTTAGCCTCATACAACTTGAGGAATTCCTTCATGACAACCTCTTTCATGGTGGGGTTCAACCTACGTTGACCCTCAACCGAAGGACGGTAGTCATCATCAAGGATGATCCTATTCATGCAAACATTTGGGCTTATGCCTTGGAGGTCGGAAATGCTATACCCGATGGCCTTTTTGTGCTTTCTCAAAACAATCAAAAGTTATTCCAATTAAGGTCCATCAAGGGTAGCATTGACGATAACGGGATAATTAGTTCCTTCAAGAAAAACATATTTAAGGGAAGAGGGGAGTGGTTTAAGTTCAAGCTTAGGAGGAGAAGATACCGTACTCTTACCCACCGGTAGTGGTTCTACCTTATCATCATGCAAACATTTTTCTTCAAGAGGTGGAGAGTCAATTGGTTCATCTTCTTGCTTATCATCATCTATCAAGCTATACTCAACCAAACTATCATTAACTTCAATGGAATGCATTTGTTCAATCATTGGTTGTTTAAGAGCTCGAGAAAGGGAAAACTCTACCGACTTGTTCCCTATGTTAAATGATAACTTTCCATTCTTAACATCAACTATAGTACCGCCGGTAGCCATAAAAGGTCGACCTAAGATAATGGGGGTAATAGTGTCTTCGGGCATATTATCCATGACAACAAAGTCGGAGGGGATGAAGAACTTACCAACTTGAACGGGTACATCCTCAAGTATCCCAAGTGGGTACTTGACGGACCTATCCGCAAGTTGAATCGACATACTAGTGGGTCTCATCTCCCCCACACTAAGTCTCTTAGCAATTGAATAAGGTAACAAACTAACACTAGCCCCAAGGTTGCATAAAGCTTGATTAACAACAACATTTCCTACCCGACAAGGGATGGAAAAACTACCGGGATCGTCTAGTTTCTTTGGCATTTTATTCATAAGAATGGCACTACATTGACCCGTGAGAGGGATACATTCTTTATCCTCTATTGTTCTCTTTTTAGTCAAGACATCTTTCAAAAACTTAGAATAGAGGGGCATTTGAGAAATTACCTCGGCGAAGGGTAAAGCTACCTCTACTTTCTTCAACATATCCACGAAACGGCTAAATTGAGCATTCTCCTTATGTGGCTTAGCTCGCTCGGGAAAAGGCAATGGAGGAACAAAAGCGGGAGGCGGTGGAACATTAGATTCTTCTTCTTCTTCGGCTAATCGCTCCGCCTCTTTTCTTTTGGCTTCTTCCGCTTCCATTTGCTCTTTCTTCTTTCTTTGTTCTCTTAGTTCATTCTCCGCATTTTGGAGGATATCAAACTCCGCTTGTATTCCCCGGTTTTGTTTGGGGGAAGTGGGAGATGATTCTTGTGGTGCACTTGGTTGATTCACTTTGGATGGGGTACTCTTGGTGTTCAAGTTCAAGTTCTTATATGGGTCCTCAAGTTCTTTGCCACCTCTCAAAATGACGGCATTTGCTTGATGAGAAGGGTCTCTTGGGTTTTGGGGTTGATGGTAGGGATTCGTCACGTCCCTAGCCAACAATAAAACACCAACTAACCTAGTGGGTAGCTAGGGCAAGTCGGGATCATATCCATGAGGACGGTATATCAAGGTTTAGACTAGGTCTACCTACAACGAGACTAGATTACCAAACAAACACAAAGAAAGCGATAATTGGAAAACTATGGTGGAGAAGAGATAAGAACTAGACTAATGATGAACTAGAAACGAACTAAACAATGAACTAAAGAGACGACGACTAACTAAGAGGTGAACTCAAATATGGAAGGAAAGTGGGGTAGGTCGGGTTCATAGGAGTAGAAGGGTAATTGGGGTGATCAAGGGTATAGGTGTCTCCTAATTGCTAGGGTCGGTCCGGGCTCTCGCAACTTAGACCGATGTCAAGGTGAGTCCGGGCTCTCGCAACTTAGACCCTAGTCGGCACTCTCGTGACTATGACTATTCTCAACATTTCCACATAATAGACAAAAAATGAGAAGATGAACACAAGTATGGGAAGCATGGCCACTACAACTCACACAAGCATATCAACAAACACATGGAGTGCCCACAATGTGACTAACAACAAAGATTCACCCTTTTCCCTTAATCAACCGTAATCATCCATAATCTACCCCTAATCCCCCTACTAACCCCACAAGATCACTACTCACTCATTATCATGGTCAAACTAACAATCATAAGAGAAAACAAACTCACAAAACAAACATCCATCATGAATAACAAGAATAACAACAATAACAATGTGAAAAGATTCAAACTAGATTAAATAAACAAGATTAAGAGTAGAGATGATTATACCAACACTATGAAGATGAAAAGATGCAATCTTGTATAAATAAGAACCCAAATAAAACCCAAGGTTGTCAATCTTGGAGAATTCTTCAAGTATCCTCTTAATACAAGAACTAATTACAAGGATTAACTAAGGATTAACTAAGATTAATGGAGGATTAAAACTAATGAGTGAAAGTAAATCTAGGGTTTTGGGGTTTTTGGGAGGCTTAAGAAATGCTAAACTATCATAAGATGTCCTAATATTACAAGAAGGGAGTATATATATAGGTACAAGAATGAAGGAGAAGAAAAGAAGAAGCCCGTGCTGCCAGCTCTTCGTCCTGACCGGGACGGATCATCCCGACCGGGACGACTCTATCAACCCGATCGGGACGGGTTGGTCCCGACCGGGATGGGCTCACAGTGGCACCCTTCAACGTGCACCCCATCCCGAACGGGATGGGTCTTGTAGGCCTCCCTTAAGAGCTCTTTGGTCCTTCCTTGCTTCTTATGGGCTTCTCGTCGATTCTCGGGACTCGGGATCGGGTCTTGGAGCCTCGGAATTGGGTCCCGAGGTCTCGGGGTCGATTCCAAGGCATCGAGTCATCGTTCCTTTACTCCGTTGGCTCCAAAATGTGTATGTATAGAGTCGGATTCGCTCCAACTCTTCTAAATCGGCCTCGGGAACCTGAAACGAACTAAAGGAGGCATAAGAAGCCCATGAATCGCTCCAAAGGAGCGATTCCACAAGGAAAATGGGACCCAAAACACAACAAATAGGCACTACAAACTACACTTATCAACTCCCCCACACTTAACCCTTACTCGCCCTCGAGTAAGCACACACTAAGTACTAAACTAGCCGAATGGGTATTAGCGCACCCTACGCCCTTTCAACTCACACGAGTACACTTAGAGGACAAGTGCACTCCGCAAGGCAAGTCGGGTCTTGCGAGAAAACCACGGATGCAACCGGACACAAAACACACAAACAAACACTTAGACGGTTGCACCCCAAACAAAAGAAATACCGCTTCCCTCTAAAAGCGGTGAAAGAAGCACCGGTTTAGGACTCGAGGTAAGTGACAACGTTCCCAAGCTAGCAATACAAACCAAGGTGGACTAAATCCTAATAGTATGACGATAAAGCAACAAAAACGTTGGTAACTTACCTAGGTCCTCCTAACTTTCTAAAAACATACTACGGGACGATCGGCGGAGTGGAAAAGTGAAGAACCACGGTGTTAGTCGACACTGTAGGTAAGTGAGACCCCGCCCCCCTTAGCGTGAGCCAAGAGGGTCGTCCCGTGTCCGAAACCGCCTAACTAGTCCAAGTAAAAAGGTGGAAAATATGCAAAATGAGGGAAGACCGACTAATGCTGCTATCATCCTTCCTAGGGACTCGGTCCTTTGGTAGGCTCTTCACGGCAAAAGTCGAAAAAAGGCTTATTTTTGTGGGGATTTCTTTTTGTGAGACGAGTTTTCTTTTGGCATTTTCTTTCTTTTCGACATTTTGATTTGTTTGTTGCCATGCCATGCCATTTCTTTTTCTTCTTTTCTATTTTCTTTTCGGCTTTTGTGCCTTTTCTTTTTCTTCATTCTTTTCTTTTCTTTGCCCTTTTTTTGGCAAGATTTGGCTTTTTGGCATTTCTCGACAATTAAGAAAGAGAGAATCAACAAATTGCACTTTATTGTGTGATATGTGTAGAAGGTAGGTAAATGGGTAAGTCGGGGGTCGCGATCCCTCTTCAAACCCACAAAAAGTGGAGAACTTGGACTAATCAAACAATCCTAGACACGGTCACCTAAGGGACGAGACTCGGTAACCAAGGCCTTTTCACACCGTGGGTGGTCATAATGGTCAAAAGTGCAAATCCCGTAGTAAATTCCTAGTAAGCTAGGTGGACTCAAGGTAAAGGACCAATGAAATCATTGATTTAGGGTCATTCTACTAGGCTAAAGTCCAAGACCCAATTTATACAACTAGGAAGAGAAAGTAAACTCTCACACACTAGCCTCTAAACCGGGTTTTCGAAAACCACTTACACACAAGACACAAATACACAACACAAATACCACCCCGATCATCCAAACAAGCCACCAAATCAACCACACTTTACAAAGCTCCTCCCGAGCACACAACATCACAATCTCCTCCAAACTCCGCAAGAGGTAAAGAAGAAAAAGGGATAAGATGTTACCGGGAGTCTTGAAAGCCTTCCAAAGTTAACGGCGATTAAAGCAACCTATAAGGGAAAGGGAGGCAAAACACGCACACAAAACAAGTATACGAAACAATGGCACACAAAAGGAAAAGACACAAAAGAAAATCTTTTTGATTTTTGTGAAATTTTTTCAAATTTTTAGGTATTTTTAAAGGTTTTTCGAAAAAGGGAAAAAAATAAAACTAACTACGATAGAATATCGCTCCCCCACACTTAAACCGAGCAATGTCCTCATATGCTCAATCATAGTGTGCGGAGAGACAAAAGGAAAGGAAAAGAAACTACGAAAAGAAGGCTAAAAATCAAAGAATAAGGCGAAGAAAACGGTAGAAGGTGTCCGGCCGGGGTGTAGTCAAGTCACCATGGGCCGAGACGAGAAAAAGATATGGAAGGGGGAAGAAAAATAAAAAGAAAGAAATAAAAGGAAATGGGAGGGGAGGGCTAGGTGTAATCAAGTCACCTAGCCCGGATTCCGTCCAAATCCGACTAACTCCTAAAAAGGGGTGAAAATCTTGTAAATTGGACTAATCGATTGACTCTCGACGTAATCACGTCGTCGGGAGTCGGGAGCAACCATACTACGGCCTCGAAGGCCACTAAGATCCCATGACTCGAGGGAAGGGGGCAAACAATGAAAAACAAGCGATAAAAGACGGGAAAGTAAGGATAGTTACCCAAACCGAGCGGCTAGTAACTCACTTGCTCCATCGTCTCGATGATCATTAGAGGTTCGTCGCTTGTCTTCTCGGTTGCCATCTCGCTTCACACTCGAGGAGGACTCACGGTCGGGGTAGTAATGGTGTGAGGGGATAGGATTTGATGCGAGAGTCGGTGTAAAGTGGATAGGAAATGAAGTGAGGGCATGACAATGAAGTACATGGGGCATATGATAAGGCTAGAGTAGCTAGGGAGGTTGGGAGGGGGCATAAAACGGTTGGGTGGACTCGATTTGCGAAGAAGAATCACAAAGGAGGAGCAGAGGACCATCCCGGTCGGGAAGATTGATCTCGATCGGGTTACCTCACCCGTCCCGGTCGGGACGCCCTCATCCCGGCCGGGACGGATCCACAGTGAGCTCGAATCTTGGTACACCCATCCCGATCGGGACGGCTCCTTCCCGATCGGGATGCCACACCCGTCCCGGTCGGGACGCCTCATCCCGGTCGGGATGGGCCTTCTTCAACTTCCACAATCCCAAAAGCTTGCTCCAAGCTTCAAAAACCCAATCCTCGTGCTTACAAGCCAAGGTATATCATCGCCATTCTTCTCTAGGAAGCATTCTCACTTCACCTATCAAACGATACTCAAACATACATCAAACTCTCTCCCTCACAACGCTCATCAATCGATCCAAATAACAAGAATTCACAAAAATCCAACTAACTACAAGAAAGAGATATATAAAATGAGACGGTTCTTGTGGAACTCCGTCAAACCAAGATGGTGCAATCTTCATTCTTTTTCAACAACCATAACTAGTTCCATCTCCATCAAGGGCACGTAAGAACAAGTCGAAGGCCCTAGAGAAGTCTTCAATCAAGCTCGTAATGTAACCGACCACATCCCAAGACTCTTCATGGCCTTACCTCGACGTTCCCGGGGCATCCCGATCTACTAAGTTCAATGGCTTGAACTTGTACTTGCGATCCTTCGGGATATACCCAAACATCCAACGATCCTCATGTGGCCCCAAGGGAGGCTCATCTTGCTCCTTGCTTTTTATCTTGTCATCAAGCCCATGATATGGGCACTCATCCTCCTCCAAATCGGAGTCGTCATCCTCAAGTACATAAGAGTACTTCTTCAAGCTTTGTCCCGGATCTTTCCCTCGATCGATGTCTTCCGTGGCATGGATCATATTACATGTCTCGGTCATAGGCGAAGTGTTGCCTTGGAGGTCAAACACTAACTCCTTGTCGCCTAGCTGAAAAGTAATCCTACCCTTCTTCACATCGATCACGGCACCGACGGTGTGTGAAAATGGGCGTCCAAGGATGATGGGAGTGTTAGCATCCTCCGGCATGTCAACCACAATGAAGTCGACCGGAATGAAGAACTTCCCTATTCGTACCGGCACATCCTCTAACATTCCCAATGGTCAGTTAAGAGACTTATCGGCCATTTGGAGTGTAATGGACGTACATTTCAACTCCGTCATCCCTAATCTCTCACAAATGGTGTATGGAATAATGCTCACACTCGCACCCAAATCACACATAGCTCTCTCGATCTTGTAATTGCCGATGGTGCATGGGATAGAGAAACTACCCGGGTTCTTCAACTTCGGAAGCGTGGAACCTTGAATAAGCTCGCTCACCACCCTTGTGAACGCTACCGTCTCTTCCTTGTCGATGGACCTCTTCCTAGCCAAGATTTCTTTCATGAATTTACCATATGCCGGGATTTGGGTAAGTAACTCGGTAAACGGGACACTAACATCCAATTTCTTCACAATACTAAGGAACTTGTCGTATTGAGTGTCCACCTTAGTCTTCATTTGCCTTGATGGGTAAGGCAACTTGATTTGGTACTTGTTTTGATCATTAAGGGTAGACTCTTCAAAGGACACTTTCCTTTTTCCCTTGTCTTTCTCTTGAAGAGGGGGAGGGTTGTCTTCTTGGGGGTTTTTCAACTTCCCATAAAACTTGCTCCTCAATTGGATTTTCATAGCTTGCATCGTCTTGAGAGGGGGGTATGACTTCTTGTCTTGGTTCTTGCTCACTAGGGGAAAAAGGGGGTTCATAGGACGTACCACTCCTCGTAGTAATAGCATTTACATGCTCAAATTTTGGTGTTACGCCTTGAGGAGGTAGTTGCCCCTTTTGTCTTGTAGAGATCTCCGAAGCAAGTTGAGATATCCGGGTTTCCATCGACTTCGCATGAGCATCTCTTGCTAGGTTGTCCTTTTGAACGTAAGCAAAGAACTCTTGTTGATTTCTTGCCATCTCTTGATTACTCCTATGCATATCCATCATATACTTTTGTACGTCGAAATCCCGTGGTGGAGATGATGGATTATGTGGAGTATCGGTGTGGGCTAACGGAGTACCATAGTCATGGATAGGAGACCGACTCCTAGGCTTGCTTTGTTGTTGATGACTTTGATTTGCTTGTTGTTGTTGATGGTTCCCTTGGAACCCATGAGAATTGCCTTGATTAAGGCCTTGATTGTGGTTTTGTTGTTGTTGGAAGCCTTGGTTTCCTTTGAAACCGCCTTGATTGAAGTTCCCTTGTTGGAACCCTTGATTGTTGTTGTGAAAGGTACCTTGGTTATTTTGCTTGAAGTTGTTGAAGGGTCTTGGATTACCCATGTAACCTTGGTAACCTTGGTTGTTGTCCCTTAAAGGAGGTGGAACATAGGGACGATGTTGTTGTTGATGTTGAAAGGCTTGTTGTTAAGGGACTTGATTGGAAGCTTGGTATTGATTAGAGTAGGAGGCACCTTGCTTGAACGCTTGAAAGGCGTTCACTTGCTCAATACTTCCTCTACAATGCATAGGATCATGACCAACGATTCCACAAGTATCA
Source organism: Agrostemma githago (assembly GCA_958450325.1). Classification (NCBI taxonomy): domain Eukaryota; kingdom Viridiplantae; phylum Streptophyta; class Magnoliopsida; order Caryophyllales; family Caryophyllaceae; genus Agrostemma; species Agrostemma githago. Next base: position 14,057,001 of record OY288252.1, read on the forward strand.
CACATCGCAAAATAAGGCAAAGGAGGTGCAAACTCCAAAGCATTCACTTCTTGAATTGGTTGATGGTGGGAGGAACTAGAGCTTTGAACTTGGTTGAGGTGGCTTTGGAGCTTTTTGTCAATGGTCTCCATGTGAGTTCTTAGTTGAGCCCCAAGATCAATGCTCAATTGTGTAATGGCATCTACCTCGTGCCTACCTCCTCGATTCGCCTTCCTAGGCCTAGAGTATTGGGAATTGTGAACCGCCATCTCTTCAATCCTTGACCAAGTTTGGTCATCCTCCACTTCGGTAAACCTACCGTTAGATCCCATGTTGAGTATGGCCCTCGAGTCTTCATATAGCCCATTCCAAAATTATTGTACGAGGAACCATTGTGATAAACCATGGTGTGGGCAAGAACGGATCAAGGCTTTGAATCTTTCCCACGATTCATAGAGGCTTTCATCATCACGTTGTTGGAAACCCGTGATAGAAGCTCTCAATAGATTTGTCTTCTCCCGGGGATAGAATTGTTGGTAGAAGGCTAAGGCTAGCTTCTTCCAAGTGTCAATGCCAAGTCTCGCTTTGTCCAACCCCTTGAACCATTGCTTCGCTTTAACAATAAGAGAGAAAGGAAATAATACCCACCGGATTTGTTCTTGAGTAATTCCCGTTTGCGAAATAGCATCACAATAATCTGAAAAGGTTTCCATGTGTTGATGAGGATCTTCGGTTGGTAACCCACTAAATTGACTTCTCTCGACCAATTGGATAAATTGCGTTTTCGCCACAAAATTCCCGGTATATGCCTCCGGTAAAGTGGATGGACCCGGCAAAACGTCTTCCGTGAAGGTTGAGTGAGAAGAAAACTTAGGCATGATTGGATATAAGGGAGAAGATGGTGGTGTAGACGGTGTTGATGTAGATGAAGAGGGGGAACTAGGAGAACAAGAATCACCAAAAGGGTTAATGAATCCCCCTTCGGCCATCTCTCGATGTGGATTGTTCAAGCCGGCTCCTTGGGCTTGCCCTTGATGAGTATTGCTTGCACTCGGTTGAGAGATCCTAACCCGATTAATCGTCCGTTGGCAAAAGGCTCGAAAGAGTCTCTCCGGCTCTGGATTAAAGAGATAGAAGTCGCCTCCCCTCCTAGGCATACACTACACACTAGAACAAACGTGAGAACACCTAGTGCTTTGTGGGCACTAGGCAACGACAATAAACAAACACAACTAGAGACAAAGAGAAAAAGAAGAAATAAAACTAAGGAAAGAAGAAAAATCTAGAGAATATTCACAAGAAAAGGTGGGAGAGCACAAAGAAGGGTAACTAAGTCTAGAAATAAGCAAACTAAGTCTAAACAATGCACCGTCCCCGGCAACGGCGCCAAATTGATGGTAGGGATTCGTCACGTCCCTAGCCAACAATAAAACACCGACTAACCTAGTGGGTAGCTAGGGCAAGTCGGGATCGTATCCACGAGGACGGTATATCAAGGTTTAGACTAGGTCTACCTACAACGAGACTAGATTACCAAACAAACACAAAGAAAGCGATAATTGGAAAACTATGGTGGAGAAGAGATAAGAACTAGACTAATGATGAACTAGAAACGAACTAAACAATGAACTAAAGAGACGACGACTAACTAAGAGGTGAACTCAAATATGGAAGGAAAGTGGGGTAGGTCGGGTTCATAGGAGTAGAAGGGTAATTGGGGTGATCAAGGGTATAGGTGTCTCCTAATTGCTAGGGTCGGTCCGGGCTCTCGCAACTTAGACCCTAGTCGGCACTCTCGTGACTATGACTATTCTCAACATTTCCACATAATAGACAAACAATGAGAAGATGAACACAAGTATGGGAAGCATGGCCACTACAACTCACACAAGCATATCAACAAACACATGGAGTGCCCACAATGTGACTAACAACAAAGATTCACCCTTTCCCTTAATCAACCCTAATTATCCATAATCTACCCCTAATCCCCCTACTAACCCCACAAGATCACTAATCACTCATTATCATGGTCAAACTAACAATCATAAGAGAAAACAAACTCACAAAATAAACATCCATCATGAATAACAAGAATAACAACAATAACAATGTGAAAAGATTCAAACTAGATTAAATAAACAAGATTAAGAGTAGAGATGATTATACCAACACTATGAAGATGAAAAGATGCAATCTTGTATAAATAAGAACCCAAATAAAACCCAAGGTTGTCAAGCTTGGAGAATTATTCAAGTATCCTCTTAATACAAGAACTAATTACAAGAATTAACTAAGGATTAACTAAGATTAAAGGAAGATTAAAACTAATGAGTGAAAGTAAATCTAGGATATTTGGGAGGCTTAAGAAATGCTAAACTATCATAAGATGTCCTAATATTACAAGAAGGGAGTATATATATGGGTACAAGAATGAAGGAGAAGAAAAGAAGAAGCCCGTGCTGCCAGCTCTTCGTCCCGACCGGGACGGATCATCCCGACCGGGACGGCTCTATCAACCCGATCGGGACGGGTTGGTCCCGACCGGGATGGGCTCACAGTGGCACCCTTCAACGTGCACCCCATCCCGAACGGGATGAGGCCATCCCGAACGGGATGAGGCCATCCCGAACGGGATGAGGCCATCCCGAACGGGATGGGTCTTGTAGGCCTCCCTTAAGAGCTCTTTGGTCCTTCCTTGCTTCTCATGGGCTTCTCGTCGATTCTCGGGACTCGGGATCGGGTCTCGGAGCCTCGGGATTGGGTCCCGAGGTCTCGTGGTCGATTCCAAGGCATCGAGTCATCGTTCCTTTACTCCGTTGGCTCCAAAATGTGTATGTATAGAGTCGGATTCGCTCCAACTCTTCCAAATCGGCCTCGGGAACCTGAAACGAACTAAAGGAGGCATAAGAAGCCCATGAATCGCTCCAAAGGAGCGATTCCACAAGGAAAATGGGACCCAAAACACAGCAAATAGGCACTACAAACTACACTTATCAGGGGTTAACCGGGCAAACCATGGGGTGGATGAATTGGTGCGGCTAAGGCTTTTGTTGCTTCTTGTGATTCCTAAACCTTTAGCTTTGCCTTAGTATCTTGATGTTCATTCCATAGTTGCCCAACGGTTCTTTGCAAATCATTATAATTTTCCCATAGGACTCCTCCTTGACCAATTTGAGAATTGTTTGGTTGGCCATAAGATTGAGAGGGTTGATTAAATGATTGGTTATTGTAGCCTTGATTTCCTTGAAAGTTACCTTGGAACCCTTGATTGTATCCATGATTGAAACGATTACCATGTTGATTTTGGTAATTGTTGTAATTGTTAGGAACATGGAAGTTGCTACCTTGTTGATTGAAGTTGCTCCTTTGATGAGGAGGCATATATGGGGGAATCCTTGGAGGACCTTGGTTAAAGGGCCTTTGTTGACTTTGATTGAATGACCTCATTTGACTCCCTTGGGCACGTGGCATCGGATTTTGAACATTTTGATTTCCATAAGAGAAATCAGGATGAAACCTTGTGCCGGCATTGTAGGTATTAGAAAAAGGATCAAATTGAGATCTTTGCCCATATGCTTGTATAGCTTGGACTTCATTTGGCTCTTCAATATATATTTCTTCATTAGGAATACAAGAGCTAAAGTCGTGGCCACAATTGCCACAATGATCACATTGGACTTCCCATGTTAATTGCTTTGGAGGTGATGGTTGCCTTGGTGGAACACTCCCTTGAATTTGGTACATACCTCTAGGAGTAGGCTTCGAACTCATGGCATCCATTCTCTTTTTCAATTCCTCAAGTTCCGTTTGAAATTTCAATTCGTTAGAACTCGTAGATGAGTTGACTTCAACTTTCTTTCTAGAATCTCTCGATTGACCCATTCTAGAATCACTCCTTGCCATCTTCTCAATAAGATTCTTAGATGCCTCATCGGTGAGAGAAGAAAAGTCTCCTCCGGCGGCCGAATTGAGGTTTTCCTTGGCTCTCGATGAAAGGGTGTTATAAAATGTTTGGGTGGTTAGCCAATCGGGTATTCCATGGTGTGGGCATTTGCGCAATAAATCTCTAAATCTTTCCCAAGCCTCACTTAGGCTTTCAAATTCGTCTTGTTTGAAGGTTTGTATCACCATGCGATATTAGTTGGTCTTTGATGGCGGAAAATATTTTTCCAAGAAGGCATTAGATAGTTGAGCCCATGTTGTAAATGTATTAGCGGGATGGCCTTGAAGCCATCTACGAGCTCCATCTCTCAAGGTCTTCGGAAATAATAAACGATGCAATTGACATGAAGTTAATCCATTGAGACAGGCTCCTACTAATTTTTCCTTAAATGAAGCGATGTGCTCTTGAGCATCTTCTTGAGAAAAACCGTGAAAAGTATCTTGTTGGACCGCATTAGTCAAAGAGGCTTTCAATTCATAGTTCTCAGGTATCTCTCCGAAATCGACGGGAGAAGGTGTTTCTTCGTGTGTTAATTGGGAATGTGAACCTAGGGTCGCCATTTGTTGGATTGGTGGTGATGGTGGATTTGAATTTGGTGAATTTGGAGAATTTAGAGAATTTGGAGGGGATGGATTTGGTGGTGGTGTTTTCGGTGATGGTGGTGAATTTTGTGAAGTGGAAGGTATGGAAGGATTATTTGGAGTGGGGTTGTGTGATGTAGAAGGTGTATGTGGTAGGATGGGATTAAGGTTAGGAGGTGATAATGAAGGATGTGGAATGATGGTGGTTGAGTTATTTCCTCGAAAACGCAATGCTCTAAAAGTCCTTTCCGGCTCCAGATCGAACCACAAGGGTGATGACGTGTTCCTGGGCATAAAACTCAATTAAACGGTGAGACTCCTAGCACCTCGCGGTACTAGGGAAAAGAGAGAAGAAAAAAAAAATCAAACACAACAACTAAAAACACAATAGTTACTCGCCGTTCCCCGGCAACGGTGCCATTTTGATCGCCTCCCAATCGGATCGGTCGTTAACGAAGGACGGAGGATCAAACGATATTTATAGACTCAGAATAGCACAAAAACTACTAGAGTAATCGTGATAAGTCAAGGTCGGTCCACAGGGAATGGTGTACTATGATGAGTTCAAAGTGTCGTGCTCGATGTCTATATGAGGGTTTTCTAAGGGTCGAGTCTATACTAGAGGAATGTCTATGATGATAGCTAGAGATAATCAATCAAGGGAAAGGTGTTAGGGAGAAGTCGGGATTCGGTACTTGGAGTCTAAGAAGGTTGGAATCGAGTTTTTGTCGCAACGTTGATAAAGGAGAATACCACCTTTCGGTTTCTTCACCTAACTCACCTAAAAACCCGCTTTCGCGGCGAATAAGAGTAAGTCTCTAGCTATGGTAATTTCTACCCCGAGTTTCCCCATATTGATAGAAACTAGTCAAGGTCGGTCTAGTTGACCGGACTAAAACAACAATGACATAACAACCATAAACAAGATAAACCAACAAGCAAGCAACCCACCAACATCCCTATATTCAAATAATCCAAGTCCTCATCCCTAAACCCCCCAACAAGAAATCTACTCACTAATCATAATGGAAGACAATAAAACATTAACTAAGGAGAAAATCACTACAACATGCATAATAACTAGATCTAAGAAAACTAACAACACTAATATGATCTAAACAAGATTATGATGAGAAAATAACATTAAAACTAAACTAGAGATTAGAGAGTGGAAGAGAAATATACCAACTATGAAGATCTATAAGAAATAATAATGTTGCATGAATAAAGATTGAATCTTTGATGAATAAAATGGAGAACTTGTCACTAATCCTCCAAATAACCCAACAAATCTTCAAAATAGAACTAGAATAATAATCTAAAGATTGAATCTTTGATGAAGAAAATGATGAACTTGTCACTTAATTCTTCAATAAACCCAACAAATCTTCAAAATAATTTTCTACAAACTTGTAATCTAGAGAATTGTTGATGGAAACTATGTAGATCTACTACTAATTACTATGTAAACTACTAGAATTATGGAGGATTTTACTAGAATACTACTACTAAGAAGATGGTGTAATAAGATGGTGGAATGGTGTTACTACACTAGTGAATGGTAATGGGGTGGTAGCTTGGGCAACAAACTAGGGTAGATATATATATAGTAGTCTCTTAATAGGTATTTAACCTAAAGCCCAAATCCACTTTATGCTCCATTAGTGAGACGATCTCCCTTAGCATCTTCATAGGGTGAAACTTTGCCCCGCGGACTTGACGATAATTCTCACCGGGTGAAATTTCACCCGGTCAGATTTTCTTCCTTTTTTGGCGTTTTTGGCACTTCTTTCCATCGGGCGAAATTTCACCCGGTGGGCGAAATTTCGCCCGGTCAGTTTCGCCCGGTGGGGATGTCTCAGAAAATCTTCGGGAGGCATTTTTACCGTCGGGTGAAATTTCGCCCGGTCATTTTTTTGGCCTTTTTCTTGTCTCATTCTTCGTTGATTGATTGGATGGCTTTAAACTTTAAGTTGTGTGCTTTGCTCTTTGGACGGTATTCCCTTCTTTTGTGCTCGTGAAAGCTCAATCGTGATTTCGGTGCCAAATCCTATCAAAATGATAGAAAAACTACCAAAAACACGTAAAACGCACAAGAGGGACGCTAATGCGAGAAGTACGCAAAATATGGCGATAATCGCACTCAAGACTCGCAAAACGAGGGAAAAACGGGTCTAAATGGGAGGAAAAGCGGTATAAATTTAGCACACAACACCTACTCACATATTCCACGGGCTCCCTTAAAGTAACCACTATCTCCTATTCATTCCTCTTCTTCTAATAACTCATCACGATATTCTACGGCCTCCCTTAAAGTAACCACTCGTTTATTGGGGCAGGCGTTTTGATAGTGCCCGAAATCCTGACATTTGAAGCATCTCACTTTGGAAAGACTCGTTTCTTTGGTCGTACTAGGCGATTTCATGGTAGTAGAGGTGGGAATAGGGTTAGAGCTGCTGCTAGGTGATGTAATTTTTGACGGGGTTTCGGGTTTAGACCAAGTCTTAGTTTTAGAATCTGCACTAGTTCCACCCCCATATTTCGACTTGCTCTAGGTTTCAAGTTTTAAACAAAGCCCACAAAGGGTATCAAAATCCGAATATGGATACAATTCTACTACATTAACAATATTAGAATTTAACCCACGTAAAAACCTCGACATCTTCTGCTCCTCTATTTCCTCTAATTCACCCATCAAAGACAAACCCTCGAATTCATCGAGGTACTCCCCAACACTCAGTTTCCCTTGTCTAAACTCAGCAATTTTACGATAGATAGCAATTTTATGGGTTGTTGGTACATACCTTTTACGGAGTTTGCGTTTTAGGGATTCCCAAGAAGCTATTTTGTCTTTCCCAGCCCGGGTACGTCGGTTTTTCAACCCTTCGAACCACAGTGACGCTCCTTTGCTCAACCTCAGGACTACGTATTTGCACCTCTTCTCGTCACTAAGATCCTTGAAATCGAACATACATTTGATTTTTCTTTCCCACTACAGAAGATATTCTTCCGGATCAGTACCTCCGGTGAATTCGGGAAGTTCCGTGACCTTAAACTCGTCAGGCTTGGAAGGTGGACCAGTTCGCACGCCTGTGCGCAACAAGTCTCGTAAATGAGAAAGTAACATATCGTCATCAAAATCGGCCATATTTTGGGATGTGCAATATTTTTTTTCAATGGTATACAAAAAACAGAGGAAAACAGGGACCGTCTCGATTTTATTGAAAACGAGAACCGGAGCTCTAATTCTACTAATGATGCGAATTTAAGCGGAAACGGTTTCTGTAACGATATTTGTTTTATGTGATTTTGTAAACGAACCAAAATAACTCTCTCACTCACACGAAACAATGGATATTTGACGAATTAGACCTATAATTCATCAATGGTGAACGAATCTCGAGACCTATTGAGATCGAACAAGTTAATATTCAAAGACGCGTTTGAATAAAAACGGGTTTTGTATGCTAACAAGCAAACATGACTTTTCTTATCTTTCTTCAATGTTCATTACAAGCAAAACAAAGGGCTATAAATAGCCTAGGAGGAAAGACGTTACATTTAGCTAGATATCGAAAAGCCACTAAATTGAAGAGTAGCAATTAAGTAGCTAATAATAATACTACTAAATAAATTGCAATAAAAACTATTTAACTAATAAGGTATTAATTCCCAAACCCTTTTATTAACTAAAATAATAAAGTTATAGATGATAAATTATAAACGTGTCATATTTTATCTGTCGACGGTCCGTGGTCAGGATCCTTTAAAACAAGGGCTTTGGCATGGGGACCGTATTATATCGTATCAACTCGTTAAGAGTATCTTGCTTGGGCTCGCACGCACTCCGACACTCATAGCAAACGATCCACTCGATCGTCATCCTGAAAGTGAAATCGACGCTACTCCTCACCTTCGAGCACTCCACTCGATACCGAGGTGCCTTTGATCGACTAGCAACACCGAGTCTAGCGGAGTTCTGCCAGATTAGCCGCAGAACTAACTAGTAGCGGAGCTCTGCCGGAGTAGCCGCAGGAAGGGCCAACGGTAACGGAACTTTGCCGAAATCACTAGGCAAGCTAGGAGGATCCACCTTTGAAGTCGAATCGTCACTAGGTTGTCGTCTAAACAAAACTTTACATTTTTGCACCTTTATTATTATGCACTACGATAATGTCAAATGTGGACACTAGGTCCGTAACATTTACTAAAACACATAACGTCCCAACTTCAACCACAAACACTAAAACACTCTAAATAGACCCGAGTAGTCCCGAGATCCGTTCTCAACTGTCCGTGCATTGAGTCCCGTTTAGCGTATACTCCGAGGGTGCAACTTCTCACTATGTGGTTTATTTACATTCGCATTTACAGTTTTTCGTATGATTTATTGCTTTTGTGACCTTATAATCGCATGCTAAATCACCTAACACGAAAATCAAGACTTAAATAAGCTAAAACTGAACAAAGTGATGGTCGCCTTATAATCGCGTGCTTTTGTGACTTTCCGTATTAGTCCCGGTGCTCACCTTATAAGGTTCGACGCATCCCCACTAATGTCAGACCGACGCATCTTGAGCAGAATACCAGGTAAGGTATCCCACAAGAACGACTAATATCCGTATTATCACGTTAAAACTGACTTGATAATACTTATAATATTAGTACTTTCTACTCTCCTATGTGCATCTTTTCATGGCCTGTTTGTCACGTGAAATCGCATGCAAAGAATGTAAATACAATCGACGACAAAATTTACTTGTCTTTAAACAACCGACATAGCAAAAGGTATAGGGTTAAAACAACGGATGTAACAGTACTTCCGCCACAACTAGGAAACGAAGTCATCAACCCACCGATTGATTAGTAGAGGCCGCAATAGTGCGGGCGGGATTGGGTGTCGATGTCTATCGGACGTTGGCTTCCCAATACGTACCCTCACCCCTTACTCAGAATCGACAGTTTCCGGATGTCCGAAACCATTGGCAATGAGAGTCATTCCAGACATGGAGTGCTTAAGGGTACAAGTCAATCTTTAGGTCCCGTGCCACTCAGCTTTAAGCCGGCTAAGGATCAAAGTTGACTTGAACGGTTTCTGAGTCCCCATAATTGACTCGGTGGCGACTCCACAAATCGGCAAAAAATTTAGTTCACTAAAAAGGTCGCCTTACCAAACATATCGGCCTTTAACATTTACAACCATGACTCGATCGATTCCAACGGAAACATGAGCACCTGCGCATGTCTAGTACAAGTTCGGATCGTCATCCGAATCGAGGTCCGACACATTCGCCCCGAACGCGAGATCGGACCGACCTCCGACCGGGAGGGGGCCGCGTGGGTGGCCGCCGCCATTGAAAAACCGGGTCGGTCCCGCGCGGGCGCGCGTTGGGCACCGGGCGGTCCGGACGGACGTCCACAGGTGTCTTCACCCAACTCATCTAAATCCCGCTTTCGCGGCGAAAAAGGATAAGTCTCAAGTCAAGGTAATATCTACCCCGAGTTTCCCCATATTGGTGGAAATGAGTCAAGGTCGATCTAGTAGGCCGGACTAAGTCAACAATGACACAATAACCTCAAATAAGATAAACCAACAAGCAAGCAACCAAACCACAATTCCTTAATTCAAATCACCCAAGATCTTCCTCCCTTAACCCACAACAAGAAAACTACTCTTAACTCATGATGAAAACTACATAAACAATAATAATGGAGAAAATAACAATAACATGCATAATGACAACTAGAGAAAATAAGAACAAGACAATGAAGAAAATTGCGATCAATAAAAGAAACTAGAAGGCGATCTAAAAACGATGCAACTAAAATAAATGAAAACGATGCAATAATGAAAGAACAATATTAAATCTAATCTAGAGATAAGGGAGAAGAAGAGAAATATATACCAACAATGGAGGAAAATACAATAAAGAAGATGAAGATTGCATAAAATAAGATGAAGCCTTGATGAAGAGGACGATGGATTTATCACTAATCCCTTGATAATCTCCAAAAGAACTTCAATAATAACACAAGAATTCCTTACAAAGCTTGAATATAAATCTAAGAAGATGAAAATTGATGAAAATTATGAAGAACTTCTAGCTTTCTATCTAAGCTAAGAGCAAGTATAACATTGGAGAGAAAACTCTCCATGAAGGGTGATGTAGAGAAGAGAGTATTTTTACCATGGATTGAGTCTCCATGTTGGTGAAGAAAGGGAGATATCTCCGTGACCAAGGAGAATTTGGTGGAGAAAAATGGTGGGGCTTTTGCAGGAAAAAGGTGGGGCTTCTCCATTTGAGAGAAAGTTTTGTTGGAAATTCCAACGACTTCTCCAACGGATCTATTGATTTTTGCTAAAATGTCATGCTTTGTAGTACAGTTTGGTGGACCAATTTTTGGAACGGATATTTTATATTTTCAAACTTTACTGATTTTCAAACTGTTTCAACGACTTTTTTTTTCACCCCATACAATTTACTATATATATATGATAATTGTTATACAATTTTCTACATAATTTGTTACTACATACAAAATGTGTAATAATAGTAATAATAATCCTAATCCATTTTTATTTAATCAATATGATTCATCATATTTACAATTTCTTGCTTTTCAAAATATGTCAACTAATTATCATAATAATCGTCCCCCTAATATTCAGGCACCGAATATAACTCAGAATCCGCAGTCAAATTCACAATTTAACCTATCTTCTCAAAATTCCGGGGTGAACTCATATTTCGGGTCACCAAATCCTCATTTTGGTGGTAATGACCAAATGAGTTACGATAGTGATCATGTCACTCGTTTGTCACAAAATGAAAATATTATAGTGGACTGGAACGAGTACGCGGACGAGTCGAACGTCATCAGGCAAGCCAGTGACGGAGGCAATGGAAATGCAAAAAACGTTTGGTCAGACGCTGAAGATAAAGCTCTCGTATCATCCTATATGCGAGTGTCAACAGATGGAGCAATTGGAACATGGCAACGTGTTTCAAAATTTTGGTCGAGAGTGGGAAACTTGTTCGAGGGAGGCCCGACAATCAAACCCCGGTGCAATCAAACAGCGTAATGTTGGCATGCTCACTAATCGGTGGTCCCGAATTTCAGCTGGAGTACAGAAAAGGGTGGGTCAGTACGAGAGAGCTAAAAGGAGATGTACCAGCGGAATGAATAAGAACGACATTCTATCTGAGGCTCTTGCGTTTTCAAAGAAAGACGCGGTTTGGGAAAGGCAGTGGTATTTTCTTAAGCAATCCCCGAGATGGGAAACGGTTATTTGTGAGCAAGAATCACCACAACAACCGGAGGGAATAAATGCTGACACAACTGCTTCGGGTAGTAGTGGGAAAAGGAGTCGTGCGAACGATGAAGATTGTCTCGAAACAGGAAACGAAGGCCCAAGCAGCCGTCCACCGGAAATGAAGGCGCAAAAGCGAAAGAAGGGAAAATCTAAAGTTCTTGATGAAGAAGATGTTATTATTGTTAAGGAAATCCAAGAAATTACTGGTATAATGAAGAAGAAGATGCTAGACTCGGAGAGGATAACCGACGCGGAAATAAGGAATCAAAAATGGAACCAAAAGATGAAGTTATATGAACATTTATGTAATAGGAGCAGCTTGAATGCAGTGGAGGAGGAGTGCAAGAACCAACTGTTCCTAGAACTGAATGACATCTAGACGTGACCTTCATAAATAAATTAGATAATTAAGTTTAATTTAAAATTTAAGTATCGAGTAAAGTCGTTGTTGAGCTAGGTTACAAAGTTAAGCAGCTCATTAATAATAATGTACGTTTGATAAGTTTATGTTTTAGTTACTTTTTAATGTACGTTTAATGTAAGTGTCGGCAAATGAACCTAGATGAAACCCCCACCGTTGGGGTTGCTCTAACATACAACATTCAAATTAAATTACATAACATTATTTCAAACACATAGGTCTAGACGACACACAACTGCTCTATAAAAAAAATTACTTCGAAATATGAAAATAAACTGAAATGCCATAAATATAAAGTACTAAAAATTGTTCTCAACCACTATTTTCCTGACGCTCTTTTTTCTTCCAAATGTGTTCCATTAAATCATTTCTGAGTGTCAAATTAACAACGCTTTCTTCCAAGTGAGTTCTTTTAGCGATATATTCCTCCACTCTATTGACATACCCTATAGAATGTTGAGATACTTCAACAGTTGTTACATCTTCATCTGATTCGTCATTGAACTCATTTGGATCATCGTACGACGGATATGAGTACCTCTCGTCTTCTACAATCATATTATACAATATGATGCAAGTTTTCATAATCTTTGCTAACATTTCCTTATCCCAAGTCATAGCAGGATGTCGAATGATTGCCCACCTTGCTTGTAACACTCCAAAAGCATGCTTCACATCTTTTCGAACACTTTCTTGTTGCTCCGCTAATAGGCGTTCCTTAGGAGTTTCTGGTAGCGGAATTGGTTTCATAAACGCGGACCAATTTGGATAAATACCGTCGGTCAGATAATACGGGGTGTCATATTGACGCCCGTTGACGACATACTCAAGAACAGGGGCTCTTCCATTTAACAAATCATCGAAAATGTGAGATCGGTAAAGTACAGTTAAGTCGTTCAGGGTACCTGGTAGGCCGAAAAAGCAGTGCCATATCCACAATCTTTCGAAGCAACTGCTTCTAAAATCAAAGAAGCAGTTCCATCCCTTCCTTGATATTGATCTTTCCATGCAGTAGGACATTTTTTCCAAGTCTAATGCATACAATCGATTGAACCAATCATACCAGGGAATCCTCTTTTCTTATTCACTTGGAGTAGTTCTTTTAAGTCTTCTGTTGTCGGACTCCTCATGTACACATCTCCAAATTGAGCTATTACTGCGTCCGTGAATTCATGAAGTGCGGTCCTTGTCGTGCTTGAGCTGAGCCTCAGGTACTCGTCCACTCTATCGACGGCCTCGCCATATGCGTGCAACCGGATTGCAGCAGTACATTTCTGTTAATCTGAAATGCCCAATCTCCCAGTAGCGTCCGGTAATTGGTGGAAAAAAAGGATTGTGCGCTTTCACGCCTTCCAACACACGTAGGAATATGTGTTTTCGCATTCGGAAACGACGGCGAAACACATTATCAGGATACGTGGGTTGAGGGGCGAAGTAGTCATTGTAAAGTTGATTGTAGCCTTCTTCTCGGTTTCTTTCAATTCGACGCCTCTTATGCGGTCGATTTGCACGAGCTTTGCGCTTATTTGGCAAATGTCTCCATACTGCTATAAGAGATAGACAAGCGGCGGCGTCGTCCTCTAAATCGTCAGATGAAGAAACCATTTTTTTTTTTGTAAAATGTAGAGTAATTTGGTGTTACTGTTTGATGAAATGTAGAAGTGTGTTTGTGAGTGTATTCATTTTTGCACATTGTAAGGGATATTTGTAGTTGTTTGGAATATAGCCGTTGAAAATATAGCCGTTTGAAATATAGCCGTTTGAAATATAGCCATTGGAAATATAGCCGTTTTTTAAAATTTTATGCTGTCGACTTCTCTATATAAGATGGTGTTGTGAACTTTGGAATTTATTCGCATCCAACATTCTAATCATTTTCAAATAATATACCTGATTTCATTCTATCAAAAACAAAGTACTCAAAAATGACTTTATGGGATGATAAAGTAAGAGAGTATCAAAGAGAAATTGACATGATAAAGGATCATGCTCCTCACTTTCTTGCTCGTTTGAACCTTGTCATGCCAGAAACGGTGTACATGAATATGGTACATTGTGATCCACCATTAACGATGCTGAGCTCTATCATATCTGGAAACGCGAATAATATGTTGAGTCCACCTGTTTTGAGCAATGCCACATTAGGTAATATTAACCGGTTTTATTCTGATAAATCGTAGTTGGAAAGATAACTTACATTCTACATGATTAAATGCAACATGTTTTTTTATTACTTATTTCAGATAATTGTATCTCCAAAGACGAAGAACGTCGCAAATTAAGGAAAGAAGTCGTCAAAATCATTAATCGCTTGTTGAACCTAATGAATTCTGACATCTTGTTTGATCTACTTTCTGGGGCTGGTAGAATTTTCATTCCACGTGAGCGCCTTCATTACTGTGACGTATATGATGACGTTACGATGGAGGAAGAACAAGAATATTTACGTGATCAAGATGTACCGGCAGACCGACTTAATTACGATTCCGACGAGTGGTTAGGAAGTGAATGTGATGACTCTGATTGATTTTAGTTGTTGTAATATGTTCATGTACCCAGTCATGTCTGTTTACTAAATGTTTTTCGTTTCATTTAACGTTCGTTCTTATGTTCTTTTTCCAGTCTTTAAATTAAATGTTTGTGATTAATAAAGGAATCATGGTTTGCTAAAAAATGTGTACAGTTCTTATTTTGCTTAAACCTTACGCCAATTTTAATTTCATAGAAAGTAGAAAAATACGTAAAAAGTAAACAAAAAGAAATCATTTGTTTTAATTGCACTAAATTTAATTAATCATCTAATTATAATATAATAAAGAATGTTAATTATAGTAAAAGATAATTGAGAATGAGTGAGGTAAATAGATAAAAATAATGTGTGAAAGGTGTGGGTCCATTATGGAGAGGTTGATGGAGAAAAAAATGTATCCATTGTAATTGGAGATTTTTTGGTGGAGAAAAAAAGGTGGAGAATAGTGATGGAGAGAAAATATGGAGAAAAATTTATCCATGATAAAACATGCTCTAATGGATGATCAAATGGAGTGATGAGATGATAATGAATCGGTAATGGGATTGTTATGTGCATCTAACTGGGTTATATATATATATATATATATATATATATATATATATATATATAGAGAGAGAGAGAGAGAGAGAGAGAGAGAGAGAGAGAGAGAGAGAGAGAGAGAGAGAGAGAGAGAGAGGACAAGATTTGATCTCATAATTAAGGAAATAACTATAATATCTATCAAAATATATTTTCTTTCTCTCTCTTCCTTAATTATCTCGGTACAAATTCTCTCTTTCCTTTCAAATTTTTAATTGCCTCTTTCTCTCACACAACAAGTTTATTTAAAATTATGTTTTTTTTATCTTCAGCAAAAAATCATTCGTTCCCTACTGCCATTGTACGTATGTTACCATGTAACTGCCATAATCCATAAACTATGTTACTGTAACTCATACGTTGTGTTACTCTAATTCATGAACTATGTTACTTTAACTCATAAAATTTGTTACATTGCATAGTCTCTTGCAAAAACTGTTACTCTAACTCATACAATGTGTTACTTTAATTCATGAACTGTGTTACTTTAACTCATAAAATCAGTTAATCTTGCATAGTAGTTCCAATTAACAAAAAGAACAATGTTTTTATTAAGATACTCCAAAACAAAAAGTGGTACAAGATTCCAACTAAATCAACTCCATTACAATTTCAATGTTTCACACTTGTTACTCATAATGTCCTACTTATAATTCTGCTTCTTCTTCATCCTTCTCGTTCTCTTCGTCTTCTTCTTTTTCATTTTCTTCATCATCATCTCAGAAGCTTTGATTTAATCTCACCACCGCACAATGGAGGAAACTCTCACCCACATCCCTACATCATTCATGTGGATTAAAGTAACAGATAATAAGAGTTAAAGTAACAGATGAAGTGCATTGAAGTAACATTGAATTAAATTAACAGAGTATGCTTATATACCAGGTATAAAGTAACAGAGGTCAGACATTAAAGTAACAGATAGTATGAATTAAAGTAACAGATAATGTTCATTAAAATAACACCAGATATAAGTTAGTGCAAAAAATTCATATAACGATAAAAATGAGTGTATGACGCAGTATCTTACTCTTTGATATTGTTTCCTATTTTGAAGTCATCACGTCCCATAATTATAGGAAGTAGTATTTTTTTTTATATGGCGTTACTCTTTGATATTGTTTCCTATTTTGGTGGCAATCACGTCCCATTATTATAGGAAACAATATCTTTTTTTTTTATTATGTTTTTAATATGACAGTTTCCTAAATTCTTAGGACACTACAATGCACTACAATAACAGATGAAAAACACTAAATTAACAACTGGAGTGTATTAAAGTAACACGACATATAAAGTAACAGATGGTAGACATTAAAGTAACAGATGCTCCACACTAAAGTAATGCAGTATATGAACTACAATAACTCAATATATTGTAAACGTAAAAACTAATAATTGAGTAGCATCTTAATGACTTCCATGGCGATTCCAGTATAAATTACAAAACATATATACTCACCGTTTGTGTGTTCTACGATTTGCATATGAATCTATGATGAATAACACGACCATGAAAACAATATCAACATGAAAATTGACGAAAAACATGAATGACACGACCATGAAAGCAATATCAACATGAAAATTGACGCAAAACATGAACACAAATTGACGCAAATTAATCAAGATAATGAATAAAAATTGACGCAAAACATGAAAGCAATATCGAAACTCACCATTGTTATACTCGATGAATTGCTTATCAACAGTTAATGAAGATGTCGCGATCATTGAATTCATAGTAACGGAATTTCGAGCACATATTTGATTGAATGAATGAATGAACGTGATGATCGATGGGAGCTTTTTATTAAGGTTTTGATGAACCTGTAATGTGAATGAATGAATGAATGAGGAATGATTGTGATTATGGAGTTTTTGTTTCCTAAAATCATGAGAGTTATTTTAGGATACTAAATCTTCCTTTTTTTTTTTAAATACAAAATATTAGGATGCATCTTATCCATCCATCCTCATCTCATCCAACGATGGGTGAAAGTTTCGCCCGGTCATTTCGCCCGGTGGAGAATGTTTTTTGAAGATTGGGAGGTCGAATTGTCGTCGGGCAAAACTTTGCCCGGTGATGTCTCATCGGGTGAAACTTCACTCGGTGGTTTCCATGACCTCTTTTCTGGTCTTGCTCTTCGTTGTATGATTGGATGACTTGAACTTTAAGTATCGTATATTGCTTTTCGGACGGCATTCCCCTCTCTTGTGCTCGTGGAAGTTCGGTCATGTTTTCGGCGTCGAATCCTATCAAAATAGATAGAAAAGCTACCAAAAATACGTAAAATGCACAAGAGGGACGCTAATGCGAGAAAGACTAAAAATAGGGCGATAATCGCATTCTAATCTCGCAAAACGGGGGAAAAACGAGTCTAAATGGGAGGAAAAACGGTCTAAATTTAGCACACATCACTTGGTCTATGAAATTGGTATGGAAATTCCAATCTAAGATTTGTTGAATTTAATTTGTACTCCCTCCATTTTATTTATTTGTTTGTCTTTTATATTTATAGTGAACACTATTTTATTCAAATGCAAACAAATGAACGAGACGGAGGGAGTAAGTTAGTTTGTACAATGAATGTCATATTTTTGCATCTTTTTTTTGGCTGTTTTTAAGGTAAACCCAATTCATAATTCATCATTTTTATAATGGGTTGATTTTCATTTTTGTGTTTCTTTGTAGAATGTGGGATGTACTTGGATTTGTTTCTTTTATGGAGTATTCCGTATGTTTTTGTAGGGATATATGAATTTTGCATCACAAATTCATATATATAGATTTTCTTTCACTTTATTAATCTCTTGAAATACAATTTTCATGTAATCGTTTTGTTGTCTTTTATTGTTGGAAAAATTACAGAATACCATCATGTATTTAAAGTATTTTACAAATTACCACCATGTATTTTGTTTTTTACAATTTACCACCTACATTGTTCTGTATATTTACAAAATCCCACCATATATCTTTTTCGAGCCTCATTTAACTTGATTTACGACTCATTAGATGAATATATTCTATGATGACAAAAATACCCTTATTTATCTATCTAAACGCTCATCTTACCACTAATTAAAACAAAAAATCATTCATCATTCTCATTAATTACATTACACAATCATCATCAACCTTACCCCGATAACTCCATATTCAAGCCCCAACTCTAATCCACCATTTCTATCCCCAATCTTTGGTACATCGATTCACATTAGTTTACTCTTGTTCATAAGACAGAGTATATCTAATCACCTTGATATTCAAATCTCTCTTGATGTGTACATGGCACAACTAACCGGAATTCCTATTGCACAATTATAATGAACAAGACTATTACTCTATTAGACCTCCCTAACTAACACCCAGAAGATTGAAGCTTTGGTCCTCAAAATGGATAAATTCATCAGGAAAGTTCATCCCCCAACAACCAAGATCCAAAAGCAAAATCCTAAATTCATTGGCATTACAGTATTCTACAATTACATCCCAATTCTCATGAAATACACATCATTTGCAACACCCTGATGCCTGTAAATTGGTCATTTATTAATGAAATTATCAACAATCAGAATAATAAAAAAAACTACAAACTTTGAATGTCTCCGATAAAATTTATACAGCTAAATTACATATTCCGTCTACCCAAATGTCCCTGCTTCGCCTTCTGCAACACGACCACCACCAGCAACCCAACTCCGACGAGCATTGAACTAGAAAATCCGCTAGATGCACGACGCTACACCGGGTTTGGTTGGCCTAATTTGAATGTTTTCACGGTTAACTGATTTGGTGGGTGAATAGGGGATAATAATAGTGATTTAAAAATGGAAATGAAGATCAGTGTAGTTCCTTGATTTTGATGAATATTGGGGATAGTAATGGTGGATTAGAGTTAAAGCTTAATATAGAGTTGTTAGGGTATGGTGCCATTAGTTCCCTCTAGGGTTTTCCTTTGGGAGGGTCTCGTGTCCCTAGGCGGCCTAGGGTTTTATCCTGACTTTTGTCAGGCAACGCAGTAAACGACACACAACACCTTTCTGCTGGTCTCCATTAAAGGCGTTTTTCTACGTAAGTCTCTGTACGAGGTTTTCTTTCGCAGCAAGTTTTGTTTGTCTTTTGTTTTCTTTTGGGTGTTTTTGTGACATTGCAACCTGATGTCCCAATCGATCTTAAATCTAAATTCACCGGCGGAGGAGGACCGGGAGGAGGAGGGTGAGGAGGACCGAGAGGTTGCTCTAGAATGGGTGGTCGAGGAGGATGGGGATGATGGTAGGGGTGGGCATTGCGTTGTTGGTAGGTTGTGGACAGAGCGTAATATAAATCTAAGAGCCCTAATGGATACAATGATTAGGGTTTGGAAGTGTAAGGAAGGGGTGGTGGGGGAGATTGTGGATAGGGAACGGAATCTTATCACGTTTAAGTTTGCAACGGAGGGCGATAAAAGACGAATTCTAAATGCGCAACCATGGCATTTCGAGAGACACTTGATGATTCTCTCGGACTTGCGAGACGATGCCATTCCTACTGCTGTTCCGCTGTTCTATGCCCCTCTGTGGGTTAGAATTTACGACCTGCCAATAGCAGGCCGCATGAAGACTGAGAACGCGATTAATATGGGAAACATGATTGGTACGTTTGTGTCCGTCGATAATTCTGTTAATCCTGACATTAATAGATCGATGCGGATGAGGGTGATAGTGGATGTTCGGTGAGCCCTAGTTGATCACATCATGCTAAAATCAAAAGGGGGGAAGATGTGGAGAGTGCGAGTGTGCTATGAAGGTCTACCACTCTTCTGCTATGTGTGTGGGCATATGGGTCATGGGGAGAAAGATTGCGGAGAGAGAAGAGGGGAGGTGGGATTGGAGCGGAAGTTTGGTGATTGGTTAAAAGCATCTCCATGGAGGATTGTGAACAGGGGAAATACCGACAAGGGTACGGGTGCATCATGTGCGCGAATTTTATTCCCGAATGAGGATGCTAAGCGTGCAGAACAAGAAGAACTCAGTCGTATGGTGGATCTGCTTAGGAGTGTTCATATAGATGATGACAGGGTGAACATAGTATAAAGGGAGCGGGCGAGTGACAAGCTGGAGGAGGGTGGAGGGCTTAATTCTTTAGCTGTGACTGTTGCGGAGGAGGTTGGTGCGACACATGATGAAGGGGGGTCTAGAGGCAATGGCCTGACGAGCAAGGGGGTGGGTCGAAGATTCATCAAAGTTATACGTAAGGTAGGGGAGGCCAGGGAAGAAAAGGTGGGAAATAGTCAGGAGTTGAGGTGGGTGGTAAGAGGAGATTGGAAGGGGAACAGGGGAGTGCTGATGGTGGGAGTGACGATGGGCGGGTGAAGAGAAGGTGCGAGGGAGATACGTATGTCGACACTATTATGAAAGTAGCGGATGCTGGCGATGACCAGATCCGCGAACAACAATGAAAATCCTAAGTTGGAACTGTCAAGGGTTGGGCAACCCCTTGACGGTCATCTCCCTCCGGGATAGGTGTTGGAGGGAGGGCCCAAACATCGTTTTCGTCATGGAAACGATGATTAGTAGTAGTGATTTAGAGGTAGTTAGAAATAAGTGCGATTTTTGCACAGGTATTTGTGTTAGTAGTGTCGGTAGATCGGGTGGTATGGGGTTATGGTGGCGAGGTGTGGAGGCGGAGCTGAAGACCTACGATGATCACCATATGTGTATCGAAATAACGAACGAAGATGGCAATAAATGGAGGGCGATCGGGATCTATGGGTGGCCGGAGGCAAACAACAAATTTCGAACTTGGAATCTTTTGAGACGATTGTGTGAGGGTAGTGAGCACCCGACGGTCTGTTTTGGGGATTTTAACGAGATTTTGAGTTCGAATGAGAAGGAGGGAGGAATTACCCGAGCGGAGGTGCTCATGGATGCTTTTCGGAGGACTTTAGATGACTGTGACCTCCGGGATCTTGGGTATCGAGGGATTATCTTCACTTGGCAGCGGGGCCGAGTAGCGGGCAAGGTAGTGCGGGAGAGGCTGGATAGAGGAGTGGCTAATTCGCGATGGCTCGATATGTTCCCGAATGTCTACGTTCAACATTTTCCCATCTACTCATCAGATCATGCGCTCCCATTTTGATTAGCGAGGCACAGGTGGTTCCTAGGAGGAGGGGCAGGAGACGTTTTCGGTTTGAGCCATTTTGGCTCTCCGACCCGAAATGTCGTGAGGTCGTGGCAGAGGCGTGGAGTGGTCGAGAGGGCGAGCAGATTACAGCTTTTATCGAGAGATGCTCGGCTAGGCTGTCGGGGTGGGCGAAATGTACCTTTGGGGATGTTCGTATTCGACTCCGGGATAAGGAGGAGGAGTTAGGCCAGTGGCAAGCGGGTCCGCCCTCACAGGTGGTGGTTGATAAATGCTCGAGGCTCGTAGAGGAAATTGATCTGTTACGGAAACAGGTAGAAACATACTGGTATACTCGAGCTCGGAAGAGCGAACTCCGGGATGGGGATAAAAACACGGGATATTTCCATCATAAGGCATCTCAACGGAGAAAGAGGAACCAAATTGCGAGGTTGGAGAGGGAGGACGGAACATGGTGTGATAAGGAGGAGGAGGTCCAGAGCGTGATTTTTGAGTATTATTCTGAGTTATTCGCTACTGAGGGATCGGTAGGTCAGGATGATGTACTGCAGCATGTTCATCCCGTTGTAACTGATGTGATGAATGCTGGCCTTACGGGCCCCGTTACAGATGAGGAGGTAAGGAGAGCGATTTTTGACATGCATCCGAACAAAGCTCCCGGCCCTGATGGACTACATGCTTTATTTTACCAAAAACATTGGGAAATAGTGGGACCGGAAATATGTAAATTTGTGCGGAGGTGGTGGGAAAGAGGAGGTGACCTGAGCATTATCAACAAAACGTCTGTAGTTTTGATTCCAAAGACGAATGCCCCACGGAAAATCACGGAATACCGCCCCATAAGCTTGTGTAACGTCTTATATAAGATCATTTCCAAGTTACTGGCGAATCGGCTTAAGGGTATTATGAATGAGATTGTAACAGAGAATCAGAGTGCTTTTACCCCGGGGAGACTTATTACGGATAACGCAATCATTGCGTTTGAAGTTTTCCATTCTATGAAACGAGGAGGTGAAGGGAGGTCGGGGAATGTGGCCTTGAAGCTTGATATGAGCAAGGCTTATGATAGGGTGGAGTGGAGATTTCTCGGGGCGATGATGCGACGGATGGGGTTTGCGGAGTTGTGGGTGGAGCGAATTTTGGAGTGTATTTCGACCGTGAGCCATTCTTTTGTGGTGAATGGGGAGATAACGGGGGAAATTCGGCCGAGTAGGGGGCTTAGACAGGGCGATCCTATTTCACTGTACCTCTTCTTACTCTGTGCGGATGCTTTCTCTTATCTCATTAGGAGGGCGGTGGAGGCTAAACAGGTCCATGGAGTCAGTATTTGTCGGGGCACGCCAAAAATTTCCCACTTATTTTTTGCTGATGACTGTATTCTCTTTGCTCGTGCAACTACAGGTGAATGCTCGAATCTAGCTAACTTGATTAGCCAATATGAAGGGGCATCGGGTCAAAAAATAAATTATTCAAAGACAGAAGTTGTATTCAGCAAGAAGGTCTCGGGTCGTACTCGAGCAGATATTAAGCAAATTATGGGTGTCCGAGAGGTGGCCCGCCACGAGAAATATCTGGGTGTGCCCACCATTATTGGTCGGTCGAAGAAGGTGGTGTTTGCTAGCCTTAAGGAGAGGATTTGGAGGAAAGTGCAAGGGTGGAAGGAGAAACTTCTCTCAAGACCCGGGAAAGAATTTCTTATTAAGGCCGTTGCTCAAGCAATCCCGACTTATATGATGAGCGTGTTTGCTTTACCCGAGGGAACTATTGACGAGCTTCATGCTGTTATGGCACGGTTCTGGTGGAGGACGACGGAAGCGAGACGACGCATTCACTGGAGAACTTCGGATAATCTATGTCTTCCGAAACAGGCGGGTGGGCTCGGGTTCAGAGACTTACGGGCTTTTAACCAGGCTTTGTTGGAAAAGCAAATGTGGAGGCTCCTAGTGTATCCTAATTCCCTAGTGGCTCGGGTTCTGAAGGCTCGCTATTACAAAAATGATGGCGTCCTTGAGGCACGAAGAGGGTACGATCCGAGTTTCTGCTGGCGTAGTCTGTGGGGCGCAAAAGCTTTGTTACTTGAGGGATTGAAGTGGAGGGTGGGCAATGGGCTCAGTATTAATGTTTGGTGGGACGCCTGGCTCCCGGGTCAGACCTCGAGTCGTATCCCGACCCCGAACCTCGAGGCTGACCCTGATATGTGTGTTGCAGATTTTATTGATCAGTCCCGAGGGGTCTGGAAGGTGGACACTCTGAACCGGTTCCTGTTACCTGTTGAGGTTAGTGATGTGCTTTCTCTTCCCCTCAGTTGCTGTTTGCCGGATGACCATATGTATTGGTGGCCGACACGCGATGGTTTTTTCTCTGTTAAATCCGCTTATAGACTGGCCAAGAATGGGTTTTCTTTGGGGTCTGGTGTTGATGAAGATGCGGGTTTCTGGAGGTTTATTTGGGGTACTGCCATCCCTCCAAAGTTGAAACATTTTGTTTGGAGGGCTTGCTCCGGGACTCTTCCGACCCGTCAGATGCTCCTTTCCCGGCATATCGTGGATGATGATGTGTGTGGTCTTTGTCATTCTGAATCGGAGTCGGTGGTGCATACTCTGTTTCTTTGCTCGGAAACGCGGAATGTTTGGGTTAATAGTTCAGTCGAGCACCTAATTACTTCTCTCCCTCTTGCTAGCTGTCATGACATCTTTAAGTGGGTATTGCAGCGCGCGACGAAGGAGGAAGCCACTATTTTTCTGACACTTGCCTGGGCCGCGTGGACGTGGCGGAATGTTGTTTTATTTAATGAAACGCATCCGCCACTTCATGTTGTCAAGTTTGGCCTGCTCAAGTTGATGCGTGATTACAAGCTTTATGCTGATGCGGTGGGGCCTCCACGACAGCAGTCTCAGGGAAGAGGAGCGGAGTGTTGGAGTAGACCCGAGGCAGGGTGGCTGAAGTTGAATGCTGATGCTGCGATTTTTGGGGAAAATGAGGTGGGCCTTGGTTTCGTCTGTCGTGATACGAGTGGAGCGATTGTTCTTGCAGGTTGTAAGCGGATTAGAGCCCGATGGTCGGTGGAGACGGCGGAGGCACAAGCGATTATTTTTGGTTTGGAGCAGGTGGGTCGGTTGCGGGAGGAGAGTTTTGTGATTGAAAGTGATGCCTGGACTGTTATCAATGCCATTAGCAGGAAGAGTGTGCTGCGTAGCCCGTTTGGAATTTGTGTGGATAGAATTGCTAATCTGTTGGGTTCGTTGTCTCGTTATGTATGTAGGCATGTAAGGCGCGGAGGGAATACTGTTGCCCATTTTATGGCCCGTTTCTGTTCTTCGTCTGGAGACGAGGTTGTTTTTGACTCTGAGTTCCCGCAAGTTATTCTTGACTTGTCGGGTCTCGATTTAATATAAGTTCCCACGCTTTTCTCCTCAAAAAAAAAAGTTGTTGGGGTATGGTTGATGATGATTGTGTGATGCGATTAATGATGATAATGATTTGTTTTGTTTTAATTAGGGGTAACATGAGTGTTTAGATGATATATATGTAAGGGGTATTTTTATCATTAGAGCATATATTCACTTAATAAACCCAGAATTAAGTTAAATAAGGCTTGGAAATAGTATACGGTGGGAGTTTGTAAATATACGGAATAATGTAGGTGGTACATTGTAAAAAATGAAATACATGGTGGTAATTTGTAAAATACCGTAAATACATGTTGGTATTTTGTAATTTTTCCTTTATTGTTTGTATGTAGGCTGGAGAGTTCAATTTCAAAAAAACATCAATGACTCAAATACTACGTCTCAATCATTATAGTGTACGTAAATATGTTATATATACACCGTGCATAATCGCATTTCTGACATCCCTACTAACGTGGGTGTATCAAGAAGTATTCCAATATTTGTAATTCGCGTAAATATTATTTTTTGTCATTTCCTACTATAGTTTTACATTTTCATGTACATGCCGTTTTCAATAAAGAAGATTTATAAGTTTTTTGAATTACTTATTTTCAATCCGACGATTCGGTTTGGATTGATGTAAAATTTTCGCTATTTAGCCATTGCCTTCCTCATGATGTGTTTAATGTCGCCGTGCAATTTGCGCGGATTTTAAACCAGTAAATGAAGTAAAATAAGGTTCATGATATAATAATCAACTAGTCTCTATACCCATGCACCGCGCACGGGAGTACGGGACTGTGCCGTTTTATGTCCTTTTTGGTTAGTTCTTCTATTTGATGTATTGCCCAATATTTATTTAATACTCCTTCTGAGTCTGACTTATGTTCCGTCTTTCCCTTTTGGGCTAAGTCATTCTTCCTTCCCTCTTTTCTTTTTAAGTCATGAATACGTGGCTCATATTCACCTATTCATTTCTCTTTCTTCCTCCTTCATTTTTTAGTCACACATTTACACACCCTTATTTTCCCCCAAAAACCCTAGGAGAACATATCTTAGAATCAGAGGGAGCATATTTTTTTAAAATCTTACATCTTAGTCGTAACTTTATCTACTTGCAAAGTCTTTATAATATAATAAGAAACAAATGCAATAATGCATTAGAGTCATTACCAATGACCTACTGGGTAGAGTAGTATATTTTTTAGGCCATCTCCAACTCACTTTGAGTTTCTAGGAGCATAAGACAAAATGATTAAATCAACCCAATTATATTAAGCTATAAAGTGTCATCCATAATAACTAATAAATCTATATTTTTGAACTATTATTGAAGAAAGTAAACATCTTGATTTTGATTTTATTTCTTCTTTGTTTTTCTCTCACCTCTGTTGTTGGCTATTCAGATCTTACTTCTTTTTTCCATGATGTCTATTGATATGAACACAAATTATAGTATGCAACCATTGTACCGTACAACAAACCTTAAAATTAGGAATTTATGGTCAAAAGTTACCACTTTATATTATTTAGTGACCACTTTTTAATACAAAAAGTAGTAACTATTTATCTGTAAGTGGTAACTAACGGACCTAAAGTGGTCAATTTTTCCAATAAATTGCAAATTATTACTATTGTCGCACCGATACAACAGTTGTACACAATAATTGCTATGATATGAATGCTGCTGTAACTACCACTTCAGACCTTCTAACTGGTGTGTTTACCGTAATCTCTAATCCTCTTGCATGTTTTCCTAAGTTGTTGTCTTGTAGTTGCACATGTAAAACATTGTTTTAGTTAGTATTGTATAGGTAGAGACATAGAGTTTGTTGTTGTTGGGTCATAATCTTTCTTATTACCTTCAAATTCATCATTCTTACTTTTCTACCATGGTTATACTTGGTGGATCTTTTCTCTTCTAATGTATTTTTTAATTATTGTTTTTTAACAAGACCTTATTGGGCAAGACTATGTGTATGTGCTAATTTGTCTTAGCCCATTTACTTTATTGATATATATATATATATATATATATATATATATATAGATTTAGGATCCGGTCCGAACCACAACTTCGGTCCGAACCGTCCGAACTATATATAATAGAAAGAAGAAGAAAAAAAACACGCGCGATTTTATTCCCCAATCAACCCCGTTCATTTTTTTCCCCCAATTCCTCAACCCCTTCAATCAACTGTTATTTTTCCCCAATTCCCTTTTCAATCAATCGCAATTCATCAATTTAATCAATCCTCGATTCATCAATTCTTCATCCTAATTCTTTCAGTCAACCTGATTTCTCCACTTTCCCCTAATTCTAGAAGCTCCCTAGCTAATTCCAAAACCCGATTGACCCATTTCAATCTGTCATCATCGCATCTCTCCGCTTCATCATCTTCGTCTTTTCACAGCAATTCTCCCCCTAAATTCATTCACCATTTTCGTCATCTGATCTTGATCTTCTCATACCGTTGCTGCTCTCAGGTATGGGTTTGTTCCAATTTTACAATTAATCTCGACTTGTTTTCGATTTTTTTTGTGGCAATTTATGTTTTTCTACAACAGCTTCTGCTACTGGTACGTTAGGTTACGTTTTTTAGTTCGATTATTAATGATTGATTTTGATTAGATTGTTAAATCATGTTTCTGTGATCTTCCTGCATTTAAGTAAATGTGCGCTTAATACTTTTGTACATTGATTTCACAATTGAAATCCATACCGCTTTTTAAAGTTGTAGTTTTATCAATTGTTCATTTGTGCACAATATGTTTTTATTTTATTTTCTTGATGTAGTAATGAAGAATCACTATGTGAATCATTGTATGCACTTTGGTTACATATGCGTTAACATAAGTTATATCCACCAAAACAAGATAATAATATTGAAAACTAAGGTAGTAAGGTGTAGACCATCATAATAGATTGTTGGAACCAAGTTTTGAAGTCAGTTGTCTGATGAAATGTCGCCTGAAATACTAAATACTTGGGCGGAAATTAGTGAACTGTATTAGTGTGTTGTGACAGTTGCCTATAATCTACTATTGTGTATCTCCATGTATTGAGATTAATCACCACTACTATAGTAGCTTAGTCTATTCGTTGACATCCGGTTTGATCCTAAAAATTGTATTTAGTCCGGACCTATTGTGACTACAGTGTCTTGAAACCTAAATATGGCCTGGTGTAGGTATATAAGTTTGCAGATGGTCTGTTATTCCAAAAAAAAAATGAAATGCTTTTACGAAGATACAGAATCCCAATTTATTAGAATCGCAAAAATGAAACACAAACTGAAATATTGTTGATTTCTGTCAAAAAAAGAAGATAGTGGTACAGCTTGAAGTAAAGTGTAATCTGTCAAAAAAGAAGAAAATGAAACCTACATGAAGGTAACCCTGATTCATGGTGCATCCAATCATCACCAGAAGCAGCTTAAAATAAACTCAGACGCCACCGGAAACGCCATTTTGCAGCTCAAAGGACATGGACGTCGATTCTGATCATCTCCGCTTCCAAGTATTCCATCATCGTGTGTTGTTCCAAGACAAACACGTGGCTTCTCTAAACGTTCTTGCATCCGACCTTGTGTCTTCGTCTCCTGAAAGCGACCGCAACATCAATCTACAAGGCTGCTCTAGATGTGTCCTACAGCCTGATGATGATCATGACTACTCCAAAAGACGCTGCAACATTTGTTTCGAGTTGTTATAAGAAACCGACGTCCGAGAGGCTAATTGCTTAAGTTCTTTGAAGTCGATTTTGTTTGTATTATTACTTTTGTAAAGAAATAAACTCATCAGTTTTGTTGTAACAACAGTTTGCATGATTCATTCATGCTTTTGTATATATACCGTTTGTCTCAAAATATATTGTTTTAGTTAAAAACAATGATGCATACTATTGAAAGTTGTTGAATGTTGATATAGGTTGGATGATGATTGTATTTTCGACTTGCTACAAGACAATGAAGGGTGGGGCTACCGACTGTGGCATGTGGGAAGTAATAAAATGCAAGTTGTAGTGTGAAAGATGGACTTATAATAATAAAAATAGCAGACTTCAGATTGCAGGAATATTTAATGGCATTTCATTCTGCATGTCTGATTTTCTTTCCCACGTATGTCGAATCCCCACAGTGAGGCTCGACACTGAATACCTTCTATGACAGGGAAAACCCGTTTCTATGAATAGCAAAAATGGTGGTTAAGACGGAGGGTCCGTGAATAAAAACTTACGAAATGACCAGCCATACGTGTCTTCCATAACATAACTTCCTTAGAGACGATACAAGTCCTCAAGAACCAATACAAAACAAGAACTCCATCAAACTGCCAGAAACTTAAATACGATACAAGTCCTCAAGAACCAATACAAAACAAGAACTCCATCAAACTGCCAGAAACAGACCAAAACAGAAGTAATAAGTCATTACAATGATATTATTGTAAAGTAAACAGTCTTTCCTCTACGACCTGTAGTCTTGGTGTGCTGACCCCGGACTCTCAAGCCCCTGTAGTGACGAAGACCACGATGGTTCCTATATGCCAGAGGTTGTAATCATTAGTGTACTCGGAGGCACAACATGTAAAACATAATCAACAAACTAGAATGATCATTTTTTATTAATCAACTACTTTTACTAATCAACACGAACATAATCTTCTATAGAAAAGGTTTTTGCATTGCATGAAAGAATAATAATCAATAAGTATATGAGAATATATGTCAATCAAAGAAAGTACCTGAATAGTATACTACTTTTTAGTGATTCATCCGGGACAATTTCTACTTTCATGATTTGTCATTTACCCACAAGCACGGCAATTCCTTAGAGGCTTATCACGCTCCTCCATTGCCTTTTCTTTGTTAGACTTCAACCTTTTTCCAGAACCCTTATTTTTTGATTGTTTTAGAGGTAGAATAGTAACTTCTTTAGGGATTTTTGCTCCAATAAGCATTTCAATTTGGGCTTTCTTATCTTTTGACTTCCGACCATCTCTTGAAAGCAACTTCTCATTGAAAAATTTAACCTACAAGAAAATGAGACAATTACACTTCTATAGTCTCTACTTACACTACCTTTAGTCTCTTGTTATACTTTTTAAGAAGGGTAAGTGAAGCCTTTAAAAAGTATAAGTGGAGCCTTAAAGAGTGTAACCTACAAGAAATGAGACAATTACACTTCTATAATCTCTACTTACACTTCTTTTAGGCTCCACTTGCACTCTTCTTAAGAAGTGTAAGTGGAGCCCTTAAAAGTGTAAGTAGAGCCTTTAAAAGTGTAACCTACAAGAAAATGAAATAATTACACTTCTATAGTCTCTACTTACATTACTTTTAGTCTCTTGTTACACTTCTTACGAAGTGTAAGTGGAGCCTTTAAGAAGTGTAAGTGGAGCCTTTAAAAGTGTAATCTACAAGAAAATGAGACAATTACACTTCTATAATCTCTACTTATTTTACTTGTGTAAGTGGAGCCTTCAAAAAGTGTAAGTGGAGTCTTCAAAAAGTGTAAGTGGAGCCTTAATCTCTACTTATTTTACTTCTATAATCTCTACTTATTTTACTTGTGTAAGTGGAGCCTTCAAAAAGTGTAAGTAGAGCCTTAAAAAGTGTAACCTACAAAAAAATGAGACAATTACACTTCTATAATATTTACTTACACTTCTTTTAGGTTCCACCTACACTTCTTAAGAAGTGGAGCCTTTAAAAGTGTAATCTACAAGAAAATGAGGCAATTACACTTCTTGTATCTCTACTTGCACATTTTTAATGCTCCACTTTCACTTTATAAGAAGTGTAAGTGGAGCATTAAAAAGTGTAACCTACAAGAATGAGATAA
The DNA here is from genome assembly GCA_958450325.1 of Agrostemma githago. Taxonomy (NCBI): domain Eukaryota; kingdom Viridiplantae; phylum Streptophyta; class Magnoliopsida; order Caryophyllales; family Caryophyllaceae; genus Agrostemma; species Agrostemma githago. The sequence continues at coordinate 14,087,720 of OY288252.1, forward strand.
TTTCATTTTAAAAGACCAATATCCTTGATAAACCAAATGAAGAATTCATACCAGAAGATGAAGAATTAGCTGTAATGGTTACCATCTTCACAGAAAATAGACCAAGTGTAACCCTAAAATGATTAAAACTAGAATTAATAGTTTATTTGGTAAACAACAATAATAGGTGGGAAAGACAAATTGAATCATGGATCAAAGTTGAAATTGATAGTACGGGGTCAATAAAAAGAGAGGAGAGCAACTTCCAAGGCTCCCGGTGAGGAAGAGCAACTTGAATTGGTTTAACGATGACCTACGATGAGATGTTGGATAACAAAGGTGCATGGTAGAATTGGTTCCGTACTACTTTATTAATTAATTAATGTTTGTGGATATATGGAGGGAGTAGCATGTTTGGGTAGAATGAAAGCATCAGCATAAATCAAAACCCCGACCCTCAAATTGTGCAACAAACATTTATTATTATCATGCTTCAACAAATTGCGACCTAATTACATACTACAGATTTTAATATGATCAAGGCTTAAAGCGATGAGTGATAAAAGCAAAGAAAACTAAAGAAAGAAAACAAAACAGCTAATCCACCTGCCAAACACTAAGCAAATTAACAACTCTCTTCCTTTATAGCTCAATTCATACAAACTCCGCCTAATAGTTAATGCTCCAACAGTCCTGGCTACTTTACACTATAGCAAACAAAAAGACGGAACCGGAAAAGCAAATACATGTATATTACGGTTAGCAAATGTATATTACGGTTAACCTAATTAGGTAGATAACAATCTTAGAAACAAAATAAGTAACAATTTGATTGAGGAATTCGCTGCACAACAGATTGAATAATTCAATTCTGAAATCCGAAATTCGCTAATCGAACTGAGAAATTCGTTGCTCAACGAATTGTATAACACAGTCCTGAACTTCATGATTCGTAATCACTTTACAATAGACTTGAGAAACTGATTGATCAGTAGGCTAAGAAAGGGAGAAATCAACATAAATTCAAAAAATTTGTAACAACCATCCATGTAACAACACTAACACAAGCAGCAACTGAAATTGGAGAATAACAACGACATAGCGGCAGAAACACGAACAACACGAACAAAAGCGGCAAACTAGAGTGAAAAAATAAAAAATCAAAAACTAGAGTGACAAAATCGAAAATCAAAATTGCAGATAAGAAAATCACAAACCTAAAATCGCGGATGAGATATTGAGACGATTGATTTAAGGATTAAGTAGCAAACTGATTGATTGAAGGATTTGAGAGGATAATTGAAGGATTTGAGAGGAGGAACCACTCTAAAATCTCTAGTCGAGCGTTGAATTGGGGGAAGAATGAAAGATATGATGACTAATAATAATTAGAGCGCGTGTTTTTTTTTTGTTATTATATAGTTCGGACGGTTCGGACCGAACCTTGGTTCGCACCGGATCTCAACCCTATATATATATATATATATATATATATATATATATATATATATATATATATATATATATATATATATATATATATATAGGTTCGCATAAGGCCAACAACTCTTATAAGTTCATAAGTCCAAGTGTTAAAGTTACACAAAAGGTGCTTAAAGTTACACGAAATGAGTGTTAAAGTTGCACTTTATCACTTGAAGTGATAAAAGAGCTGAATGTTATAGTTATATATCAATTCTGAAAAAATGCAACTTTAACGTATGTCATCTGTAACTTTAATATAGACTTAATTACATATGGTGAACTTATTTGATCCTTTCTCTCTCTCTCTCTCTCTCTCTCTATATATATATATATATATATATATATATATATATATATATAGGTAGGTTCAAATAAGGTCCACAATTTTTTTAAGTTTATATTGAAGTTACAGATGACATACGCTAAAGTTGCATTTTTTCAAAATTGATATATATACAAATGCAACTTTAGCGTATGTCATCTGTAACTTCAATGTAGACTTAAAAAAATTGTGGACCTTATTTGAACCTACCTCTATATATATATATATATATGTATATATATATATATATGTATATATATATATATGTATATATATATATATATATATATAATGTCACAATTTGATGGACCGAAGGAGATTGTGACAAAAGTTGAACAATTAAATAATATTCGTTGAATATGGTATCAGAGCATAAAACAAAAATCAAACCCTAGACTAACCTTGAATCTTACAGCAGCCATGGTGGATAACAAGAAAAACAAATCAGGTGCGAAGATTGAACCAAATTCTCCATTCTATCTTGGTCCTCATGATCGACCCGGAGACTACATCACTTTGATTCGACTCAAACTAAACAATTATGACAATTGGGCACATGCTATCCGGGTATCCCTCCGTGCTCGGCGCAAGTTCGGGTTTCTTGACGGAACAATCAAAGAACCACGTTCGCCATGTACAGAAGAAGATTGGGAAGCGATTCAATGTATGCTTGTCTCATGGCTAACGAATGTTATCGACAACGAGGTAAAAGTAATTCTGCCAAATTACGATGATCAGAAAAAGTTGTGGGATGATTTGCAGGAGAGATTTAGTCTCGTGAATGGTCCACGGATACAGCAATTGAAGGCATAAGTAAGAGAGTGTCGTCAAACAACATCCATGTTCGTTGCAGTATATTACGGGAAATTAAGTACCATATTGCACGAACTTGACAAACACGAACTGATAATCTCGTGCAAATGCGGGAAGTGTGAGTGTGCAGTAGGAAAGCAGTACTCGACTCGACGCGAAGAAGATAGATTACACCAATTCCTTCTCGCTCTTCTTCCTATCGAGTATGGGTCAATTAGATCTGTTCTCCTTGCTCAAGAACCTTTGCCCACATTGAATCGAGCATTCCAAACTATTTCTCAGGAGGAGCACGTTCAGAGCATAGCAAAATCGAAAGAAAACGGTAATGAAACAGCAAGCTTCGATGTTCGTGCTGCCCAGAAAATAGCGAGTCGGCTCCCGTCGCGGTCGGGACCGCCTTCATCCCAATCGGGACAGTCTCAGGGTCAATTTTTAACGAAGGCGCAACGTCGTGCCTTGACTTGGACCTATTGTAAGAAGAACGGTAACGATGTCTCTATGTGTTTTGACCTGATGGATGAAATTCCCGATTGGTGGTATGACCTAAAAGGAGATAAACCAACAACTGGGGGCCGGAAATTAAATGGTGGGTCGAGTTCAGGGAATTCTTCTCAGGCCATGTTGTGGATGTTCCCGAATCATCTGATGCTAGGACTAGTAATGTGACCGTCTATAGCACACCCCCCGCTCGCTCCTCTGGTAAGTGGATTATAGACACAAGTTGCTCTCATAACGTGACCGGAGACTCGGCTGCCCTTGTTGACGTAGGTAAGTGTGGACATAACATAGGTCCACCCCGACGCGGCCACGCGCGGGTTTGGGGCGGCGAATGAATCTCATGTGAGATGGATCGAATTGAAATTTAAATCGAAGGGAGTCGCCACCGGACTTTGTGGGAGTTCGGGCCCGTTCGAACCCACTCTATATTTTAGTGGGCCGTGCACAAAGTACGGCCCATTTGGATCTCAGAGTTTATTGGGTTCGTCCCTTTGCATTGCGATACCGATACCGACGTTATCGGATACCGTGTATTGAATGACTCTCGTGCGCCAACGGTTTCGAACATCCGGAAACCGAGGTTCTAAGTAAGGGGTGAGAGTACGTGTTGGAAAGTTCACAAAGAACACCCAACCCCGCCCGCACTTAGCGACCTCTACTAAGATATCGTTTGACTTTGAAATACGCGCGTTAGTAATTCGGTTGAATGATATGCAAACAGTATTTTCGACTAAACATGTGAATTATGTTTGATCTACGTCGTTTAATGCATCTTTGAATTTATGTCGAAGTTGAATTTAGCATGCGAGGTCCGTTTTAGGATAATAAAACAAACAACAAAAATAAGATACAAAGACAAAAACAAACGAGTTAGTAACGGTTTGCAAATTGAATAAATGATGTAAATATGATTCGATGCATGGTTTTGAATAGATGAGTCACGTGATAGACTTGACACGTGATGACCGAAGTCATTGAAAGAATTTTATCGGGACTCGAAAGACGTTGAAAGACTCACGGTTTTGATGAAACAGGAGCCACTCGATCGAGTCATAGGGAGGACTCGACCGAGTGGTCCTCAAAAAAGGTTTCTGCCCGGTTTTTTGGGGTGCCACTCGATCGAGTGCCTCCTGTACGAACTATGGTTCGTTTTGTTCTTTGATTTCGAAATTGCTTTTTGTAAAATCGATAATTTTGTTAAGTCGCGTAGAAATATAATGCGATTTATACTCGACTTAAATTTTCGATACTCGTTATATTCGACGCTTGATTATAGAATCAATATCGAATATTCGGAGTGATTTCTTAAAAAAGATGTTTATAAATTGTTTGAAAATCGAACTAAGATAAAATAGATTCTCTTCGCGTCGAAATCGTCGTATTTTGTTTATTAGGACGATGTGACGATTATCTTAGCATCAACGAGGTTGATTTAATTCTTGTATATACGATATTCGACTATAGAGTCGGTATCATATTTTAAGAATAATCATTTTGTATTAAATTGTAGTGATAATATCGATATAGAAACGAGAAAAATGGAAAAAAGGAAAAAACGTGACGATGACTTGATGAGGATGGACCGACGACACAAAAAACAAAAGAGAGAGAGAGAGAGAGGGGGGGGGAGAGAGAGGAGAAAAAGGACAAGATGGGGTTGAATTTGCACCCTCAACCTACATGCTTTGTATTCTCGGAACGGGGCTCGTCTAGCTGTGGATTAGGCACGGGATCGTCGAGATAATGCGGGTGAGTTATGGTGGTTTAGGCGTGGAGGTGTAGGGCTGTCGGAGTTGTAAGAGGTGGCCGGAATTTCGAGGTATGGACGGCATGTACTCGGGTGTAAGGTTGTGTCGGATTGTATGTGTGTTGTGTGGAATTGTATTGCAAATTCTTGACGTGTAATTGTGTGTGTGAAGGGGTGTATTTATAGGAGAGGTTCCCGACTTTGGCTAGGAGAGGTACCTTTGCTTGGGTGAGAAGAAACACCGCTTTGGATAGGAAAAGAAAACAATCTTAGAGGGAAAAGGATTCCGTCGTTGGAAGGAAGAGGAATCCTTTTCCGGCTGGAAAAGTAACCACTCGATCGAGTGGTGCATAGCACTCGATCGAGTGCCCGATCTGACGCCGGTTTTGTGCGGTTTTGCGAGACTACTCGACCGAGTGGGCCGGTCCACTCGATCGAGTGGGTCTAGGCCGGGTAGGAGTCTCTTTTAGAGATCGAGTTTCATCTCTAACGAGTTGTTTAATCCTTTTTTGTAGCTGATTTTTGTAGTTTTGGACTTCCAATCGGATTTCCGAAATGACGCGGCAGATATTTATGCCTCGGATGCATCATTGACCGGGGTTTGACTCGGTCGCTAAAAGACGGTTTTGCCATTGGTGTCGATTTTGACCCAAATTAGTCATATTTGATTGGAAATGACCCACTGGGCCTGGATTTGAGGTTGGTTTTGTGAGATTTGTACTCCGTAAAAAGCCCAAGCCAAATGCCAATGATTTTGAGCCCATATTCGAGAATGTTAAAGCACGTTTGCGTCCGATCATCATCGGGTATTTTTTGGAAACTGCTATAGACACCTAGTAGCCAAATGTGGGTGTCTACAGTAAGTCGGGTATGGCTCGCACGGTTCGCCTCCCCGATGGCCAGACGGTTCAGGCAAACTTTGTGGGGTGTGCCGCGCTTACCTCCCGATTAACACTTGATTCTGTGCTTCTTGTCCCGGAACTCACTTGTAACCTGATATCTGCTTGACATCACATTATTATTATATAAAGAGAGTTTATTACCTTAGTAATTTGGAAGTTATGTAGAAGTGATGACAATCACCCTGTCCGTGCATCTTTTCTAGTGATTTTATCAATAATGAGGTATGATGCATCGCCTCAGTAGGCCAAATTAATTATTGTTTTTGCATGTATGTAGCTATTTAATTATATTACGTACCATATATAAAAACTTCTATGAGACGACCGCACAATAATTTTATCGTAAAACCTCTCACATGGGTGTAAACACCCACATTTTGACCGCCAGGTGTCTATAACAGTTCCCAAAAAACACCCGATGATGATCGGACATAAACATGACTTAATACACTCGATTTTGGACTCGGAATCAATAGTAGTTGGCGCGAGCTTTTAGCGGAGTACAAATCTCACAAAACAAACCTCAAATTCAGGCCCAGTGGATCGTTCCCAGTCAAATGAGATTAATTTGGGTCAAAACCGACACCAAGGGCAAAACCGTCTTTTAGCGACCGTGTCAAACCCCGGTCAAAGGCGTTTCCGAGACGGAAAAATCTGTCACGCAGCTTTCGGAAATCCAATTTGAAGTCAAACACCACACAAATCAGCTACAAAGAGGAACTAAAACTCTCCCTTAAAGATAAAAATCGATCTCTAAAAGAGATTCCTACCTGGCGTCAGACCGAGCACTCGATCGAGTGCTATGCACTACTCGATCGAGTGACCCTTTTTCTAGCTAAAACCGGAATCCTATTCCATCCAAACCGGGTGTTTTCTTCCCCTACAAGCAACCTTTTTCTATCCAAAGACGGAATCCTATTGCATCCAAGACTACTACCTTTCCTAGACAAAGCCGGGAACCTCTCCTTTAAATACACCCCTTGCACAATTACAATTCATACATACATAGCATCAACAACTACGATATACACATTCACAACGTCAACAACAACATACAATACAACCATCAACATCCTAGGCGATACAATCCTATACTTTTTACCATCCCGATCTTTCCTCTAGAAATCCTTTAGGAAACCCGAGATCAAAACTCGTCAAATCCCTTCCCAATTATACACACCATAACTCTCCTATATACATCTTAACGCTCCCGCGCCTAGGCCTTTATTACGAGTCCATTTTCGAGATAATTTAGCATGTAGGTTGAAGGTGTTACAAATCCCATTTTCTCCCTTTCTCTCTTCCTTTTTCTCGTCTTTTTCGTCTCTTTCGTCATGTTTTTTTTTTACTTTTATTTATTTCTCTTCTCGTTTCTAATATTGATATTATCGTACTATATTCTAAAAAGCATTTTTCCCTAGGATTCGATATCGACTCTATAGTCGAATGTCGGATCTAAAGGAATCAATCAAAAAATGGGTTACAAACATCTTTTTACAAAATTCACTCTAATATTAGATATTGATTCTATAATTAAGCATCGAATATTACGAGTATCAAAATTTAAGTCGAGTATAAATCGTATCATATTTTTACGCGACTTAACCAAATTATCGATTTTCAAAGCCGAAAGCAATTTCAAAATCAAAATCAAAACGAACCATACTTCGTACAATAGTCACTCGACCGAGTGCCATAGGCCACTCGATCGAGTGACACCCCAAAAACAGAGGCAGAATGCTTCTTCGAGGACCACTCGATCGAGTGTCGCGCCTGACTCGATCGAGTGGCACCTCCAAATCCAGGCGGAAGGTTTTTTTGGGTCCACTCCGTCGAGTCCCTCAATGACTCGATCGAGTGGCCCTTATCACAACGAAACCGTGAGTCTTCCAATATATTTCAAGTCCCGATAAAATTATTTTAACGACTTCGGTCAACACGTGTCAAGTCTATCACGTGATTCACCTTTTCAAAACCATGCATCGTATCATATTTAACATCGTCTAGTTTATTTACGCTACGTTGTTATCGCAACTGTTGTATATTATCGTTTGTGGCATTGTATTTTCGGGTGGTATGCCGCTCGTATATTGTAATCTGTTGTCGCACCTTTTCTTTTATTTCGTTGTTTTTTTTTATTGTACTAAAACGAACTTCACATGCTAAAATAACTTTGACGTTAGTTTAGATGCATTAAACGACTTAGTCAAACATAATTCACATGTTTAGTTAAAACACTGTTTGCATATCATTCAACCGTCAAACTAACGCGCGTGCACGAAAAACGAACGACATCTAAGTAGAGGCCGCTATGTGCGGGCGGGGTTGGGTGTTCTTTGTGAACTTCCCAACACGTACCCTCACCCCTTACTCAGAACCGTGGTTTCCGGATGTCCGAAACTATTGGCATAAGAGAGTCATTCAATACACGATTATCAATAATGTCGGTATCGGTATCGCAATGCAAAGGGACGAACCCCATAAACTCTGAAATCAGAATGGCCGTACTTTATGCACGGCCCACCAAGATATAGAGTGGGTTCGAATGGGTCCGAATTCCCACAAAATTCGGTGGCGACTTCATTTAGATTTAAATTTCAATCCGAGATCCATCTCACACGAGATTCATTCGTCGCCCCAAACCCGCGCGTGGCTGCGTCAGGGTGGACCTATGTCATGTCCACAATTTGGCGACTCCGCTGGGGATACCTGATGTACCACTTGTCATCGAGATTCTTAGGGTGAGACTCAAAAAGAAATCGTTCGATTATTAATGTACGCGTTTAGTTCGATTGGTCATGCATAACCCAAATCTTTCCCGGGCCGGTTACTTGTGACCGACGTCCCATTATACCACGGTGCATTCCTAAATGGGTGCGCTAAAGATTTCTATGGCCGAACTCGTATGGGTTTCGCGGCATGTTCTAAGACCAATTCGGCTTAGGAAGTCCGTCCTGATTTACGAGAAAGACGTCATCGTTGGTATAGACCCGATTTTGACTGACCGAGAGTTAGTGTAAAGTATACATGGTGTCGTTATAATGCTTGTGTGACTATGTGTTACTTGGTTTCCGTGTTGCTTTCGAAAACCGTCATTCCAAAAAATGCATCTTTCCAAAAATATTCAATTTTCAAAAATTCGGAAAACTTCCGAAATTTAGACTTAAGATTTGACTCAAAACAAGCCTATTTTCTAGCCGGAATGTTGTCCATTTCAAAATTCGAATTTCCGATCCACCATTCGGTTTTCGAATTTTCAAACTTCGATTTCGATTTTCAAATCTTCGTGATGCCATTCGCGATCTTCGAATTTCCGAGATGCTATTTTCAATTTTCAAATCTTCGAGATGCCGTTTTCGATTTTCAAATCTTCGGGATTCAATTCCGATCTTCAAGTCTTTGAGATGCCGTTTTCGATTTTCATATCTTCGGGATCCCGTTTTCGGTTATTCAAATTATCGGGAATTCTTTTTTTTCGATATTCAAATTTTCAAAATTCCAGCTGTTCAACTTTAAAAAACCCGGTTCTGTTGGCCCACTACCAATTTCTGGACCGTTCTCTAAATTTTCAAATTCAATCATTTTTCAAAACCTTCCTTATTATAGGACCTACCGTTATCCGTGTGTCGGGTCTTTTCACGATTTGTCGAAGGTCTTTAGCGTCAAAATTCCGTTGATCCTACATCACGGGTTTCCTCCCTATCCCAGTGCACCTTATTTGTCGAAGGCATAACCAACCAACACGGGTCATACACTCGTAAATGGAAGGTTCATCTAAACACTCGAGTCCTAACTAGAAAGTCCCACGCGACCTTTCCCTCTAGCAGGACGGTCCCCACGACCTTTCCTAAGGGAATTTCGCCCATCTTTCAATCCGTTAGTCGAGTCATCCCAATTCAAGAAACCTTTAACTTAAGGGTCTGCCCTAATCACAGGGTCCATCCCTATTCAAGTCAAATCAAGGGTCTCTAGCGTCAAAACTCTGCCGATCTTACATCGCAAGTTTCTTCCCTTACCCCGTCTGCCTTTCCTTGAGGCCGAGTCAACCTTTTACAAGGCATATCCCTATAACAAAAGGTTCGTGACCCTTACGTATAAGGGTCACTCGTCCGACACTAGAGTTTTAATAAAGTCTTTGGTCCCACTCGGGGACTACCCTTCAGCAAAGCGATCAGTCACGGTTGCTCTAAGGGTCATGTCTTACACGTGTTGTCTCACGTACCCCACTCTCCAGCCACTTAGATGTCACACCATCTGAGTCCTACCAGAGTCTTTAGTCTCACTCGGGGACTGTCCTCCACCCGAGCAGTCAACCATGGTCGCCTTAGGGGGTACCCCACCCTACATCGGCGTCCTTATGATGCCTTCTTCGAGTCTTACCTATGCTACGAATACTCGAGTCACCTAAGGTTAGGTCACCACGGTTGGTCCGAGCATGCGACGCGGTCAAACACGGTCGCCCCATTTTCAGACTCGCCCTTATGCAGCTCGAGTCTCATGGTCGAGTCCAAGCCAGGGTCGTTGCCTTGTCTAAGTCAACGTTCGAGTATCCCGGTCCAAGAGTCTTTGTCGACCCGTCACCCCGGGCCATGTCTAGTTTGACTCCCTCTCTTGCATTTGCGCAAAGCCGAGCTTAGGCGAGTTGTGGCACCTGTCGTTCTCTCCAATCAAGGACCTTACCAAAAAAGAAATAACCAACCGAGCATCCGAAAGTCCGGATTTGATTTGAGTCCTAGTCTGAGTCCGAGTCTAGGATGTACTATTTCTTTCAAAGTCAAAGTCAGAGTCAGAGTTAGCTGTATTCTGTCCTCTTTTCAAAATTCAATAAAATCAGCTTTTCTATTTCTCATATATTTCCTTATGTTTTTCCGAGAACATGATTAACACCATCATACACTGTGAGCACATGCACGTGACCATTATAGGCACATCTATAATGACTTCAGGAAACCGAAATCCGTGTTTTCCTTTACCTGTTCCATGTCTGGTATAGAAGGCCACAAAACTATCCTTGTCAGGAGCGGTATCGAATCCTATGACAAATCTAGGTAGTCTCCTAGTTTGGGTTTAAGACGGGAGGGAAGCCCATTTCCCACAATAAATACTCATCCAATAAGACCGACCAATCCCTACCTTAGGTGTTAGTCTGACCGACAAAAAAAAAGAGAAAAAGAGCTGGACAAAAAAAAAATCAAAAGTCCAAGAGAAAAAAAAAAGCAAAAGGCCAAAACAAAAAAGCAGGCCATCATCAAAAAAGAGGCATCCATGACCAAGGTTAAACGGTCAACTAGACCAGGGCTAAGAGGTCAACCAAAAGAATTCAAAAACCCATGACCGTGGTCAACGGTCAACTCAAGTGAAAGTCCCTTGACCGGGTACGGTCAATTCAAGATTATCAATACCCGTACCATCAAATAGGGAAGAGACAACCAAGTTGGTCAGCTGATACCATACTTAGCCTTCCCGCGTTACAACCCTCAAGACCTTCTCGAGACCTAGGCTAGAGACAGCCAAAAATTTTGAGGATTCAAGTTCCATAGGATACCCCTAACCATTAGGGCCAGACATGGAAATCAGATCCCACATTATTATCAAACCTACCCCGATCGAAGCTCGAGTCATTTTTACTCGACTACCCCCTTTCCTACCGCATTACAATACCTTACCCTCGAAGCCTTAGCTTCACAAAATCAAGCTCCAGATGTCAAAACATCAAAGCCACTTACGACCTAGCACCACATATCCAAAAACTTCCAAACCAGTTACCAGCCCCAAACACGGGAACTCAACCTGCGGTCGGCATAGAACATGCCCAAATAGTTCGCACCACCTCTGGGGGCTACCCCGGAGAACGCTCACAGTCACAGGACCAACATCCTAACTATTCTAGCCCTTTGATCAAGACATCACTGGGAATGCACCTAGCCTACACCATCGTTATGGCTAGTTACAAACAAAGCCCTAATAAACTAGGCACCATAATCCTTCAACACTGAACTATGGCTTGGTTTGATTTCACTACACGTGAATACGTAGGCAGCCTTTCAACATGGGCACAACCACCCACATTGATACAAATTCAAAAAAGCACTATTATTCCTATCACGACACTGTCATGTTCTCAGCAGTCTGCTTTGTCGTCCTTGAGGCTTCTCTTAGGCAGAAGTTCTCCATCCACTCACATAATCCAAGTGACTTTCAAATCTAGCCTCCTTTCTATAGTGTGTCCTAGTACTCGGCTTGGTCGAAGACGAGAATCCATCAGGGACTCGAAGCAACACCCACCTTGGGAATATACCCCAAAACCAAAAAAAAAGATCCAAAAGAACACCAGTCTTCGGCATTGCTACTACTAATCCCTGTCGTACGGAAACAGTCTCATAATTTCTTTCGCATTTCGATGTTCGACCATGTTGTCACTCACCTAGGCTACGGAATAACGCAACTTAAGAGTCTTGGTGTCTTAGGTGACCCACCCCCCTACCGAGTCACGGTCCAACCCTTAGAAAGTCCAGTTAGTGTCTGTCAACTCGTCCTGTCGCGTCCAGAGTCGAGTCTGTCGGTATGTCTCTCTTCAAATTCTCATTTCACTACTACAAAACATCAAATAGACAACTGTTTTTTTTTTTTTGCAATAGACAACTGACTTACAACAGTTGAGTAGTTTGGAGTTGTATATTACTCTAAGCATAGACATCTGTTTTAGAACAGTTGTCTATTGGTTAATAAACAACTGTTTTTGTAAAACAACAGTTGTCTATTACATTAATAGACAACTGTTTTTCTAAAACAACAGTTGTCTATTACGTATATAGACAACTGTTTTTCTAAAACAACAGTTGTCTATATACATAATAGTCAACTATTTTCTGAAATACATATATATAGATATGTGCTTATATACATATTCATATGTTATGTTTTTTAATAATTCTGAAATACTTACATATTAACAAACCATAAAAAAGGAATACCATAGTGAATAATTGAACAAAAGAAGTTACATTTTTATAACATCCAAAATACAAGAGATACATAAATTTATTATCCAACATCCAAAAGGTACACATAAAATCATTATCCATGTCCAAAAGTACCAAAAACCATAATCCAACTAACACCTTGTCCACATAAGGTAATCCGATGCATAATATACGACTAATTATTAAGAAAATAATCCGCCCATAATCCACGAAACTCGTCAATATCTTCTTGAGAATATGGTATCATATTGTTGAAATGCTACAAAAGCAATAATATAAATGAACTAATAATTTTGTTTCAATTATGTGCATAAAACAAATGATTGAAACAAGAGAAAGTGTGAAAACCTAGAGAAAGTTTGGACAAGCAACTTACAGAGTTACAGTAGTGAATTCAGAAGACATAGCTGCACCAAGCAGCAACGACATCAAAGCGAACTAATCTGTAGCCTCTAAATGCTGATTAGAAACTGCAAAAAGTCACAAATGACGGGTTTTTAGTGACAGTTCCGTAAGACAGTTCATGACTTCATGTTACCTGACCTTAGTTATGCACCTTTACTCCATATTTCACTTTACCATGCCAAAAAAATCGTCGCAACAACAGCCTCACACACTTCGACTGACAAATTATATAGTGTCAGACCCGACAACAACAGCTGCCTGACACGTCAAGCTCGGACGACAAGTGCAAAGATTGACAAATTATAATATAGGATTATCCTAGAACATGAGTAGCTTACAGCTGCTACATATATAGTGTCAGACCCGACAACAACAGCTGCCTGACACGTCAAGCTCGGACGACAAGTGCAAAGATTGACAAATTATAATATAGGATTATCCTAGAACATGAGTAGCTTACAGCTGCTACATAATCAAACTCATTTGCAATTTTACAATGTACAATATTGGATGGTCCGGAATTTCACTAGTAGCATTTTCTAGTTATTCAGGAATCGTCGAGAGTTCAAACTTCCCCTCACGCTTTGCAACGGTCATCTCCGTTTACACCCAAGAAACACTAACAGTATTTTCTCAACAACAGAACAGTTACGACTTCCAAAGCCTTAGTTTAGGAAAAAAACATCACACCAATTTTTTAATCCAACATTTAATTTTTATATGTTTGGAGAAATTAATAGTCAAAGTTTACACTGGATACCAAATTCAAATGTGATAACAAACTTGGAAGTAATCTTCTTAGTTCTTACATTTGAAAATATGTAAACCGAACTTTAAAAAATTCAAGGTAAGACCTTTTTTCAAACCTACCACTACTACTATCTGTATCATCTAAACTCATCGTCTCTGACTCTCTGGTGATCATTTAGCGTGGTCTCAGCCCTTTAACCCACATCTCTAATCATCTATACCAAATACCAAGGTTAATTGGTCTCTTCTAAAACAGATATAGTTGTCTTAAAATTATAACATGTTAAATACTCCGTAACATCCACGTAGCCGGGGCAAGTTTTTTTTTGCTATTCCCTATACATACTTTCATAGTATTTGTCGCGGATATATCAGTCACAAACAAGAATTTGTGTACCAAGGTAGCAAGGTCAACTTAAGAGGCCTAAGCAGAACCAAAAGAATCCTATATTTAAGTTTCAGATATGAATGCAATATGATGAAAAATGCATGCCACTTACCATGGTCCCCAAGGATGCATTAAAACCACTGTATGGCTGCAAACTGCAAAGTAATTCAATATTTCATGATAATATCAACAAGAAGAAAAACTAGAGTAAAATAAGAACATGCTAGTATGACATTGGGGTGAAGGAAGTAGGCTAGAATATCAAAATATAGCTATCAAAGTTGTTAGGTTTCTTCATTGTGGTCTACTCCATACTGAGCTTTCTTCATAATAAAGGCAGCAATAGCACAACTTTTTGTTTTCACAATCAATAATTAATCATTCATAGCATCTTACTAAGGCAGTAAAAACATGAAAATAAATAAATATAGTAATTTACAGTTTCCTTTCTATGTTTCATGCCATTAACTTTTTTTTTTCGGATCGTGTCCCCTCGATGTAAACTTGATGCTTGGTTGATCTTTTCTATACAAGTATATAAGAAGAGACTACATTAGTAAAATAAATAGGTTCATGATTTAACTTTCTTCGGGAAAAAACTATCCTCGCTATATAGTGAAATAATAACACTATTGGATGAAGTTATGCTCACATAAAAAGTCGATTTTAAAAGCAAACTTAAACTACTCAGAAGATTGGGTGCAGTAACTTTCAACAAAGAAAAAGGTCTGTGGAGAGATAAAGTTAAGAGATTGGAGAAAATATTGACTTCCAATTTAAGTTCAATATTGTAGCTGGGGTGAGGGATGTTTTGTAATTAAGAAAGGAGTTGGACTGTGGGAGGGAAAAAGAGGCTTAAATGATATAAATGGTTCCTTTCCCCTTTTCTACAATCCCACTTTTGTCATGAAGTTTTTACTCAATTGACATTTTACAGATCTACAAAATTGAGTATTTTCATTTACTGAGACCACTGACCAGCCTATTCTCCTCTGCATGTTATGCGACACTCGAACTAAACATCTAAGCTTGACCGGTAACCCGACCTGACCCGAATGTTGAAATAACCCACCCTGACTTGGCCCAACCCAGCTCTTACAAACAAGAATATTACCTGACCTAAACCGATTCGGCCCTAACCCAAACTGGTTAACCCGTTTGTCATTTCTACCTGTGGGCACTTGAAGGAACAGTTTGCCTCTTTAATCCAAAAATAAAACTATATGATTACAAACTTTGTGTGTTCAAGCATTCATTTTAACAATCACACTTAATCAATATATAAAGTAAGTGAAAAAGCATCTATAAACGACCATACCTAGGATCTGGAAGAAAAATAGGGACTAAAAAAATTAAAAGAAGAACAATAAGAAGTTTTGAGAAGATATACCAAAATATATATATATATAAGGAAACTGAACATAGACACTCGGATATCTCATCTAGCTAGCACATTCAATATGAAACGTGAGGCAAACTTTCATGGAGTTCCAAAGAACAAAATACTGAGGGTAGAAGTCACACAAGCAGATGCAATTTAGGTATGAGTTAGCTGCAACTGCAACTCACTCTATCGCACTTCCTATATTTGAGTTCAAATTGAATTTAGCTTACATTCATATCTATATTCACCGAAACAGAACAAATGTTCGAACCTAAAGACCGAGTTAATAAAAACCGACAACAATTGGCAGCAAAACCTGAATTGAAAATACAAAAAGTACGAACCAATAAAAGTTATGGAAGGACAACAATCAACAGTAAGAATCGAACCAACCTTGAAGCAATGGAAGGACGAAACTCAGAAAGGATGAAGGACGAGCGGGAACAACGACAAATAGAGAAGAAGAAGGAACAGCGAAACAACGACGAAGAGTGAAGAACAGCGACGAATAGGCTTCGAAATTAATTAGAGAACAAGGAAAAGAAGAAGGGCGACGAAGAGCGAAGAACAGCAACGAAGAGCGACGAAGAGAACGTGAGATAGGTTAGCTTCATGATGCTGCGAAGGGAAAATTTGGGGATCTGGAAAAATTTAGGGTTAGCTGCTCCATGATGCTGCGGGAGATAGGTTGAGCGGGAGTTAGAGGAATAATTGAGAAGAGTTTGGTGATTGGAAAATTAGGGGATCAGGTAGGGTCGTAGGGGTGAGCAAAATAAACTGAACCGGTTTTAAAAATCGAAATCGAATTGAAATTTGGTTTAAAAAACCCGATTGCTTTAATCCGGTTTTAAAAATACGGTTTATTAAGTTAACAACCGGTCGAACCGGTTTTTTTTAGTGAAAAACCGGATCGGGTTCGGTTCACAATTTTAAAAACCGGGTACTCGGTTTTGAACCAGTTTACACTTTTAAAAGAAAAAAATAATTAATTAATTAATATGCAAATTATTGAAACCGGGTCAAAAACCGGTTCAAAAAACCGGTTTATAACAAAGATAACAATATTTTTTTAAAAAAACGGGTGACAAAAACCGGTTCGATTTCAGTTCACAATATGAAAAAAAACCGGGTCGGTTTCGGTTCGGAAAAAAGTACTAGTAGTTTTCAAAAACTGGGTAGCCGAACTGGTTTTTAAAACCGGTTCGGGTACCCGGTTTTGCTCACCCCTACTGAGCGGGAGATAGGTTGAGAAAATCATATGGGTCGGGTAAATTGGTTGAGAAAGTGATATGGGTTGAATTACGCTTATTATTAGATTACTTAAAAAAACATATTTGAGAAAATGATTATCAGATAAAGACATCTGTTTCTCAAACAAAATAGTTGTCTATATATTATACATCAGTTATTAAGAATATCTGATGTCTATTAGGAGTTGTCTATTTGATGTTTTGTAGTAAAACTTAGCCATTTGAGAAAATCCTTTTCGACAAGGTCAAATTTTGGTCTATTTAAACTGAAAGTTTCTTTTCTACCCCTTTCAATTTTAAAAACCTATCTCCTAGCATTTGAGTAGCTTTCAGGACTTCGATTTCAAAATGAAGCAAAAATCATTTTCCCCAGCACAAGTCAGTTTATAGATGCTAACTGCATTTCCTGTATGCTGTCTTGCTATCTGCTATTTTATGCCTATATATATCTAACATTTCAGGTACCAGCTTGACTTCCCAACGGAATATCAAGTTTTTATTCCCCAGCGTGAGTCGTATTTTACCTAAAAGTTACATGCAAAGTTTTGTGTAACCATATACAGGTACAACTCAAGCCTTCAGAAGTAGGCCTGCGTAAATCACCAAAACTCCCCAGCAGAAAGCCCAAGGTGGCGTTTCTCCTAAAAGAAACACGGGATGTGCCTACATGTAGGTACACCCAGGGCTTCTTAGGCAAGCTCCCGCATAATTCCGAATTGGAATGTGTCTGCAAACGGACACACCCAGGGCTTCTTAGACAGGTTCCCACGTAATTCCGAGTTGGGATGTATCTGTAAACAGATACACCCAGGGCTTCTTAGGCAGGTTCCCGCGTAATTCCAAGTTGGGATGTATCTGGAAACAGATACACCCAGGGCTTCATAGGCAGGTTCCCGCGTAATTCTAAGTTGGGATGTATTTGTAAACAGATACACCCAGGGCTTTTTAGACAGACTCCCATATGGTTATGAGATGAGGATGCGTCTGCAAACGGGCACACCCAGAGCTTCTTAGGCAAGTCCCCACTAAGCTGTTAGCATTCACTCAGGTATGATTTCTATGGTTGGCGGGCCCTTTTACGCAAGTCTAATGGACTATAAACGATCCGACCGGAAGTCTTCCAGGTCTTAATCCTCGATTGGCATGTGATAACACGCAAATTTGGACCGTTTTACCCCCTATTTTCACTTGTATTTGACTCGATTTTGTGTGCTTTAACTTCAATATAACTCATTTTTTACTATATTTCGTATTTTCTAGTTTGAATTTGGTTTTTTCATATTTATCGTCTTTTTCGTAGAATTCCGTACTGCTTTTGTGTGTTTTTCTCTTTTAGGTACGTGTTCGTGAATAAAGAGGCGAATCGAAGCGAAAGGAGCAAGTCAAGAGATCCAGTCAGAAAGAGATCGGGGACCGTTTTAGAGAGGGAAAGAAGAGAGAGGAAGCTTTCCTTATTCCAGCAATGGCGAAATACAGGAAAGTAAACAACTCGTATTCTTCTAAAAACGGTTCAAAGCAGAATCACAAAACTAATAGTAGTACTTCATCGAGTAATAAGCACAATAATAATAATAACCGTAGTAACTCTTCTAGTACACAAAAAGCACAAGGAACACAGCAACCGTTTGTTGAGATTGATGTCAACTTGGAGGATGTTCTTGATGATGAATTAACAGCTGAAACTGAAGTGCTTCCGCCAAAGGAGACGATCACTGAGACGAACTCTGGAGTGAGCTCACTACTCCAGCTCACAACAGAGGACGTTGCAGGGGAGCTACAATTTTGGAGCACAGCGGTTTATGGATTCATTATTGGAGCTAATCCGCCATGGAGTACTGTTTCAGGTTTCATTAATCGGGTTTGGAAGCATTTGAAGGTAGATAAGATTTCCTTCTTGCCTAATGGTATTTTTGTAGTTCGGTTTCATGATAAAGAATCACAACGACTGGCTATGAATACTGAATACCTGATGTTTGATAACAAGCCAGTGATAATTCATGAATGGGAGGAGTCTTCTAAGCTTACTAAACACGATGTTAAGAAGGTGCCTATTTGGGTCAAATTGGATAATCTCGATCTCAAATTCTGGGGATCTGATTCCTTGAAGAAAATTGGGGGAATTATTGGTAGAGTAATTCGCACAGCTAACTCTACTGAACAACGTCAGTTTCTAGGCTATGTTAAGCTTCTCATTGAGGTAGAAATAGGTCAAGCTTTCCCTGATACTATCCACTTTCTTGATGAGAAAGGAGTTGAGCAGCATATACAGTTAAGCTACGATTGGTTGCCTATTGCTTGTGATAGATGTAAAGGAATGGGACACAATGAGCAACAATGTCGAAGCAAATTAGCAGTAGTGCAGGCTAAACAGGCTAATCAGGTACGGACACCTCAACCAATACTACAGGAGGTTGTGGTGACTCCATTAGTTCAGCGTGTTGAGCATGATATTTCAGTTCTGGGAAGAGCAGCTACCAAACCTGCTCGATCAGTGGGTCTGCAGTACACTCAAGAGGGGATGTTCTTCTTGGAAATATTACAATCTAACATCAAGAAGGTGAGTGGCATAGGTCAAGTGGAGGAGATTCACCCCTCTGGAAATAATAATGGTTAATATAGGGTGTTGGAACATTAGGGGAATGAATAAAACCAAGAAGCAAAAGGAGATAAGATGGTTTATACTCAATAATAAAGTAGAGTTGTTTGGTCTTTTAGAAACTAAGGTTACTACTAATAACTGGCTTAAGGCTAGCAATGTCTTTAATGATTGGTCAATTACTACTAATAATAGTATGCATAAGGGAGGTAGGATTTGGTGTCTTTGGAATCCGACTATCTATGATGTTGATATTTTGGAGATCTCTGAACAAATTATCCATATGAGGGTGAATCACAAAGGAGGGAATGGACGATTTTGGTGCTATATCATCTATGGTTTCAATAAACCTTTGGAGCGATACCCCCTTTGGACTGAGATTAGAAGATTTGCGACTAGTTGTACTGGTGCTTGGATACTCAAGGGGGATTTCAACAATGTAAGAAGAATGGAGGAAAGAATTGGAGGAGCTCCGATTACTTTGGCTGAAATTAAACCATTCAATGATTGCATAGATGACTGTGGTCTCATTGAACTCAAGTCAATGGGGGCTCATTTCACTTGGAACAATAATCATGAGGTTGGTAGTCGGGTCTATAGCAGAACAGATAGAGTCCTTTGCAATGATGATTGGATGTTAGCTTATCCTGATTTCTATGCTAATTTTCTTCCCGAAGGCTTGTATGATCATTGTCCTTGTATTGTGAAGTTTGACACATTCACTCATACGAAGAAGGGGGCCTTCAAATATTTCAACATGTGGGCTTCCTCACCTGATTTTACAGCAACTGTGCAGGGGAGCTGGAGCACTCAGTACAACGGTAGTCTCATGTATCAGCTCACAAGAAAATTGAAAGCTCTGAAGAAACCTTTAAGGAACCTCAATTCCAAACAATATCAGGATGTTGAAAATATGGCCAATGTAATGGAACCGGCGCTTCATAGCATCCAATTCCAGCTCCAATATCAGCCTGCTGATGCTACTTTGCTTCAGTTTGAATCTGCTATCTCTAAGCAATTTTCTATCCTAGATAAAGCTCGCTACTCTTTTCTACAGCAGAAAGCAAAAGTACATTGGTTAGAACAGGGCGACCAAAACTCAGCCTTTTTTCATTCATCTATAAAGCAACGACGGGCGGCCAATAGAATTATTCAGGTGCAAAGCATGAAAGGGGAGACCTGTACCAGGCCGGAGGAGATTCAATTAGCTTTTATTGAATATTTCTCCAGTATTTTAGGGGAAAGTAAGTCAGTACAACCTGTGTCCTCACTGCTGAGCAACAAACTCAGTTGCTGCGACCGGTTACTAATGCAGACATAAAGAAGGCAATGTATAGTATTCAAGGCAACAAAGCACCCGGCCCAGATGGCTTTACAAGCCAAATTTTCAAGGACACCTGGAGTATTACCGGAATGGAAGTTTGTAATGCTATCAAAGATGTTTTCATCAGTGGAAAATTGCTAAAACAAGTCAGCAATACCAATCTCACCCTCATCCCAAAGGTACAAAATCCAACTCATGTGAGTCAATTTCGTCCAATTGCATGCTGCAACACGGTTTATAAGTGCATATCCAAAGTTGTGTGTGAGCGACTTAGTCTTATTCTCCCTGAAATTATTAGCCCGAGTCAAATTGCCTTCGTCAAAGGGAGAGACATTGCTGAAAATATACATATATGCCAAGATCTTATTCGACTTTATAACAGAAAAGCCTGCTCGCCTCGTATTCTCTTAAAAATTGATATGCAAAAGGCTTATGATACCATTGAGTGGATTTTTGTAGAACAGATACTTAAGGGTTTGAAATTTCCTCCCACTTTCATTTCACTTATCATGGAATGCCTAACTTCCCCTAGTTATTCCCTTTCTCTTAATGGGGAAACTTTCGGGTTTTTCAAGGCAAAGAGAGGTCTTAGGCAAGGGGATCCATTTTCGCCAATCCTCTTCACCATTTGTATGGAGTACTTAAGCGTGGGATTATTAGTACGATGCAGGAGAGTGAGAACTACAGATATCATCCGCATTGCAAGGTACCTAAACTGAGTCACCTTTGCTTTGCTAACGATCTTATGTTATTTTGCAAAGGGACGGTCACCTCGGTTCAATGTATCATGAGTGCATTTTCCACCTTGATATTTACATTTACATTTGATATTTTTTGGGTCAACTCGGCCGACTATTTCTTGGGCTGCGGGCAGATTTCGTGCTCTGCAAAGAAGTTTCCTAAACAGTTTTAACCTATCCTAAGTTGTATAAATAGGCTTTTCAGCCACAAAAACAAAAACTACTTTACTTTTCTCTCGATACTTTTCCTCTCTTATACTTTAGTCTAATTTCATCCTTTAAACTCGGTTATTGTAAAACTTTCGGATTCGAATCGCCTTCATTCCTTTTGGTAATTTTATCTAATCCTTCTTCCTTCTTCCTTCTTCTTTGTTCTTGATTATTCTTCTTCTTCATACTTTATTATTCCTGATCTTTGTCTTATTCTTGTCGTAATTTTATTATTATTTGTCATGTTTAATCCAGTAAAATCTGTTATTAATATTGTTATTCTTAATCTAATTATGAGTAGCTAATTTCCTTCACTAGGATTTAGGGGATCTGCGAATTGAATATGGTCGCTAAATAATTTATAGATCTGTCAATGATATTGTGTCTGAGTTGTCAATTGTAGCATATAATCGTGATTAGTCAGTTAATGCGAATGATTGATTAATTGAATTCGGTAAACTTGAACCTAAGATCGGAATCCTGGTAAAAGTTAGACCTGCTACAACACATTAGTTTGCCCTAATAAGATCGGAAGCCTTTAGACGCATGCTAGGGTGAATTGCGGACCGGAAGGACCTTTTCACTACCCCTTAGACCTATATCTGCGACAGACCTGTGACTTAGACCGTGACCATATGAGATTCGTAGTGAACCGACAATCCTAGTTTTCTCTCCACATATAAATTCGTCTTAAATTCATCTTATTTATTTTAGTTATTTCTTCTCTTTTAATTCTCTTTCCTTCACTACTTTTAGATTAGTCAACCACAATTAAAAACCCCGATTTGTTACTTAAGTAGACTTTAATTGCAAGTAAGATTTATTTGTCTCCCTGTGAAATCGATCCCGACTTCCCTAGCTATATTTTTAGTTGGACCGTAGTTGGTTATTTTTAATAGGTACACGATTAGCTTATCAAATTTTGGCGTCGTTGCCGGGGAGACGGTTAATTTTACTTGTCTTTTTAGTTTATCTTTTGTCTCAGGGAACTTCTGTTCCTTGAGACGGTTCAAATATTTTCCTTCCTAGTTCTGTATATGCCCAGGTCTAACAGGTCCGAGATTCATCCTTTTGATCCCGAACCCAAGAAGACTTTACGAGCTAGAAGGAGTTTATGGAGGGAAATTCGTCAAGCGGAAAAATCTAACCCGCTTGAACCAGTTTTCGCTAATCTGGAAGCGGAATATTCGTCTCACGAAGAGGACGACTCAAGCACAAAGTCAGACACCGAGTCAGATATCTCAGTTCCGATCATGCCGCCGAAGCTTTCCACTCACTCCGAGCCGACTCAGGCTAACATCCCGAAAGGATGGAAACTACCAACTCCTACCACCGGCTCTTTCGAAATTCGTTCCGCTTATATCAATTTAGTGGAGCGAAATACCTTCTCGGGCAGGAAAGACGAAGACCCCGGACAACATATGGAAATATTCACTGATTATTGTTGTTCGATTCCAGTTGCTCCCGGGGTAACACAGGAACAAGTAATGGAGGCCTTATTTCCATTTTCTCTTGCAGGTCCAGCCCGAAGATGGTATCGAGACTTGGATAAACAGGCAGCCAATATTAATGACTGGAACTCAATGGCACTTGCTTTTTAAAAGCATTACTATCCTCCTCAGCGCACTAATCAGATACGGAGTCAGATAACCAGTTTTAAGCAAGGACCGTTGGAAGATCTTAACGAAACATGGACTAGATTTAAGGATCTAGTCCGTTCTATTCCTCTCCACGGATTCGAGCCATGGTTCTTATGTAATCAATTTTATAATGGTTTATTGATGATAATCGTGCTATTCTTGATGGTGCAGCTAACGGACGTTTCCAAAACAATGTTGATGATGACAAGGGTTGGAAATTGATCGAGGAGATGGCCACGCATCGAGCCGAATATGGAAATCCGAGGGGTAGTGTTCGGGTAGCCGCAGCGGAACCAGTGAGATTATGGCTCAATTTGATCATCTTCATGCCCGTCTCAATAAAATTCAGAATCCGCCTCATAGAAACGAGTCGAATCAGCAAACTGTCCATGCCATGATCAAACAGGAGGCAATGTGTGAGCGATGTGGTACCGAAGGCCATAGCGCGGGGGAATGTATGACCTGGATGGAACAAGTTCTAGCTTTTTAACATTTCAAGCAAGGTAATCCCTATTCTAATTACTATAATGAGAGGACTAGGGAGCATCCGAACTTCACTTGGACGAGTTAGAATGTGTTGAACCCAGTTCCTCAGCCGAAGCAACAAGCTTATGTTCCGCCTCATCGCGGACAACAACAAGGCTTCCAAAAGCCTCTAGCTCTTCCACCGCCGACTCAACCTCTTGCCATTCTTCCTCCACCGCCCGTGACTCCGGCTCCAGTTCCTAGCGAATATCAGGAATTGAAGAGTATGATGCAATCTCTCATGATCCAGATGCAGAAAAGTGACCAATCTAAAGATGCACAGATCAAGATGTTGGAGACGCAGGTGGCGCAGCTTGCCACAAATCACTCTGCTAGGCAACCGGGCACACTACCGTCACAGCCGGAAAAACCGCACGATACGGCCAACGCGATTCAGCTTCGTAGCGGCCTTACTTATGACGAGCCCGAGATGCCTAGTTATGATAATTCTGTTATTGTGGATGATGTAATTGAGGATGTAATAGATGATGATGTATCGTTAAAAACTGCTGAAACTGCTGTGAATGACGAACTGGTCAATAATAGTCGACCGACTATTTCAGATAGTCGACCGACTATCATTTACAGATTAACAGAAACTGCAGGTGAGGAGGAAAATAGTCGACCGACTATCCCTGATAGTCGACCGACTATTAATGATAGTCGGCCGACTATTCCAGAGGCAGGATCCAGATCCGAGACGGTCGCTGCTGATAAGACGTATGATGATGAAGTGGCAACGGGTGTTCTACAAGATAAAGCTACTGAACATGTCAAAATTCAAGTTCCTTTTCCTAGCCGGTTGAAGAATAAGAAAGTCGAGAACCAGTTCAGTAAGTTTATGGAGGTCATCAAAAATCTCCAAGTAACCGTTCCCTTCACGGAATTAATTACCCGGGTACCCTCTTACGCAAAATTTATGAAAGATATTCTGACCCGTAAGAGGAAGTTTAATGAACATGAGACTATTGCTTTTACTGCTGAGTGTAGTGCTCTAGTTCAAAGTAAGTCTCCACCCAAACTGAAAGACTCGGGTAGTTTTTCCATACCATGCACCATAGGCACCCATGTAATCGATAAATCTTTATGTGATATGGGTGCAAGTGTCAGTGTCATGCCCTATTCAGTTTGCGAGAAACTGAATATGGGTCAACTTAAAGTCACAAGTGTGACTCTTCAGATGGCTGATAGGTCAGTTAAACGTCCCCTAGGAGTCTTAGAGGATGTCCCTGTTAGGAAAGGTAAATTCTTTATACCTATCGATTTCATTGTTTTAGATATGGCTGAGGATACTCAGATTCCTATAATTTTAGGTAGGCCATTTCTACATACTGCAGGGGCTATTATAGATGTCAAGCACGAACGCTTGACTCTAGAGGTGGGGGACGATAAAGTGACCTTTAATTTGGCTAACACATTAGCTAAGCCTATGATCGAGGATACTTGTTATGCACTAGATATCATTGATGAAGTTATTCTTGATGTTTGTACGGGTTCCCTGAGTAGGGACCCGCTCGAGGCTTTGACATGTTTAGACACTTGTGCAGGTGATAAGACTAACGATGATGCTGTGTGGGATATTTTAGGAGATACACAGAAACTGACGAGCATCGACGGAGAAGTGGTAAATAGGTTGGTAGATACTTCTTATGCTGTAGAGGTAACCAAACCCGACCTGAAACCTCTTCCGTCTCATCTTAAGTATGTATTTCTAGACGATTCTGAGTCTTATCCCATCATCGTAAGTAATAAATTAGATGAGAACCAACTTTCTGCTTTGTTGGTCGTTCTTAAAAATAACAAGAATGCATTAGGTCACAGTCGAGATGACCTTAAGGGAATTAGTCCCGATATTTGCATGCATCGAATTGAACTAAGAAAATGCAGGAAGTGGTAATGAAAGAAGTGATGAAGTTATTAGATGCAGGTATAATTTATTCTGTCGGTCACTCTAAATGGGTGAGTCCTGTTCAGGTCGTCCCGAAGAAAGGAGGGCCGACCGTGGTAAAAACGATAAAAATGAATTAATACCTACTAAAATTGTAACGGGATGGCGGATGTGCATTGACTATAGACAATTAAATGCCGCCACAAAAAAAGATCACTTCCGTCTTCCGTTTATCGATCAAATGGTAGAAAGGTTAGCCTCACATAAGTTTTTCTGTTATTTAGATGGCTATTCAGGGTTCTTTCAGCTCCCGATCCATCCTGATGATCAGGAAAAGACTACCTTTACTTGTCCCCATGGTGTTTTTGCTTATCGCAGGATGCTCTTCGGGTTGTGTAATGCCCCTGCCACCTTTGAAAGGTGAATGATGGGGATATTTTCCGAGTATATCGAGTCTATTATGGAAGTATTTATGAATGATTTTAGTGTCTACGGTAGTAATTTCACTGATTGTCTAACTAACCTTGATAAAGTGATGCAGCGATGTATTGAGGTCAATCTAGTAATGAATTGGGAGAAGTGCCATTTTATGGTCAATGAGGGAGTTGTCCTTGGGCACTTAGTTTCAGATCGAGGCATCCAAGTAGACAAAGCAAAGGTGCAAGTGGTCGAGCAATTGCCTCATCCCATTAACGTGAAGGGAGTTAGAAGTTTTCTTGGACACGCCGGATTTTATCGCCGGTTTATCAAAGATTTCTCTAAAATTGCTAAACCACTTACACAATTGCTCCTTAAGGATGCCCCATTCATTTTTTCTGATGAATGTTTATCTGCTTGTAACAGGTTGAAGCAAGCTTTGGTGACAGCACCTATTATTCAGGCCCCGGATTGGGAGTTACCGTTTGAAGTTATGTGCGACGCTAGTGATTATGCGGTCGGAGCGGTGCTGGGTCAAAGGAAGGAAAAGGCAGTGAATGCCATCTATTATGCGAGCCGAACACTGGATGAGGCTCAGGTGAAGTATACTACGACGGAGAAAGAGCTTCTAGTTGTGGTCTATGCATTAGAGAAATTTCGATCTTATTTAATAGGGTCGAAAGTCACAATTTATACGGACCATGCGACTTTGAAGTACCTTCTCGCGAACTATGAAGCCAAACCGAGATTGCTACGATGGATCCTTCTACTTCAGGAATTCGACCTGGAGATAAAGGACAAGAAGGGCCTTAAAATTCTGTGGTGGACCACCTTTCTAGATTTCCATTGCAGGACGGAGGCGATACTTTACCGATAGATGATTCTTTTCCTGATGATATTTTGATGGCTATTGGTATAATGGATACTCCGTGGTATGCTGACTATGCTAATTTTCTTGTAGGTAAAATAATGTCGCCTGATTTGTCATATCAACAAAAGAAGCGGTTCCTACATGATGTTCGGCAATATTATTGGGACGATCCATATCTTTTCAAGGAGTGTGCCGACGGACTTTTTAGGCGATGCATACCGCAATGAGAAACCAATGCCATCTTGGAAGCCTGTCATTCCTCGTCTTATGGTGGTCACCACGGTCCCGCTAGGACCATGGCTAAGATACTTCAATCAGGTTTTTATCGGCCATCTTTGTTTTCTGATGCCAAGTAATTTGTTTCAGGATGTGATGCTTGCCAGAGGACGGGAAATATCTCCCGAAGGCATGAGATGCCTCAGGTCGGTATTTTGGAGGTAGAGATTTTCGATGGTTGGGGCATCGACTATCAAGGTCCCTTCCCGACAAGTCGAGGTAATAGGTACATTTTAGTAGCTGTGGACTGCGTATCTAAGTAGGTAGAAGTCGTTGCCTCGGGCCATTGTGACGCTAAGACCGTCATCCAACTTTTCAAGAAGATTATATTTCCACATTTTGGCGTCCCCCGAGTCGTCATTAGTGATGGAGGTATGCACTTTAAGGAAAAAGAACTTATTGCCTTATTGTCTAAATATGGTGTTATGCATCGCAGAGGTTTGGGGTATCACCCCCAAACTAGTGGACAGGTCGAAGTTTCCAACCGGGAGCTTAAGGACATTTTGGCAAAGGTTGTCTCGAAGTCATGAAAGGATTGGAGCCTGAAACTAGATGACACTCTATGGGCGTATAGGACCGCTTATAAGACACCGATTGGTACATCGCCTTATCGGTTGGTTTATGGGAAGTCCTGTCACTTACCCGTAGAGTTGGAGCATAAAGCTTGGTGGGCCGTTAAAGAACTAAATTTTGACCAAAAATTGTGTGGCGAAAATCGAGTTTTACAGCTAGATGAGCTCGAGGAGTTCAGAATGAATGTTTACAATAGTGCCCGTATCTACAAAGAGAAGACAAAAAGGTGGCACGATAAGCGTATTATTCCGAGGGAGTTTAAAGCGGGCGAAAAGGTATTATTGTTTAATTCTCGTCTTCGTCTTTTTCCTGGAAAATTAAAATCCAGATGGTCCGGCCCCTATACGGTAATTTCGGTTTCTAAATTTGGGTCGGCCGAGCTTGAAAACTCTTCCACGGGAAATCACTTTAAGGTCAATGGTCACCAAATAAAGCACTACCACGAGAGAGGTGAGATAGGAGGAGAAGTCGAGGTTTTGTACCTCGAAACAGTCACCAACTGAGCAAGGTGACTACGGTCGTGCGGGACCTTAAACCAGCGCTGACCGGGAGGCAACCCGGGTTGTAAAACATTTGTACCTGCATTTAGTTAGTTAGAGCATATTTAATTTTCTGCATTATAAATTTTGTGAGGGTGAGAACGAGGGTCTAAAGGTTTGAATTGAGTTTTGAAGAGAACAGGCTGCTGACGGAAAAATGAAATGAGTCAGCAATAGTCGACCGACTATTTTTTATAGTCGGCCGACTATTTTTATTGTCGGACGACTATTATTTTGGTCGGCCGACTATTCTGGCGAAAATCGCGCACCTTGGCTGATTATTTCCGTTGCATAAGTCATACTTCTCTCACTTTATTCTATTCAGTTCATTATTTTTGAAAATTAAAACATTAACCCTTAAAACCATATTCTCTCTCACTCCTCCCACCTACCTCCATCCTTAACCTTCATCTTCTTCATTTCAAATCTCCATCTTCATCCTCAAACCCCTACCCATCTTCTTCTCTCCATCACTATCTTCTCTAATCTTTTCATCCTTGCTAGTTCTTGTCTTTATTGAAGTTGCAACTACTTTCCAACCATTCAAGTAAGTTTTCTTGTGTGTCTTTTTCTTTTTTTCGGCTAACTGCTACTTCGCCGCCTGCGTTTTCTGCTGTCCGCCGGGAGTCGCCGACTATCGAAATAGTCGGGCGACTATTCTTATAGTCAGACGAATATTACGATAGTCGGACGACTATCCTTTATGTCGGGCGATTTTTCGCGAAATCTGGGTTTCTGGGTTCGTTGGATTTCAGGCTTTGAGTACAGATTATCGACTTAGTTTGTCTCAGATTTCTGCTACCGCTCAAATTGTTTACCCAAATTAATTGATTTCTTTCACATTATAATGTTTTTACCCCAAATTTCAGTTTTGAAATTAGGGTTTTTGATTTCAATTGATTTGGGGGTTTTTGTGTGAGTAGTACACTAGTCTGATTTTTGCTATTTCAGGTCAAAATGGATGCGAGAAAAAGACAACGTCAGGGAGGCACAAGGCGTCGGGTCGACATTAGCCGGGAGTCAGTGCCGACTCAGGATCTCGTTCCATTTCCCGAGGAGAGCATACCGGAATACCTCAACATTCAGTTTACCTCGGCTGATCAGAGGGAGCGCTTTGTCCAGTTGGCAGCTCTTAAGGTAACTCCGTCACGATTCCTAGACCGTGAGCTCTTGGGCAGGTTAGGCATTTATCAGTCTGTTGTTGACTTACTTAATGGTAATGGTATGAGTGGGCTAACTTATATGCTTGAATTCACATATAAGGGTCTTACTCTAGAGTTTTTTAGTAGTTTCAATTTTTTTAGTGACATGAACTGGGACACACCATGCATTTTTTTAGACTCTTTAACACGAGTTTTTCTAGGACCGTTCGCGATTTCGGTCAACTTTTAGGTGTTACTAGCGAAGGGGACTCAATACATCCCCCTCGCCGTCTAGCCAATGAAATCTGGTCTTGCATTACTGATCGTAATACGGGTCGTAAGCGGGGCAACGAAGTCCATCACCCGGTCATCCGATACTGGCTTCGTCTGATAGGGTGCACCATTTACGGACGTACTGAGCCGAACAATATTAATGCTGATGAGTTGGAAAGTTTAGCTGGCTATCTTAACATCAATAGCGAGCGGCCATATGTCATGAATGTGGCCGCCTTTGTTGCCCACCATTTCCAACATATCGGAAATGGGCTTATAGCTGTCATTCATTGTGGGGGTCTTGTTTCCCACATCGGTCGTAGGCTATTTCCGGACATCCCGTACGGGGAGGAACCTATACGACACGATCTTCCATCTGCCGCGCAACTCGATAGTCGCCTTTTGAACTTTTCTGTCCTTAGGAGTCTTCATTGGCTAGGTCCAGATTTGCGTTGGCGCATAGAAAAGGATGAATCGGTTATCCTCCCTTACAATCTACCACCTCTTACCCCCTTCCTCCATCTCCCCTTTGGTCCTGAAAGGGACCCTCCACCGTATCCCTCCTATTTGCTACCACTTAGGAAGGATCTTCAGACCCCCACACACTTCGTACCCGAGACGGGTGGACCGTCTCGACCTCCTCGACAATCTCGAGAGGGTGGCCAATCGACTAGTCGTGCATCACATACACCATCTTTTGCGGCTGGACCTTCGGACGCACCACGACCTCCTTATGCATTTCCATATACTGGTTATTCTAATGTGCCTGCATATCCTGCCCACTTCGTGCCTCCTCCGCCATATGTTACACCTGCGGTCCTCGACCAAGCGGCGGTCCCTAGAATGCTTAATGAGTTGTGCCACCGAATAGCAACGGTACAGCTAAATCACGCACTTTCCGACTTTCCATGTTACAACAATGGAGTGCAAGTCGGCCTGATCTCTCCTACAGCTTGGCACCCGACTTACTACACCTATCCCGAGGGAGGCTATGGTAACAATGTCGGGAATGAGGAGAGAGATGACGAGGAGGGAGATGACGATGATGGAGATGACGATAATGGTGGTCAGGAGGAGAGCGGTGACGAGAGCTCCGATTAGGACGGTTTGGGGAGGTCTTCGTTTGTATATATCTTGTAAGTGGTTCTTCTTTTTCTTTTTGCACTTCCGTCGTTTTGCATTCCTTCCCCGTATTTATTATTGCCTCTTATTGTTTTCTGTACACAATGAGAGCATTGTGCGATTTGGTTTGGGGAGGGTATGCATCTGTCTGTTTTCATCCATCTGCATATTTCTTGCATTTCTGCATGCATAAAAAAAATCACAAAAATATGTTTTTGCATTTAGTCGAGTCTTAGTTGAGTCGGAATGCTATGTAGCGATGATGATATTGCTTTTATGTCTTCATTAGTTGCTTATGCTAGTGCGCAGTTAGAGTTTTTGTATTTAATCACATGCGGCATTTTTGCATCTTTGGTTAACAATACTGAACGAATAAACTTGATTCATTGTTGGCAAACTACTCAAAATTGTAAGGAATTAGAGCCTTAAACTGATGACATTCATGATCAGTTTCATTAGGTTGAGAGTAGTACTCCTTATGAGGCATGTAATATCAAACTGCATAGGCATGACATTCGTCTCTTAGGTACCTATACGTTTTTGACTCGTGGTTTTGACATGTGCGAAAAAGGCAAATCCTTTCTTTTAATTAATTCCCATGAGTCTCACATAGCCAAATTGACTTGTTTGACCCGTTTATCAACTACATGTCTTATATTGCCTACCCTAGTCAAGCTAGTAGATTAGTTGGACGGAATTGTTTTTCCCGGGTTAATTTTGAATTGGTACCATAATGATTGAAAAAAGAAAGGGAATTGAGAAAAAAAATGAAAAGAAAAAATCAATGAAAGATTGAATGAAAAAAAGAAAGAAAAAAAGAAAGGAAAGAAAAAAAAAAGAAAAAAGAAGTGAAACTAGAAGAAGAATGTGTTTTTGCTATGAGAAAAGAATTGATCTCTCTAATTTTATAGTTGTTAGTGGGAAGCGATTTTTATAAGGCGCTTGTTACTATGCCAAATTTCTTCGACTAGTGTTTGGTGAGAATGAAATGAATTTTATGTTGGTTGTAGTTGTACTAGCTTGGCTTTTACCTCCACATATCCATATCGTTTTGCCCCTTCTTACCCGATTGACCTCACTTTATACCATATGTAAGTCCTTGGTACATGTCTTTACCCGATAGAATGCGTATGTACGGTTATTAGAGATTGATTTCATGTTAGATTGCATGCATGTTCTTGTAAGTCGCAGTTTAGGTGAGTGTTTTGTCTTTCCGATTTTACATAAACTCACAATATCACCCGTTTTGTGTGATGAGCGATCCGTGAGAGTCCGACATAGACGAGCCTTACAAGGTTGAAGGTTCAGTGTTGTTGTCATTGGTCAAGCTTGTTGTATGTGGTTGTTTACATTAATTTTAATCGTTGCGCATTGGTTTGGGTGACTTTGGAGCATATTCCGCTATGAGTTATATACATTCCATTAGGATTGAGTTATCGTTTTGTGCTTGCTTGAGGACAAGCAAGGGTTTTTTTTGGGGAGATTGATGGTAAGGATTCGTCACGTCCCAACCGTCAATAATATAACCGGCTAACCTAACTAGGGTAGATAGGGTAAGTCGGGTCGAATCCACGGGGACGGTAAGAGGCGTCTAGACTAGGTCGGCCCAAATACTAGACTAAGTCAACGAACTAAGCTAAACTAGGGAATGAGAAGAGGGGAGAAAACTAGTCTATAACTAAGAGGAACAACTAAGGAGAATGGGCTAGGATTAGGTCGGGGTCAAAGGGGTAACGGAATGGTCAAGGGAGGACTAGAGTGAAGGAGGTAGTAGGGTAATCTAGGTTGGTCCGGGCTCTCGCATCTTAGACTCACCTAGAGGTTCCACCTAAAACCCATCTCGGCGATACACAACACAAACGGGGTTCTAGCGCGCTATGGTCGTAGGTCGAATCCGGGCTCTCGCAACTTAGACCGGCCTAGGGGTCGTCCTCACCAGGCTCTCGCAACTTAATGAGGGGACCGAACCCACAAACAAACTAATACCCACGAAAGAAAGGCAAGAAAACAAGCATTCGTATATACTTAGTCATTCAAGAAATTCAACAAACATGTGATGTGCATCAAACAAGAGGAAACCCAAATCTTCCACCAACATCTCTAACCAACCCTTAATCACCCAATTAACACCCTAATCACCCTAATAACCCTAGCAAGAACACTACTCTAACATAATCCAACTAAAACTAACAAGAACAAGAAGATCTAACATAAGAAAACAAACATACATAAACAAACTAGTAATAACAATGAACAAGAACAAAACTAACAACTAAAGATTCAAACTTGAATAACTAAAGATGTAAACTTGATGAATAATAAAGGATTAAGAGTAAAGAGATGAGAAGATTGTACCAAACTAGAGAAGACGAAAGAACAAAACTTGCATTAATGAAGAAAACCCAAAACAAACACCCAAGGTTGTCAATCTTGAGTGGATCTTGAAGAATTTCCTTAATACAAGTACTAATCTGTGATTAACTACTAATTATCAACTAATCTACACTAATCTAATCTAATCTAACCTAACGTAGTCTAGGGTTTTGTCTCTAATGAAGTGTATCTCCTTAACATAACAAGGGAAGAGTATATATAGGGTTACAAATGGAAGGGAGAAGAAAAGAAAACAAAGCGGAGTAGCAGTGGCCCGTCCCGGCCGAGACGGGATGGTCCCGGTCAGGATGAGGTCGGTCCCGGTCGGGACGCCTCCATCCCGATCGGGATGGGCCCAGGTCAGCAGCTTCTCTTTTTGCTCCTTCATCCCGAACGGGATGAGCTTATCCCGAACGGGATGAGCCTTGTAGACCTCCATTATGATCTTTTTGGTCCCTCCTCGCTTCTCATGGGCTTCTCACCGATTCTCGGGACTCGGGATCAGGTCTCGGAGGCTCGGGATTGGGTCCCAAGGTCTCGGGGTCGACTCCAAGGCATCGAGTCATCGTTCCTTAGTTTCGTTGGCTCCAAAATGTGTATGTATAGAGTCGGAATCGCTCCAACTCTTCCAATTCGGCCTCGGGAACCTGAAACGAACTAAAGGAAGCATAAGAAGCCCCTAAACCGCTCCCAAGGAGCGATTCTACAAGGAAAATGGGACCAAAACACTACGAAATAGGCACTACAAATGACACTTATCAACTCCCCCACACTTAACCCTTACTCGCCCTCGAGTAAGCACATACTACTACTAAACTATCCTAGTGGGTATTAGCGCACCCTACGCCCCTTCAACTCACGCGAGTGCACTTAGAGGACAAGTGTACTCCGCAAGGCAAGTTGGGTCTTGCGACAAAATCGTGGATGCAACCGGACACCAAACACAAAGGCAAACAAACATACAAACACACAAACACAAGGTTGCACCCAAAGAAAAACAAATACCGCTTCCCTCTAAAAGCGGTGAATGAAACACCGGTTTAGGACTCGAGGTAAGTGACAACGTTCCCAAGCTAGCAATACAAACCAAGGTGAACTAAACCCTAATAGTATGACGATCAAGCAATAAAAACGTTGGTAACTTACCTAGGTCCTCCTAACTTTCTAAAAACGTACTACGGGACGATCGGCGGAGTGGAAAAGTGAAGAACCACGGTGTTAGTCGACACTGTAGGTAAGTGAGACCCCGCCCACTTTAGCGTGAGCCAAGAGGGTCGTCCCGTGTCCAAAACCGCCTAACTAGTCCAAGTAAAAAGGTGGAAATAATGCAAAATGAGGGAAGACCGACTAATGCCGCTACCATCCTTCCTAGGGACTCGGTCCTTTGGTTGGCTCTTCACGGCAAAAGTCGGAAAAAGGCTTATTTTTGTGGGGATTTCTTTTTGTGAGACGAGTTTTCTTTTGGCATTTTTCTTTCTTTTTGACATTTTGCTTTGTTTGTTGCCATGTCACTTCTTTTTCTTCTTTTCTACTTTCTTTTTGGCTTTTGTGCCTTTTCTTTTTCTTCATTTCTTTTCTTTCTTTCATTTTTTTCTTTCTTTTTTTTCTTTTCTTTGCCCTTTTGACAAGATTTGGCATTTTTGGCATTTCTTTGACAATTGAGAAAGAGAGAAATCAACAAATTGCATTTTATTTGTGGAATGTATAGGAGGTAGGTGAATGGGTAAGTCGGGGTTGCGCATACCCTTTCAAACCCACAAAAAGTGGAGAACTTGGACTAATCAAACAATCCTAAACACGGTCACCTAAGGGAGGAGACTCGGTAACCAAGGCCTTTTCACACCGTGGGTGGTCATAATGGTCAAAAGTGCAAATCCCGTAGTAAATTCCTAGTAAGCTAGGTGGACTCAAGGTAAGGGACCAACGAATTCATTGATTTAGGATCATTCTACTAGATTAAAGTCCAAGACTCGATTTATACTACTAGGAAGGGAAAGTTAGACACTCACACACTAGCCTCTAAACCGGGTTTTCGAAAACCATTTACACACAAGACACAAAAACACACAAACAAAGACTCAACGAGAACGAAAGAAAAGGAAGTAAAAGCAACGAAACAAAAACAACACAAAATGAACACATACACAACACAAACACCACCCCGATCATCCAAACAAGCCACCAAATCAACCACACTTTACAAAGCTCCACCCGAGCACACAACATCACAATCTCCTCCAAACTCCGCAAGAGGTAAAGAAGAAAAAAGGGATAAGATGTTACCGGGAGTCTTGAAAGCCTTCCAAAGTTAACGGCGATTAAAGCAACCTATAAAGGAAAGGGAGGCAAAACACGCACACAAAACAAATATACGAAACAATGACACACAAAAGGAAAAGACACAAAAGAAAATCTTTTTGATTTTTGTGAAAAATTTTCAAATTTTTAGAGTTTTTGAAGATTTTATCGAAAAAAAAAACTAAGAAAATAAACTAAACTATACTAGAATATTGCTCCCCCACACTAAATCGAGCCATGTCCTCATGCTCGATCGTAGGGTGCGGAGAGACAAAAGAAAAAGAAAAGAAACTACGAAAATAAATCTAAAAAACAAAAAGAAAAGCGGAGAAAAGGGTAGAAGGTGTCCGGCCGGGGTGTAGTCAAGTCACCAAGGGCCGAGACGAGAAAAAGATATGGATTAGGGAAGAAATAAAAGGAAATGGGAGGGGAGGGCTAGGTGTAATCAAGTCACCTAGCCCGGATTCCGCCTAAATCCGACTAAATCCTCAAAAAAAGAAAGTGAAAAACTTGTAAAATTTTGGATTTTGAAATGACTCTCGATGTAGTCACATCATCGAGAGTTGGAGCAACAACTACCGAGGCCTCGAGGGCCACCAAGGTACCATGACTCAAGGGGAAGGGGGCAAACAAGAGAAAAACAAGCAATAAAAGACGGAAAAGAAAGGATAGTTGCCGTACCGACCGGTTAGCAACTCACTTGCTCCATCGTCTCAATGATCAATATAGGCGCTTTGCTTGTTGTCTTCGTTGTCATCCTCCTTCAAGCTTGATAAAACCGCATGGTTGGGGTAGTAATGGTAGGGGATGGGATTTGATGTGGGTCTCGGTGTGTAAAGTGAGGTGTACGGGTCATATGATAGGAGTAAGGAGGAGTAGGGAGGTTGGGAGGGGGTATAATGGATGGGTGGAGTCAAAGGGGACCATCCCGGTCGGGATGGATGGCCCCATCGGGTTGATAAACCCTTCCCGATCGGGAAGATCTCGTCCCAGTCGGGAACGCACTCCAGTGAGTCCGATTTTCTGCACCTTCATCCCGATCGGGATGGCTCCTTTTCGGTCGGGAGGCCCTCTTCCCGGTCGGGATGAGTCTTCTTTGCTTCCCCAAGCCCAAAAGCTTATCATAAGCTTCAAAAACCGACTTCCTCGCTCGCAAACCAAACTCCATCATCAACCACTCCTTTCTAGGAGTCACCTTCACTTCACCTATCACAATAAACTCAAAGTACACATCAAATTCACTCCCTCACATCGCTCATCAAAATACCAAATCAATTACAAGAATCCCACAAAAACAAAGGAGTTCTAGAAACAAAAATCACAAATACAAGCACAAGTACTCTAAAGAAGAGAGGAAGGGAATATACAACATGATGGTTCTTTAGGAACTCCGTCAAACCGAGGATGGTGGACTTTTACTCTTCAACCATAGCCCTCAAGGGCATGGAGGAGCAAGTCGAACGCGCTACCGACATCATAGTGAAGGCCCAAGAAGCGCTCGAGCTTAACCGACCTCCACGGCCTCCAAGGAGGAGGCAAGAAGTAGGAATCAAAAGTCCCAAAATCATCTCCATAGTTGTCTCCGGGGTCTATCCATCCTACGAGCTTAACCGACCTCTTCCTCCCTAGGCATCGCCTCCAATCACAAGCAAGCTTCATCTCCAAGAAACAAGGCACAAAAAGCGGTTTTGTCCTCACTTCCTCGTTGCACACCCCCACACTTTCCTCAAGTTGTGGTTCCCCATCGTCATCACTCGGCCCCACATCATCTTGGAGAGGAGAATCGAAACTTCTACAGGCGATTTCAATCTCTTCCAAGTCATCTCTCGGTTCACTAGTTAGGGACTCTTGATGCATATCCACATTATCGCATAAGGGCAACTCGAGGCTATCAATCTCACCTAACAACCTCACAAACTCCACCAACTCATCCAACCCACTATCCTCCTCCAATTCCTCACCAATGTTGCCTTCACCAAGGGTCATATCCTCATCCGTCTCTTGTTGGGTAGACGATTGAGGTTCTTCAAAACAAACTTCTCTATCAAAGGGAACTACATCGGCGGCTTCGTAATTCGGTTGCTCCTCTTTCTCAAGTGGGCACCCTCCATCTAAATACGATGCTCGGGATAAAGACATTACGGCTTGAACCGATAATGCATTTAATTGAGCATTCCTCGCCTCGTTTGCCCTTCGCATTTGGACCATTAATTCCTCTTGTTCTTTTCGCAATTGAATGGCCGTTTCTTGTGTGCTCCTTTGCATTTGAAGCATCGATTGTTGTAACTCTAAGTTTGGCGATTGGTGGTCATTGGGGTCTTGTAAAGCTCCTTGATAATCTTGATGATGCCCAAGGGGTGGGGCATCATATTGTTGGTAGCAAGGTTAGGGTGGTTGGTAGTATTGTGGGTCATGGGGTTCATATTGTGGTTGGGGTGTAGGGTAATATTGTGGGCTTTGGGGGTATTGGCTTCCATAAGGTGAATCTTGATCGAACATGGTGGTTTCACCTTCATAGCTTGAGTAATAGCCACCATGATCGTAGGAGTGATAGTCATTCACTTGTTGGTAGCCATTTCCATAATCTTGAAGATCATACCCGTCTTGATTACCCCAAGAAGCTTGATTATGGTAGGGGGACGTCATGTCATACCCTTGGTTCATGGAAGAAGAGTGGTAGCTCATATCGGCTTCCATGTGTGGGGAGTTTAGATCAAACCCCATGCTTGCTCGAGAATCGTAGCTCATACCCGGTTGGAAACCACTCATTCTAGCAACCGTCCGTTTAAGCGGCTCTGAGTTGCAAGAAGAAGATAATCACCACCTCTAAGCACAAACTGTAGACTAAGAACAAACGTGAGAAGCCTAGTGCTTTTTGGGCACTAGACAAGAGAGAAATAAACTTCACACACACAAGAAGCAAGGTAACAAAAAGAAAGAGAAAACACAAAACACAAAGACAAAGTCAAGCAAATAGGAAAACAAAGTCCAAACTAGCACCGTCCCCGGCAACGGCGCCAAATTGATGGTAAGGATTCGTCACGTCCCAACCGTCAATAATATAAACGGCTAACCTAACTAGGGTAGATAGGGTAAGTCGGGTCGAATCCACGGGGACGGTAAGAGGCGTCTAGACTAGGTCGGCCCAAATACTAGACTAAGTCAACGAACTAAGCTAAACTAGGGAATGAAAAGAGGGGAGAAAACTAGGCTATAACTAAGAGGAACAACTAAGGAGAACGGGCTAGGATTAGGTCGGGGTCAAAGGGGTAACGGAATGGTCAAGGGAGGACTAGAGTTAAGGAGGTAGTAGGGTAATCTAGGTTGGTCCGGGCTCTCGCATCTTAGACTCACCTAGAGGTTCCACCTAAAACCCATCTCGGCGATACACAACACAAACGGGGTTCTAGCGCGCTATGGTCCTAGGTCGAATTCGGGCTCTCGCAACTTAGACCGGCCTAGGGGTCGTCCTCACCGGGCTCTCGCAACTTAATGAGGGGACCAAACCCACAAACAAACTAATACCCACGAAAGAAAGGCAAGAAAACAAGCATTCGTACATACTTAGTCATTCAAGCAATTCAACAAACATGTGATGTGCATCAAACAAGAGGAAACCCAAATCTTCCACCAACATCATTAACCAACCCTTAATCACCCAATTAACACCCTAATCACCCTACTAACCCTAGCAAGAACACTACTCTAACATAATCCAACTAAAACTAACAAGAACAAGAAGATCTAACATAAGAAAACAAACATACATAAACAAACTAGTAATAACAATGAACAAGAACAAAACTAACAACTAAAGATTCAAACTTGAATAACTAAAGATGTAAACTTGATGAATAATAAAGGATTAAGAGTAAAGAGATGAGAAGATTGTACCAAACTAGAGAAGAGGAAAGAACAAAACTTGCATTAATGAAGAAAACCCAAAACAAACACCCAAGGTTGTCAATCTTGAGTGGATCTTGAAGAATTCCCTTAATACAAGTACTAATCTATGATTAACTACTAATTATCGACTAATCTACACTAATCTAATCTAATCTAACCTAAAGTAGTCTAGGGTTTTGTCTCTAATGAAGTGTATCTCCTTAACATAACAAGGGAAGAGTATATATAGGGTTACAAATGGAAGGGAGAAGAAAAGAAAACAAAGCGGAGTAGCAGTGGCCCGTCCCGGTCGGGACGCCTCCATCCCGATCGGGATGGGCCCAGGTCAGCAGCTTCTCTTTTTGCTCCTTCATCCCGAACGGGATGAGCTTATCCCGAACGGGATGAGCCTTGTAGGCCTCCATTATGATCTTTTTGGTCCCTCCTCGCTTCTCATAGGCTTCTCACCGATTCTCGGGACTCGGGATCGAGTCTCGGAGGCTCGGGATTGGGTCCCAAGGTCTCGGGGTCGACTCCAAGGCATCGAGTCATCGTTCCATAGTTTCGTTGGCTCCAAAATGTGTATTATAGAGTCGGAATCGCTCCAACTCTTCTAATTCGGCCTCGAAAACCTGAAACGAACTAAAGGAAGCATAAGAAGCCCCTAAACCGCTCCCAAGGAGCGATTCTACAAGGAAAATGGGACCAAAACACTACGAAATAGGCACTACAAATGACACTTATCAGAGATTTGATGCGCGTATTTTATATACACTTTTTATGCTCTTATTACGCGCATTCTCGTGTTTATTAAATAGTGAAAACTATTATTTTGCCCCGAATTGGCTAATTTGTGGTGTGTATTGTCCTTTTGCAGGAACGGAAGACAAAGGAGCTAAAACGAACCAAAACCGAGCCAAAACGAAGATGGAAGAGCTGATCGCTGAAATAGGCAGAATAGTCGACCGACTATTGGAATAGTCGTCTGACCATGACGATTGTCGACCGACTATTAAAATAGTCGGCCGACTATTTCTTGGGCTGTGGGCAGATTTCCTGCTCAGCAAAGAAGTTTCCTAAACAGTTTTAACCTATCCTAAGTTGTATAAATAGGCTTTTCAGCCACAAAAACAAAAACTACTTTACTTTTCTCTCGATACTTTTCCTCTCTTATACTTTAGTCTAATTTCATCCTTTAAACTCGGTTATTGTAAAACTTTCGGATTCGAATCGCCTTCATTCCTTTTGGTAATTTTATCTAATCTTTCTTCCTTCTTCCTTCTTCTTTGTTCTTGATTATTCTTCTTCTTCATACTTTATTATTCCTGATCTTTGTCTTATGCTTGTCGTAATTTTATTATTATTTGTCATGTTTAATCTAGTAAAATCTGTTATTAATATTGTTATTCTTAATCTAATTATGAGTAGCTAATTTCCTTCGCTAGGATTTAGGGGATCTGCGAATTGAATATGGTCGCTAAATAATTTATAGATCTGTCAATGATATTGTGTCTGAGTTGTCAATTGTAGCATATAATCGTGATTAGTCAGTTAATGCGCATGATTGATTAATTGAATTCGGTAAACTTGAACCTAAGATCGGAAGCCTGGTAAAAGTTAGACCTGCTACAACACATTAGTTTGCCCTAATAAGATCGGAAGCCTTTAGACACATGCTATGGTGAATAGCGGACCGGAAGGACCTTCTCACTACCCCTTAGACCAATATCTGCGATAGACCTGTGACTTAGACCGTGACCATATGAGATTCGTAGTGAACCGACAATCCTAGTTTTCTCTCGACATATAAATTCGTCTTAAATTCATCTTATTTATTTTAGTTATTTCTTCTCTTTTAATTCTCTTTCCTTCACTACTTTTAGATTAGTCAACCACAATTAAAAACCCCGATTTGTTACTTAGGTAGACTTTAATTGCAAGTAAGATTTATTTGTCTCCCTGTGAAATCGATCCCGACTTCCCTAGCTATATTTTTAGTTGGACCGTAGTTGGTTATTTTTGATAGGTACACGATTAGCTTATCAACTCACTCCTATCAATATGGGGAAACTCGGGGTAGGAGTTACCTTAACTTGAGACTTACCCTTTCGCCGCGAAAGCGGGTATAGGTGGGTTGGGTGAAGAAACCGAAAGGTGGCATTCTCCCTTATCGACGTTGTGACTAAAACTTGATTCCGAGACTCATAGAACCCGATTTCCGATTCCCGACTTCCCCTAACACCTTTTCCTTATTAGATTATCTTTTCGTAGTTTATAGCTTTTTAGTGTAGACTAGTGTAGACTAGTGTAGACTCAACCCAGAAAACCCCAAAAATAGACTCCGAACACTTTTTGACTTTGACTTGACCGACTTTACCTAGAACATCCCTGAGGATCGATCCCGACTTACCGCTACTACGTAGTTAGTTTGGCGAGTTTCTAATTTTTGTTTGATCGTGTTAGATAGGCGACAATTTGACGCGCATCAGCATGGTAGCTACTCTGACTTTCGCCTTGTCCAAGTCTCAGTCAGAGTGGGGGCTCTGTAGACACCCACATTTTGACCGCCGGGTGTCTATAGCAGTTCCCAAAAAACACCCGATGATGATCGGACATAATACACTCGATTTTGGACTCGGAATCAATAGTAGTTGGCGTGAGCTTTTAGCGGAGTACAAATCTCACAAAACCAACCTCAAACTCAGGCCCAGTGGATCGTTCCCAGTCAAATGAGATTAATTTGGGTCAAAACCGACACCAAGGGCAAAATCGTCTTTTAGCGACCGGGTCAAACCCCGGTCAAAGGTGTTTCCGAGACGGAAAAATCTGTCACGCAGCTTTCGGAAATCCAATTTGAAGTTAAACACCACACAAATCAGCTACAAAGAGGAACTAAAACTCTCCCTTAAAGATAAAAATCGATCTCTAAAAGAGATTCCTACCCGGCGTCAGACCGAGCACTCGATCGAGTTCTATGCACTACTCGATCGAGTGACCCTTTTTCTAGCTAAAACCGGAATCCTATTCCATCCAAATCGGGTGTTTTCTTCCCCTACAAGCAACCTTTTTCCTATCCATAGACGGAATCCTATTGCATCCAAGACTACTACCTTTCCTAGCCAAAGTCGGGAACCTCTCCTACAAATACACCCCTTGCACAATAACAATTCATACATACATAGCATCAACAACTACGATACACACATTCACAACATCAACAACAACATACAATACAACCATCAACATCCTAGGCGATACAATCCTATACTTTTTACCATCCCGATCTTTCCTCTAGAAATCCTTCAGGAAACCCGAGATCAAAACTCGTCAAATCCCTTCCCAATTATACACACCATAACTCTCCTATATACATCTTAACGCTCTCGCGCCTAGGCCTCTATTACGAGTCCGTTTTCGATATAATTTAACATGTAGGTTGAAGGTGTTACAAATCCCATTTTCTCCCTTTCTCTCTTCCTTTTTCTCGTCTTTTTCGTCTCTTTCGTCATGTTTTTTTTTACTTTTATTTATTTCTCTTCTCGTTTCTAATATCGATATTATCGTACTATTTTCTAAAAAGCATTATTCCCTAGGATTCGATATCGACTCTATAGTCGAATGTCGGATCTAAAGGAATCAATAAAAAAACAGTTTACAAACATCTTTTTACAAAATTCACTCTAATATTAGATATTGATTCTATAATCAAGCATCCGAGAGTCCTTCAATACACAGTTACCGATAATGTCGGTAT
Organism: Agrostemma githago; assembly: GCA_958450325.1. Lineage (NCBI taxonomy): Eukaryota > Viridiplantae > Streptophyta > Magnoliopsida > Caryophyllales > Caryophyllaceae > Agrostemma > Agrostemma githago. The sequence continues at coordinate 14,131,072 of OY288252.1, forward strand.
CGGTATCGCAATGCAAAGGATGAACCCCATAAACTCTGAAATTCGAATGGGCCGTACTTTATGCACGACCCACCAAGATATAGAGTGGGTTCGAATGGGTCCGAATTCCCACAAAATTCGGTGGCCACTTCATTTAGATTTAAATTTCAATCCGAGATCCATCTCACACGAGATTCATTCGCCGCCCCAAACCCGCGCGTGGCCGCGTCGGGGTGGACCTATGTCATGTCCACAATGGGAGGTTAATATTAACTTACTCCGTAATTAGTAACTAACTCTATGTGAGAGGTCCCACGATAAATTTATCGTGTGACCCTCACAAGAGACTTATTATTCATTCAATCACTACAATGGTTTTAAGATGTCAGGTAAAAAAAATTATGCAAGAAAATTACAATTGAATATTTATGTTACTCCACAAAGCTTCAAATCTATCGATGTTGGTTGGTGAGGGAAATTGGATCTTTTTAATTATTGCGCACTTGTGTAGTGTATTGAGGTTCTTCTATCTAATTAGTGTTGAGTCCACTATTGGTGGTTAACAAACGGTTATAGTGATGAGGAAAGATGAAATGAAATGGAAGATGAAGGAGCTTAGAGTAGTTAATGATACTTTTTTTTTCTTTTTTAAATTAGTAGGTGGTTTTAGTTTTATGGTCCATGTAGATTAGTACATGTGGATTGATTAGGAGGTGGAATGAGACAAGTGGGGGAGAAAGTGGGATGAGTTTGATGTAGATCTTTCGTCGGAGTTAGAGAAGATTTTTGAGGGAGGAAGTGAAGCCAATTATAACGATATCCATGGAAAATTGAAAGAATTTTCTAAGGCTGTTGCATTGTATTGGAGACAAAGAGTGAAAGTTAAATGGGCGGCGGAGGGGGATATTTGTACAAAATATTTTTTTAATTATGTGAAGGGACGTAGAGGTCGGAATTATATTCACAGCATCAAATCACAAGAAGGGATATGGACGCAGGATGTGAATTCTATTGGAGAAATTTTCAAGAACTATTACAAGTGTTTATTTAAAGTAGATGAACATAGTATAAGCTTTGAGGATTATGATAGCAAAAATAAAGATTTCTTCAATGTTCTGGAAGGGATTATTAGCGAAGATGACAAGGAAAGATTGAGCAGAAAATTCTCGCCTAAGGAGGTCAGGACGGCAGTATTTCAATTAGGGGATTTTAAGTCGCCGGGACCTGACGGTATTCCGGCTGAATTCTACAAGAATTGTTGGTCTTTCATTAAGGAAGATGTTACGGAAGCAATTTGTGCGTGTCTTAATTCTGGGTTCGTGTTGAAGGAAATGAATAAAACTTTTATTACTCTTATACCAAAAAATTCTTGCCCGGAAGATGTTGAACAATATAGACCGATCAGTTTATGCAATGTTATTATGAAGATCATTACGAAATGCATAGCCAACAGAATGAAGAGTTATATGACTACAATGATCGGAGAATTTCAAAATGCTTTTGTGCCTTACAGATCTATTCACGATAATATTTGGATTGCAGATGAATGTATGCACAGGCTTAATTCTTGTAAGAAAGGGATAGTGGGAGATATTGCCTTTAAGGCCGATATGAGTAAAGCATATGATAGGATCGATTGGAATTTCCTCAAGAGCGCCCTGATAGGGTTAGGCGTGCCGATTAATTTGGTTACGTTGATTATGAACTGTGTTACCACGGTGTCATATAGTATTCTCATCAACGGGGTTCCGCTCGATTTTTTCAAACCAAATTGTGGGTTAAGGCAAGGCGATCCTCTCTCTCCTTACCTCTTTGTTATTTGCACTGAGGTCCTGTCTAGACACCTTGTCGAGAGAGCCGATTCACAAGAAATTATTGGTATTAAAGTGGCTAGAAATGCTCCGCCTATTTCACATCTGTTTTTTGCTGATGATTCTCTGTTTTTCCTAAAAGGTGAGACTGCGAATTTGGTTAATTTCCAAAAATTGCTTGACAAATATTGTAGATTATCGGGACAGAGAATTAATAAGGAGAAATCCGCTATGGTGTTCAGTCCAAATTGCAACTTGGGGGTTATTCGGGACAGTCTTAAGATGTTTCGCTTGAAACCTTGTGCGAAGTTGGGCAGGTACTTAGGAATTCCTGATATTAGTGATGCGGGGCATAGAAATATAGTTGGAACGATCTTTGAACAGGTGATGACTCGTATTGGTTCTTGGAATGGTATCTTTTTATCTCCAGCTGGACGTCTTACTTTGATTCATTCAGTGCTTGCCAATCTCTCAAGTTATTTTTTATCGGTATTTAAAATACCGGTAAGTGTGGCTAACAAGGTTAACGCTCTGTTAGCTCATTTTTGGTGGGCTGGAAACAAGTCGGGTAGGACTGTTCACTGGAGGTCTAAAGATCATCTTAGTCTTCCTAAGTTTGTTGGTGGACTTGGAATTAGGAGCATTGAATTGACAAATCAGGCATTTCTTGCTAAAAATGCGTGGAGAATTATTCGGAAAAAGATCTTCTCATTAGTAAGGTTTTTACTGGAAAATATGGCCAGATTAGAAATTATGAAGAGTTTAGGAGAAACAAGAATAAGGGTATCAAATCTAGGGCCTGGATAGGAATTTTTAAAGGGAGGGAAACTTTGGAGAATGGTTTGGGGTGGAATATTTGTTGTAACAAGTATGGGCTTGGACCTGATTTAAATATTTTCCAGGATAAATGGGTTAACGGAGGTGTTCCGATGATCAGAGCTGATGTCAATTTGGCGGACAGATCCATAAACGCTATGGATTGGAAGATTAAGGATCTTATTACTGAGGATAAAAAATGGAATAAAGAAAGATTACAGCTTATTTTTACTAAAGAGTGGTGTAGGAAGATACTTGTTATCCCTCTTGTTCCGTCTAATGAGGCAGGTAGTAGGTGTTATTGGAGTAGGACGAGGAATGGAGAGTATAGCGTGAAGAGTGGTTATTTTGAGCTTCTTCTTAGTAGATTTGGAGTAAGTAAAGGCCTTAATAAGGACAATATTTTGGACTCCAATCTCTCAAGGTTTTGTAAGGAGATTCTTTGGAAAATTCCTGGACCATCTAAATGGAGGATTTTCATATGGAAAATTTTGTTTAATGCTCTCCCTATCAGGGCAGAGAGGGTCAGAAGACATTTAACGGGAGCCTATAACTGTGTTTTATGCGCAAGAGAGAATAACGAGAATCCGATTACGGGAGATGATTTGTGTCTGGAGACTCAGGATCACTTATTCAGGTTATGCCCGATTAGTAGGATCCTCTGGAATGTCTCTGGTTTTTATAATATTGTGCAAGAAGGGGAGCACCTGGATTTTCAAGATTGGTTAATTGGGACTTTAACTCGACTCTTTCGTGATAAGGATGACTGTTACAAAGGGTTTCTCTTTATCAACATCTTGTATAATGTTTGGCTCTTCAGGAACAATGTCCTTTTCAATGGCTCTTCTAAGGAGGTGATTTGTTTACTCGCAAGACATAATGAGTCCCTTCTTACTATTGATCATTGTTGGGAAGATTTGAAAAGAAGAAAGGAAAATATGAAAAACAAGACTCTAGGTTTTGAACGATCTGAGAAAGATTCGGTCAGAAATGGGATTAGAGATTCGAAAGAATTCTGGTTAATTTCTCATTCGCAGCATAATCTGGGGTGTACGACAACATTTATTAACGTTGATGCAGGTTGGAAGGAAGACGGAGATGCTGCGGCTGGATGGATTGTATCGGAGAATGAATGGGCTGAGAATGGACGAGGACAATGTCGTTTTCTCGCGGAATCAGCAATCCAAGCAGAAACTATAGCAGTTTGGAAGGCCATTCAATGGGCTAGATTGAAAGGGATACTACACATTACTATAAAGACCGACTGCTTGCAGCTGATTTACCAGATTGCTGGTGTTGAAGTTCTCTATCACGACATTCGGGATATTTTAGATTGTATCCTAGAGGAAGCAGTTTACTTCCATTGTGTTTCTTTTATGTTTGTATCTCGAAACTTGAACACCCAGGCTCAAAACTTAGCTGCAGCAGCTATGTATAGGTGATCAAGTGGTTTTTTTCTCGTTGGCGAAAAAAAAAAACACTTTTAATATAATATACTACCTCCCATTCACTGGAAACCTACCAAAGATTGAATATATGTGAGGTATATGTTAATCAAATGGGCACAAATTATAGTATACAACGGTCTCACAAACGGGTTAGCGTACAACGGGTCTATTTGATGTCATATTCGGATGATCTGATGGGCCATATTTAGTCGTATTTATTACGATGGTTTTGGTGTATTTTGTGAGCTAAATCGGTTGTCTTGTATTGCATTTGTGTCAGTTTGGTATGAATGTAATATAGGCAATTTTGAAGATGATTTGGGCTAAGAACGAAGGAAAAGGAAGCCCGCTTGAAGACCCGAAACGATAAGAACGAAGGATCGCACGAAACAGCAACAGCTCGCCAAGCGAGTCGCCCAGCATTCACGCGAGTCGCGCGCTCGTGCGAGTCGCGCCATACTCATGCGACTCGCGCGGTGGCCTGTAACGTACCACGCATTCCGGCTTATTTTGTTTTATTTTGCTACGTTTTAAGACTTGGATTTTAATTAGGAAACTTTATTATTACGTTAGGATATTTTTATTATTATTTTATTATTAGTAAACTTTTATTAGGTTAAGTTTAGCCTTATTTTATTTTTGATATCATTCACATCAAGGTTTAACGTAAGACTAGAGAAGAAAAGGGAGACTTTGAAGAACCCTAATTTTCCATTGCAAGTATGTGTAACTAATCTTCTCTACTTAGATTCAAGTCTTTGAAACGCTCAAGAAACGTTTGTGAGTTTGAATGTTTTGATTATTAACCTTGATTATTATGAATTGCTTTGTTATCAATTTCATGAATGTTGTTGTTGATTTCTAGGTGTACAACTAGTATTTAATTGCATCGTTCTATCGTTAGTATCGTTAATTGAGTAGGATTTACTGATTAACTTTACATTAGTAACAACTAGGAATTAATATTGAACGGGATACGTTGATATTAGTACTTAGAAGCGATTCATATAAATATCTAAGGCACGAATGGATTGTACGTGCTATTTATTCTCTATCGAATTCTTAGATCTATATTGCTTCTGTCTAATTGAACCTAGAACTGGATTGTTTAGGTTGTATTACGGTTAAGGTTAATTAAGAACGGGATTCGTTTTAGTTAACTATTCTTAAGAGAATTGGAATTTCATGTTCACGATAGAGTAGTCAAGGTTATTAATTGAAACCGTCTTACGATGATCAATCGCTATTGAGTGTGGATTTGTGCTTGTGTCTAAGTTCTATTTCATCATTTTATATCTCAATTTATTAGCTTTTCGTTTTTGTTTATTAGAATCTCATTCATAACCCCCCCCCCCCCCCCCCTCTTTGGTTACTACGGTCTTTAATTACGTTAGAGGTCGATTTCATCTACACTTTAGTTCGCATAATTAGATTAATCTGATTCCCTTGGGTTCGACCCTTATTTCTACTATACTACGTTTTAGTATCTAGATTTAAGTGCTTATAAATTCTAATTTGAGGCATACGACTTTAGCCTGTCAAATTTTAGCGTCGTTGCCGGGGAGTCGGTATTAATTATTTTTGTGTTTTCTAGTGTAGTTTTTAGTTTTATTTTTATTATAGCTAATTTTATTTTATTTTATTTTATTTTTTGTAGTTTATGTATAATACTCGTTCTTCTAACTTGAACCTCGAGGCATTCGACTCAGAGATTGAACGCACCTTGCACAGGTCACGAAGAATCGGAGAGGGAGCAATAGTTATCGGAACACAGGAATTCGAGGATCTAGAGTTTTTCGACGATATTCCTATTATTCCCGTGAATACTGAAGTTTCTTCCGAATCCGAAGACGAGTCGTATACCATGGCCAACACGATTAAGCAGCTGACGGCACCCGATCTCGCACAACAACCTTTGTGCATTACGTACCCACCATTGGGTGCGAATGCCACATTCGAATTGAAGTCGGGTTTGATCCATCAACTACCCACATTCCATGGGTTAAGCGATGAGGACCCTAACAAGCACTTGTCGGATTTTCATATTGTATGCTTGAGTATGAAACCGGCGTCTGTCACTGATGAGCAGCTGAAGCTAAGGGCCTTTCCATTTTCGTTGAAGGATTCTGCGAGAGATTGGCTATATTACTTGCCACCGGCAAGCATTGTGTGGACAAGACATAGGTCCACCCCGACGCGGCCACGTGCGGGTTTGGGGAGGCGAATGAATCTCCATATGAGAATGGATCGAATTGAAATTTAGGTCTATGTGGAGTCGCCACCGAATTTTGTGGTTATTCGGAACCATTCGAGCCCACTCTATGTCGTAGTGGTCCGTATACAAAATACGGCCCATTTCCGATGTCAGAGTTTATTGGGCTCGTCCCTTTGCATTGCGATACCGATACCGACATTATCGGATATCGTGTATGAATGACTCTCGTGCGCCAACGGTTACGGACATCCGGAAACCGAGGTTCTGAGTAAGGGGTGAGGGTACGTGTTGGGAAGCCCACAAAGGACACCCAACCCCGCCCACACATTAGCGGCCTCTACTAAGAATTCGAATGACTTTCCAATACAGGGCGCGTTAGTAAAACGAGAAAAATGCTTATGCAAACATTGTTTTTCCTAGGCATGTGAATGAAATTGAAAAGTGGGTTTCTATGTCAATTTAATGCAATTAATTCTACGTCAAAGTGGAATTTTAGCATGTGGGTTCATTTAGTACAATAAACGAACAATAATTAAATTGACAAAAGAAATAACAAACGCGTTAGTAACGATGTAATAATGTAACGAATAATAACGGTTTGTGCAAATATGAGATGAGATGAAAAGATGCAAATATGAGATGCATGGTTTGAAAAGATAGTAATACACATGATTAGTTAAACACGTGTTGACCTAAATCCTAAATTACTACCGAATTTAGAAAATAGAAGAATGTACGACTCGCGTTTTGGTCGTGATGAGGTTACTCGATCGAGTAGTCGATGGACTCGATCGAGTAGACCCGTAAAAGATGATTCTGTTTTGCGTGCCAGACCGTACTCGGCCGAACCAACTCGGTCGGGTACATGGCCACTCGACCGAGTCACTGTGAGACTCGATCGAGTGGTGGTCGTGATAGGCATTCTGACTTGATTTTGTGATGTCACTCGATCGACTGACTAAGGCACTCGGTCGAGTGGCACCTGTACGAAACGAGTTCGCTTGCAATTTTATTATTGATTTAGAAATTGCTTTTGATTTTTGATAATTCGACGAATCTACCAAATCGGACATAAATATTGCACAATTTATGTTCGACTTGGTTTTTTATAAATCGCGAATTTTGTTGAACCGAATATAAATATTGTTGAATTTATACCCGATTCTAATTTTGAATACTTGTTATATCCCATATTCGATTATTTGAATTGATATGGAATATTAGAGTGAAAATAAAAAAGACTAATTTTAGTCGTCTTAAATTAATTATCGTGATATGAACAAATCACGTTAATTAATTTATGTGACTTGATCGTTAGATTCGATATCCAATTATGGAATTGGTATCGAATCTAAGATCGACGCTTTGCTTGAATAAAAAAGGACTTGATTCCCTCGACTTCTCCGACATCGAAATAAATCCCTAGGGATTGTGATGTCGGATCCGTGTCAACGGGTTTCGACCCTTATTAAAATTGATTTTAAAAATTGATGAATGCAAAATCGATGATGATGACTATAAAAATAAAAACGGATTATTGTTTAAGTTAACTTATTTCAATAATCAAACGATCGGGGTGATGGGATAAGCGACCGACGACGCGTGTGCAGTACACTTGTATTTGCGGTTTTCCTTATCCCACCATCACTCACATTCGACACAAATCAATAAGTATTTTAATATTTTCCTATTAATAATATTATTGATATTAGGATGCGATGAACGAAATAAAAATAAAAAAAAGGATGAGAAGAAGATGAAGATGACGTGAGGAAGAAAAGAAGAAAAGAGAGGGTTTTGACACCCTCAACCTACATGTTCTTGTCTCGGAACGGACTCGTAACCGTGGCTTTAACACAAGAGTCTTCGAGGTGGATGAAGGTTGAGTTGTGGTGTCTCGGGATTTTTCCTAAAACTAGGTTTAGGGTTTTTGCTAGTGTAGAATTGCTAGGGTTTGTAAAAGACGTAGTATGTGTGTGTGTAGGGTTGCTCTAGGGTTTGTAAAAGTTAGGGTTTGTAAGAGGTGTCAAAGATGTGTAATGTGTGGCATGGGGTTGCTTATATAGGCAAGGCTAGGGCACCCGGTTTAGGGTTACTCTATCGAGTAGGAGGCTAACTCGGTCGAGTGGCCCGTGAAGCCTGCAGCCGGGCTCAAAACAAGCCCACTCGATCGAGTAGGTGGGTCACTCGATCGAGTGGCCCAGCTGGGTCGCGCAGATCCGTTGACTTTGGACCGTGACCTTGAGTTTGATGGGTTTTGTGTTTGACTTGGACTTTTGGTGATTGTATGGCTGTTTTGTGTGTCTCGGAAACGACTTTGACCGGGGTTGACCCAATCGCAAAAAGTCGGTTTTAATTCCGGTGTCGGTTTTGGCCCAAATTAGTCTTGTTTGACTCGGAATGATCCACTGGGCCAGGATTTGAGGTTGTTTTTGTGAGATTTGTACTCTGTAAGTGTGTTAGCCAGCGATTAATGGATTTGAGCCCGTATCCGAGCGCTTAGAAACACGTTAGCGTCCGATCATCATCGGGTGTTTTTTGGAAACTACCATAGACACCTGGCGGTCAAAATGCGGGTGTCTACAGAGCCCCCACTCTGACTGAGGCTTGGACAGGGCAAAAGTCAGTGTAGCTACCAAGCCCGTTAAGACCTGGTAGACTTCCGGTCGGGTCGTTTATAGTCCATTAGACTCGCGTGAAGGGCTCGCCAGCCATAAGACAGAAATCATACATGCGCTATATGATTGTGCTCCGTGGGGAATTTGGGCTTGTCGCGTAAGCCCTGGGTGTGCCTGTGTGTTGGCCCATCCCGTGCCATCCCGTTTGCTGGGGAGATTTGATGACTTGCGTGTCTTTGCTTGAGTCGTACCTGTATAAGTTACATAAAATGCATGCAACACGTAGGTAGTAAAAATGACTCGCGCTGGGAAAAACGATTCTTGAATTTTTGAAATTTTCGAAATTGAAATCCTGAAAGCACTCACGAGCTAGGCCTACCGACCGACTCGACCCTGGACGTGACCGGATGAGTTGACAGACACGACTGGACTCTCGAGGGGTTGGACCGTGACTCAGTAGGGGGTGGGCCACCTAACAAGGCTCTTAAGTTGCGCTATCTCGTAGCCTAGGCGAGTGGCAACACGGTCGTACATCGAAATGGGATAGGTATGCTATGGGGGACTGCAGTAGCATGTAATGAGACTGTTTTAGTCTTGTGCCTTTCTGGAATTTTGATTTTAGGGTACAGTCCAAAATGGATATTGCTTCGAGTCTTGACAGATTCTCGTCTTCGACTGAGCCGAGTACTAGGACACACTATAGAAAGGTGGCCAGATTTTGAAAGTATTTGGATTATGTGAGTGTATGGAGAACCTCTGCCTAGGAGAAGCCCCCAGGACGACAAAGCTAGCTGCTGAGAACATGACAGTGTCGTGACCGGAATGATAGTGCTTTTTGAAATGTGTGTCGATGTGGGTGGTTGTGCCTCTGTTGAAAGGCTGCCTACGTATTCACGTGTAGTGAAATCAAACCATGCCGTAGTTCAGTGTTGAAAGATATATTATGGTGCCTAGTCTAATAGGACTTTGTGTGTAACTAGCCACATTGACGGTGCAGGCTAGGTGCATTCCCAATGATGTCTTGATCAAAGGGCTAGAATGGTTAGGATGTTGATCCTGTGACTGTGAGCGTTCTCCGAGGTAGCCCCCAGAGGTGGTGTAAACTATTTGGGCATGCTCTATGCCGACCGCATGTTGAGTTCCCGTGTTTGGGGCTGGTAACTGGCTTAGATGTTTTTGGAAATGTGGTGCTAGGAAGTAAGTGGCTTTGATGATTCGAAATCTGGAGCTCGATTTTGTGGAGCTGAGGCTTCGAGGGTAAGGTATTGTAATGTGGTAGGAAAGGGGGAAGTCGAGTAATGATGACTCGAACTTCGATTGGGCTAGTTTGGATAATGTGGGATCTAGTTTCCATGTCTGGCCCTAATGGTTAGGGGTATCCTATGGAGCTTGAATCCTCAAAATTCCGGGCTGTCTCTAGCCTAGGTCTCGAGGAGGTCTTGAGGGTTGTAATGTGGGAAGGCTGAGTGTGGTGTTAGCTGACCAGCTTGATTGTCACTCCCCTATTGGATGGTATTGATAATTTTGAATTTGATCGTACCCTGGTCAAAGGATTTTCACTTGAGTTGACCGTTGACCACGGTCATGGGTATTGATATTTTTGATTGACCTCTTAGCCCCGGTCATGGGTTTTTTGAATTTTTGCTGGTTGACCTCTTAGCCCCGGTCATGGGTTTCTTGAATTTTGGTTGACCTCTCAGCCCCGGTCATGGGTTTTTTGAATTTTTGCTGGTTGACCTCTTAGCCCCGGTCATGGGTTTCTTGAATTTTGGTTGACCTCTCAGCCCCGGTCATGGGTTTTTTGAATTTTGGTTGACCTCTCAGCCCCGGTCATGGGTTTTTGATTTTTTTGGTTGACCTCTCAGCCCCGGTCACGGGTTTTTGATTTTTTTGGTTGACCTTTCAGCCCCGGTCACGGGTTTTTGATTTTTTTGGTTGACCTCTCAGCCCCGGTCATGGGTTTTTGATTTTTTTGGTTGACCTCTCAGCCCCGGTCATGGGTTTTTGATTTTTTTTGGTTGACCTCTCAGCCCCGGTCACGGGTTTTTGATTTTTTTGGTTGACCTTTCAGCCCTGGTCACGGGTTTTTGATTTTTTTGGTTGACCTCTCAGCCCCGGTCATGGGTTTTTGATTTTTTTGGTTGACCTCTCAGCCCCGGTCATGGGTTTTTTTTTTTTTTCGTCCAGTTTTTTTTTGTTGGCCATACTAACACCAAAGGTAGGGGTCGGTTGATCTTATCGGATGGGTGTTTGTTGTGGGAAATGGGCTTGCCTCCCGTCTTGAACCCAAACTAGGAGACTACCTAGATTTGTCATAGGATTCGATATGCTCCTACTAAGGGTGGTTATGTGGCTTCTCTATACCAGACATGGAATAGGTAAAAGGAAAACACGGGCTCGGTTTCCTGCAGTCATTATAGATGTGCCTATAATAGTCACGTGCATGTGCTCACAGTTTATGATGGTGTTCATCATGTTCTCGGAAACACATAAGGAAAGTATATATGAGAAACAGGAAAACTGATTTTATTGAATTTTGAAAAGGAGGACAGAATACAATTGACTCTGACTCTGATCTGGAAATTAGGATGTAGGGTACCCTAGACTCGGACTCAGACTTAGACTCGAATCAAATCCAGACTAAAGGATGCTCGTTTTTTTTTTTGGTAAAGTCCTTGATTAGAGAGAACGACAAGTGCCACGACTCGCCTAAACTCGACTTTGCGCAAATGCAAGAGAGGGAGTCAAACTAGACACGGCCCGGGGTGACGGGTCGACAAAGACTCTCGGACCGGGATACTCGAATGTCGACCTAGACGAGGTAACGACCGCAAATTAGACTCGGGCTGCAGAAGGGTGAGTTCGAAAATGGGGATACCATGTTTGACTCGGGTTAGACCCTCCTAAGACAAATGTGTAGGGTGCGATTCTCAGAGTGACTGTGGTTAATCGCTCCGTCGGAGAATAGCCCCCAAGTGAGGCAAAGGACTTAGATAGGACTCATATGGTGTGACATCTAAGTGACTTAAAGGTGGGTTACGTGAGACACGTGTAAGACATGACCCTTAGAGCAACCGTGATTGATCGCCCTGCTAAGGGGTAGCCCCCAAGCGGGATCGATAATTTTGTTAAGACTCGAGTGTGGGACGAGTGACCCTTAGACGTAAGGATCGTGAACCTTTTAATATAGGGCTATGCCTTGTAAAAGGTTGACTCAGAAAAGACTCCTAGACGGGTGACTTGTGAAAGGTGGGCCTTCCTTAGGATTCGGCGGGTGGGCCGAGTCCTGTTCGAAGGAAGGTCCACGTGAAACATCCCCAGCCTTTGGACTCGATTGTGTAGACGGGCCCTCCATTGCAGGAGTATGTCCTACGTGGGTGGGCCTTGCCTTAGTCTAATAAGGCGGACTGGGATAGGGAAGAAACTCGCGATGTAAGATCGACAGAGTTTCGACGCTAAAGACCTTGACGACTTAAGACACGACCCGAAACTGCTAAATACGGGAAGTCCTAAGAAGAGGAAGGTTTTGAAAATTGATTGTTTTTGGAAAGTCCAAGAGAACTCGGGGAAAGGCCGGATTTTTCGAGAAAATCGGAAAGTGTATCAGGCCTCGGTTTTGAAAGTTCGAAAATATTTTCGAGTTTTGAATTGGGCAGCATACCGGCTACAAATAGGCTATTTTGAGTAAAATCATAAGTCCTAAATTCGATATGTGTCCCGGGTTTTGAAATTGGATATCTTGAAAATTGAAAATTAGGATGTCGAAAAAAGAATTTCCGACGATTTGAAAATTAAAGATGAGATCCCGAAGATTTGAAAAATCGAAAACGACATCTCGGAGATATGAAAATTGAGAATGGCATCTCGAAGATTTGAAAAGTGAAATTGAGATTTTGAAAATTCGAATATCGAAAAAAGAAATTCCGACAATTTGAAAATTGAAGATAAGATCTCGGAGATTTGAAAATCGAGAAAGGCATCTCGAAGATTTGAAAAGTGAAATTGAGATTTTGAAAATTCGAAAATCGAATGGTGGATCGGAAGTTCGAATTTCGAAATGGGTGGCATGCCGGCTAGAAAATAGTCTTGTTTTGAGTCAAATCATAAGTCCTAAATTTCGGCAGCTTTCCGAGTTTTTGAAAGTGGAATATTTTTGAAAAGATGCATTTTTGAAATGATGGTTTTTGAAAACGACACGGAAACCAAGTAGCACGTAGTCAAGCATTATAACGACCCCATGTATGCTCTATACTAAGTCTCGGTCGGTCTATAAGGGGTCTATACCAGTGTACATAGTCTAGACGTTGATCGGGACGGACTTCCTAAGTCGAGTTGATCTTAGAACATGCCGCGAAACCCACTCGAATCGACTATGGACACCTTTTGACATATCCATATTGGAGTGCATCAACGGTATAGTGGGACGTCGGTCGCGAGTACCGGCCCGGGAAAATATGGGTTATGCATGAACCGTAGAACTAAAACGCGTATTGTATTTGTCAAACGATTTCTATTCGAGTCTCACCCTGAGGATGCCGATGGTAAGTCACGCATCAGTTAATCCCCAGCGGAGTCGCCAAATTGTGGACATGACATAGGTCCACCCCGACGCGGCCACGCGCGGGTTTGGGGAGGCGAATGAATCTCCATATGAGAATGGATCGAATTGAAATTTAGGTCTATGTGGAGTCGCCACCGAATTTTGTGGTTATTCGGAACCATTCGAGCCCACTCTATGTCGTAGTGGTCCGTATAAAAAATACTGCCCATTTCCGATGTCAGAGTTTATTGGGCTCGTCCCTTTGCATTGCGATACCGATACCGACATTATCGGATATCGTGTACGAATGACTCTCGTGCGCCAACGGTTTCGGACATCCGGAAACCGAGGTTCTGAGTAAGGGGTGAGGGTACGTGTTGGAAAGCCCACAAAGGACACCCAACCCCGCCCGCACATTAGCGGCCTCTACTAAGAATTCGAATGACTTTCCAATACGCGCGTTAGTAAAACGGGAAAAATGCTTATGCAAACATTGTTTTTCCTAGGCATGTGAATGAAATTGAAAAGTGGGTTTCTATGTCAATTTAATGCAATTAATTCTACGTCAAAGTGGAATTTTAGCATGTGGGTTCATTTAGTACAATAAACGAACAATAATTAAATTGACAAAAGAAATAACAAACGCGTTAGTAACGATGTAATAATGTAACGAATAATAACGGTTTGTGCAAATATGAGATGAGATGAAAAGATGCAAATATGAGATGCATGGTTTGAAAAGGTAGTAATACACATGATTAGTTAAACACGTGTTGACCTAAATCCTAAATTACTACCGAATTTAGAAAATAGAAGAATGTACGACTCGCGTTTTGGTCGTGATGAGGTTACTCGATCTAGTAGTCGATGGACTCGATCGAGTAGACCCGTAAAAGATGATTCTGTTTTGCGTGCCAGACCGTACTCGGCCGAGTTATTGACCAACTCGGTCGGGTACATGGCCACTCGACCGAGTCACTGTGAGACTCGATCGAGTGGTGGTCGTGATAGGCATTCTGACTTGATTTTGTGATGTCACTCGATCGAGTGATTAAGGCACTCGATCGAGTGGCACCTGTACGAAACGAGTTCGCTTGCAATTTTATTATTGATTTTGAAATTGCTTTTGATTTTTGATAATTCGACGAATCTACCAAATCGGACATAAATATTGCACAATTTATGTTCGACTTGGTTTTTTATAAATCGCGAATTTTGTTGAACCGAATATAAATATTGTTGAATTTATACCCGATTCTAATTTTGAATACTTGTTATATCCCATATTCGATTATTTGAATCGATATGGAATATTAGAGTGAAAATAAAAAAGACTAATTTTAGTCGTCTTAAATTAATTATCGTGATATGAACAAATCACGTTAATTAATTTATGTGACTTGATCGTTAGATTCGATATCCAATTATGGAATTGGTATCGAATCTAAGATCGACGCTTTGCTTGAATAAAAAAGGACTTGATTCCCTCGACTTCTCCGACATCGAAATAAATCCTTAGGGATTGTGATGTCGGATCCGTGTCAACGGGTTTCGACCCTTATTATAATTGATTTTAAAAATTGATGAATGCAAAATCGATGATGATGACTATAAAAATAAAAACGGATTATTGTTTAAGTTAACTTATTTCAATAATCAAACAATTGGGGTGATGGGATAAGCGACCGACGACGCGTGTGCAGTACACTTGTATTTGCGGTTTTCCTTATCCCACCATCACTCACATTCGACACAAATCAATAAGTATTTTAATGTTTTTCTATTAATAATATTATCGATATTAGGATGCGATGAACGAAATAAAAATAAAAAAAATAAAAAAAAAAATAAAAAAAAAAAAATGATGAGAAGAAGATGAAGATGACGTGAGGAAGAAAAGAAGAAAAGAGAGGGTTTTGACACCCTCAACCTACATGTTCTTGTCTCGGAACGGACTCGTAACCGTGGCTTTAACACAAGAGTCTTCGAGGTGGATGAAGGTTGAGTTGTGGTGTCTCGGGATTGATTCCTAAAACTAGGCTTAGGGTTTTTGCTAGTGTAGAATTGCTAGGGTTTGATTAGGGTTTTTAAAAGACGTAGTATGTGTGTGTGTAGGGTTGCTCTAGGGTTTGTAAAAGTTAGGGTTTGTAAGAGGTGTCAAAGATGTGTAATGTGTTGCATGGGGTTGCTTATATAGGCAAGGCTAGGGCACCCGGTTTAGGGTTACTCGACCGAGTAGTAGGCTAACTCGGTCGAGTGGCCCGTGAAGCCTGCAGCCGGGCTCAAAACAAGCCCACTCGATCGAGTGGGTGGGTCACTCGATCTAGTGGCCCAGCTGGGTCGCGCAGATCCGTTGACTTTGTACCGTGACCTTGAGTTTGATGGGTTTTGTGTTTGACTTGGACTTTTGGTGATTGTATGGCTGTTTTGTGTGTCTCGGAAATGACTTTGACCGGGGTTGACCCAATCGCAAAAAGTCGGTTTTAATTCCGGTGTCGGTTTTGGCCCAAATTAGTCTTGTTTGACTCGGAATGATCCACTGGGCCTGGATTTGAGGTTGTTTTTGTGAGATTTGTACTCTGTAAGTGTGTTAGCCAGCGATTAATGGATTTGAGCCCGTATCCGAGCGCGTAGAAACACGTTAGCGTCCGATCATCATCGGGTGTTTTTTGGAAACTACCATAGACACCTGGCGGTCAAAATGCGGGTGTCTACACATTGATACATGGGTGAAGATGAAGAAGGCGTTCCTTGAGAAGTACTTTCCGGCGTCTCGAGCCTCCCAATTGAAGAAGCAGATTAGTAATGCGGAGCAACGAGATGGTGAGACTATGTACGAGTATTGGGAACGCTTTAAGAAGCTATGTGCTACATGCCCATATCATGGCTACAATCCTCAAGACCTTGTGATGTATTTTTGTGGAGGTCTTTGTGTGGAGGATGCTCGCACTGTGAATGCGGCATGTGGGGATCGATCGTGAACAAGAGTCTAGATGCCGCTATAGAGGTGATCTAGGAACTAGCTGAAAGCTCTCGAGATTTTTCTCGAAAATATAAACGGGGAGTGCATGCCGTAGGTAATTCATCATCCTCGAGCCTTGAACATAAAGTCGATAGCTTAACGGCTCTTGTACAAAATATGATGTCGGGAAAATCAAATCAAGTTATGATGTGCGATATTTGTTCTACCGAAGGACATCCGAGTGAGCATTGTCCTCACATGTATGAAGAGAATCAAGAGGAGGTGAATGGAATATGGGAAACCGGGGAAAAGAAGAAATGGGACCCTTTTTCCAATACCTTTAATCCCGGATGGAGAGATCATCCCAACATGAGGTGGAGAACTCGTCAAGGGGACCAACAATTTAATCAAGGGAATCAAGTCGGTCAAGCGAAGCAACAATTCTTTGCTAAACAACAAGTTCCTAACACGGTTCCTACTCCACCCCCCACCTAGTGCACAAATGTCCACCGAGGACATGATCCGCGCTTTGGTTGCTAGTCAAGCTACGGTAACCACCCAAATGTCCAATCTTTAAGCTACGGTTCTTCAACATCAAACGGAGAACAAAGCTAGTATCCAAAACATGGAAACTTAATTGGGACAAATGGCGACCTCTATTAGTCGTTTGGAAACTCGAGATTCTACGGGACTCCCGTCTCAAACGGTGGTGCCTTCTAAGAATGTGAGTGTCGTTTCATTGAGGAACGGAAGGCAATTAGAGGAGGTCGAGAAAGTGAAGAAGGTAGCTAAGCAACCGGTCGAAAGAGAGGAAGAAGAAGAGATAGTGATCGAGAAGGAGGAGCAAACCCCTATTGTCAAAGCAAAGGAGCTCATTACTACTACACCGGTTTTGGAACCGGAGGTACCCTTCCCCGATGCACTAAAGAGAACTCGTCACTTTGAGCACGATAAAGACATTTATGAGGTATTTGAAAAGTGCGAGGTAAATATTCCCCTTCTTAATCTTTTGAAAAGTATTCCTAAATATGCAAAAATTTTAAAAGAATTGTGCACTATTAAAAGGAATAACAAGCTTAAAGGGGTAAAGAAAGTTAAGGTAAGTGAACATGTGTCCGCCGTTTTTCAACGAAAACTACCACCTAAATGTAGTGATCCGGGTATGTTCACAATTCCTTGCACCATTGGTAACACTAAATTTGATAAGGCCATGCTAGATTTAGGAGCTTCTATAAATGTGATGCCTTATTCTGTTTATAAATCTATGCAACTTGGTCCTTTGAGTAATACTAGTGTTGTGATTCAGTTGGCGGATAGATCGAATGTCTACCCGAAAGGTATTATCGAGGATGTGCTTGTTTTAGTTGACAATCTAATCTTTCCTGCTGATTTTTATGTGGTAGACATGGAACATGATCACCATGTGGCTCCGATTTTGCTAGGAATGCCGTTCTTGAAAACGGCAAGCACGAAGATTGATGTCTCTAATGGATCTATGACTATGGAGTCCAATGGCCAATTAGTAACTTTCAACATCTATGATGCCATGAAATACCCCGTAGATCACCATTCTGTCAATTTTATTGATATTGTTGATCCATTAGCACAGGAATTCTTTGACCTGAATGGTTCTGATGAGTTGCAGGTTGCTTTGGAGAACAGTTTGAGTAATGAGGAGGTAGAATATGCTTTTTCTGCTAATTTGCAGGAAGTTGTGGCGGAATTGCATGATTCGAGGAGACCAATATCTAATTTTCAGAACCCATTACCACTAACTGTTCCTAGGGAGAAATTGTTGCCTTCTATTGTGCAGGCACCTGTGGTGGAGCTCAAAGCTCTACCGGAGCACTTGAAGTATGTGTTCCTTGGTGAGGGAGAAACACTACCGGTTATCATCTCTAGTAAGCTCACCACGGAACAAGAGAGGAAGTTGAAGGATGTTCTTGGGGAGAACAAGCAAGCTATTGGATGGACAATTGCCGACATCAAAGGTATTAGTCCAAGTACTTGTATGCACTGGATTTTACTCGAAGATGATGCTAAACCGGTGAGGCAACCACAACGTCGATTAAATCCTCCTATGATGGAGGTAGTGAAGAAAGAGGTTCTCAAGCTACTACAAGTCAGTATGATTTAATGGGTGAGTCCTACGCAAGTAGTCCCTAAAAAGTCGGGGGTGACCGTAGTAGAGAACAAAGATGGTGAACTTGTCCCCACTAGGATTCAAAACGGGTGGAGGGTATGTATCGATTACCGTAGATTGAATGTGGTAACTAGGAAAGACCACTTCCCCCTCCCCTTCATTGACCAAATGCTAGAAAGACTAGCGAGGAAAGCCTACTATTGCTTTTTAGATGGGTATTCGGGCTATTTTCAAATAGCCATTGCCCCCGAGAATCAAGAGAAAACCACATTCACTTGTCCTTTTGGCACGTTTGCATATAGACGCATGCCTTTTGGTCTTTGTAATGCACCCGCGACATTTCAACGATGTATGATAAGTATATTCTCGGAGTATGTTGAACGTTTCATTGAAGTGTTCATGGATGACTTTACGATGCATGGTGACTCTTTTGATTCTTGTTTACATCATCTATCTCTTGTGCTTAAGCGTTGCATTGAAACTAACCTTGTCTTGAATTCAGAGAAGTGTCACTTTATGGTGGAGCAATGTATAGTTCTCGGACATGTAGTCTCATCAAAGGGTATAGAGGTAGACAAAGCAAAAATTGATACTATTTCTTCTCTACCTTACCCTACTAATGTTCGGGAAGTTCGGTCTTTTCTTGGTCATGCAGGTTTTTATAGGAGATTTATTAAAGACTTTTCCAAGATAGCCACACCGTTGTGCAAATTGCTCCAAAAGGAGATAGATTTTGTATTTGATAAAGCTTGCAAGGAGGTTTTTGATGAGTTGAAGCGTAGGCTTACGTCGGCTCCAATTATTCAAGCTCCGGATTGGTCTCTCCCCTTCGAGATCATGTGCGATGCAAGCGATTATGCATTAGGAGCGGTGTTGGGTCAAAGAGTTGGAAAGATAGCTCATGTCATTCATTATGCCTCCATGACCCTTAATGAAGCTCAAAAGAACTACACCACCACCGAAAAGGAACTCCTAGCGGTCGTGTATGCGTTGGAGAAATTTCGATCCTACTTGTTAGGAACGAAGGTGATTGTGTTTTCTGACCATGCGGCATTGCGCTATTTGATGTCTAAGAAAGAAGCTAAGCCAAGATTGATCCGGTGGATCCTTTTACTTAGCGAGTTCGATCTTGAGGTGAAAGACAAAAAGGGAGCCGAGAATGTGGTTGCCGATCATTTGAGTCGGTTGATTGATGTTGATTCTAGGTCACATGAGAAAGAGTCAGTCAAGGGTGTGTTTACCGATGAAAGTTTATTTGCGCTTAACTTGGTTCAACCTTGGTATGCAAATTTGGTAAACTTTCTTTGCTCATCTAAATTTCCTTCGGTTTTCTCAAAATCTCAAAAAGACAAGCTTCGTAGTGATGCGAAGTACTATGTGTGGGATGAGCCGTATCTATGGAAACATTGCTCCGATGGTGTTATTAGAAGATGTGTTCCGGAGAATGAGATGACTTCAATTCTCACGTTTTGTCACTCTCAAGCGTGTGGAGGTCACTTTGGTGCACGGAGGACGGCAAGAAAGGTGTTAGATTGCGGTTTCTATTGGACCACATTGTTTCGAGATGCCCAAGTCTTTTGTCAAGCTTGCGACAATTGTACGTCAAAGGGTGGGGAATATTTCCCGGAAATGAGATGCCTCAAAGTTATATGCTTAATTGGGAGATATTTGATGTATGGGGGATCGATTTCATGGGACCGTTCCCAAAATCGAACGGTAATCTCTACATTTTACTTACGGTCGATTATGTGTCCAAGTGGGTGGAAGCTATCCCCACTAAGACCGATGATTCTAAGGTGGTGGCGAATTTTATCAAGGCTAACATATTTGTTCGATTTGGAATTCCCAAGGCCTTGATTAGTGACCGTGGTACTCATTTCGTGAATAAATCGATAAGTGCTTTGCTCAAAAAGTATTTTGTTCCTCATAAAGTATCCACGGCCTACCATCCGCAGACGAACGGACAAGCTGAAGTGTCTAATCGAGAAGTTAAATCCATCCTAGAAAAGACGGTCAATCCAAATCGGAAGGATTGGAGTGGACGGTTAGACGATGCATTATGGGCCTATCGAACGGCCTACAAAACCCCGATCGGCATGTCTCCATATCGATTGGTGTTTGGGAAGGCTTGTCATCTTCCCGTGGAGCTAGAACATAAGGCATATTGGGCGATAAAAAACTTCAATATGAATTTAGATGAATCGGGAATGCATCGAAAGCTACAAGTACAAGAGTTGGAGGAGCTACGTCTCGAGTCATATGAGAACGCGGCGAGTTATAAGGAGAAAACGAAGGCTTGGCATGATAAGATGGTCTTGAGGCGAGACTTTCAAGTTGGGCAAAAAGTCCTTTTATTTCAATCCCGTCTTCGTCTTTTTCCCGGTAAGTTAAAATCCCGTTGGCTTGGTCCATTCATTATAACTCATGTTTACCCTCATGGTGCAGTTGAAGTACGAAATCCCGAGACAAACAAGATTTTGAAGGTCAACGGACAACGTCTTAAGCCGTATTATGAAGGATTTGAAGCTAACGTAGTGGAGTCGATGGCCCTCTGCGACCCTATCCACGAAAATTGACATCCGTCTTAGTCGAGCGAACAACTTTAAACAAAAGCGCTTCCGGGAGGCAACCCGCTTTGTAGACTTTTATTGTAAAATTTTATTTTACGGGTCATAGGTCGTAGTATTAATTTCGTTGTTTTTCTTAATCGTTGTTTTTCTTAAACTTAGTTTTTATTACTAACTTTTGATATTTTATTAGGAGAAAAGCGTCGATTTTCCAGGAGATGGGGCGACTAGCATGGGTCCTGGGCGACTAGCATGGAGATCCCTCAAAATCTGAGCGAAAATTGAAGAAAAAAAGGACGGATTTCCAGGCATCCGCGCGAGTCGCGCGGACCCTCCTCTCACAGGTCTGTTTTTATTATTTAATTAAAAAAAAAATCAAAAAACTGAAAACAAGTTACCCGACCTTTCTCTCCTCCTCATCCTTCCCTATTCCTATTCTAATTTTCCCCTAATTCTAAAATCCTAAATCAAATACTTCTCCCCCAAATCAATTTCAATCTCCTTCTTCCCTAAATCGCATTCAAACCCTTCACCATTACCACCAATCCTTCCTCCTCACTTCAAATTTCAATTCAAGCTGTCGGTTTCTGCGTCCGTTCGTACACGTGTCGCCTAGGTTTATCATCGTCGTTGGGTCTGTCAGTTGTCGTCGGTGTTCGTCGAGGCCGTGGTCCGTGTCAGGCGAGTCGCGCAGGTTCTAGGCGACTCGCGTGTTCGTGTGTGAGTCTGTTGTGGTGGTCGTGGTTGTCGGTCGCCGGTGGTCTGTCCCTGTCTGCTCCGGTAATAGGCAACTCGCAAGTGGGTGCATCGCTGTTTTCTGTCGAGTTCGGATACAAAGGTTCGAGTTTGTTTGTCCTCTTTGTCAATTTGTTTATCGTTCCTGTCAATTTGTTTGTCAGTTTGTTTGTCGTATTCCCTGATTTGTGTTCAGTTCCATTTGTTTGAGTTGCTGATTCGAGTTTGTCAATTTGTCAAATTGTGGGTGTTGGGTTTGTCTTGGTTGTGTGTTGTGGGCTGCTGATTCGAGTCTTAGTCAATCTCCATATCTCTGTCTAGTTGGTCAGTTTCGGTAATGGTTCTGTCTCGGGTTAGATTTGGTTGTCTAAGTCTGTGTAGTCATGGCCCCAAAGAAGCAAAAAACGACCGCGGTTGATTATATGGGGTGTGAGAATTTGAGTGCGAAACAGAGAGCGGTATGGCGCCAACTATTTGATCGAGTTGTTATGTCGACTAAGTTTGTTGATAATTTGGCATTGAGGTTGCTTGGGATAATTGATGAGGTGTATACGTTATTGACTCGTATTGGGTTGACAAGCTTTTACGATATGCACGCAGACACGTATAAGCGCTACACACTTGAATTCTTGTCCACTTTAGAAGTCCATCGTGATGACGACCCCCCTCACATTACTTTTCATCTCGGAGATTCAGAACGAAATGTAGATTTCACGGAATTGAGGGAGGCGTTGGGTATAGCACCGAGAGGGGGGGCGGAGTTTTTTACCCCTACTTCTCGAATGATGGATGCGTTTTGGTTGAAAATTGCCGGCCATGCATATGGTAACGTAGGAGCTAAGAATGCTGATATTCGTCACCCCGCCCTTCGTTATGTTCACCGACTTTTGAACTCCACATCTCTTTGTAAAGGTGAACCGGCCCATCTACCTAGGGCGGATTTAATGTATTTGTGGGCCATGATGCCCGAATGTTTGGGAACCCCGGATTGGGTCGATATATTCTTGACTCGTTGTGAGAAGCACCAGAAGGCGGTCTCGGAGAATATTCCGATGGGTGGAATGATTACTCTTTTAGCTCGGTATCTTGGACTACCCCAGATGACAGATCCTCCCGTCGTAGGTGACACTACTATTATTATTAAGTTCATGGAGAGTTGTTCTATGATTTCGCGACCGATTGCTAAACACCACCTAATCTGGACGCTCGGCACGTCCCACCAGCATTTCTTGATTTTGCCTCGTCCAGATGGGAAACCGTTACCATTGGGGCCTACTGCGGCTCAGTTTTACATTGAACATGATGAGGAATTTCCTAGACCGACAACTGAGCCTAGTGCCCCGGTTGTGGAGGAGCCCGAGGGTACGTCTGATTTCTATCGTTGGAGAGATTGGCGCGAATCAATAGAAGATCGAGTCGAAGAATCAGTTGATAATAGTAGGTTGGCCGCTAAGTTCGGTCGGTGTATGAATCGGTTGCAATTGAAGTTGCACTCTAATGACTACTCGGAACCATCTCCCGAGTTTTATGGAGAGCTTGCAGCCCGTGAGCAAGCAAGATCATCTAGGAGGGCGGCACGTGAGGCTAAGTCACGTGACGTCGGCTCCTCTTCTCACTCTTGAGCCCGAGGTATTTCTCTTCCCATTTCTTTTCATTGTCCTTAGTTCACACATTCGAGGACGATGTGTTATTCAAGCGTGGGGAGGGGAATTATCTCGTTGTATATAGTAGTTAGCTTGTTTTACGTCTTTTAAATATGAAAAAAAAAACGAAATAAAAAAAAATTGGAAAAAATAAATAAATAAATAAACCCGGCTAGGTGAAAACCCGGAAAGGGCGCCTAGGCAAGAATGGGGAATGTGGCCGAGGACGGAGTGAAAACCCGAAAGGGCGCTCCGGGTAAAAAGAAAAATCGAGTTGCGTGCCACGAGAGTAGTGTGAGGAAAAAAAATGAAAGCTAGAGTGAAAATCCGCAAGGGCGGACCTCTAGGCAAAATGAGGGAATTAGAAAAAAAATCACTACTACTTTCTCCGTTTTTGGTGTTGGCGTCATAAGAAGGGCGACATAGAAGGTCAGAAGGGTAGGATTAGTTGGCTAAGGTGAGAAGAATCGCGGTGCGGTGTAGTCGTAGCACTAAATTCTATGCGATTGGTGATATTTTGTTTGGTATATTGAACTATTAGAGGCGTTTAGGATTGATTGCATGTGTGGGTTGTGGAATATTGTGGTATATGTCTTGTACCACCGGTGACATTTGTAGCACATGCGATCCGTTCTAGGATTGGAGAAATAAGGGGCGTTAGATGTGAATTTTAGCTTATATTTATTTGCTAATGTGCCTTGTTTTGATGAATTGGGTCAATGATAATAGTTTGATATTGGGTGTGTTAAGTCAATTGAGCCTTTGAGTTGAGTTTCATGAGAATGTTATTAGAAGGTGCATCATCGCAAAATGAGGGAGTTTGGTGGAAGACGAGTGAGGGCCGGTGTGTAATGTTATTCCCGCGTATTTTGGACCGGTGATGGTTGTGTTTATTTGTGTTCCTAGAATTTTACTCGAGGACGAGTAAAGGTTCAAGCGTGGGGATATTTGATGGGCCATATTTAGTCGTATTTATTACGACGGTTTTGGTGTATTTTGTGAGCTAAATCGGTTCTCTTCTATTGCATTTGTGTCAGTTTGGTATGAATGTAATATAGGCTATTTTGAAGATAATTTGGGCTAAGAACGAAGGAAAAGGAAGCCCGCTTGAAGACCCGGAACGATAAGAACGAAGGATCGCACGAAACAGCAACAGCTCGCCAAGCGAGTCGCCCAACATTCACGCGAGTCGCGCACTCGTGCGAGTCGCGCCATACTCATGCGACTCGCGCGGTGGCCTGTAACATACCACGCATTCCGGCTTATTTTGTTTTATTTTGCTACGTTTTAAGACTTGGATTTTAATTAGGAAACTTTATTATTACCTTAGGATATTTTTATTTTTATTTTATTATTAGTAAACTTTTATTAGGTTAAGTTTAGCCTTATTTTATTTTTGATATCATTCACATCAAGGTTTAACGTAAGACTAGAGAAGAAAAGGGAGACTTTGAAGAACCCTAATTTTCCATTGCAAGTATGTGTAACTAATCTTCTCTACTTAGATTCAAGCCTTTGAAACGCTCAAGAAACGTTTGTGAGTTTGAATGTTTTGATTATTAACCTTGATTATTATGAATTGCTTTGTTATCAATTTCATGAATGTTGTTGTTGATTTCTAGGTGTACAACTAGTATTTAATTGCATCGTTCTATCGTTAGTATCGTTAATTGAGTAGGATTTACTGATTAACTTTACATTAGTAACAACTAGGAATTAATATTGAACGGCATACGTTGATATTAGTACTTAGAAGCGATTCATATAAATATCTAAGGCACGACTGGATTGTAGGTGCTATTTATTCTCTATCGAATTCTCAGATCTATATTGCTTCCGTCTAATTGAACCTAGAACTGGATTATTTAGGTTGTTTTACGGTTAGGGTTAATTAAGAACATGATTCGTTTTAGTTAACTATTCTTAAGAGAATTGGAATTTCATGTTCACGATAGAGTAGTCAAGGTTATTAATTGAAACCGTCTTACGATAATCAATCGCTATTGAGTGTGGATTTGTGCTTGTGTCTAAGTTCTATTTCATCATTTGATATCTCAATTTATTAGGTTTTCGTTTTTGTTTATTAGAATCTCATTCATAAACCCCCCCCCCCCCCTTGGTTACTACGGTCTTTAATTACGTTAGAGGTCGATTTCATCTACACTTTAGTTAGCATAATTAGATTAATCTGATTCCCTTGGGTTCGACCCTTATTTCTACTATACTACGTTTTAGTATCTAGATTTAAGTGCTTATAAATTCTAATTTGAGGCATACGACTTTAGCCTGTCATGATCCATTTGATTAATTACTACCATAATTACCATGCTGATATCATTTACCCATAAAAATGGATCATGGATGATTAATTAAATAAAAACAATTTTGTAGCATGGATGTTAAATTGTGGAGTAATTTCTTCGTCTGTTACATAATATCCAGTTATGATTGAATGTGCTGACTAGTAAACCACACCTGGTCACACTTTTCTCTAAAATGGTTACTGCTTTGCTTCGGTTACGTAAAATAGTTTCACAGCAACGACACCAGAAACAGAAATTTAATACAATATTAACGGTTGCTAATACAATGTTAATGGTTACTGCCAACATTAAGTTGGCCCTAGGTTAGTGTCTACTCTTTTTGTTGAACTTCACCAAAAGCAGAAATTTACAACAAAAAAAAAAACATGTTGGTAACTTAAGGAATGTTTTCACTTTATGTTATTTAGTGACCACATTAACTTAAATAGTGACCACTTTCCGACACGAAAATGTGGTAACTACTTATATGAAAGCGGAAACTAAGTAACTTCAAATGATCACTTTTTCACCATAAAAAATTAAGAAAACTATTTACCTATTAGTGGCCAACTGGCCACCATATACAGATTTTAGCAATCCAAAATGGTAATAAATTAACATTATATTGTTTTAATTCATTACACAAAGACCCCAATCAAAAAAATGATGTCGACTATGTCCCATACCGCAACAAAATAAACAAAGTCTACCAATATAAACCACTGAGAAAATTCGATTAAACATCTAATTACTTATATTTCATCGTGCTCTTCTTCCCCTTCGTGCAACTTCTTTCTCGCCCTTGTTGCCTTCATCAACAATGTTCATTCTGTCTCCCCCGACAGAGTTCTTCATGGCATTTGCAACCAACCTTCTTGAATATTGCCTTGTGCATGGTTGGAGTCCAACTCTAGGTTGCAATTTATCATTTTTCAATTGCTCTCTACCCTTTCTAGCATTGCCTGGCTCCTCGACTACAACATTGTCCGGCTCCTCGAGTACAGCATCGTCCGGCTCCTCGACTACAACATTGTCCGGCTCCTCAACTACAGTATTCTCCGGCTCCTCGACTACAGCATTCTCCGGCTCCTCCACTATAGCATTGGTAGCATTTCTCTGCTCCTCCAGTATAGCATATATACCAATATCAAACGAAGGCATGTCAATCGTCACTCCGTATGTCAGGTCAATCTTCTGCGCAAGCCTCTTCAATGCCTGAGTCCATGAGAATTGGCTTCCTTGGGTTAAAACTTGTGACAGTTGTATCGGTTCATTCACACCCGCAGTCTCCATTCTCTTCAACTCATCCAAAAGGGCTTCACTCCATCGAGATACCATCTCCATATTTCGCTTTGTCGTAAGCCAAGCAACCTTGTATGGCTGTATAAATAATCTTATTAAAACAATCATGGTGTATTCAAACTTTATGTAAACATGGTTACCAATATAATACAAACGGTGGTCATCTACAGTTAGGTGATCACTAATAACAACAATTCAACATCAGTTTCAAAAATAAACATACAAACATAACAAAGAACAAATGATAACCAGTAATATTATTACGGTGACTAATAACAACTGACGAACACCAGTCACAACATTCAATCTTTATGTAAATATGGTTACTAATATATTATAATTGGTCACCATCCAAGATTAGATGCTTACTACTAATAAGAATAATGCAACATCAGTTTCAAATATAAACATACAAACATGATCACTAACAAAGAATAAATGGTCAACTGCAACATTAATATGATAGATAAATGGTAACAAATGGTGACAGGTAAACTACGCGTTTATGGAACATACCGGCTCGTCTTCCCTTGTACTTCGGTTAAAACACCTTCACCATCATCAACCATTTCTACGTCTTCATCCATAGGCGGTACAATATCCACTAAAATATAAATTAAACAATTATCACATTAGTACAATTCTCAGTTTATATTTATCAGATTTCAGAAGTATAGATATTACCGGTCATATCTTCCGCGGCATGGTGATCTTCTCTTCGCACAATCGACTTCTGACCATCTCCTTCCAAATTAAAAATCTCATAATTATGTACAAACATCATCAATTATAATTAAAATCGAATAATTGGTCAATGAAGAGGTAGACAATTTCATGCATACATTTTTAATCCTCAAATGGGAAGATGAAGAAAGTGACCGTAATGAGAATGGGTGAAATTGGGAATTAGGGTTAAAAAGGGGGTTAACTTTTGAATTACTTTTAGTGAGAGCTTAGGAAGGAAAGAGATATCAAATATTCATGTAAATTTTTGTCTAGATTAGTGTGTGTAAATTAAGGAGCCAAATATGGAATATATTATATTAATTATATCATTTACTTAATTAGGTAGATATTCGTTTAGTTATTTAGGTTAAAAAAACCGTTTCACACAAACCCGTTTGTGCAACGGTCTCACCTAATAATTAACTGTCAAATGAGAGGGAGTATATAGATAGATATAGATTTTGATGAATGGTTTGTCACAACAAAGACCGAGTCAAAAAGTGAGTTGTTAATCGCGATACTTCTAGTTGTAGAGACTAGGGAAACAAGACATGAAGCCCAAGTAGACGGATGGAGGGTGACATTCGAATACTAATGAGTCATGACCCCCTTGTCAAGTTACGAGTATTTGAACTCCAAAACTACACACCTACACCTACTCTTCCAGTTTAGTTCCAGAATATTCTTCATTCGTTCATTCTTTCTCGGATCCTCTCGTTATCAACGATCCATCTTCTCTGGAGGGAGGGAGTACATTACAACAATCTTCTTCTTCTTCTTCTTCTTTGTTACATAAAAAAAAATGGGAAGCACAGATAAGGCGTCATGGAAATTAGCAGATCATCAAAAACTCCCGAAAGATAAGATTATTGCCATGATTGTTCTTGACGGATGGGGTGACGCTAACCCTAATCAGTACAACTGTATTCATGTTGCCGACACCCCCACCATGGATTCCCTTAAGCAGGCACCTCCACCTCCACCTCTATATATATATATATATATATATATATATATATATATATATATATATATATATATATATATTCTGTACTACTACTACAATATTAATGTTGTGGTGGGTATATATCTATGGCCCAGCATATTGGATGTAATTTTGATATTCAATTTCCAGGGTAGAGGTAGGTAGGGGACACCAAGAGAGACTAACGTTTTTACATTTGGGTATATATTATACGGGGTACCTTGTGTTTTGATTACAGTGGGCTTCAAGGTTGTCTTCCATCTTTTCTGTCTAAATAAATGTTAACAAAGGATATTCCCATCACAAAGGAGAATTTGCATGATGTTTACGACATGGGTTCTCAGTAGAGGATCCAAGGGTTAAGAGCAGAAAGAACGATTATATAGCCTCCGATCCGATTATTTTTATTTTTATTTTGTTTAGTTTGCCATATCACATCAGACCTCCTATTGTTATTGTTATTGTTATTGTTATTGTTATTGTTATTGTTATTGTTATTGCCTCGAGATTTTATGCCCCCCCTAACCTTGTTCCTTCTGACAATGGTTTGTGTAAAATGATTGTTTTGATTACTACAAGAAGTTACGAACTCGATCATGAAGTAAAAGTGTGGCTGGTAATGAAGATTTTGTTGTCAATTATTATGTATGTAGGGTGCTCCAGAGAAATGGAGGCTGATTAGGGCTCATGGAAAGGCTGTGGGGCTCCCCACAGAAGACGACATGGGCAACAGTGAAGTTGGCCACAATGCTCTTGGTGCTGGGCGAATCTTTGCTCAAGGGTGAACCTCTATCTTTCCCTGCTTATCTTTTGTTTATGAGTGATGCATTCATGTTGCTGCTTCTATTTGACTATTTGGTTATCCCTCAAGTTTGATGATGACATTAGTTGTTGCTTGAATGTGATTACTGTTTATGTGATCCTCAATTTGGGGCAAGAAGTCTTGACGAGCAGGTGTATTCAAAGTTTTTCATGAACAGAAGAGTTCAATTGAATCGGGTGTATGTAATTTATGAATTTATCTAATTTTCCTGGTGAAATTCAACTCGTTGTAGTTCGATAGACTGAAGACAGATAACTATCCGTATAACATTAGTTAATCAAGTAATGTAAACCGCTACTGATTGAGCGGAGAAGCTAGCAATTTAGCCTCCTTATTGGTTGTTATTTGCTTATCTTTTTAGAACACTAGTTGGTGTACCGTGCGCGAAGCGCACGGTATCCCAAGATATTAACAATTCGATAAGTGAATTTATTCAATTCAATCTACTTAAGAAGCACAATAATGTTTGTTAAGTGTGGATGAATAGATGAGATTTCACACGATACATAAGTAGTTGACTTGTAAAATCTCTCTCTCTCTAAGATAATCACAACAAAACTTTTTAAAAAATAAACCAAAAAATGTATCTAGGCAGAATCGAAACCAGGGCATGCCTATGAAAGACAGGAAACTTACCACTACAACACCAGCACGAACATGACTTTTCTGTACTTATTTGTTTCAAATCGGATGGGGGTCACGTGCCCCCCGAGGCCCCCCTAAATTCGTCACTGCACAAAAATTAAGAAGATAATAAATAATTGATTAAAGTAGAAAGAGTGGGGTATAAAGTAAAAATACGGTGGGGTTTGTGAATAAAGGAAAGAATAAAGAATTGAAGGAAGAATAAAGAAATAATTAAAGTACAACCAAAAAATGGAAAGAGGGAAGATGAGTGAACTAGTGCCAATAAGGAAATAGGAAAGATCATGGAAACTAGGAGAGAGTATAAAATTCCATTAAATTGTGAAAGACAAAACTAGAAAAAAAAACCAAACGGTGCTGTATTTTGTAAAATTTAGGTGCAGTACTTAGAATAATAGTAAAATGAAGAAATATGATGGATGAGAAAGGTGAAGTACATAGAGGATGGGTAATTTTTTATTAAAAAAATTGATGGTATGGGAAGATGGTGGAAGGGGTGGAGAAGGAGGTGTAAGAAAGTGTGAGTTTGGACTGTGGGTGATGATCACTTATTTTTTTTATTGCATTTATCATTGGGTTTTATTTGTTGCACTGTTTAGTTCTTTCCCTTACACACTTTTTAGAAAGGGGATAGATTATGTATTTTGTTTCTTGCTTTAGAATTACCACGTTTACCAGTACTAGCTTCCTAGGGAAGAGCACAAATTGCGAGATGGTGTTTCTGGCCTTGGTTTCAAAGCGACTTAAAACTGTAATGCAGGAAGACTAATATCTTAGTTCCCAAGTCTTACATAGTTTTCCCTCTTCCTTTTTACAGAGCAAAGTTGGTGGATCTTGCTCTTGCCTCTGGAAAAATTTATGACGATGAAGGTTTTAATTATATTAAGGAGTCTTTTGCAACTAACACTTTGCACCTGATTGGGCTCTTGAGTGATGGTGGTGTGCATTCTCGTATTGATCAGTTACAAGTATTGTTTTTGCCCTCTTTTTCCATGCTGCTTGTATCGCCGTTTAGAAGTTTTATTTGATATAATCGTTTCTACAATTTTCCAGCATGGTATTCTCTTTGATTCATCAGTTGCTTTGCTTTGCAGTTGTTGTTGAAAGGAACTGCAGAACGTGGTGCCAAGAAGATCCGAGTCCATATACTTACCGACGGCCGTGATGTTTTGGATGGCTCAAGTGTTGGGTTTGTGGAAACTCTTGAGAAGGATCTCTCAGAGCTACGTGCAAAAGGTATTGATGCACAGATTGCATCTGGTGGTGGTCGCATGTACGTCACAATGGATCGCTACGAGGTTGGTAAAATATGTTGTCAAATACTATTTCGCCTTTGACATTTGCATATGATCTCGCTTTGTTATACTTGTGTCCACATTACTTTCATGTTGTATGGGAGGATTCTAAACCATGGTATTGTTCAACTTATTTGGATTTACCCACACTCTTATTCCTGAGGTTTCCTCTCGTGATTTTACATGCTGCATACTTGATCTGGAGTTCTGCACTATTGTCTCCAGTTATCTAATAGTTCATGTTGACTCATGCTTCAATGTGAACTATTAGTAATTTTCTTTCCTGTCCGATTATCTTCTTGGCCTGGAGGTGTGCTTTTTTGATAATGGATAATTTTCTTCTTTCTGGTTATCTGATACTCTGATGTGCATCTTGTTTCCAAGTTTCCAACACAGCCTGAAATATCATATGAAGTACTTTTCAGTCAATTGCTGATTAATATGATTTCCTCCTTCGCAGAACGATTGGGAAGTTGTGAAACGAGGCTGGGATGCCCAGGTACTTGGTGAAGCCCCACACAAGTTCAAGAGTGCCCTTGAGGCTGTCAAGACATTGAGAGCAGCACCAAATGCTAATGATCAGTACTTGCCCCCTTTTGTCATTGTTGATGACAATGGCAAGGCTGTTGGTCCGATAGTTGATGGTGATGCTGTTGTAACAATTAATTTCCGTGCTGACCGTATGGTTATGATTGCAAAGGCCCTTGAATATGAGAAGTTTGATAAGTTTGACAGAGTTCGTGTTCCTAAAATTCGTTATGCTGGCATGCTTCAATATGATGGCGAGTTGAAGCTTCCAAGTCACTACCTCGTTTCTCCTCCAGAAATTGATAGAACTTCTGGGGAATATCTCACATACAATGGTGTGCGCACTTTTGCCTGCAGGTGTGTTGATTATTTAGTACATTGATTTATGGCCATAAATTATCAGACTTCATTTTGTCTATAGCTCCATTATGCGTTCCTTGTGGATTCGATTTGTTTACCATAAATGGCATATTTTTCTGATATTGCAGTGAAACTGTCAAGTTTGGTCATGTTACCTTTTTCTGGAATGGGAATCGCTCTGGGTACTTCAACTCAGAAATGGAAGAGTATGTGGAAATTCCTAGTGATAGTGGCATTACTTTCAATGTCCAACCTAAGATGAAGGCTTTGGAGATAGCTGAAAAAGCTAGGGATGCCATTTTGAGCCGTAAATTCCAACAGGTGATTTTCTGATTCCTTGCCAATAAATTTCACGAGTCACAATTTCCCAACAAGAGTTCTATTAACCTGTGTTTGTCACAACTGTTCAGGTTCGTGTCAACCTACCTAATGGTGACATGGTGGGTCATACCGGTGACATAGAAGCTACGATTGTGGCCTGCAAAGCTGCTGATGAAGCAGTGAAGGTATAGTTGCACCATTTTATGTTATAACTTATAAAACAACTTTTGCAAAGGATTATAGTTGGAGTGGAAACCTTTAAGAACTTGTTGGAGTCTTATTGTCTTTTTCCCCTTTGTCCCGAACCGTTGTTGAAGATGCGTCTTTTGCCCTCATGCCTAGGATGGCCTCAGTTTTCTGTGATCTTGAATATATGATTGAGCAATTTATCTTCGTAAACACTCACTATTGCATCGTAACTCATAAGTGAGAACTAATCGTTGTAAGATGCTTCTTGTGAAAGCTATGAATCCCTCTATTTTAATAGGGTGCAGAGTTGGGGGATTGTTGGAGGGTATGACTTTCTATTCTTAAAACTTTTTTTATTGTATTTTTTATTTTATGGAGTGTCCTTACTCGTAAGGGGTGCAGTTATTGGATATTTGAGACATTGAAGTGATATTCAGACATTGAGGTGACATTGTAAATTTGCATTGTATAATAAAGATATCGTGAGTATATTTTTAGTAGCTGGAGTTTACAACACTGAATAAGTCAGCATATTGCATTAGTTGATGAGATTAAAGTAATGACCATGGTTACCGAATTCGCTATGAATACGTCCTTACCAATTCGCAATTCGCTCATATGGAATGTGTGATATATGTATTTTCAGTAAGCAACATGATAGAATTCGCTTTTAACAATTCGCAATTCGTAAGGCACCTAGCGAATTTGGTAACCATGGTAATGACTAAAAAGTGTAGGCTTTTTGATTGTTGGAATCAACCTTGCTCAAAGAATTGAGATTAGAGAAAGAACGCCTTCTTCATACCTGGTGGCACGCATTCAATTAAGGGATATTGCTGTACTTGGAATCACTGGCTTGCTTTCTTATGTCTCTTTCGCATGACTTGTTATACTTTAAAATTTACATCCTGAACCATTAAATTTGATTCTTCAAATCAATATTATTACAGATCATCCTTGATGCAATAGAGCAAGTTGGTGGTATATATGTAGTAACAGCTGATCATGGAAACGCGGAAGACATGGTAAAGAGGGACAAGAAAGGGCAGCCACTGCTTGACAAGGCTGGAAACATTCAGATTCTTACGTCTCACACACTAGAACCCGTAAGTAATATACGGAGTAGTATTCGACTGGCTTAGTAATTGTGTTTGTATTACGGACTCCCTCCATCCCAATTAAATATTGTCGTAGTTCTTTCGATGTATCAGTACTATTCTTATTAGCTGCATGTTTGGAAGATCTCATTATTCTTCTTGTTGGTCGGTAGGTGCCTATCGCAATTGGAGGACCTGGGCTGGCTCCTGGAGTAAGATTCCGCAAGGATGTTCCTGCTGGTGGCCTGGCTAATGTAGCCGCAACAGTCATGAATCTACATGGATTCGAGGCTCCCAGTGATTACGAGCCAACCCTTATTGAGGTTGTGGACAAGTAGATGAACTACTCGTTGGAATTGGATTAATATTTAATTTTTGATACTAATAAGAGACTATGCCATAGTACTTGATACGGAGCACTTGGGTGCTCGATCAACTCCCTTTTGTAACTTCCAAAGTTTTAATTAAAGAGGCTGAGATACTGGAGTTCATTCTGTTTTGATTTCCCGTAACATGATTTATCTTTGAAAAAAGGGAAGGCCTTTAAGACACAGTGTCTCATTAAACATATCAAGAGATTCGTTACATATTGATATAACGGTTATCAATGCTACCTAAAGTAAGGAAATATGTATGTATACTTGTGGACGTTGGCATTTGTGCGCGCGCACCGTCTCCCGGGGCGGCTACCCACACATCGAAATGAATCGATTGTCCGCCATGTTTGTGGTGGTGTTTCAGACCCGTTTAGTATTTTGTAAATAGATGAGTGTATCCACATTTTTGTCACGGTATGTAGTTATAAATGTTTAAAAGGCCGAATCTTTTTGTCGGGCAACTCAAGATCTGAATTTTTTGCAAGTGGTGTTGGGGTCGCCACCGAACAATTGTGAATGTTCGAAAATCGTTTAAGTCAGTTTTGATCCTTAGTCTGGGCCAAAGTCGATTGACATGAGGCCTAAAGATAATGACTTTTAGGGCACATTAGGAGCCCGTTTCGTTAGTGGCTGATGTGCATATTTTATATATACTTTTTATGCCTTTTATGTGCGCATTTCCGTGTTTATTGAATACTGAAAACTATTATTTTGCCCCGAATTGGCTACTTTGTGGTTGTATTGTCCTTTTGCAGAATCGGAAGACAAAGAAGCTAAAACGAACAAAAATCGGGCCAAAGCGAAGCTGGAAGGAGATGTTCCTTGAACTGGATGATAGTCGACCGACTATTAAGATAGTCGGCCGACCATGACGATAGTCGACCGACTATTAAAATAGTCGGCCGACTATTAAAATAGTCGGCCGACTATTTCTTGGGCCGCAGACAAGTTTCGTATTCAGCCAGTTATTTCCTAAACAGTTTTTAACTATCCAAAGTTGTATAAATAGGGCCACAAAAACTACAACTTACTTTTCTCTCAATACTTCCTCTCCTTATACTTTAGTCTACTTTCTTCCTTTAAACTCGGTTATTGTAAAACTTTCGGATTCGAATCGCATTTATTCCTTTTGGTAATTTTATTAATCTTTCTTCCTTCTTCTTTGTTCTTGATTGATTCTTTTTCTTCATACTTAATTATTGTTTTATACTTGTCATAAATTTATTATTATTCGTCATGTTTTAATCTAGTAAATTCTTTTATTAATCTTGTTGTTATTGAATTAATCATGAGTAGCTAATTTTCCCTCGCTAGGATTTAGGGGATCTGCGAATTGAATGTGGTCGCTAAATAATTTATAGATCAGTCAATGATATTGTGTCTGAGTTGTCAATTGTAGTATATAATCGCGATTAGTCAGTTAATGCGCATGATTGATTAATTGAATTCGGTAAACTTGAACCTAAGATCGGAAGCCTGGTAAAAGTTAGACCTGCTACAACACATTAGTTTGCCCTAATAAGATCGGAAGCCTTTAGACGCATGCTAGGGTGAATAGCGGACCAGAAGGACCTTTTCAATACCTCTTAGACCAATATCTGCGACATACCTGTGACTTAGACCGTGACCATATGAGATTCGTAGTGAACCGACAATCCTAGTTTTCTCTCCATATATTTATTCATCTTTATTCGTCTTATTTTATTTTAGTTATTTCTTCTCTTTTAATTCTCTTTTCTTCACTACTTTAGTTTAGATAAACACATACGATTAGCTTATCAAATTATCTCATATGGTCACGGTCTAAGTCACAGGTCTGTCGCAGATATTGGTCTAAGGGGTATTGAAAAAGTCATTCCGGTCCGCTATTCACCCTAGCATGCGTCTAAAGGCTTCCGATCTTATTAGAGCAAACTAATGTGTTGTAGCAGGTCTAACTTTTACCAGGCTTCCGATCTTAGGTTCAAGTTTACCGAATTCAATTAATCAATCATGCGCATTAACTGACTAATCGCGATTATATGCTACAATTGACAACTCAGACACAATATCATTGACAGATCTATAAATTATTTAGCGACCACATTCAATTCGCAGATCCCCTAAATCCTAGCGAGGGAAATTAGCTACTCATGATTAATTCAATAACAACAAGATTAATAAAAGAATTTACTAGATTAAACATGACGAATAATGATAAATTTACGACAAGTATAAAACAATAATTAAGTATGAAGAAAAAGAATCAATCAAGAACAAATAAGAAGGAAGAAAGGTTAATAAAATTACCAAAAGGAATGAATGCGATTCGAATCCGAAAGTTTTACAATAACCGAGTTTAAAGGAAGAAAGTAGACTAAAGTATAAGGAGAGGAAAAGTATTGAGAGAAAAGTAAGTTGTAGTTTTTGTGGCTCAAAATCCCTATTTATACAACTTAGGATGGTTAAAAACTGTTTAGGAAATAACTGGCTGAATACGAAACATGTCTGCGGCCCAAGAAATAGTCGGCCGACTATTTTAATAGTCGGTCGACTAATATCGTTTTAATTTGATCTCTGCAGGCTGCGAATAGTCGGCCGACTATAGTAATAGTCGGTCGACTATCGTCATGGTCGGCCGACTATCTTAATAGTCGGTCGACTATCATCCAGTTCAGCGAACATCTCCTTCCAGCTTCGCTTTGGCCCGGTTTTTGTTCGTTTTAGCTCCTTTGTCTTCCAATTCTGCAAAAGGACAATACAACCACAAAGTAGCCAATTCGGGGGCAAAATAATAGTTTTCACTATTCAATAAACACGGAAATGCGCGCATAAAAGGCATAAAAAGTATATATAAAATACGCGCATCAAATCTCCCCAAACCAAACCCTTGCTTGTCCTCAAGCAAGCACAAAACGATAACTCAATCCTAATGGAATTTATATAACTCATAGCGGAATATGCTCCAAAGTTACCCAAACTAATGCGCAACGATTAAAATTAATGTAAACAACCGCATACAACAAGCTTGACCAATGACAACAATACTGAACCTTCAACCTTGCAAGACTCGTCTATGTCGGACTCTCGCGGATCGCTCATCACACAAATCGGGTGATATTGTTAGTTTATGTAAAAATGGAAAGATAAAGCACTCACCTAAACTGCGACCTACAAGAACATGCATGCAACCTAACATGAAATCAATCTCTAATAACCGTACATACGCATTCTATCGAGTAAAGACACGTGCCAAGGACTTACATATGGTATAAAGTAAGGTTAATCGGGTAAGAAGGGGCAAAACAATATGGATATGTGGAGGTAAAAGCCAAGCTAGTACAACTACAACCAACATAAAATCCATTCCGTTCTCACCAAACTCTAGTCGAAGAAATTAGGCATAATAACTATGAAATTAGAGAGATCAATTCTTTTCTCATAGCAAAAACACATTCTTCTTCTAGTTTCACTTCATTTTTTTTCTTTTCTTCTTCTTTTTTTTTTTTTTCTTTCATTCACTTTTTTTTCATTGATTTTTTTCTTTTCAGCTTTTTTTTCAATTCCCCTATTTTCCGATCATTATGGTACCAAAATTAACCCGAAAAAAACAATTTCGTCCAACTAATCTACTAGCTTGACTAGGGTAAGCAATATATGACATGTAGTTGATAAATGGGTCAAACAGGTCAATTTGGCTATGTGAGGCTCATGAAAATTAATTAAAAGAAATGATTTGCCTTTTTCGCACATGTCAAAACCACGAGTCAAAAACGTACAGGTACCTAAGAGACGAATGTCATGCTTATGCAATTTGATGTTACATGCATGTGGACATGACAT
Source organism: Agrostemma githago (assembly GCA_958450325.1). Lineage (NCBI taxonomy): Eukaryota > Viridiplantae > Streptophyta > Magnoliopsida > Caryophyllales > Caryophyllaceae > Agrostemma > Agrostemma githago. The sequence continues at coordinate 14,169,322 of OY288252.1, forward strand.
AGGTCCACCCCGACGCGGCCACGCGCGGGTTTGGGTAGGCGAATGAATCTCCATATGAGAATGGATCGAATTGAAATTTAGGTCTATGTGGAGTCGCCACCGAATTTTTTGGTTATTCGGAACCATTCGAGCCCACTCTATGTCGTAGTGGGCCGTATACAAAATACGACCCATTTCCGATGTCAGAGTTTATTGGGCTCATCCTTTTGCATTTGATACCGATACCGACATTATCGGATATCGTGTATTGAATGACTCTCGTGCGCCAACGGTTTCGGGCATCCGGAAACCGAGGTTCTGAGTAAGGGGTGAGGGTACGTGTTGGGAAGCCCACAAAGGACACCCAACCCCGCTTGCACTTAGCATCCTCTACTAAGATCCCGAGTGACTTTCTAATACGCGCGTTAGTTAGACGATGAAAAATGCTTATGCAAACATTGTTTTCTTAAGCATGTGAGAAATTGAAAAGAGGGTTTCTATGTCAATTTAATGCTACTAAAATTAACGTCAAAGTTGTATTTTAGCATGCGGGTTCATTTAGTACGATAAAATAAACTAGAATTAAATTGACAAAAGAAATAACAAACGCGTTAGTAACGATGTAACGATATTTAACGGTTTATGCGAATATGAGATGAGATGATGCGAATATGATGATGTATGGTTTTGAAAAATGAAGCTTTCACTTGATTGATTAGACACGTGTTGACCAAAGTCATGAAAAGATATGAACGAGACTCGAATAACTTATAGGACTCGCGGTTTGACGCGATAAAGGGGCCACTCGACCGAGTCATCGAGGGACTCGACCGAGTGGACCTCTGAGAAAGGTTATGTCCAGATTTCGTGACCCTACTCGACCGAGTTACTGACCAACTCGGCCGAGTACGTTGCCACTCGATCGAGTCATTACGAGACTCGACCGAGTGGAGGTCGGAAAACGTATTCTGCTCGGTTTTTGTGATGTCACTCGATCGAGTGGCCTATTGCACTCGGTCGAGTGGCACCTGTACGAACTACTGGTTCGTTTGCAATTTTGTTATGATTTCGAAATTGCTCTTGATTTTGATAATTCGACGGTTTTACCGAATCGGACATAAATATTGCACGATTTATGCCCGATTCGGATTTTTTAAATCGTTGATTTTGGTGAATCGAATATAAATATTGCGGGATTTATATTCGATTATAATTTTGAATACTCGTTGTATCCCATATTCGATTATTGAATCGATATGGAATAATAGAGTGGAAATAAAAAAAATGAATTAATTTTAGTCGTCTTTAAATTAACCATCGCGATATGAGTAAATCACGTTAATTAATTTATGTGACTAGATCGTTAGATTCGACATCCAATTATGGAATTGGTATCGAATCTAATGGATCGACACTTTGCTTGAATTAAAGGACTTGATTCCCTCGACTTCTCCGACATCGAAATAAATCCCTAGAGATTGTGATGTCGGATCCGCGTCAACGGGTTTCGACCCTTATTAAATAGAATGCTTGTTTTTGAAAACTGATATGAATATGAACCTTGAATAATGATGCAAACGAATATAAAACGGATTATTGTTTAAGTTAACTTGTTTCAATAATCAAATGATCGGGGTGATGGGATAAGCGACTGGCAACGCTGTGTGCAGTACACTTGTATATTCGGTTTTTCTTATCCCACCATCACTCACATTCGACACAAATCGACAAGTATTTTAATGTCTTATACTAATTATATTATCGATATTATGATGCGATAAAGAAAATAAATAAAAAACGGAAAAAAACGTGAAAAAGGGGCAAGACGATGAGAGGAAGAGAAGAATGAAAGAAACGGGTTTTGGCACCCTCAACCTACATGTTCTAGTCTCGGATCGGACTCGTAATCGCGGCTTTAACACGGGAGCTTCGAGGTGTATGAAGGTTGAGTTATGGTGGTTAGGGTTTCGATTTCCTAAAACTAGGTTTAGGTTTTGCTAGTGTTGCTAGGGTTTGAATTAGGGTTTTAGAGTTGTGCAAAGGACTGATTAGGGTTGTGTAAAGATGTAAAAAGATGTGTAATTGAGTGTGCATGGGGGGTTTATATAGGCTAAGCTAGGGTTCCCCGGTTAGGGTTACTCGACCGAGTAGGTGTCTGACTCGGTCGAGTGGCCCGTTGTGCCTGCAGTCGGGCCTGAAACAGGCCCACTCGATCGAGCGGGTCGGGCACTCGATCGAGTGGCCCAACTGGGTCGCGTGAGTCTGTTGACTTTGGACCGTGACTTGGGTTTGATGATGGGTTTGTGTTTGACTTGGACTTTTGATGTTGTGAATAGCTTTTTGCATGTCTCGGAAACGACTTTGACCGGGGTTGACCCAATCGCTAAGAAGTCGGTTTTATTTCTGGTGTCGGTTTCGGCCCAAATTAGTCTTGTTTGACTCGGAATGATCCACTGGGCCTGGATTTGAGGTTGATTTTGTGAGATTTGTACTCCGTAAGTGCGTTAGCCGGCAACTAATGGATTTGAGCCCGTATCCGAGCGCGTAGAAACACGTTAGCGTCCGATCATCATCGGGTATTTTTTGGAAACTGACATAGACACCTGGCAGTCAAAATGCGGGTGTCTACAGAGCCCCCACTCTGACGGAGGTTTGGACAGGGCGAAAGGCAGAGTAGCTACCAAGCCCACTAAGACCCGATAGACTTCCGTTCGGGTCGTTTATAGTCCATTAGACTTGCGTGAAGGGCTCGCCAGCCATAAGGTAGAAATCATACCTGAGCTTGATGATAGTACCTCCGTGGGGTATTTGGACTTGTCGTGTAAGTCCTGGGTGCGCCTGTGTGTAGGCCCATCCCGCGAAAATGCTGGGGAGACTTAGAGGGTTGCATGTCCCTGTTTAAGTCGTACCTGTATAAGTCGCATAAAAATGCATGCAACACGTAGGTAGTAAAATGACTCGTGCTGGGGGAAATGATTTTTGAAAGCTTGAATTTTTGAAAATTTTGAGATTTCTTGAAATTTTGAATTATTTTTGAAATTTTGGAATTTTTGAAAAGAATTGACTCCTAAAGAAATTAGGAAAGTTCGGGATGAATATTTCCGTGCTAGTATCGGGACTAGGCTTGTGGGTTGGTTCCGTTTAGAATTAGGAAACTTTCCTAAAAAGTTTTCAAGGCTAATGCTATATATAGCCCTCCTTTGCCCTTGATTTCTTCATAATTCCCATCACAAATCAATCTCTTTTTTTAAAGAAAGTCTCTTTATTTCCCTTAAGGCAAAAAGAAAGTCTCTTTATCCTTTTAAGAAATCAGCCATGGGAATCGATAGGTTGAGCGTCATGCTGCAGGAATGGTCCCGACAATTTAGGGATGCCGATAGGGTGGCCTTGAACCAGACGGGTATTGCCCAGCTTTATACCTTCCGTCAGATGCAAGTTGATCGCTACTTTTTGGATGCATGCTTGGCTTTTTGGGACGACATATATCATGTCTTTGCTTTTCCTCGGGGCGAAGTCTGCCCTTTACCTGAGGAGATTGCAGCTGTGGGAGGATGGAACCCAATGCTTCGGCCCGTCGTCCCATATTCGGTCTACGACCTGAGGAGGAAGCTTCGAGAATTCTTAGGTCTCTCCCATAATGAGGTGTCTCGAATGGCCCGGGATGACAACACAGTTTCCTTGATCGATCTGGCCGAGAAGTTTATGAACCCGCATGATGTCCGGGTGAGATCAATTCACAGCCGTAGGGCTTTTCTTTCTGCATGCTCCATGTTTATGCCTTTGAGGGTCACATGGACTTGTTATCGTGTATGGGTCATATCCGTCTCTTGACCGTAGTTGATTTAATGGAGACGGAGCACAACCCGGCTTGGTTGATTACGGGTGAAATAATCCAAGGATTGGACAATCGCAAGAGGGATTCGTCCGTCCGTCTCACCGGAAGCACCCGTTTGCTGCAAGTATGTCGGATTTTTTATTTTTTTCTCGATTTCTCGATTTTTATTATTTTTTCGAGATTCTGACTGCTGCAGTGGGCACTCGACCGAGTCACCCTGGCACTCGATCGAGTGCCCTCGATAAGAGCTTCCTGTTCGTTCCCAGGGATGCCACTCGATCGAGTCATCCCGGCACTCGATCGAGTGTAATCAGGCGGACGCCTGTTTCGTCTCGGGATCTCATGCTTTTGTTTCTTTTTTCAGATTTGGCTATATGAGAGGCTATCGGTGATAGATCCTCCTCTTGATGCCAGCAACTATCGTCACAACCAATTGATGACGAGGAGACGGGCCATCGATTTTTCTCGCCATATTACTCAAAAATACTGGGACGAGGTGCTATCAATCCATGGCTGGCGGCTAATTCGATGGGTTGTGCCGTGGTGGCCCATCTACGTTTGGACCGGCTTGGATCCAAGGGACAGAGCTCGTTACCAAGTAATCTTGTCCTTCAGGCAGACGGTTCATCTCTACCCGGATCGCATACTAAGGCAGTACGGACGGGCTCAACGGATACCCGAAATTGAAGCAGTTGTGAGTGACCCTACCCAACTGACTGACGTGATGTGTGATACGTGGATGCAGAGATGGTACACCCGGCACACTTGGCCCGTTTCCAAATCTCGCCATTCGATTTGGGTTTCAGACTCATATATGAAGTGGACCAAGGCAGGTGATGCCAAGGCCCGAGCTGCTTTGAAGGTTGACGAAGCCTTCGACCTGCTGAGAAGGGAGCAAGCCAAAGACAAGAGGGGATTCTTTGATGAAGGAGACACTCCGGCTACCCTAGTTCGTCTAATGTCAGGATAGAAGAAGAAGGCTAAGACTCAAGCCGAAGGGTCTAGTGCTAAAGGTGCTCGGGGGAAAGTGAGCCCCCAGACGGATTTGGAAAGGAGACTTGGCCCAAGACTTGCCGTGCAGGACCAACTTGGCCCACGAGATAGACTGCCCGAACACGTACAGGCTCGACTTGGACCGAAGACCGTTATAGAAGATCCGTCGTCAAAGAAACGGGTTCGAGCTAAAGAGGTTCCCCTCGTGATTAGGGAACGCTCGTCCCCGCCTCGGCGACCTCGGGCCCCAGGTGACCCGAAGGACAAAGGGAAGGGTAAAATGCCCGAATATTAGTCTCCTTTATTTATTATTTGAGTATTACTATTAATTTTTTGGTGTGTTGTTTTTTTTTGTGTCTGCCGTGTTTGGCATTTTTTTTTGTAATTCCCGAGTTTATCGAGACTTTAATAAAAGACGTATTATTGAATGCCGTTCCCGTCTTTTCGTTATTGCAATGGTTGTACCCTTTTGAGGGGTTGCCTACGTATCCACAATTAGCGGAATCAAACCAAACGTAGTTCAAAATTTGATTTGATTGATTTTTTTTTGCAATTTTCGAAATACATCAAGATTATAAATTCGAGATGTGCGATAGTAGAATAATTAATTCTAACTCATTGACTTGTCTAAAATTTTGAAAATTATAAAAAGACAATTTTTTATAAACTTTTGCAAATGACATTGAGATAAGGGTTTATGGGTAATAGCGCTTCAGCTGGTCCAAGTTGGTCGGGTTGACGAACTCATTCCCGTCCAGGTCTGTCAGCATCACCGCTCCTCCTGATAGGACCTTCTTGACTAAGTATGGCGCAGCCCAATTGGGTTTAAATTTTCCCCTTGGGTCAACCGGTAGTAAGGCACGAACCGATTTCAGGACCAAATCCCCTTCTTTAATGTTCCTGGGCCTAACCCTTTTGTTGAAAGCCTGTTCGATTCTCTTTTGATATACTTGAATATTGTTGAGAGCCCGGGATCGCCGTTCGTCTAAAAGGACTAGCGAATCGTATCGGGCTTGGACCCAATCTGCTTCAGGTACTTGGCTTTCAAGTAGAATCCTGAGGGACGACACCTCTAGCTCGACAGGTTGGACTGCTTCCATTCCATATGTCAGGTAGTATGGAGTAGCTCCGGTTGCGGTGCGGATCGATGTTCGATACCCCCATAAGGCAAAGGGTATTTTGTCCCAGTCCCGATAATTCTCAGCCATCTTTTTAAGTATGGTGACAATTGTTTTGTTGGCCGCTTCTACCGCTCCATTTGTTTGGGGTCGGTAGGGTGAAGATGTGTGCCTTTGAATTTTATATTTTGCTAGCAATGCGGTAGTTTCAGCTTGAAAGTGGGTCCCGTGATCACTGATAAATTCGTTAGGGATCCCATATCGGCATATGATCTTATTTTGGATGAATTTGGCCACGTGCTTGGCGTTCAAGACACGGTATGACTCGGCTTCGACCCATTTGGTGAAGTAGTCGATGGCCACTAAAATGAAGCAATGACCTCCCGTCCCGGAGGGATGCACCTTCCCAATTATGTCAATGCCCCATGTCGAAAATGGCCATGGTGACGTCATGGTATATAATAGGGAAGAGGGCATATGCTGTACATTGCCAAAGATCTGACAGTTATGGCAGTGTTTGACGTATAACTGGCAGTCTGTTTCCATGGTGTTCCAGTAATACCCGAGCCTCATGATTTTACGGGATAGCATATGGGCATTCATATGCGGACCATTTTCACCGTCGTGTACCTCGGCCATAACCTTTTCGGCCTGTATTTTGTCGATACACAGAAGGAGAGCCCCCTGTGCCGTCTTTTTGTACAACTGCCCGTCGTCCGTACGGACAAATTGGGTTGCCAACCTTCGCAAAGCCTTCTTGGCCCGATTTTCAGTTTCCGGGGGATATTCTCCCGTTGTCAGGTAGGTTAAGACGGCTTGATAGCAAGGTTCTGGGTCAGTTATCTCGATATCTTGAATGGCATGGATATAGGCTGGCTCGGACCGTCTTTCGACACAGATCGGCATGCTGGTCAGGTGATCCGGGATGTTCAGTAAAGATGCTAATTTGGAAAGTGCATCTGCGAACTGATTTTCTTCTCGGGGTAGGTAGATATACTCTACCTTCTGGAATTGTTTCTCTAGAACCCGTACTCGCGCTTGGTAAGGCACGAGATTGGCGTTCCGAGTTTTCCATTTTTGGAGCGCTTGATTGATGACCAATGATGAATCACCGTGGACCCGGAGGTTTGTTACCCCTAAATCAGCGGCGGCTTGCAACCCGTGAATGCATGCTTCGTATTCGGCTGCGTTGTTGGTCACATCAAAGTCCAATTTGATGGATAAAGGAGTGTGTTCTCCTTGGGGTGAGATTAACAGAATTCCGACCCCAAATCCTCGGAAGTTGGATGCTCCATCAAAATACAGATCCCATGTCTCAGTATCGGAATGGAATATGTCTTCGTCAGGGAAGGCCCAAGTATCGGTGTGGCCTTCTTCGGATATCGGGCTATCAGCGAGGAATTCGGCTACTACCCGGCCTTTGATGGCTTTCAATGGTACAAACTTGAGGTCAAACTCAGATAACATTAAAGTCCATCTGGACATCCTGCCGTTGAGGACGGGCTTCTCGAATAGGTACTTGATAGGGTCCATTTTGGATAAAACGTGTACCTCGTGACTAAGCATGTAGTGTCTGAGTTTTTTAGTGGCCCAAACCAAAGCTAGGCACGTTTTCTCGAGCATTGTGTACTTGCATTCGTACTCGAGGAACTTTTTACTGATGAAGTAAATAGCTCGTTCTTCTGACTCGACTGTCTGGGCCAGCATAGCCCCCATGGCTGTCTCGGTCGTCGTTAGGTATAACGACAAAGGCAAACCGTGTTGAGGTGGCATTAGTACCGGTGGAGCGGACAGAATCTCCTTGATTTTGTCGAAAGCCGCTTGACATTTGTCGTCCCATAGCACCCGTTCCCCGATCTTCAGTTTCTTGAAAATGGGCTCACATACCATGGTTAATTTCGAAATGAACCGGCTGATGTATTGGACTTTCCCGAGAAACCCCCTTATTTCTTTTTCGATCTTGGGTGGTTGCATCTCGGTGATGGCTTTGATTTTAGCTGGGTTGACCTCGATGCCGCGTTGGCTAACGATATGGCCCAGTAATTTGCCTGACGTTACCCTGAAACTGCATTTTTGTGGGTTCAGTCTCATATTGTATTTGCGTAGTCTGGCGAAGAACTTCCTTAGGGCCAAAATATGCCCGTTTCGGTCCTTGGACTTGACGATCATGTTGTCCACATAGACCTCCACTTCCTTATGCATCATGTCGTGTAACAAAGTAGTGGCGGTCCGTTGATAAGTGGCCCCGACATTGATAAGCCCAAATGACATGACGGTGTAACAGTAAGTCCCCCATGGTGTGATGAAGGTGGTCTTACCCATATCCTCTTCTGCCATTTTAATCTGATTGTATCCGGCATACCCGTCCATGAATGATAGGAGGGCATGATCGGCCGTATTATCCACCAGTATGTCGATATGTGGTAACGGAAAATCGTCTTTTGGACTGGCCTTGTTTAGGTCCCGGAAGTCCACGCATACCCGCACCTTGCCGTCCTTCTTGGGTACCGGCATGTTGTTTGCAACCCAGTCTGGATATTCAGACACTTGTATAAAGCCCGCTTTGAATTGTTTGTCTACTTCCTCTTTGACTTTGAGGGATCATTCAGGCTTCATTCTTCGGAGCTTCTGCTTTACCGGTCTGCACCCATCTTTGATGGGTATTCGGTGTTCAGCTATTTCCCGGTCTATACCCGGCATGTCCTTGTAGGACCACGCGAAGACGTCTTTAAATTCCTGGAGGAGGTCTGTGGATTGTTTTCTCTCCTCGGGATCTAAGGATAGGCCCAACTTAAGCATCTGGGGCTCTAAAGTGGTTCCCACATTAATGGACTCGGTTTCTTCGATTACCGGACCTCGGGACTCCCTTTGTTCGAGCTACTCGATCAGATGCGGAGACAGAGGTACCCGTTCGTCGGGTTTCTCAATGTCATTGCATATAAAATTTTTGAAATTGAGAAAGTTTTGGAAATAAGACAAGTCGTAAGCAGAACGGTTTTCGATATTATTATTAATGGTAAATTTTGAAAATAGCTCGAATAGAGCTGCCATCTGATCATTGGTCAGTGGCGGGATAGGGAGAGGTCTTGGGACAGGCCCCGAGACCTCAGTGGACGTGGCTAAGGGAAAGGGGGTTACATACTCGACTTTAGCACCAGACCCCCTAGACTCAGACTCAGACTCCGACTCCGACTCAGACTCGGACTCAGTATCCGGCATGTCTCCCTCGCCGGTGGTCAGCTTGTAGATCCGTCCCTGGCTGTCGGACCATTTGACGGTCTTCCTCCAGGCCCTTGTCTCGGTGTTGGCACCGACTTCGGTGATTAGTTTAGTTGGGTCAAACCGATCGCTGCGGAGGATCAGGTTGACCAAATCATTCTTCGGGGCGGGGATGACCTTTTCTTCTCCAAATAAGAGCCCCGGCACGGGCTCGGAGTTGCTTTCACCTTTCTCGGACTCGGCCTGGATAATGGTGAATATATCATCAAGGATGTAGTTGCATTCCCGAGCCATTTTGGTCTCGGGATATGTGATGGTGGGTTGGTAGAGGCCCACTTGAATAGCTCCGAACATAGGGATGACGAAGTAGTCAGTTAACTTCGGGCTATAAGGGCCTATGTAAGTACCCTTGAGAATGTTGGTGGCCTTGTGAATACCGGCCCGGACCACATTTTCTTGGGTTATAGCATACCCCAACCCGAACTATGATTCACAGTCATTTAGGACTTCGATGATCTTCCCAGCTGGAAGATGTGGTCTCGAGGTAGCCCCCGGCAAGTAGCCCAAATTTTGTAGCATCATGTCGATGCTAGTAGTGAAGTAGGGCCTGAAAAGATATTCCTTCTCGATCATACCCACGAAGTCGAATCCTCGTGGTTCGGCCCGGCTTGTGGCATTACAGCTAGCCACGGTCATCGGGGTCGCTTCTAGTGTGATGATTCCATCTTGAAGTGGCATCTTGACTTTCCTATGGAGGGTGGAGGATACGGCCTTGACTGCATGGATCCAAGGCCTTCCTAGTAGGAGGTTGAAGGAGGAGGTGACGTCGATCACCTGGAACTCCAGTTCTTTCTCGATTGGGCCCGTTATGATAGTCAGTTTAATGGCCCGAACAACCGGTTTTGGGCTTCCGTCGAAAGCCTGGATAGTTTGCGCCGTCGGGAGATAGTCGGCATCGGTGATGCCGAAGGCTCTAGCGGTCCTTAGGGGAAGGACATTTACGGCAGATCCGTCGTCGATTAGGGTCATCGGGAGGTACTTGCCTCGGCAGATGACTGTGATGTATAGGGCCAGATTATGATTAGGCCCAAACAGTGGTAGATCAGTTTCAGAGAAGGTTATGAGTGGACCCTCGTTCTTGGATTTGCCTTTGAGATAAGGCATAATAGTGGCTACCATTTCAGAAGGGGTAACCTGTGAGTCGACCTTGATTTCATCGAGAGCCTTAGTCAGTGCTTCCCGATGAGCTTGTGAGCTAACTAGTAGTTGCCATACGGTTAAGTCAGCTCGAACCCTCTTTAGTTGATGGACCAGGGCCGTGTCAGTGCTTGGTTCTTCGAGGGTGGATTTCGTCCTGGCAGGTTCAGTGACGGTTGTTGGAGTAGAACGCCCAGCTGCGGCGAGGTGGTTAGTGGCTAAAGCATTGGATTTAGCCTTTCGGACCTCTTCAAGGGTAATGGGGACAGCTTCCCCTTTGGTCAGGTGAACATCATCCTCGTCATCGAACCATATCCCATTGATTTGTGGGATAAAGGGGGAAATGAGGTGAGAACAATCAATTACTTCTCCCGTGAATATTGCATGGGCACTGAACGGATTTTCTTTGTTGTTCGGCTTGTCTCCGGGCAACGGGATTTTCCCGCTCTCGATAAGATCTTGGATCAGATGTTTTAGTCTCCAGCATTTTTCAGTATCATGTCCGTTACCTCGATGATACTGGCAGTAGGCCTGGGCGTTACAAGTTTTGGGCCTCTTCTCTACTGGAGGCTCTGCAGATGGGCCTATCGGTTGGATCAGGCCCTTCGAAGATAGCCTTTGTAAGGCATAAGTATAGGTAGTCCCTATATCTGTGAATACCCGATTTGGTGTATTCTTTTTGGATGAGGTGTCGAGCAGATTTACCTCATCGAAAATGTTGCGGGCTGCAGCTGCAGGTGTGGGCTTGTTTGTAGATGAACTAACCCCTTGATAGCCTTTGGTAGAGGCCTTAGTCAGGCTCTCTAGTCTCAAGTCATCCTCGATTCTCGTGCCCATTTCAGTAAGGACAGCGAAGTTTGGGATGATAAGAGTACCGGAGGTGGACCCGGTAGGATGGGAGGAGGTTTTTGACGAAAGCCTCCACTAGGGCCTTCTCGCCGGGCTTGTCGACCAGTTTCACACTCTCGGCCTTCCACCTTTGCAAATATTTTGTGAACCCTTCTTTGGACTCTTGAGCCATGACTTCCAGAGTACGCATGGTAGTCTGGATTTCAGTGTTATCGGCGTAGTTCCGGGCGAATTCGGTCGCCACGTCGTCCCAGGTCTTGTATTTTTTGGGATCAAGCCTGTAAAACCAGGCCTTAGGATGCTTCTCCAAGGAGGAAGGGAATAAGTGTTTGAACATAGTTGACTTCACCCCTTTGACCGCCATGAAGTCCTTGAAAGCCCGGATGTGGTGGACCGGGTCTTCGGTACCCTCAAACATAGGAATTCCCGTAAGGTTGAGGTTAGCAGGGAGCTCGTCATTCAAAGGTGAATAAGTACGAGCATTTTCGGTGTGGATCGAGTTGTTCGTCGATAAGTGGACTTGCTCTTCGAGCCTACGAACAACACTGATCAATTCGGCTATGGGCCCAGTGGGCTCAGCTCCTTCGGCAGGGACCGTCTTCTCTACGGTGCTCTGGCGGGTGGATAAAGTCGCTTGATTAGCCTGGATGGCAGTCAGTTGAGTCTCGATCTTGGTCAAAGCATTTTTCAACTCGTCCATCTTGCGTTGGTATCTAGTCTCGGGTGGCCTGTCTGTAAGAACACCACGTAATCAGAAACTAGCCCAAAATCCCGGAATAGAAAGTACATACCGAACAAGACTAAAAAGGGAAATGACTAGGAAAAGACACCTACACGGGTGACTTGTGAGATGTGGGCCTTCCTTAGGATTTGGCGGGTGGGCCTAGTCCTATTCGAAGGAAGGTTCACGTGAGACATCCCCAGACTTATGGACTCGATTGTGTTGACGGGCCCTCTTTTGTAGGGGTTTGTCCTACGTAGGTGGGCCTTGCCTTAGTCTAATAAGGCGGACTGGGATAGGGAAGAAACTTCTGATGTAAGATCGACAGAGTTTCGACGCTAAAGACCTTGACAACTTAAGACACGACCCGACACTGCTAAAAACGGGAAGTCCTAAGGAGAAGGAGGTTTTGAAAATTGATTGTTCTTGAGAAAGGTCCGAGAAAACTCGGTTGAGGGCCCAATTTTCGAAAAAAACGAAAAGGGTATTGGGCCACGGGTTTTGAAAGTTCGAAAACGTTTTCGATTTTTGAATTGGGCAGCATACCGGCTAGAAAATAGGCTATTTTGAGTAAAATCATAAGTCCTAAATTCGGTATGTGTCCCGGGTTTTGAAATTGAATAGTTTGAAAAAGATGCAGTCTTTGAAAAAAGATGGTTTTTGAAAACGACTCGGAAACCAAGTAGCACGTAGTCACACAATCATTATAACGACGCCATGTATGCTCTATACTAAGTCTCGGTCGGTTTATAGAGGGTCTATACCAGTGTACATAGTCTAGACGTTGATCGGGACGGACTTCCTAAGTCGAGTTGATCTTAGAACATGCCGCGAAACCCACTCGAATCGACTATGGACACCTTTTGACATATCCATATTGGAGTGCATCAACGGTATAGTGGGACGTCGGTCGCGAGTACCGGCCCGGGAAAATATGGGTTATGCATGAACCGTAAAACTAAATCGCGTATTGTATTTGTCAAACGATTTCTATTCGAGTCTCACCCTGAGGCTGCTGATGGTAAGTCACGCATCAGTTAATCCCCAACGGAGTCGCCAAATTGTGGACATGACATAGGTCCACTCCGACGCGGCCACGCGCGGGTTTGGGTAGGCGAATGAATCTCCATATGAGAATGGATGGAATTGAAATTTAGGTCTATGTGGAGTCGCCACCGAATTTTGTGGTTATTCGGAACTATTCGAGCCCACTCTATGTCGTAGTGGGCCGTATAGAAAATACGGCCCATTTCCGATGTCAGAGTTTATTGGGCTCGTCCTTTTGCATTTGATACCGATACCGACATTATCGGATATCGTGTATTGAATGACTCTCGTGCGCCAACGGTTTCGGGCATCCGGAAACCAAGGTTTTGAGTAAGGGGTGAGGGTATGTGTTTGGAAGCCCACAAAGGACACCCAACCCCGTCCGCACTTAGCGGCCTCTACTAAGATCTCGAGTGACTTTCTAATACGCGCGTTAGTTAGACGATGAAAAATGCTTATGCAAACATTGTTTTCCTAAGCATGTGAGAAATTGAAAAGAGCGTTTCTATGTCAATTTATTGCAACTCAAATTAACGTCAAAGTTGTATTTTAGCATGCGGGTTCATTTAGTACGATAAAATAAACAAGAATTAAATTGACAAAAGAAATAACAAACGCGTTAGTAACGATGTAACGATATTTAACGGTTTATGCGAATATGAGCTGAGATGATGCGAATATGATGATGTATGGTTTTGAAAAATGAAGCTTTCACTTGATTGATTAGACACGTGTTGACCAAAGTCATGAAAAGATATGAACGAGACACGAATAACTTATAGGACTCGCGGTTTGACGCGATAAAGGGGCCACTCGACCGAGTCATCGAGGGACTCGACCGAGTGGACCTCTGAGAAAGGTTCTGTCCAGATTTCGTGACCCTACTCGACCGAGTTACTGACCAACTCGGCCGAGTACGTTGCCACTCGATCGAGTCATTGCGAGACTCGACCGAGTGGAGGTTGGAAAACGTATTCTGCTCGGTTTTTGTGATGTCACTCGATCGAGTGGCCTATTGCACTCGGTCGAGTGGCACCTGTACGAACTACTGGTTCGTTTGCAATTTTGTTATAATTTCGAAATTGCTCTTGATTTTGATAATTCAACGGTTTTACCGAATCGGACATAAATATTGCACGATTTATGCTCGATTTGGATTTTATAAATCGTTGATTTTGGTGAATCGAATATAAATATTGCGGGATTTATATTCGATTCTAATTTTGAATACTCGTTGTATCCCATATTCGATTATTGAATCGATATGGAATAATAGAGTGGAAATAAAAAAAATGAATTAATTTTAGTCGTCTTTAAATTAACTATCGCGATATGAGTAAATCGCGTTAATTAATTTATGTGACTAGATCGCTAGATTCGACATCCAATTATGGAATTGGTATCGAATCTAATGGATCGACACTTTGCTTGAATTAAAGGACTTGATTCCCTCGACTTCTCCGACATCGAAATAAATCCCTAGAGATTGTGATGTCGGATCCGCGCCAACGGGTTTCGACCCTTATTAAATAGAATGCTTGTTTTTGAAAACTGATATGAATATGAACCTTGAATAATGATGCAAACGAAAATAAAACGGATTATTGTTTAAGTTAACTTGTTTCAATAATCAAATGATCGGGTGATGGGATAAGCGACCGGCAACGCTGTGTGCAGTACACTTGTATATTCGATTTTCCTTATCCCACCGTCACTCACATTCGACACAAATCGACAAGTATTTTAATGTCTTATACTAATTATATTATCGATATTATGATGCGATAAAGAAAATAAATAAAAAACGGAAAAAAACGTGAAAAAGGGGGAAGACGACAAGAGGAAGAGAAGAATGAAAGAAACGGGTTTTGTCACCTTCAACCTACATGTTCTTGTCTCGGTTCGGACTCGTAATCGCGGCTTTAACACGGGAGCTTCGAGGTGTATGAAGGTTGAGTTATGGTGGTTAGGGTTTCGATTTCCTAAAACTAGCTTTAGGGTTTGCTAGTGTATTACTAGGGTTTGAATTAGGGTTGTAGAGTTGTGAAAAGGATTGATTAGGGTTGTGTAAAGATGTAAAAAGATGTGTAATTGAGTGTGCATGGGGGGTTTATATAGGCTAAGCTAGGGTTCCCCGGTTAGAGTTACTCGACCGAGTAGGTGTCTGACTCGGTCGAGTGGCCCGTTGTGCCTGCAGTCGGGCCTGAAACAGGCCCACTCGATCGAGCGGATCGGGCACTCGATCGAGTGGCCCAACTGGGTCGCGTGAGTCTGTTGACTTTGGACCATGACTTGGGTTTGATGATGGGTTTGTGTTTGACTTGGACTTTTGATGTTGTGAATAGCTTTTTGCATGTCTCGGAAACGACTTTGACCGGGGTTGACCCAATCGCTAAGAAGTCGGTTTTATTTCCGGTGTCGGTTTCGGCCCAAATTAGTCTTGTTTGACTCGGAATGATCCACTGGGCCTGGATTTGAGGTTGATTTTGTGAGATTTGTACTCCATAAGTGCGTTAGCCGGCAACTAATGGATTTGAGCCCGTATCCGAGCGCGTAGAAACACGTTAGCGTCCGATCATCATCGGGTGTTTTTCTGGAAACTGCCATAGACACCTGGCAGTCAAAATGCGGGTGTCTACAATGCCTCATAAGGAGTTCTACTCTCAACCTAAATGAAACTGATCGTGAATGTCATCAGTTTAAGGCTCTAATTCCTTACAAATCTGAGTAGTTTGCCAACAATGAGTCAAGTTTATTCATTCAGTAAAGTTCATCAATGGCAAGAGAATGGTGCATGTAATTATACACAAAAATGATAACGATGCAAGGCATAAGCAAGCTAATGAAGACATAAAAGCAATATCATCATCGTTATATAACCATTTCGACTCGACTATATGAAAAAAAACATATTTTTGTGATTTTTTTGATTATATGAATGCGGAAATGCAAGAAAAATGCAGATGGATGAAAACAGACAGATGCATACCCTCCCCAAACCAAATCACACAATGCCCTCATTGTGTACAGCAAACAATAAGAGGCAACAATAAATATGGGGAAGAAATGCAAAACAATGGAAGTGCAAAAAGAAAAAGAAAAAACTACTTACAAGATATATATACAAGCGGAGACCTCCCCAAACCGCTCCTTAGCATCAAAATATACCAACTTCGTCATTTTACTTAAAAAACACATCAACGCCCTAAGTAGCATGTCATATTCCTGCGCATGTGAAATATGAAAGCAAATATAAGCACATGATAAGATATAAGTATCAAATGTCAAAAGTATGGAATGAAATATCTTATCACGGGGTGGAGGACCAATTTCCACATGAAGTACTGCACTAATCTCCTCGTCCGCAAGACATAGAGCATTAAAATAAAAAAACAAAGTGTTAGTGGTCGTAGGAAAATGGTCAAAAATTGGCAGCAGTGGGGCCGATAAGCATAAAGGTGGAAAAAGTAGTGGAACAGGGGAACTAAGCCCAAACCTTAAAAGGAGAGAGGATAACGAGCAAAGTAACCAATAATGGTTCATCTACAATGTCGTGCTCATACTCGTCCAATCCAACATCGATTTTCGAATCAAAAGGTTCTTTAAGGACCTCACCACGCAGATTTTCACAAAATGGAACCAAGGCACTCGTGTCATAACTTTCGTCACAACCTATCTCATTGTCAAAACAATCTCCCTTAAAGATAACCGCATTATTAGTCTCACCAATGGGTTCATCATTAGTCAAATAAAGTGAAAAACCGGGCTTCACACTTTCTTCAGCTAACCAGTCAAAGTACTCTATCACCTCTTCATAGGACTTGCTTTCAAAATCCTTACAAGTGGAAAATATATATGCTTTTGTAGAGTCTGTCATACCTTTAATGACTTTAAGAACAAGTGTTTCATTAGTGAAACGAGCGGATTTGAGAGAGCTAAGCCAATCGCAAAACCTCTCCATATAAGCTCCAAATGTCTCATCGGGTTCCTGTGGAAAATTTATAATAATCCTCATGGAAACGATGAGAACGGTCTCAAGGAACTGGAGTTCCCTAAGACAAAAGATAAACTAAAATAACAAGCATAAATACACCGTCTCCCCGGCAACGGCGCCAAAATTTGATAAGCTAATCGTACACCTATCAAAAATAACCAACTACGGTCCAACTAAAAATATAGCTAGGGAAGTCGAGATCGATTTCACAGGGAGACAAATAAATCCTACTTGTAATTAAAGTCTATCTATGAAACAATCGGGGGGTTTTATGTTTTGTGTTTATCTAAACTAAAGTAGTGAAGGAAAGAGAATTAAAAGAGAAGAAATACCTAAAATAAAATAAGACGAATAAAGATGAATAAATATATGGAGAGGAAACTAGGATTGTCGGTTCACTACGAATCTCATATGGTCACGGTCTAAGTCACAGGTCTGTCGCAGATATTGGTCTAAGGGGTATTGAAAAGGTCCTTCCGGTCCGCTATTCACTTTATTATGCGTCTAAAGGCTTCCGATCTTATTAGGGCAAACCAATGTGTTGTAGCAGGTCTAACTTTTACCAGGCTTCCGATCTTAGGTTCAAGTTTACCGAATTCAATTAATCAATCATGCGCATTAAGTGACTAATCGCGATTATATACTACAATTGACAACTCAGACACAATATCATTGACAGATCTATAAATTATTTAGCGACCACATTCAATTCGCAGATCCCCTAAATCCTAGCGAGGGAAATTACCTACTCATGATTAATTCAATAACAACAAGATTAATAAAAGAATTTACTAGATTAAACATGACTAATAATAATAAATTTACGACAAGTATAAAACAATAATTAAGTATGAAGAAAAAGAATCAATCAAGAACAAAGAAGAAGGAAGAAAGATTAATAAAATTACCAAAAGGAATTAATGCGATTCGAATCCGAAAGTTTTACAATAACCGAGTTTAAAGGAAGAAAGTAGACTAAAGTATAAGGAGAGGAAAAGTATTGAGAGAAAAGTAAGTTGTAGTTTTTGTGGCTCAAAAGCCCTATTTATACAACTTAGGATGGTTAAAAGCTGTTTAGGAAATAACTGGCTGAATACGAAACATGTCTGCGGCCCAAGAAATAGTCGGCCGACTATTTTAATAGTCGGTCGACTAATATCGTCTTAATTTGATCTCTGCAGGTTGCGAATAGTCGGCCGACTATAGTAATATTCGGCCGACTATAGTAATAGTCGGTCGACTATCGTCATGGTCGGCCGACTATCATCCAGTTCAGGGAACATCTCCTTCCAGCTTCGCTTTGGCCCGATTTTTGTTCGTTTTAGCTCCTTTGTCTTCCGATTCTGCAAAAGGACAATACAACCACAAAGTAGCCAATTCGGGGCAAAATAATAGTTTTCACTATTCAATAAACACGGAAATGCGTGCATAAAATACATAAAAAGTATATATAAAATACGCGCATCAGTGGCACTAGGCAGAGTAAGCGAGTGGAATACACTGTGGCTGAAGGGCACGAAATCTAGTGCCTCAAAGGTGGTGTAGTTGACTGGTTCAGGCAATTGTGGAATGGATCTAGGTAACACGGACACACGTCCAAATCATCCTGTCGTGTCAGACACCTGTAAACTCGTGCCCGATTTTTTTAATATTTTTGGAGACGTGTCGGACACGGTTCATGATATTTTGAGATGTGTTGGATACGGTTCATAGTATTCAGAGACTCGTCAGACATACTGTGCTTTTTACTACTTTATATACTCCCTCTTTCCTTTAGCCTTCAATAAAGTGTTGAGTGGGTATTTTGTGTAGAATGATGGACTTGGGCCTTTACTACGCGCGCTGACCCGACTCAGATCGGGCTTGGGTGAATTTTGTAAAAATATTTTATGCCATAATAATATTACGGGATATGTAATATATCTTGCATATTATTATGCTAATATTTCTTCCTCATAATTATGGTCTTATTGGAAATCGAATCTTTAAGAGATATGCTATTACAATAATATCGGACTAAATAAGGAGTTTTTCCATATTTTATTCAACCTTGATGGAAGGTCGAGATCACGTAATCTAAAACCCTAATAGGAAATTGGTCCTCTCTCTGCCTATATAATGGAGTCTTCCCCATCAGAAACTCTATGCTTAATGACAACACTTATTACGTTATAGGACAAGACGGAGAAACCGTACCTATTATATTATTATTATTTGAATATCATACGAAATAATAGTGATTATATTATGATCTTGGTTTATTACCTAGAACCAATACTTATGTCTTAAAGTAAATCTGACATGATTGATGCTCACATACATACAGGAAATCAGATCACCCACAGGTGACTGGTTATTTTGATTCAGATTTTGGGGATATTAAGACACAAGTCACTGTACTCACAGTTGATTTATACCTCCACCATGAAAGCTGAATATGTGACTCATTACGAGGCTTTAATATAAGGAGCATGATTGCGTAATTACCGTGATAATAATGAAATTGCAATCTTTTTCTAGCTCCATGAATGATATGATATCTAAGGGATCAAAACACATGAACCTTAAATATCTTTATTGAAGCAAGATGTTAGATTACGAATTAATGAGATCTCTGTAACGATTCTACACTTGCTATATAATATTATTTCTGTTTTCCAACGTGTATACATTTATTATTGGATTAATGATAACAGAAATATACTCTTTTATAGACATTATGTGGACCATTAAATTAAACTCCACTTATGGCCTAACTGTTTCAATTCGTTGATGTAGTGGTACATGGAAGTAATCATGTTGCAGATTGACATGTGCACGCCATGACTCTCTTTAATGATTGAATTAGTCAAGGCACTTATGAACGTCGATATAAATGAAGTGTTTTAGCATAGTATGCGCAACTTATATTCTCTATAGAAACATTATAGATGTTCCAATCGACCAAGTGGGAGACTGTAAGAATATTTTATGCTATAATAATATTACGGGATATGTAATATATCTTCCCTATTATTATCCTAATATTTCTTCCTCATAATTATGGTCTTATTGGAAATAGAATCTTTAAGAGATATGCTATTACAATAATATCGGACTAAATAAGGAGTTTTTCCATATTTTATTCAACCTTGATGGAAGGTCGAGATCACGTATGATGAGGGTCGGTAGCCTGTCACGGGTCGCCCGTCAATCTGGGTCCCGGAATGGCCCAACCCAAGAACAAAAAGAGGGCCTGCCCTGCAGGTCACCAAGCGAGATTACTAAAAGAACCCCCGAGTGGGCGACCTTAGTCACTCAAGCTGCCCAGCAGGGCCATGCCGCTTATCGAACAAGGCAACCAAGCCCCCCGCCTGCCTGTCTCCGGGGCACTCTTCCCCCAGGCAGGGCCAGGGGAAACCAGGGACCTCTCCGTCATTTCGCCTAAGGTAAGGGGGAATGAGTGGACAAGACGGATCCACGTGTCACTTCGCCATCCACTCATTCTCCCTCTCTCTCCTTCTATTTTCTCTCTCTTGGGGGAAGGTATAAGTACTTCTCCTCCGCCCACATACAAAAGGTTGGATTTTCTCTCTCTATACACTCACTCTAAAACCGCCACCTAGCTCCTCACGAATTAGGTTCATCAAGGCATTTCACGGACTGACTCAGGCATCGGAGAGGGTTCCCTCGGACACCTCCGAGGCCCAGTGGGTTCACTGTCCAGGGAGCAGGCCGTCTTCGCCGGGAAAGTCCGATCGTCGGAGTGAGGGGAAGGGGAGATCAAAGGAAGTCAAGCGATTGTCATATTAGCAACATCACATTCTAAAGACCCGAATCTGAAGTCGGGTTAATTGATTTCGTGACCGGAACAATTTGGCGCCGTCTGTAGGGACTTATTGGTTCTACTCATGAGTTACCCACAAGAAAATCAACCAGTTAAACAGTAATGCCTGAAATTGCTGACGCCAGTTCTGGGGCGGGTTCGACGGTACCACCGGAGACCCCCATGTATGGCATGCCGTTGCCAGAGAAAACGCCCGCCGCCACAATTCAGTGAGTAGGGCGGGTTAGTCTTTAGGGAGCACCTGGTAAGGACGCCGCTGTCACAGCTGGGCAGGCTGGACATCCGAGGCACAACTGGAACCTCACTCCTGCTCAGATGGCGCAAACAGGAGCTTTCTTTTCGGCGATGCTCAACCAAGAGTTCACTCCGGAGGACCTGGTGGGCAGGGTCGCGACAACCCCCAGGCAGCTTCACTTTGAAAGTGGGGAAGGAGCTGGGGGCACGAAGCGGAACGCAGCCAGGAACATCCAAAGGAAAGCAAGAAAAACGACACAAGGGTATGCGCAAGCGCAGAAGCGCATTACAGTAGGCAACCAGGAGCAGCCTGCTCAACATCAAGCATTCTCCATACACACCACGAAGTCCACATCTGCCCTCGAAAAAAGGGGTTTGTCCCAAGGTCTCCAGGATCGAATGAAACACAGAGAGCCTGCGTCCAAGAATCTGGGGGAAAAGCAGGGTGGTGTCTTCTCCAAATTGACGCCTCCGGCATGGTCACAAACAGTGCCAGGGCTTTCTCAAAGCCTGCAATCAAGGCTCAACCAAGGACGACCACTTAGGTCGAGACACCGACAAGGCGACAATCTTGAGCCACCTCAGGATAAGCGACCCAGGCACCGTTCCCCTGAAAGGGAGGACGAAGCAATGAGTAGGCAGCCACCCAGGCACCGCTCCCCCAGCGCTGGAAAACCAACCCCTGGAAAATGGGATGACCACGGTTACCAGTCTGTTGGGAGCAGGTCAAAAATGGTAGGCAGACCTACCAGGACTCCGCTCCACCCCGAACTGCAGGGGTATCCCATTCCGAAAATCAAGATGCCATCCGTCAAGTTCGACGGAACTACCGACCCGGAAGATCATCTGGACACGTATGAAAGTCACATGGGTATGTACGATGCCGACGATGCGGTCTGGTGTAAAATCTTTCCCACCACCCTGGTGGGTCTGGCCCAGGGGTGGTTCAGGGATCTACCGCAGGGTTCGATCAGTTACTTTATAGAACTGGCCGAAGCTTTTCTAGACCAATACGTCGGGAACAAAAGACGCCGTCTCACCCGTTTTGACCTGATGACCCTTAGACATAAGAAGGGCGAAACTGTCAGGGAGTACTTGAAAAGGTTCGATCTGTCCTTCCAGCAGGTCAAGGAAATAGATGACCCGACAGCGGCATATGCCTTGACCAACTCTCTTCTCCCTGGAGAAATGAAAAATCAAATGATTAGAGCCCAGCCAGAAACTCTGGCCAAGGCTCGAAAAATTGCAGAAGGTTTCATGCTGCAGGAGGAATTCCATAGCCTGCCGGACACCCCCGCAGGACCTGCCAGGCCGCAGGGGGGACCGTAGGGTGGACGCGGCAGGACCGAAGCAGGGAAGCAGAAAGCTGAGGAGGGAGACATCCCCAGAAAAGAGCGCGTAGCTTACTAGCCCAGATTTGATTGCTATACAGCTCTCAACAAATCCAGGGCAGAAATCTTTGAGCTAGAATAAGAAACAGCCAAATGGAATCGCCCAAGCAAGCCGCGCAGCCCGAAGGGTGATCCGAAGAAATTTTGTACGTTCCACGACTGTGTAGGGCACACCACCGAAGAATGCCGCCACCTAAAAGACGAGATTGAAAAAATCATCAGAAATGGTTAGCTGAGCAACTATGCCTCAAGAAACAAAAACCAGAACGAAACGGTGGACAAGCCCGAAGGGTCAGCGCAGAATCGCCTGATAATCCACGTGATATCGGGGAATGCAGAGGGCCAGACAAGTAGGAGAGGCCAAAAAAGGCAGATCCAGGAGTTAAGGAATCAGATATGCTACGCTGAGAAAGCAGGGAGTCCCAGGGGCCTGACCCTGAGCATCACCCCTGAGGATGCAGGGCGAGTAATATACCCCCACAGTGACCCTTTGGTACTGTCCCTTGTCATCAGCAACCACATCGTGAAAAGGTGTATGGTGGATACAGGAGCCTACACCAATCTACTGTACAAAGACGCGTTCGATAAAATGAATCTGGAAAAAAGACACCTGAAGCCTGCCCCTGGATCGTTGTATGGGTTCAGCGGAGCAGGCGTACTTCCAATGGGGATTATAGATCTGCCAGTAACATTCGGGGAAGGAGCCTTTGCCAGGAATATCATGGCGTCATTCGTCGTCGTAGATGCGAAATCTGCATATAATGCCCTGATAGGCAGGGCTACCCTAGATGAAATCGAGGCCGCCATATCCATCAGGGCCCTGACCATCGCCTACGTCACAGACTTTGGCATGGAGGGAAAGGTGCACGGAAATCAGGAGTCTGCCAGACAATGCTATTTCGTAGCCCTGCAAACCCACGAGACCGAGAGAAAAGGAAAACGAAAGGCTGACAGCTCCCCCAGCAGGAAGGGAGAGATCTCAGCTGGCCAGCAGACTGCTGACCACCTTGAACCTGGGGGAGAAAGCATGCTGGTGGATCTGGAGCCTGGGAGATAGGTTCTCATAGGGGCTGACCTAGTAAATCCCTATCGTGAGGAATTGATCAAGGTCTTGAAGGATAACAGGGACGTTTTCGCCTACTCGGTAGAGGAGATGTCGGGGGTCGATCCGGCGTATATCGTTCACAAGCTGAACGTAAACCCGGAAGCTCGCCCTGTGAAACAGAAAAAGAGAAATATGTCTGCAGAGAAGGATCAGGCCATCAAAGAAGAAATCGAAGAACTTTTGAAGGCGGATTTCATAGAGAGCTGCGACTACCCCGAATGGTTGGCCAATGTGGTGATGGTAAAAAAGTCTTCAGGAGCATGGCGAATGTGTGTGGACTTCACGAACCTTAACAAAGCCTGTCGAAAGGACTGTTATCCTCTCCCAAGGATCGATCAGTTGGTGGACGCCACAAGCGGGTATACAACGCTCAGCTTTTTGGATGCCTTTTCAGAGTACCATCAAGTTTATCTCTGGCAGCCAGACAGGGTAAAGTGCGCATTCATCACTAGCACCGGGACTTATATGTATAAAATGATGTCATTCGGGCTAAAAAACGCAGGCGCCACCTACCAGCGACTGGTCGACAAAGTCTTCGAAAATCAGAAGGGTAGGAATCTGGAGGCCTACGTAGATGACGCCATCGTGAAGAGTAAGGGGGACGCAGAGCACCTGAAAGATTTGCAAGAGACCTTCTCTTCCCTGCGCGCATATCAGATGAAGCTTAACCCCAAGAAGTGTACTTTCAGGGTCCGCTCCGGAAAATTTCTAGGCTTCCAGGTCAGCGCCAGAGGAATTGACGCCAACCCTGAGAAAGTTCAGGCGGTCTTGGACCTTCTAAAGCCGAAGACAATAAGAGACATCTAGCGCCTGACCGACAGAATGGCTGCCCTGGCACGATTCATTGCCAGGTCAGCCGACAAATCAACACCCTTCTTCAAAGTGTTGAAGGGAAACAAGCAGTTCAAATGGGAAAATGAACAGAAAGAAGCCTTCGAACAGCTGAAGGAACATTTGAAGAAGCTGCCCACCCTGGCAAGACCAGTGGCAGGGGAGAAGCTTTTCCTCTACATCGCCGTAACAAACACAACGGTCAGTGCGGTGATCCTAAGGGAAGAAACAAGCTCCCAGCAACCAATACACTTCGTGAGCCATGCCCTGTGGGCAGCGGAGAAAAACTATCCGTTGGTCGAAAAAGCAGCCTACGCAGTCGTCATCGCAGCCAGGAAGCTCAAGCCGTACTTCGACGCCCACCCTGTCGTAGTACTGACCGACCAGCCCCTGGAAAAAGTCTTGGAAAAATTCGAGAAGTCCGGGAGACTGTTGAAATGGGCCATAGAGCTAAGCGGGTTAGGAATATCTTATCGATCCAGGACGGCCATCAAAGCGCAAGCTTTGGCGGATTTTCTGGCTGAGTGTTCTCACTCAGAGGAGGATGATCCGCCCGCCGGAGAATGGGTGGTATACACTGACGGATCCTCGACAGCCAATGTTGCGGGGGCAGAGGTTGTATTGACTAGCCCTGAGGGGGCGGACTTCGAGAATGCGCTCAAGTTCACCTTCCCTGCATCAAACAACGAGGCAAAATACGAAGCCGTATTGGCAGGCATTAATCTGGCCAAAGCTGCAGGGGCTGAAAGACTCATCCTGGCAACGGACTCCCAGCTCATCGCCAACCAGATCAATGGAGTACGAAGCTAGAGACCAGGCAATGGCCGCCAACCTAGAAAAGGTGAAGCAGGAACTATCAGGTTTAAAGTCCTATGAGGTCAGGCAAATCCCCCGGTCCCAGAACAACTGGGCGGACGCCCTGTCAAAACTGGCCAGTTCTAGCCTGCAAGACATAAGAAGATCAGTCTGGGTAGACGTGGTCCAAGAAAAATCCACCACCCCATGCCAGCCGGTCAGTGTCATTGAAGAGGCAGGGCCTGGAGATTGGATGACCCCAATCATTCAATTCAAGAAGTACAGAACTCTTCCCTCTGACCCTGCGCAAAAAAGGAAGATGCCAGCGAAGGCAGCATGGTTCATACTAATCGGAGAAGAGCTGTACAAAAGGTCATTCTCCTCACCCCTGGTCAGATGCCTGGGTAGGATAGGCCGCAGAGGTTCTAGATGATATTCACTCGGGAATCTGCGGTCATCACATAGGAGGGAGGTCACTAGCCCACAAGGCCCTAAGGGCAGGCTACTACTGGCCAACCCTGCTAGCTGATGCAAGAGATCTAACCCGGAAGTACAGAAAGTGCCAGCTATTCGCCCCATCAATTAATGCTCCGGCCCAGGAACTCAGGCCAATTTTGTCTCCAATCCCCTTCGCGCAGTGGGGGTTGGACATATTGGGACCCTTTGCTGTAGCAACGGAGGGCCGGAAGTTTTTGATAGTAGGAATCGAATATTTTACCAAGTGGATCGAAGCCGAGGCAGTTCCAAACATTACCAGCCTGCAGTCAGAAGGGTGATTTGGAGAAATATCATAACCAGGTTCAGCCTGCCAAAAATGCTGGTATTTGATCACGGAAGAGAATTTGACAACGACCCCCTGAGAGCTTGGCAAGAAGGCCATGGCATAGCGGTCGCCTACTCTGCTGTCTGTCATCCCCAAACTAATGGGCAGGCCGAGGCTGCCAACAAACAAATTCTGAACGGGCTCAAGAAGATGGTGGATGAACTCAAAGGCAGGTGGGCAGACGAATTGCCAAGCATACTTTGGTCAATCAGGACCACTCGGAAAGAATCCACGGGACAAACACCCTTTGGCCTGGTCTACGGGGCGGAGGCCCTGCTGCCCATTGAGGTGCGAATCCCCACCCTGCGATCCCAACAGTATAACAGGGCAGATAATGAAGCAGCAATGACCGAGGCCTTGGACTTAGTCAGTGAAGTAAGGCAGAACGCCGGCGTTAACATAGCCGCCTACCAGCAGCGGATGAGGAAGGCATACAACAAGAGGGTAAACGAAAGAAGTTTCCAAGTAGGGGACTTGGTTTTGAGAAAAACGCAGGCGGTTGGAAAGTCAAGAGAGCATGGAAAACTGAGCGCCAACTGGGAGGGCCCATATGAGGTGACCCGGATTATGAGGCCAGGTACCTACAGGATTGCTAATCTTGATAGCCAGGAGTTGGCCGCCCACTGGAATGCAGACACCTTAAAGAAATACTATGTCTAGCATTAGGAAGCTAAGTAATTTCCTTTTCAGAAAAATTGGCGGAGGACGGTCAGAATAGAATATCGACGGCTCGACCACATCTATTTTAAAGTTTTTATTACAAGAAATGAAAAGTTTGAAGTTTATACTCGTTGTCTGTTCAAACTGGCGTTTTCACACACAAACGAGCAAGGGGCAATAGGGGAAGGCCCCCCTGTTGCTGAAACCAAGGAAAATGGACCCCAAACGGAAAGACATAAGTCCCCCTGCCCACCTCTGCGCAAGCAGGGGGCAGGCCCCCTAGACTTCGACCAGAAGCCAGGGTCAGGCCGGGCCCCACGTGCCGAATAAACAAGGACTTGGGGCATCCCCCAACCTTGTATAAAAAATGCTAAGTCCCCCTGCCCACCTCTGGGAAGGCAGGGGGCAGGCCCCCTGGACTTCGACCAGAAGCCAGGGTTAGGCCGGGCCCCACGTACCGAGTAAACAGGGACTGGGGGCATCCCCCAACCTTGTATAAAAAATGCTAGTCCCCCTGCCCACCACTGGGCAGGCAGGGGGCAGGCCCCCTGGACTTCGACCAGAAGCCAGGGTCAGGCCGGGCCCCACGTGCCGAATGAATAAGGACTGAGGGCATCCCCCAACCTTGTATAAAAAGAACACACAAAGTCCCCTTGCCAACCTCTGGGCAGGCGGGGGGCATGTCCTCTTGGACTTCAACAAGGAAGCCAGGGTCAGGCCTGATTTTGAAAGAGAAGCAGCAAATAAAACCAAAAGAAAAAAAAGTACTCATAATGAATCCAGAAAAGCTTAATAAAGATGAACAAAAATCCAGGCACAAGAAAGTTAGAATATTACATCAAACTGGCAGCTGGCCACATCAAGGCCCGGCGCGCAAAAAAGATTAGAATGTTAACAAGGAAGCCAAGACGCAGCAGGATAGGGGCAATAGCCCTCAGAGGATGAGTGCCCCGCATGTTAAGTATTGGGGGCATCTTGACCAGGGCCAGTAGCCTCCTCAGACGACCTATTTGCTTGGGCTTCATTCTTGGCGGCATAGAGGTCTTGGAAGGCATCCTCATCAAAGTTAGGGACGATCTCCCTAATAACCTCCATAACAAACTGCAAGGAAGAGGAGGCACCATCATTGAAGCTCGTATCCACTGCAGCATTGACTTCCTGGACAATGGTGTCCTTCTCTTTCTGCCATTCCTCGCCCTTTGCCTTCAAGTCGCCCTGGGCCTTCCGAAGGTCTGAATCAGCTTTGGACAGGCGCTCCTTTAGGTCAACCACCCTTCTTTTAGTGTGCTCTAGCTCAGCCATCTCCTTCTTAGCCTTCTCCAGCTCAGCAACAGCCTGCCTGGCCTCTTTCAGCTCCGCATGTTTGGATGCCTCCCTCACAGCTCTTTCGCCCTGAGTCCTCCAGCGGGCCGCCTGACACTTGGCTTCCTCCAAATTGCCCTTCTGTTTCGCCGACTGATCCTTCAGGATGGCAATAAGGGCAACGTCCCTTTCAATCACCGCCAAACAATAAAAAAGAGGAAGCCCAGGGGTAACGACTAACTCTTCGTCACTCAAGCGGCTGAGGGCCGCCAGCTCAGCGGAAGTCTGAAACACCCTGGAAGTACGCTGAATGTACTGGATCACCTGAGTAGTGGTAGAAGTCACGGACTTAGTAAGATGGTTTGCCAGTACAGTGCTAGAGTCGGAAAGCAGGGCGGAAATTTTGAGACTTTCGCCGGCAGTGTAGTGGAATTCAACATTTTCTTTCGAGAAAAGGGTGCCTGGAACATAATGGGCAAGACGCTTGGGGTCAGGCGTATTAGCATCAGCCTCTAGATCCACCATTGGCGTAGTGCCCGCAGGCTCCCTGTCTTTCCTCTTCCTGCCCACCAGGGGATTGCTCTCCCCAGTTTCCTCAGAGCTGACTGGCTTTGATCCCAGGGGAGGATGAGTCCCTGCAGTAGAGCCTCCCTGCTTGCCGGCAGGGGAGGGTGTGGCCTCTGAAGCAGCCTCCCTCTCCACACCTTGGGCAATAGAAAGGGGAGCCCCTGACCTTGAAGGCTCTAGCCTGGGAGGAAGAGGAAGTCTCGCTCGGTTGGCAGAAATACTCTTCACGTACTTCATCAAGTTTTTCCCACCTTTCTTATAGCTGGAAGGAAGGGAGGGACGTTTTGCAACGATGGTGAAGTCACTGTCTAGTCCGAGGTCCCTCACCTCTTTCTTTGACCAGAGACGGGTGGCGAGATCTGCAGGGCAAAGGAAAGTCAGTCAGAAAAATATAGAAAGATAAATCCGAAAGAGGACAAAATGTCAATAATATACCTGAACTACCTCCTCCGAGGCCGGAAGTTAGACCCACCTGGGTCAAATAATCATCAGTAGCTATAAGATCCGCATGAGGAAGCCAGAAGCCAGGGCCACATACGCCTGATTTGTCTACAAGAGCGACGAACTTCTTAACCAGGTCCAGGTCCTTGTCAGTCAATTTCTCCTCGAGGGCCTTCCCCCCATTGCAAGGGTGATACTCCTGGCGGGTCTCCAATCGAGTATGAACATGATTCCTGAACTGTCGAGGAATCTTCCACCCTTTGGCGCTGTGCACGTATAGGAAATTGTTTTTCCAGTCCTTCAGGCTATTTAAAACTGGCCAGACCAGGGTGTATCCTTTCTGCCTTAGGATAGAAAAATATCCGGGGGAACCCTCACCCCCAGAAGAGGACACCATCTGTTGGTCGGCCATGAATCTCAAAGCATCGATGGAGGGTCCCTCGCCATGAAATAAGCAGGTCCATGTATAAGCTATCAACGACCTGACCGCCATGGCGGTCAACTGAGCAATGGCCACATTCATTCGCCTGAAAGTCTCCTCCAAGAAAGGGTGCAGAGGAAAGCGCAGGCCAAACTCCAAACACTTGTGATAGACGGCAATGCAGCCATCAGGAGGGCAGCACACAATGTCCTTCTCTCCAGGGACAACGATTGTATACCTTTCCCCGAAATTATAAAATCGTTCGAGGGCCCCGGCAGCGTTGGCCTCTAAAATCAACTACCGGTTCTTGGGCTCCGGGTAGGTTTTTAGGGGAACTATGTACTTGGTCTTGTCTAAATAATAGGTCCTCCCCGACTCCCTGGGGATGAGTGGGCCGGTGATTGTGAAAGGGTCAATCTCCATCGCCTCGTCATCAAAATCAATGACGCCAAAGGGGGCAGGGTCAGGAGAGTTGGCGCCCCCACTCCCTTCCAAGCGGTCCTCCTCGGCCGTCCTAACACTAAGCCCCCCTCCCCCCCGGAGGAGGAGGCAAGGCCAGTTCTAATCCTATCCCTACCCTCCGCCTTATCAGTCGAAGGGTCAGTAAAAGTAAGAATGCGAGCACGGCGGCTGCCCATGATGACTAAGGAGTAGAAAAAAGCGAAGAAATGAAAAGATGAAAACTGGGGAAAAGGATTCTGACCTAAATTGATGGCCGACCGGATGAAGATGCAAGAAAAGAGTTCTTCAGTGTAAAGCGTTTTAGCGAAGGAAGATTGTGAGAAAGGGTTTTTCTGGGTTCTCGAAAGTGTAAAAGGGGGAAGTGGGAGGAGTAGGAATGCTTTTATAGGCAAGAGCAAACGAAGGGTCACCCATCCTGAGGACTTCGCCGAGAAAAGCCCTCACGTGTCACACTTTCAAGAAACCCAACTACCCATCACTTCCCAAGAAACCTCGAAAAGGCAATAGAGGTCAGAGGATAATCGTTGCATGACGTCATTCATTCATCCATTCATTCATTCAATTAGTAAAAAAAACACACAAATAATAAAGCTTGCCTGATTTTCCATTAGAAAAGGTCCGAAAATGGCCAAAAGTTACAAACTGGGCAGGAAAGAAAAATAGATTACAAGAAGAGCCTAACAGTTTGGCTCAACAAGCCTGCATACGTAGGGTAAGCCTAATCATCGTCAAAACCTGGAGAATAATCCCCAGGGCTATCATAGCCACCGGCATCGGACCCCCCCAGTCCCAGTCATCAGTGTCCTTGAAGGGATCATCAGGGCCTTCTTCTTCATTCCTACCAGAGGAGTAGCCCTGGCCTTCACTGTCTTCTGAGTCGTGGCTGCTTACGTCCCAGTCCCTACCATAAGGGACTGCCCTGACGCCATTAGAGGAGCCGCAGCCCACCTTCCTCATCAAAGTAGAAGAAGGGCCCGACTTAGGGGAAGAGTTCAGTTCAGAGCAATTAGGGTCAAATTGCTCTGGATGCAGCCAAGGGAAGCACTTGTGGCATCCCCTGTAAAAACAGCCCCCCACCTGGGAGCAGCGTCTGGGCATAGGCGCAGCTGGAGATGAGGACTTTTCAGAGCGCTTGCCCGCCCTGACAGAAGCTCTCCTAGCATTCTGTGAAGAGTGAGAGTGGGACCGCCTACTGCGACGCAGGGCCAGAAAAGCCGCCTGGAGTACTTCAGTCTCCGGCGCCCCCTGAAGCAGAGGACGTCGACGTAGACTCCACAACGAAAAACCATTTTCTTAATCCAAGCCATCTTTCTTTGAGAGAAGAGTAGAAGAAAGGTGAAGATGGGTTGTGAAGGTGGTGAAGGAAATCGAAATTTATACAAAAGCAAACACAGCATTAATGGCGTCCAAACCATCTCTGCAAGAAGGGAAGCCAATCATCAACCGGGCACACTGCTCAAAGAGATCGCTTTACGAGAAGGATAATCATGAGGAAAGACATTCCAACTCTTTGCATGCCCAGTACGGTTGAGTTCTCCCCCTTGGGAACATGCGATGCATTTAATGCAGAGACGGAACTCAAAAGGTCAACCTCCCACCATCCAAATCAAGAAGTCGCCCGCCAAGGGGAAGCCCTGCTTCCCCCTAGCCGGTGAGGGCCAATTGATGGGGGTCGGTAGCCTGCCACGGGTCGCCCGTCAATCTGGGCCCCGGAATGGCCCAACCCAAGAACAAAAAGAGGGCCTGCCCTGCGGGTCACCAAGCGAGATCACTAAAAGAGTCGCCGAGTGGGCGACCTTAGTCACTCAAGCTGCCCAGCAGGGCCATCCCGCCTGTCGAACAGGGCAACCAAGCCCCCCGCATGCCTGTCTCCGGGGCGCTCCTCCCTCAGGCAGGGCCAGGGGAAACCAGGGATATCTCCGTCATTTGGCCTAAGGTAATGGGGAATGAGTGGACAAGATGGATCCACGTGTCACTTCGCCATCCACTCATTCTCCTTCTCTCTCCTTCTATTTTCTCTCTCTTGGGGGAAGGTATAAATATTTCTCTTCCTCCTACATATAAAAGGTTGGATTTTCTCTCTCTAGACCCTCACTCTAAAACCGCCACCTAGCTCCTCACGAATTAGGTTCATCAAGGCATTTCACGGACTGACTTAGGCATCGGAGAGGTTCCCTCGGACACCTCCGAGGCCCTGTGCGTTCACTGTGCAGGGAGCAGGCCGTCTTCGCCGGGAAAGTCCGATCGTCGGAGTGAGGGGAATGGGAGATCAAAGGAAGTTAAGCGATTGTAATATTAGCAACATCACATTCTAAAGACCCGAATCCGAAGTCGGGTTAATTGATTCCGTGATCGGAACAACGTAATCTAAAACCCTAATAGGAAATTGGTCCTCTCTGCTTGTATAATGGAGTCTTCCCCATCAGAAACTCTATGCCTAATGACAACACTTATTACGTTATAGGACAAGACGGAGAAACCGTACCTATTAATTATGAAACGACCTATTATTATTATTATTATTATTATTATTATTATTATTATTATTATTATTATTATTATTATTATTATTATTATTATTATTATTATTATTATTATTATTATTATTATTATTATTATTATTATTATTATTATTATTATTATTATTATTATTATTATTATTATTATTATTTGAAGATCATATGAAGACGTATTATTATTATTCGAAGTCATCTTATTATTTATAAAGATTTATGAAGTCGTCTTAAAGAGAT
Source organism: Agrostemma githago (assembly GCA_958450325.1). Classification (NCBI taxonomy): domain Eukaryota; kingdom Viridiplantae; phylum Streptophyta; class Magnoliopsida; order Caryophyllales; family Caryophyllaceae; genus Agrostemma; species Agrostemma githago. The sequence continues at coordinate 14,201,885 of OY288252.1, forward strand.
CTATTATCGTTCGTATTAGATTTCGACTTATTCCGTAAGGAGGTATGTCTTAATCTCATCTTAATTAATCTTTTGTGGCCTTCATGTTGTTCAAAGATTTATGGGAATTATGTTTTATTTATGTCATGTTAATAATATGCTAACATGTGGTATCAGAGTTTAGGTTATTGAACTCATGATTGTCCATTAATTAAGATTATTACGAGTATTATTATACATCATATTACTCCGTATTATAAACGTATTTGTCTATTAATTATGATTCTTAATATTATATACTCGTATTACGTTTTGGAGTATGGTGTGTTTATGCAAGATAGAATTCAATACCGTCCACAATTGTCAGTTTATCCAAATTATGGTCACTAAAAATCATACAATCAATGCGTTAAGAGTATGAACATACGTATTATATTGGGCATAACATGAAAGCATGATAGTGCATAATTTGTACGTTGTTGATTAGTTATGCATGATGGTGGTGTATTATTAATAATACAACTTAGATAAAATCCAATATAAGCATGTTGATTGATATTGTTATCAGGAGGATAAATTTCTGTATTCATATAATGTTTGGAAACGAGTGATTTTTTCATATTTTATCATGTTATGTTTGGTGATGAATTGTTGTCTCCTCAATTTCTTGCCATGACAAAGTTCTTATTATTAATATGGAAATTAATGAAAGTTTAACATGAAATTGTTATCATCATTGTATTATTATGTTAAACTGATTTTGTTATGATTATATGAATTATAGATTAAAATTTTAATATGAAGTGAATTAAAATTTTATTATTTGAGAAGTAATTCCATGACAATTTGATATGATTATAATATACTCCGTATAATTACATGATTTACTGAAATATGGTTTCATCGTATTGTTTATGCTCATTCGATATAATTTAATCGATTGACGAATAATGATTTATGATAATTATATTTCATATTCGATTTTAGATAATGATAATATGAAATTCTTATGGTTAAATTTCACCGCAGTGAGTTTACAACTTAAGTTCAAATTTTGACTTACTATAGTCATTATATCGTTCACATATAAAAATATATATTTACCCGCAGGGAGATTATATTGTCATGTGTAATATTCTATTTATTTAAATATTTTAGTGACTACCCACAGGAGCACTATTATTAAAGATGTGTTGTTTCACATATTGAAGCCTTATTATTTATGTTGTCTTATTATTTTATCACAACTAAAATTTACCTAACCAAGTAACTCTGAATGAAATGAGTAATTTACGTTCACCTTGAAGTTGATAAACTGGATACTTGTCTTCGCAAAGACAAGTTGACTGACTTAACTTCCGAAAGTATTACTCAAATTAAATATCTATCCATGAAGCTTTAGAGAAATATGACAGATTATGTCTTTTATTCTTAGGTTGGATAATTGTAACCAACATTAGGACTTAAGAATTCACTGTATGGACTGAAATAAACATTGAGACAATTATCTTAAAGTTCGATAAAATCATTACAGATTTTAAAGAAAATATCGCCGATCCTTGTATAAATCTCAAGATCAGTGGGAGTAAGTTCATATATTTGATTCTGTATGGAGATGATATTTTATTAGCCAGCAACGATCTTTGTTTTATCACATAAAACTAAGACTTATGTCTTAAATGGCTAAATAAAGAATATCCTTATGCATGGTTGGTAACTTAATGTATGCTTAGGTAAATCTGACATGATTGATGCTCACATACTGGAAATCAGATCACCCACAGGTGACTGGTTATTTTGATTCATATTTTGGAGATATTACGACACAAGTCATTGTACTCCACCATGAAAGCTGAATATGTGACTCATTACGAGGCTTTAATATAAGGAGCATGATTGCGTAATTACCGTGATAATAATGAAATTGCAATCTTTTTCTAGCTCCATGAATGATATGATATCTAAGGGATCAAAACACATGAACCTTAAATATCTTTATTGAAGCAAGATGTTAGATTGCGAATTAATGAGATCTCTTTAACGATTCTACACTTGCTATATAATATTATTTCTGTTTTCCAATGTGTATACATTTATTATTGGATTAATGATAACGGAAATATAGTCTTTTTTAGACATTATGTGGACCATTAAATTAAACTCCACTTATGGCCTAACTGTTTCAATTCGTTGATGTAGTGGTACATGGAAGTAATCATGTTGCAGATAGACATGTGCACGCCATGACTCTCTTTAATGATTGAATTAGTCAAGGCACTTATGAACGTCGATATAAATGAAGTGTTTTAGCATAGTATGCGCAACTTATATTCTCTATAGAAACATTATAGATGTTCCAATCGACCAAGTCGGAGACTGTAAGAATACTTTATGCTATAATAATATTACGGGATATGTAATATATCTTCCCTATTATTATCCTAATATTTCTTGCTCATAATTATGGTCTTATTGGAAATCGAATCTTTAAGAGATATGCTATTACAATAATATCGGACTAAATAAGAAGTTTTTCCATATTTTATTCAACCTTGATGGAAGGTCGAGATCACGTAATCTAAAACCCTAATAGGAAATTGGTCCTCTCTCTGCCTATATAATGGAGTCTTCCCCATCAGAAACTCTATGCTTAATGACAACACTTATTACGTTATAGGACAAGACGGAGAAACCGTACCTATTAATTATGAAACGACCTATTATTATTATTATTTGAAGATCATATGAAGACGTATTATTATTATTATTCGAAGTCGTCTTATTATTTATGAAGATTTATGAAGTCGTCTTATAGAGATCTAATATCGTTCGTATTAGATTTCGACTTATTCCGTACGGAGGTATGTCTTAATCTCGTCTTAATTAATCTTTTGTGACCTTCGTGTTGTTGAAAGATTTATGGGAATTATGTTTTATTTATGTCATGTTAATAATATGCTAACAAATTTTACTTTTGGGCTTTTTACGTTTTGTGAACTGTCCAGGTTCAGTGTGCTTTGTATGTCCATATCCATCTGCAGTCAAATTTTGACTGTTACACAATCATTCCACCCTTTATTGTTGGGATTGATGGTGATTTATGAGGGCATTAAAGTTGGTTTTGGCTCCTCATGCTGCTGCTCAATATAAATAGAGCATTCTTGCTCCTTTCTTCGACACCATCACCACAACCTTCCTCTTCTCTTCTACACTCTTCTCCTCTATTTTCTGGGTTTTGTTCATAATTTTTCCAAGCACATAGCCCCGAGTGGACGGGTCTGTGTGCTGCTGTGTGCATCTTGGAAACTGACGGTGTTTTGATTACCACCCCGGTCGTTCCGTAATAGTTTTCAACTCAGTGGCAATCCTGCCACGGCACAGCTAAGCTTCCATTTCATTCGTTGCCTACATCTCGGTTCTGTCCGTCATCATTCACTGCCCGTTTCGTACCGATTCTCTTGCCTCCTCCGTCTGTCCCGATTTATCTTGCCGCCCGGATTGTCCCTCAGTTTTGTTGCCTCGGTTTTGATCCTGGTTGTTGTCTCGGTTTTGCCCCTGGTTGTTGCCTCGTTTTTGCCTCCGGTTGCTGCCACTGTTTTCCTCTGTTTGTTGCCGCTATTTGTTGCCTCAGTTTGGTTTTCAAGCCTGCGTCGGTCGGTCTTTTCTATTTACTTCTTTTACTTTGTTACACGCTTTCACTCTCACAGTTACTTGATGCTGTAAACACTCAATATAAGACTAAATAGTTATCTGATTACGGAGTATAATATTATAGTAATACAACTGTTTAAAATTTTTATGATTTGATGTTTAACTTTAATTTGAGTTTATAAGACTTTAATTTTTGTTTTGTTAATTTATGATTATTGCAATAAGCTAGTAAGCAAACCTATATCTTAGCTAAAAAAAACTTCAAAATTTAGAGCTCGTGTCATGTGTCGGATACGTCTCCGTGTCCGTGTCCGTATCGGTGCAACCTAGGAAGGAATGGACTATCCCTAAGCATCAGTTCATCTTCTGGCTAATTTTTAGGGATGGATGTGTAGCTTACCCGGATGAAATTGAGGTGTTTTGAAGTTACTAATTCTGATAATTACAGTATTCTGAAGCTGCTGAAATGTAGGACCATCTTTTTTTTTCATATAGGTACAGTGATGAATTATTATGTGTGGCAGAAACTTGGTTGCGAATCAATCTCGCTTGTCCAGTCGATTCATGGCAAATAATGAATATAAGGTGTACTAAATTCCAGCATAAAGTAATTCGTGCTGTATTTGGTGAGCTATTCTATAATATCTGGATGCAACGTATTCGTTGTTGACTGGAGTATTCTTTGCTTCGTCCCTCAGCTATGATTAGCAATATAAGACGAATATTAAGTTGCATATTGTGAATAAAATCCACGACACCCTACCACTCAAAGATAGTCTCTGGTGGTCTAACTTGAATAAGTAATGGAAACTGATAAGTGTGACGTATTTGTGTTGATCCATTTTTGTACCAACTCTAATTCTTCATATATATATATATATATATATATATATATATATATATATATATATATATATATATATATATATAATAGGTTCACATAAGGCCAACAACTCTTATAAGTTCAAAAGTTCCAGTGTTAAAGTTACAAAAAAGATGCTTAAAGTTACACGAGATGAGTGTTAAAGTTGCACTTTATCACTTGAAGTGATAAAAGAGCTGAATGTTATAGTTACATATCAATTCTGAAAAAATGCAACTTTAACGTATGTCATCTATAACTTTAATATAGACTTAATTACATATGGTGAACTTATTTGATCCCTCCTCTCTCTCTCTCTCTCTCTCTCTCTCTCTCTCTCTCTCTCTCTCTCTCTCTCTCTCTCTCTCTCTCTCTCTCTCTCTCTCTCTCTCTCTCTCTCTCTCTCTCTCTCTCTCTCTCTCTCTCTCTCTCTCTCTCTCTCTCTCTCTCTCTCTCTCTCTCTCTCTCTCTCTCTCTCTATATATATATATATATATATATATATATATATATGGGTTTTTCTACACGGTACCCCTGAACTTTTCACTTTTCTACCTGGTACCCCTACCATTTTTACATGTCTACATGGTACCCTTGTACTTTATTATAAACATCGCTGGTACCCCTAGACTTTATTATTACCTTATTGGTACCCTTAAACTTTTTCTTCCATCAAACTTTGGCACTAAACTACCTTTTTTTGTTCAAAATTAAAACTTAAACGTCATTTAACATGCCTAATTAATCTAAAATTAAACTTAAACTAACATTCTTGTATGTTTTTCGCAGTTATGCACCAAATCTAAAATGAGTATATTTTTGGTGTTATATTGCCAAATCAACTGATAACACATAATTTAAGCTCAATTACTTGTTAATTATTTAAGTTAAATGGTATTGAAGTTTTTATTTAAGCTACAAACACAATTTAACGACAAAACATGATGAAAAAAACCTTTAAGGGGTACCAATTAAATTAATAGTAAACTTCAAGGGTACCATGTATATACATAGAAAGAGCAGGGGTACCACGTAGAAAAGTGAAAAATTCAGGGGCGCCATGTAGAAAAACCCTATATATATATATATATATATATATATATATATATATATATATAGAAGTGGGATCAGGCGAGTCCACTTATATATGTTGAGTCCGTGAGTCTCCATCTTAGCCTTTGATTCAATGTTAGATTAACGGACAAGATTTGATATCATAATTAAGGAAATAATTAGAATATCTATCAAAATATATTTGATTCTCTCTCTCCTCCTTTAATTTCTCCCGCCTATCTTACATCTCACCTCTCACTCTCAAACTATTCAGTTCCCCAATTTCACCACCTCACTTTTTCACCGCTCACCTCACTTACACCATGTTGCTTCTCAATTTCAATTTCTACCTCCATCTTTGTCTACCGTCATCTCACACTCCCGCCTTCACTACTGTCATCTTCGTCTTCTCTTCGCCCTTATAGACTTCAACTGTTCTCTACCTCCATCAACGTCGCAGCTACACCATATTTGAACTTTAAACTTAAGGTAAATCAGGGTTTTGTCTGTGCTTTTCATTACTTCTAAGGTTAATTAGGTTTTGTTCGTGATGCTAATTACTTTTAATTGTTTTCGTTGTATTCCTTTTAATTTTTATCTACGATCCGCGATTGGTAGAAGCATTGATTAGTTCTGTATGTCCGAAATTGATTACATACATTCTTTGTTTACATGTCTTCCCCTGCGTGTTAATTTTGTTACTTTGATGAACATGATTTGTTACTTTAACTGGTATTATTTGGTATTTTTATGAATAACCTATAGAACCAAGCTTATCCTGTTACTGATGTCATATTACCAGCATCGTTTGCAATGCATGTGTTTCTTGTTACTTTAATGCATATATTACGTTACTTTAATACATAATGTCTGTTACTGTAATGCCTAAATCCATGAACAAGGATCCTTTTTCTCCAACTTTTAATCTGGTTACTTTAATTCACATGATATGTTACTGTGCTATTCACAAACCGTTACTCTAATCTGAATACTATGCCAATTTGTTCGAGGTGTAGGTAATCCTCCACTCATTTCGTACCATTATCCTTATTTGTGATTATATTCTGATAATACCTCATTTCAGATGGCTAAGGGAAGTAAAATCGTAGACGCTGGTGAGAAGAAAGGTAAGGGCAATGAGGAAGCAGGACGGGCGAAGAAAACTGCTGTGAAGCCGTCTAAGTTGAAGAAAGTATTGACCAAAGATGGTGGTGACGCCAATGCCGATCGTACGTTATCTGTCAGGTGCAGTTCGAAGCTCCTGGTTGAACTAATATCAAATTTAAACCAGAGGCAGTGGGAGGCTCTTTCAAGTATTGGGTTTGGTGGCGTACTCGAGATGCGACTTAAAACCTTCCCTGTGAAATATGCGACTGATTTCATGAGATTATTCAGCGACGATACGCTGATATTTAGATGTGGGAGCCATCAGTTTTTGGTGACAAAGCATGATGTACATGATTGTTTCCTTCTCCCTCTTGGACCGGACCCTATCGAGCTGCTGCCAATGGGTCGGTCGAAGGCAGCTGAAGAGGAGGTTGTTGTTATGCTAAAGAAAAAGTGGAGGGACGAGTTCCAAGTCGTCAATGATGGTGACGCAATCCCTCTCTCAAGGGTCCTGACCAAACTGAAGGAGGATGTGGGTGGTGGAGAGATGTTCTGTAAGATGTTTGTGCTCTACAGCATGTCGATTTTCTTCAACCCGACGTCCAATCATGGAGTTGATCTGAGATTGTTGAAGGCTGTGCAAGTTGTACAACAAATTAAAAACTTTGACTGGTGCACGTTCATACTGGACGGGCTCGCTAGTGCGTGCGAGGACTTTGTATTCTCTCGACCATCGTACCTACTTGGTTGTTTGCCATTTTTAATGATCACATACTTCCAGCGTTTTGACTACCGTAACCTCCCGAACCCGTGTGATCTCCCTCTGAACAAGCACTGGGATGGTCCGCGCATGTATGAACGGTTGGCAGGTGAGTTTATCGGTGGTGGGCTCGGGCGGCTGACCCGATCGGATGTGGAATACCCTCGTTGCCTTCATGTGGTGAAGAGGGCTCAGGCGACCTCGCCGTTGATGATCACGCAGAGCGGTCAGTTTGATCATCCGGCATCGCCCGTGCAAGAGGGCGATAAGTTCACCAATATCAGGCTTGCCCGTGGTCTTGAAGATGAAAATGAACTTAGAGCCAGGGCGGTCGACGTAAGTAATCATGTCATTAATTCATTAATTAATCTATATGTGTCTGACTTGGAAACCATCGAATCAGACGATGTAACTCTTGAATATTTGTAAATTTGCATGGTACTCTTCCATATCTTCTGTTACTTTAGCAAATAACTGACGTTACTTTGGTGAACAATATGTGTTACTTTAACTTATGAGTTCCGTTACTTTAACCTGTATCATCTACATTATTGTTCCAATATATATGATGTTACTTTAATTCATACCATTTGTTACTTTAGTTGTTATTATCTGTTACTTTAGTGTCCACTCTCTTTTCACTACACATTCTGTCAGTTGATTATACATTCCATGCACTATTACTTTAGTACATACTTGCATCACAATTATTGTTTCATCCAGGATGTCCATCAGATTCATCTGATGATGGGAAGGAATGCAGTCGCATTTCATGACTGGTGGGCTTCACATGCTGCTAAGTTCAGAAGGATAACATCAGGCAATCCATTACCCAAAGACCTGGTACCATCACAAGCATCCCAGTCATTCTGGGGAGGAGTAGAGCTTCAACGGGTGGTGGATGAAGTATGTGAGGCGCTCCGTCGCGCTAGGGAGCTGTCATTGCAGGGGCCGGTATTTGAGGCCAAAAATACAAATCAAGATGAGGAGGAAGATCTTAACTATCAGCTGTACTTGACAGCTGATGTTAATGATGTTATCCAGGAGGGGTTGCAGCTACACAGTGACCGCCCGCTGGTGCTGTCTCTGTGGGATAAGGATAGATGCGGAGACGAGGATGTCGGTGAGTGTTTGTCGGTGGAAGTAGACGGAAGGAAGGTCTTCCACCCATACTTTTTTCATTCTGACAAGCGATTGCGATGCATGCAAGTTGTCGATGAGAGGCTTGGATGCTCATGTGATTGTGAAGTCCCGGATCCTGACCAGCTTACGTTGTCGGACTTTCTGCGTATGGATAGCAGGCTTTTCAGGTCTGTTTTGTCTGTGAGGAAAGACGTAATGGACTACGTCTTCTACAAAAATGAAAAATACAGTTCATCGTAAGTGGTCTACATCACCTAATTTTGTCAGTGCGTTTTAATGTCGATTTTTGTTGAGTGCTACATAATCCGTTCGAATATTTACAGGGAGATGATTGTGAGATTCAGTGACTTTTTCAACATACCCCGTGGTTAGTTGGCCACGCTGGCTCCTGGAGAGCAACTTTCGAATGCTGTAATTGACAGCTGGTGCATACTTATGAATCACTTGGCAGCTGCTCAGTCTGCACCGCGGCGGACTTCACGCTGCTTCTTCGATGTCAGCCACAGCGTAAGCTAATTTATTCACTTGCTCGTCCAAAATGATAAGTGTAACATCATCAACAAACTCTAGTAATATTAATATAATGGCATCATATCAGTTTGCATAAAATATTTATGCAAAAAAGTGGGTGTTACTGTAGTTCTATGAGTGTGTTACTGTAATGCACTTTGTGCATTTCTCTAATGATAGCGACCTGTTACTCCAACAAATATCATGCAGGATACAGCTCTCCAGATTTGGACAAGCAGGAAGCGTGGTGTCTTTGTGGACATGAGCGAAGCATTGTTCAACTTTTGGAACATATGACTCGATGAAAATGAAGGGAATCTCGAGCTAGACTCTGACCTGGTATTTTTGAATTTTAGATCCCATATTTTGTAAGCTTCCTCATCAATTATAATAACCAACGCGATACCCTTTCCCCACCTACAGGTATTCGTTCCGGTGCTGTCGGAAAACGATGACCATTACAGCTGCGCGTGTATCAATTTTTTGTCACGCCGGATTGAATACCTTGATAATAGGTCTTACGACGAGGGTGAGTTTGAACGTCTTCCTTACGTTGGGATGGCACGGCTCTCAGTAAGTCTGCTCATTTTTATATACATTTTAACATTCTTATATACGAAACGTCCTATATAAGGATGACCAAAAAAAATTGGGTTTTCGTCATTTTTTCATTCTTATATGTATTTATTTTATTTTATTTAATATCACCAAGCTGAAGAAATGGTTAAGTATATGGTTCAGCGAGGCATCAACAAGGGGGCCGATGTCTCTTCGTTCCCACTTGTCAACATCCCGTTCAGATGGCAGGGCAGCGCGTTCTCGGCTAATGATTGCGGCGTATACCTCATGGTACACATGTTGTTGTACGCCAGGGAGGAGTTCGACTGTCCCTTGGGCACGAGGGAGGCGAACAATCTGTACAGGGCAGAAATTGCCGCGACTTTGTGTCTCTGTGACATTAACAAGGACAGGGATGTGTTGATATCGCGGGGGTCCTCCTTTGTAACTGATAAAGCAAACCTTGCCATCAGTAAGACCATGTCAGATGTTGCCACGTCCGTCAGTGAGTCTGAAAAGAGGTCAGGAGAGCCGATCCCCGACGTGAGACCCTCTAAAAAGAGCCGCGTGCCACCATCCACTCCAGAAACACCCGCTGCAGAAACCGCGCTCAAATCACCGGACACCAACGAGCCATTATTTGTTCTTGGTAGTCGAGCTAGGGGGGACGAGGACGGCTTAGGCTGCTCCATCGACTGTGGCGATGCAGATGTCAGTGTAGCGATGGCATGCCCGTTCCTTACGAATAACAAGACCCTGCTGGGCAATCTCCCCGTCCTGCTGGAAAATTGTCGTGGACTACTGTTTATTTCAGCACAGCAGCTACAACGGCAGGTAATTAGGCGAACACTACACATATTGTGAATAAATTGTTGTTTAAATTCTTGTCACTCACCTGTTGGTCGCAATGCCTACTGATCTGTTCCGAATTCAGCAAAATGGTTGCGGAGTATTCATCGTTGGCTGTAATGACCCGGGATGATGTGATGTCCATGCTCCCGGGTACTGACATGTCGTCATCTGTTGTCGAGTGCTGGTCAATGCTTATGAACAACCTCGCCGCAAACGGGAGCGGGTCTGGTAATTCTCCGAAGATGGCGTTCTTTGGTCTGCGACAAACGGTATGTACTAAATTAACAGTGCATGGAATGTATAATCAATTGACAGAATGTGTAGTGAAAAGATGGTGGACACTAAAGTAACAGATAATGTCAACTAAAGTAACAAATGGTATGAATTAAAGTAACATCATATATGTTGGAACAATAATGTATATGATACAGGTTAAAGTAACGGAACTCATGAATTAAAGTAACACATATTGTTCACCAAAGTAACGTCAGTTATTTGTTAATGTAACTGAAGGATCACTACACCACAAGGACACCAAATAATTACTTTTTATTGACTGTAAATTTTCACACCAACCCATCTTTTTTACAGGATGCGATAATGAGGATTATTGCCGAAGATCCGGACAATGCGTCCACTCAGAAAACGGACTCCTTGATGAACCAATGACATATTTTCATGAGTAATTGTGGTGGTACGTTGCAGCTGGACGCTGAATTGATCTTTTGTGCCCATCAACATTGACGAGTACTTCTGCTGCGTAGTCGTCAATCAAAAGAAAAAGATAGTCGATCTCCTCGACCACCGTCCCTACACAACGATCAGAGATACAACCCTCTTTGCAGCCATCAAGATTATTGTGAGCCTCTCTATTCGTCATTTCATAAGTTTTTAATCACAATCTTGTGCGCGAACGAGTGATTTCCTTGACTATTATCATCATTGATGTTCAGGTCGGGAATATGAGTGATTTCCTTGACCATTATAAAGTAGCTCGTGCGGCGGAAGTTGTGTCGTACAGGTTCCGACCGATTAAGCTTGATTGGCAGGACAAAGTCCCCAACAAGGATGAGTCAGAGATTTTTCTTCTGATGTACATGCTATTGTACGAGGGAAGTGATTTCAGTCACGAAGACCTCGGCAGGAAGGTTAACAGAAGATACCTGGTGGTCCAGCTTGCAGCCACTCTTCTCCTAGCAGATCTGAATAGCGTTCGGAAGCGGCTGATTGGTGATATGAAAAAGTTTGCGGCAGCTAGGCCAAAATTAATTGAAGAAGCGAAAGCTAAGCGAGGAAAGAGCCGGAAACAGTAACCTGTCTTTCGTTGGAACTTTTCGTCAAAAGCACATTTCAGGAAAGCAATTACTGTCATTCTGTCATATTTCAATGTATATTATATTCCTCAAATTTTGTTACTCTATCTCGTGTAGTCTATTACTTCAATTATTGTCATGTGTTAGTTTAACTCTAATATCTTGCACGCTGCATCATAGTTTCTTAATTTAACATAGGATGTCCAATTAAACAAAATAGTAACGCCTTCTTTATTGAGCACTCCACAAACAAATAGTTGACATTATGTGAATGATTTTAACTGAGTCTTACTCTGGTAAAATATGATATCATCCATGGAATGAATATCTGCAATTCGATCAACACTTTAAAAATGATATTACGTGTTACTCTAACTCATCTAGCACGTTACTTTAATGAATAATGTGTGTTATTTTAATGAATAATTCACAAAGGAATGAATATCTGTAATTCAATGAACTCTTCAAAAAAGTGTTACTGTAATTCATTCAATCCGTTACTGTGAAGAATAAGCTACGTTACTCTAAAGAACCATATTTCCATAATCATAATACTGGTTCATCTTCTACATCCTCCTCGTCCTCATCTTCTGATTCTGACTCTGATTCTGATTCATCGTCAGATGGTTCGACAGTCGGTGGCGGCAGTGCTACAAAGGGATTGGGGCAATTTCTCTTATCGTGGTGCGCCATCTTCTTACAATTGTTGCACATGCGCTTCGGCTTCTTTGCAAGTGCAACGGATTTCGCTTTGCTCGATAACAACCTCTTGCCGCTTCCTTTTGTCTTGGAAATCTTCGACGGGAGTATCGTTATCTCTGCTGTTGACGTACATCCTAGCATCTCTTCCAATTCTTGGGTTTTATTCAATGTCTCGCTACCCCCAATCGGCTTAAGCTTCATCCTGAATTCGCGGATCAAAGCGCACATGTTCTCCACATCTTCTTTATTAGCAGATCGTAGAATACCCATCGTCTCATGAACTTCCGACCACAGTTTAGACATCTCTATCTGCTTTCCGTCTATGATGTCAATTTCATCGCCTTCCACACCGTCATCAACAACACGAGAATTGCGCAGTGCATCCCTCGACCACCTTCTCGCAACGCAGTCATCGGGTATACTGGTCAGGCCCTTCGAGGAATATATCCAAATTATGTGTCGACACAGTATTCCCCTTGTCTCAAACAATTTACACGTGCACTTGACGTCCGACGTTTCTGCAGGAGGTTAGTATAGCATTAAGACTATCAGATCTACAACCCACAAACTCATAAATCCCTCACGACTATGTGTTACTTTTATACATGTGTTACTTTAATACGTGTTACTTTAATCCGTTCGCGTTACTTTAACTCGTACTATGTGTTACTTTAATACATGCATTCTGTTACTTTAACTCATAAATCCCTCACGACAAAAACATTCTGTGCTGGATCTACAACCTACAAACCCCATTACTTTAACTCATAAGTTGTGTTTACTCTAATAGATTCATCCTGTTACTTTAACTCATAAATCCCGTATAAATGAAGACAACAAGCAGGCAACTGTTTACCTTGTTTGTAGTGGACTAGAAATTCTTTACCCCTTGTGGCGTCCCTCACTGTAGTTACTTCAACCCCATCCCTTTCAGCAAATCCTCTCACACTGCACGTCCCCACTGAGCACTTTACCTCCTCTTGAAATTCATCAAACACCACGTTGGTGTAGACCCTTGCTGCGTGTTGTTCTATCAGGAGGTAGGTCATTGTCTTCGGCAGAGATTGTATATTCTCGCTGTCAAGCTTTTTCTGGGTATACCTTTGCTGATCCATGGCGCTCTCGAACCGCATCCAGAATTCAACCAACGTTCCATGCTGGTTCTCAAACCGTTTGAAGAAACTGTTTTCGCTCTCCGATCTCTGTGTTGTTCACATTAAGCCTCCCATCTTCAGATACCTGCAGTGCGCCATGACCTACATCTTCCTAATCGAAAATGCATTTTCGAACCACTGAACATCCCCCACGTCGTGCTCCTCCATTATTTCCATCCACCGCTCGTCGAATTCCGCTGCATCGATCTCGTCATCCTACACTATTGAATTCAATTTCTTCAGGAATTCCTGGTAGTCGGCCCGCGAGGCACCGTATTTATTGGGTACCTTATTCATTATATGCCACATACAAAATCGTTGCCACGCCGATTTAAACATCTTCTCAAACGATGCAATGATACCAGGGTCCTGATCGGTGATGATGTACTCAGGCTCCTTGCCGCCCATGGCCGTCAGGAACCGTTCGAACACCCAGTTGAACGATTTCTCATCCTCGTGCGCGATGAGGGCGCCACCGAAAGTCACAGATCGTTTGTGGTGATCGACACCGGTAAATGGGGTGAATATCATCTTATATTTATTCGTGCCGTATGTTGGGTCGAACGAAACTGCGTCACCAAACAACCTGTAGTTTCTTCTAGCAACACCGTCAGCCCAAAAGACCCTGCTCAAACTACCATCCTCATCTAGGTCGTAATAAAAAAAATCCCTTCCGATTGTCCACCATACCCCTGAAACGATCAATGAATAAATGACCGTCCCTCTCATTGATGAAGCACTTTATATCTTTTCCAAAGTTCTTGAAGTTGACCAGGCTGGCACCTACGTTTGCGAACCCTTCAACCTGCTCCTTACACATCTTGTATGTCTGCATTGCACCGATCTTCAGCTGCAACAATTCGTTGGTTAAAGTAACGTATGACAAATGTTGAAGTAATAGTAAGAAGTCATTAAAGTAACATGTTGATTGAGTAACCAGAAATTGCTAATTAATAGACGGCATTCATTAAAGTAACGGAGTTTATGAACCACGGTAACATAGAATGTGCATTAGAGTAACAAAATATTACCTATGGCGCAGTGAACTAAACACACAGTGATCTGAACTTAAATAATTGAACTGTAAGAAGCTACTCAACACATACCCGTGAATTGTTCAGGATCATTTGCTTGTGGTACTTCGTGAGGTTTCTCGATAACTTGTGGAATTCTCTGTCCTTTGGTGAAATTAGCTCGTGGTTGTGCCCGCCGTGAAAAATAACAATTTTAAGAGGCCCGGCTTTGCTGAACAACTTAATTCTTGCCATACAGCCAACACGACGGACCTTTGTTTTCCTTTTCTGTTCCTCCACAGCGACTCCCTCTGTCTTTCCCTCCACTGCTTCCCCCTTTGACGTGCCCTCCTTGGATGCCGCATCTTCGTTGACATTTTTTTTAGTAAAAACCCTGCCTGTTACATACTAGCAGCTTTGATTTAATCTCACCACCCCGCCATCTTTTTGTTGTGTACCTCCTCACATCGAACCCGCAGGCCAATGCGTAGATTTTATAAAAGTTTACCTCTTCTTCCCGGTCTTTGAATATCTGCCCTACGTATGGCGTGAAAGTCTCACTTACATCCCTGCACCATTCGTGTGCTTCTGCCACTACTACAAATTCATCAAAAGAAGACGGGTCTTAACCATTCTCAAAAGGGTGGGGAACCGTCCTCTAGCGAGGCGTTCTATTTTATCGAATAGGACGGGTGAAATTCGGTCAACCCGTTCTTTATGATGATAAACAAAGAGGACGGTTTCAAGTATAAACCGTGCTATATCAGTGACATAAAGAAATCATTTTGGGATTAACAAAGAGAACAGTTTATAGATGGAACCGTTCTGTTTGAAATGTATTTTTTTTAAAAAAAATTGATTTTTCATAATACAAATCCTACTACATTCCATACTACAAAACATACACTTCACTTCCTCTTCTTAAATGAGGGCTACTCATCTTCTTGCTCATCCTCGTCATCATCGTCAGCGTCGCTTCCCTCGTTGTCATTGGCTTGAGAACCTTCCTCACTATCTCCACCATCATCTATTCATCTCCACCTTCTCCTGAGAAATCCTCGTCATCGTCATCCTGATCATCTTTACCATCCTCATCATCCTCACCACCGTCCTCCGTCTTAGGACCAGGCTTCTCTCTTGTGGTGCTCCTTTACAGGAAAACTGTTAATCCAGTGGACATCAACACCCTTGTAAGTATGTCAGTGACCCAACCAAGAACAAAGTTTTTGTTTTATTATTCCATGCTAAGTGGCTGATTTGGTTAAAACTCATTCAAGATTAAATTCATATGAGCTGATTAGTCATTACCTCTCTGATCCTTATTCATTGTACATCATAACTGGTAGAATCTTACAGAAGAAAGAAAAATCAGAAAGATTATTACACACAATATGACATTACACGACATTAGTAAAACCGCTCACCAGTTGTTTCACTTAAAAGAGGAATGAGGGTCATTCCTGCAAGCCATCACTACCAGCAGCGACACTTTATTAGCCATCAGATTGTACCTGATACATGGTACTAGAATTAGATCAACTGAGCAGTGTTGATTATAATACAAGGCTCTATGGCATAATTTATGAGAAGTGTATTGATCAGCAATGATAGGCAAATATAGTCCTATAAATAGGGTACTCACACTACTGAACTTGTCTCAAAATCATGAGAGATATACTCACCTCCAGTGCAATCCATTTGTTCGCAATCAGTGTTGGATAGTAGTCAGTTCGACACACCCTAACAAAGCTCCATATTTGAGGAACACCCTTTAAGACGTCTTCTCTTTCACTAGTTCCATATCTTGATTGCACTAGAGAAACTCCTACAAACATGTTATTGTTCAATCGGGCCATTAAATTTTGCAAATTGTATCATTTAAAGCCTCTAATGAAACAACTTATATGCTCTTAAACAAAAGAATGCATATGAGGAACACCTAGAACAAACTACTCCCTCCGTATTTATATGCTCGCCCACTTTCAATATAATACTTCTCATATATATTAAACAAAATGGACGGACATATAGCTACGAGGGAGTACAAAATAACGCTCCCTGAAGTAATATGCAATAATAAGTAGATAATGACAGCACGGTTCCTCAAGACGGTTCGAATAAGTGTCTGAACTATTTGTTAGTTAGCTAACATAATGCACGGGTCCAGCAATACCCATCCTTTAACAGGAGTCTTCTTAGACCAAATTTGTAGTAGTGAACGAAATCTCTACCATACCATCATGATCATGAGCTCCTTCTTATACTAAGACAGATGAATAAACCTTTTGAAACTCATATGCAAATATTTCTTCCTTCTCTTCAACATTATCAGAATTACATGTTAGTTTCATATTTTATTTTTTATGTTTTTTTAACAAGTACAAGTTAAAAACGGGGTAAATCTTGGGCATACCCGGTAAGTGAGCTCTTCCTCGGCCTTCTCATGTTCCAAGCACCAAAACCATAAAATATGTTAGTCATATAGAAAAAGGGAGACATCAAAAAGGTAAAATTTCGATAATCAAATGAGAAGCTGTTTCTCAATGATTTCCTAGATCCGATTGACCTACGTTGTCTCGGGTATTATCAGTACCACATATTTAAATCAAACGCAACTTATTTCGCGAGAAGTTCCTTGCTTTTTTCCTCCATCACTGTGAACGCCTCTTGTTGAGTTAGCGCCATGGAAGGTCGTAAGGCTGACTGCAAGAAATGGTCGGCTTATACAAAGTTCGAATGGCAGAAGAATACCACAAAAAAGGGCATCTAGAAGAGCAAGTTACATTTTCATACCTATATAATGCAAAATTCCGAAGTAGATTTCAAATAATTGAACTCCAAAAGTACCTATATTTCCTTAGATTGCCCAGTATAAGAAGAATCCGACCTGGCCCTGACCTTCCTTCCCCTTCCAAGAATGGCAAAAAAATATTCTAGTGCCCTTTTATGACCTGCACACTCAGAAACCAGCTACCTCAAATCCATCCAACAACCCAATATAGACAAAGATCAATCAAAACACTAAATTCAATCAATTATGCATACCAAATACATAACTAAAGCAGAAACTGAATCAAATTGAGTAAAAGTAAACTAAAACTCAGTAATTTCAACTGCTTCATATGATAATAGAACTAAAACTAACAGTTTTCCCCAAATTGATTGATGAAAGTTAATTCAAAGTTAAAACTGTATCTGATTGATGATATAAACCAGAAATTACAATCAATATTGAATAATATATAATGGATCAACTAAATAACAAGAAATCGAAGTAAAATTTGAATGAAAGGGAATAATTACCTGAAAATAAAGCACTTGAAGTGCAACTGAAGTAAAATGGAGAGGCGAGCGAACAAACGAAAGGCGAACGTGTGAGGAAAGGTTTGAAATTGCGAGCGGAGGTGGGCGGTGGAGGTTTCGTGTGTGCGTGGTTAGGTTTTGAAAGTCGTGTTGATGGATTAGGGGAGATGAAGATGATTAGTGAATAAGAGATTACCAAAAGTAAATTGAACAGGTTGTAGTATCTAATAAGAATGGTTGGTATCTTAATAGAACGGTTTTATTGACTAACCATGCTCGTAGTTAAAATAATATAACAGTTTCCTCATTAACCCGTGCTATTTATAGTGCCACGAAGGGCGCCAACTTTTCAGAGTTTATAGAAAACGGTTCCGCGTGCAAGTGTTCTATTAGGGGCGTTCCTTAACGCTATAATTGTAGTAGTGTGCGTCAACTGAAAAACAAACTAGTGCAGTGAGGTAATTAAATTAACAGAAGATGCGTATAAAATAGACATAAAGTAACAGATGTCTATCTCCATGGTAACGGTTAGTGTGCATTAAAGTAACGAATATTGTGCACAAAAATAACTCCAGGTATATCTCATTCACGTATTTAAAAAGTATGTGATAACATGCAGTTTACATACAATGAGCGTAAAATCTAATAATATGGAGAATTGTAATTGCCTCCATGGTGTCTACAGTATAAATCACAGACAAAAAACTTACAGTTTGTTTGTTTGACGGGTTGATTTTTAGCCATAGAAGTAGATGTTGCAGCGGCACAAGGTAGAAGATGAATGACCTAACGTCTATTATAATTCGTTGACTGAACTCGTGTACTTTTATTGTAGGTTATTTTGATTGGAAGTTGTTGACTATAGTAATGCAGTATATTTCTCTGAATGGGCAGTTACTCTTTTTATTTGTTTCCTATTTTGTTGGCAATCACGTCCCACAATTATAGGAAACAATATCTTTTTTAATCATTATTTTAATACGGCGGTTTCATATATCCCAATGACTCTCTAATGCGCTACAATAACAGATGTTAAGAACTAAAGTAACAACTTCTATGAATTAAAGTAACAGATCATAAAAGTAATAGAAGTTTGGCATTAAAATAACAGACACTCTACACTAAAGTAACAGATTATGTGAACTAAAATAACCCAATATCTTTATAATTTAGTATGCTAGGAAACAATATCTTTTTTTATTATTATTTAAAGAGATTTCTACGCGGTACCCCTATATTTTTCACTTTTCTACATGGTACCCCTACCTTTTCTATGTCTATACATGGTACCCTTCAATTTTATTATTAATTTAACTAGCGCCCCAAATTTTTTTTTCCATCAAGTTTTGTCGTTAGATTATGTTTTTAGCTTAGGATTAAGACTTCAATATCATTTAACTTAGATAATTAACAGGTAATTGAGCTTAATTTAAGTGTTATCATTTGATTTGACAATATAACATCAAAAATATAATTCGTTTAGATTTGGAGTATAAACTGCAAACACGTACAAAATTGTTAGTTTTAGTTCAACTATCGGTTAATTAGGTATGTTAAATGACGTTTAACTTTTAATCTTGAGCATAAAAAGATAATTTGTTGCCAAAACTTGACAGGAAAAAAAGTTTAGGGGTACCAATAAAGATAATAATAAAGTTTAGGGGTACAAAAGAAATTTTTAGTAAAGTACAAGGGTACCATGTGTACATGTAAAAAGTGTAGGGGTATAAGTTAGAAAAGTAAAAAGTTCAGGGGTACCACGTAGAAAATCCCTTATTTAAATATGGCGGTTTCATATATCCCCATGACTCACTAATGCGTTACAATAACAGACGTTAAGAACTAAAGTAACATCTTCAATGAATTAAAGTAACAGATCATAAAAGTAATAGAAGTTTGACATTAAAATAACGGACACTCTTCACTAAAGTAACATAGTATTTGAACTAAAATAACCCAATATCTTTTGTGTGCGTAGACATCATGTGATGAATATGTTGCATTACTATAGTTCAACGTAGAAAAGTAGAAACTAAAAATTTAGTATCATCTTAATGACTCCCATGTCCTTTCAAGTATAAACTACAATATATATACTCACCGTTTGCTTTTTCCACGATTTGCATATCAGCCATTGAATGAAAAGTAGAAGCCGAATTGATCGAACGTATAACGCAGCAGCGCGATGACGACGATTATTGACTAAATGTGTTCTTGATTGTGTGGTTTTGAAATAAATGACAGCGGCGCGATGAAGACGATGTCTGACTGAATGTGATTTTGAAGAATGAATGATTAAATGAGCGAGAGAACGATGAAGAAGAAGGTGATGGAAACAGAATTGATGAAGGAGAGAATGAATGATTGAATGAACGAGCATGTTACGTTACTGAAATATTCACCTTCCTATTTTGTTGGATGCAGTATCTTTTTTTTTTTTATTAAAACAGTGATTTATCTCGTCCCTTGATCCATCTGGATGAGGACTTAGGGACTCAACACATATATAGGGACTCATTAGAACCTCTATATATATATATATATATATATAGAAGTAGGATCATTTCGTACTTATATTTCATAAAAAAAATTGTTAGTGTTTCTTTTTTTGTGACCTTGATGGTCGTACGTAAAGAAATGTAAAAATGGCCAATGTAGAGGCCAGAGCCTAAGAGGCGTGTAATGTTTGATGTCCTATTTTTACAAAAGGCCAAATTAGGTCAAAATATAAAATACTGGTTCGTAATTATTAACTACGGAGTATCAATTATATGTGGATTTTTTTCGGCAATTGGCAAAGCGTTGTAATTCATTCAAAGGAAGAATAAAATAAAATGTTTGTCATTGTTAATATTCTGGTGTATAGCTTAATATCCGACATGATATAAGAAATATATAGGGTAATTGAAGGAATAAGTTTTGGTGGAGTATATAGATAGATAGATAAATAATCACTAAGAATGAGAGATTAATGAAAAAAGAATAATGGATGGGACAGATGAATTAATAGAGAGGTTGTTAGAGGGAAGAAAAGGGAGAGGAATCAAAAAAATCCAATTGATTGAATCTGAAATACGCCAACTTTGTGTTGCCGCCAAAGATGTCATCCTCCGACAACCCATGCTCCTTGAATTACAGGCTCCTATCACCATTTGTGGTACGCTATTTTCCTTCTATGTTTTTATCCCACCATGAATGACATTATTTTAGCATCTAAATTCTTAAATATTACTCCTATACTTGTTAGATTAATTGATGTTATAATGTGGATAACATGTTTTTCGTGCAAATAAGTGATGCATTTGAATAATTCAATTTCCTTTTTGATCTAATTTCTTATGTACGTCTCTTGAAAGATCATTTCACGCAAATTGTGTATGATATCTAATCAAACAATGAGAAACTAACTAAGTTAAATACTTAGAAGTCGCACGATAACTAATGCCTCGTGAAATGGATTTATAATTTGAACAACAT
Source organism: Agrostemma githago (assembly GCA_958450325.1). Classification (NCBI taxonomy): domain Eukaryota; kingdom Viridiplantae; phylum Streptophyta; class Magnoliopsida; order Caryophyllales; family Caryophyllaceae; genus Agrostemma; species Agrostemma githago. Next base: position 14,223,322 of record OY288252.1, read on the forward strand.
ATTTCAGAAAATTAAGAATTGTTTAATTCACCCCGAGAAGTAGAAATTATCATCAAAATCAAATTCACATCACCATATTCTACCAATGTACGTAGTATTATTTATCAATTTATAGGAATTCAATTTCTCATGAATTAGACAAGCAACCAAACAACCTCATAAAATCAAATACCCACGATTAGAGCCAACCATTACTACAAATTCCTTAGTTTTGCGACGCTTTTTTAGGTTATTTATGTCACTTAAAAGCGTCGGCAATTTTCTTCTCGACGCCTTACTAAAGCGTGGTCTTTATGGGCGTCAGGATTTTTCGACGCTTTTCGGTGTCAGGGTTGGCGTCACTTGTAGGCGTCAAGATTTTTAACGCTTTAGTGCGTCAATTTCTTGTTATTTTGCGACGCTTTAGTGCGTTAGAGTTTCATACCTGCCACGCTTTTTTACCCCTCAATATTTTTGTCCTTTTTGTATTCTGGATGCTAGTTCACATCATAAAGAGAATATAAATAGAACAAAACTTGACAAATATATATATATGACGATACAAAATTTTATTGCATAAAATTACAATATTTCAAGTTAAATACAATACTAAAGTAAAACTATTCATCCGAACAAGAGAAATTGGAAAAAAATCTCCTACTAATGTTTTCACGCTAATATAAAAAGTCTCGAATTGTATTAAATCATAGCTAGATCGAGAGTGCCTCTAATCATCCCCCAACACTGATTGCAAGAATTTCTCCTTCCGTCCGATGCACCGCAAAGAGAATTTTTGGAATCTGATTACACACATGAGATAGAAACATTAGGTGGAAGTAGGAAAATAATACGAAGTACATCGAAATAAGATATTAAACACAAACCACCGTACCACATGCATATTTAGCTAAAGTAGCGGATATGTGACTGCACTTTGAGGCTTATCGTTAAACTTAGTAAAGTAGAGGCGTTTCTAGATAACCCAAAATTTGTATGAAGAATTGCATTGAATAAGAAAAGGCTTAAAATAATGATAAGAGAAGATACGAAAGGTATCATGGCTAAAGTCTATAATAAACCGAAAGGCGGATCTTAAGAGTTGAGAAAACATTTGATCAAAAGATATATACATACTGTGTACAAATTACAAATACATATTGTATCATCAAATTTCACAAAGCCATAAAATAACATTATAATAGAAGCTTGACCATCAAATAACTCTAATGATGTCTACAATCGATTTTCAGAAGAAAAGAAAATCGCACCACCTGATCAACTTTGACGAGAGTTTACGCAGTTCTGAGAGGACGGGTTATATATAGTAGTTTCTTTGACATTGACTACTGACATTCTGAAGAACACAAGATTTTATCAAAGATTTTTCATAAGAATGGTATAATAAACTTGAAATGTCCATTAACAGGGGACACTTACATGATATAGGATTATAGATCATCTAAAATTAAGCCCATACATATATTTTTGTCAGTTATCTAGTATATAACTGCGTTTCCTACCATATAACCCTCTAAATTGACAACAACCAGACAGTAATTTTGTGTTGAAAACAGTCTTTTACTAGAGGTGTACATACCTTCAGGTTGTGACAGACTTTAGACCACCATTATCAAGTCATGCAATATTAGAATCACCTGGATATCATTCACTTGGAAATGACATGTCAAATAATCATTCTAACAAGTTTACCAGGTCTAACTTACAAGATTAATCTGAAAAAGTCCTGGATTGTAAATAAATCATCAAAAGAATTACCTTTTACAACTGATGTAGCAAGGGTTGACACATGTTCTGGCATACGACTCCCGTGCTATGAAAAAAGACACTCAAACACTATCAAATCTCAATAGTGTGGAAAAAACACACTCGGAACACTGTCAAAGGTCAGTACTACAACAAAAAAAATACAATCAAAACACTATCAAATATCAGTTATGCAGTGAAAAAAGCACTCATAAAGTTGGAACACTGTCAAATCTCAGTAGTTCAGAGAAAAATAGACAGTCGAAACATTGAAAATCTCAGTAGCGTGGCGAAAAATAGTAAAACAGAACCTTGAGTAAGAAAGGTGAGTATCAGCAGTAGTCTTCACCAGATTAACTTGTAATATTGTAATCACTTGTGTTTTTTGAGTATGATATCCGACACCAGATGGAGAATCCAAGTAAATAATGTTCAAAACCTGAAAAAGTTGTTAAAACCTAAAACACATTAACCTTAAATATGATTAATTAATGTGAAACAAAAACATATAATTGAGGAGAAAAATTCTCAAAAGTCATATTTGTTTTATAATTATTATAACTACTTGTTGATAGAAAAAGATGTCAATTCAATGATGAAACAAGTAAAAAAAAAATTACTTTATCTTGGTTTGGTACATGCGTTAGAAACTCCATAATAAGACTTAAATTCCATTAATAGCAATTTTAACTCCTTTAAAATGATTAGGTGCCTTTGTAGAAATGTATAACATTCATTGGGATTTCTAAAACTACATTTTGGATTAGAATCTCTGCCATAGAGTCACACAGGGAACACCAATAAAATGACAACAATGGTAAGTTGGTTATAACTTCTAAGGATATTGCCAAGAACAATTCACAGATACTGAAAAGTCATCCAATAGTAGGTGTTATACAATGAAATCAATTGAACATACGACTCTCAATCCCATGGTACTTGGTTGCAATAATCTCTTTATTCTCAAGGGCACTCTTAAAATCTTATTAATACACAACACTTGTACCAGGCTCCCTTTATAATTGTTCATCAACTTTTCCATAAATAAGACCCGTCAATTGTAGAAACAAAATCATTCAGACATAACTGTATAATACTTCAGCACTCACAAAGATCAAGAAATATGCTTCTTACTAATAACGCAACTATGAGAACAATATATGTCAAGCAAATGAGTCACAGAAAAGAGTTTCAACAACAATCATAATCGTATAACCAACAAACAGATTAAGAATATTTAATCGAATTAAAAATAGGTTAAGAATTTAGGAAAAACTATACCCCAAATCCTAAAGAGCGCTCAACTTTTTAATCTCGAAACTCTTTTCGATTTCCCCTATTTGACTGGAAAAAAACGAAAAACCCTAGCAACAAGATTGAAACCAAGCGATGAATGACCTGATGAACCCTAAAGTAAATTAAGCAAAAACGAAACACTGAATTTATAACCCACCTTAAACCAAATTAAACAAATTTCAGACAAATGGAAGGTATTAGATCGAAAAACATACATAAGAGTAGTGTTGGACATGAAATTCATCCGAGATGGTGTCTAGGATGACGTCCTTTCTTGTGGTCTTGGTTGGTATTCTTTTCATCGTCGTCAGGACTCATGAGCATGTGGCAGTGGTGATTATTAGCATGGAGAGAGCGGCAAGCCTGCAATCTGTTTTTCTAAAGGAAGAGGATAAACGATGAATATATGATTTAGGTTTGTGGGTTTACTTTTTAGGGAAATGAGAATACCGCCTAAACAAAATTTCACTTTTTCTAAACCAAAAGTTTTGAGTTTTCATGATACGCGCTCATCAAATCTAAAATACAATGAAAATCGGTAAAAATATGTTAAAATAGGAAAGAAGGAAGATAATGAGGCTGACACTTATAAAAGCGACAATAGGAAAGCGTCATAAAAGTAGGGGAATTGTAGTAGTGAACCTAGATATGATTGGAATAATTACTCAAGCTAACTTAATCAACACACGCATCATACGTGACTTGAAGACTGAGACTCATACTAAGTTGATGGCCTCAATAAGTTTCGTGTGTAACGGTTTTTGTGGACATGACATAGGTCCACCCCGACGGGTTTGGGGAGGCGAATAAATCTCCATATGAGAATGGATCGAATTGAAATTTAAATCGAAGTGGAGTCGTCACCGAACTTTGTGGGAGTTCGGGCCCGTTCGAAACCCACTCTATATCTTAGTGGGCCATGCACAAAGTATGGCCCATTCGGATGTCCAAATTTATTGGGCTCGTCGCTTTGCATTTGATACCGATACCGACATTATCGGATACCGTGTATTGAATGACTCTCGTGCGCCAACGGTTTCGGACATCCGGAAACCGAGGTTCTGAGTAAGGGGTGAGGGTACGTGTTGGGAAGTTCACAAAGAACACCCAACCCCGCCCGCACATTAGCGGCCTCTACTAGGATATCGAATGACGTTTTAATACACGCGTTAGTAATACGATGAAATGATATGCAAACATTGTTTTCCCTAAACATGCGAAAAATTGAATGGGTTGCTATGTCGATTTAATGCATCTAATACTTAGTTATATTTAGCATGCGAGGTTTATTTTAGTACAATAAAATAAACAATGAAAATAAATCAACAAGGATGGAAACAAACATGTTAGTAACGGTATAACGATAATAACGGTTTGCGAAAATATAGAATGACATGGAATGATGTAAATGAGAAGATGCATGGTTTTGAAAAGTAATATTTCACGTGATAGATTTGACATGTGTTGAACTAAGTCATAAAAAAGTATTAACGAGACTAAAGCAATGTTGTGAGACTCACGGTTTGACGTGATAAAGGGGTCACTCGACCGAGTCATTGAGGGACTCTATCGAGTGGGCCTCTGAAAAGCTTGTGTCCCAGATTTCGTGACGTCACTCGACCGAGTTATGAGGGAACTCGACCGAGTGCACGGCCAATCGATCGAGTCATTGCGAGACTCGACCGAGTGGTTGTCGAAATAACCTTCTGTCTCGTTTTTGGGGTGCCACTCGACCGAGTTGACTAGGCACTCGATCGAGTGCCCCCTGTACGAACTAGGGTTCGCTTTGCAATTCTTATTGATTTCGAAATTGCGTCTTGATTTTAGATAAATCGTTGATTTTGTTGAATTGGGCATGAATATTGTTAGATTTATGCTCTATTCGGACTTGGATACTCATCATATCCGATATTCGATTATTGAATCGTTATCGAATATTAGAGTGAAACTTGAAAGAAAAAGATGCTATAAGTCGTTTAAATTAACTAAAACAATATAGATTTTCTCTGCGTTTATAGTGTCGTAATTAATTCTATTGAATTAGATGACAACTATTTTAGCATCAACGAAAATCGTATTAGTTAAATTAATTGACTAAATCGTTTAGATTCGACATCCAACTATAGATTTGGTACCGAATCTAAATAGATCGACGCTTCGCGATTACTTTAGTTTAAACGGAGTTGATTTGATTCCCTCGGCTTCCCGACATCGTAATAAATCCTTGCGGATTGTATGATGTCGGATCCGCGTCAACGGGTTTCGACCTTAACTAAAAAAAAGATGTTTGATTCGAAAATAGTTATGAAATCGATGAAATACGCGATGAACGACGACACGAACAAAATAAAAAAAATATTGTTTCCGTTGACTTGCTTCAACAATCAAGCGCTAGGGGTGTCGGGATAAGCGACCGGCAACGTCGGGTGAAACACCCTTGTATATTCGGATTTCCTTATCCCATCATCATTTGCACTCGACACGAATCCGCAAGTATTTTAGTGTTTTTATACTAGTAATTATTATCGATATTATAGACATGACAACGAAATATAAAAAAAAGGAAAAAAATGACGATGACGATGAGGAAGACGGACGAGACGAGGAGAAAAAGGAGAAGGGAGAAGAACGAGATTTTGCACCCTCAACCTACATGTTTCTTAATCTCGGATAGAACTCGTTAGTTGTGGCCTAGGCACGGGAGTATCGAGGTTTACGTAAGTCGAGTTATGGTGATTTAGGGTTTGTAAGTTGCTAGGGTTTAAGGTTGCATGGGTTGTGATAGGTGAAAATTAGGGTTGATTAGGGTTCTAAAAAGATGTGTCTAAAGTTAGGGTTTTAATTGCATGCAAGAAGGTGTATATATAGGCAATTGCTCCCCCTTCTTGTCTATGGTTACTCGATCGGGTGCCCTGATGGACTCGATCGAGTGGCCCACCTGAAAGAGGACCGCGGGTCTGTTATCAGAAGCGGCTTTGACCCGGTTTTAACCCGGTCGCTAAAAGACGGTTTTATTTTCGGTGTCGGTTTTGACCCAAATTAGTCTTATTTGATTGGAAATGACCCACTGAGCCTGAATTTGAGGTCAGTTTTGTGAGATTTGTACTCCGTAAAAAGCCCAAGCCGAAAACTAATGGTTTCGAGCACGTAGAAACACGTTTGCGTCCGATCATCATCGGGTGTTTATTGGAAACTGCTATAGACACCTGGTAGTCAAAATGTGGGTGTCTACAGTTCTATATTTGTTGAAGTCGTCACGACTTCCTCTTATCCAATCAAAAACTCACTTATCCCACTTAATACACCTAATTTATCATCCATCTCTTCCTTTTTGTATATTAATAAAAATTGGGGCTTGATGCGTAAATTTATCGATCAAAGAGTATTAAGATCTTTGTGTACTATGAGTATTTTTAATGAAAAATGCAATGAGATAGCGTCACCGAGAGGTGGTGTTACCCAAATTTGGTACCACGATGCTAAATTCATAAATTTAAGTAATTTTTGTATAGTTTTTCTCCCCTTTTATAAACTGTAAATTAAACTTTGAGTAGGTACTACTCTTCCATTCCATTCAATTGTTTGTCTTTGATTAAAATATTCCTCACAATAAATATAAAAGACAAACAATTGAATGGAGCAGGGGAGTATTAGTATATTAATGTGTGTCCATCAAAAGAAAAACATGATCCATCGGAAGAATGCATCTTCATCATTAGCCAAATATTTTAATGCTAAACGCAATTTGAGTGCCAATACGGGTCAAGGTTTCTCAAGAAATCGGGAATAGTTGAGAGCAAATTAAATTGACTACCCTGCATCCCGCTAACAAGTTTCCACTTTTATTCCAATGCAAGAAATATAATATTTAAATGAGAACATCTCTTGGGATGGACGGAGTATCTCTTAGTTACTTTGTTTTCGACAATCACCTTGATCATAACCCGATCATACAATGATGAGGTTGGTTTTTGCAGTTAAATAGTTGCTCGATCAATTTGGTTTATTTAGGAAAAAACGTGATATTTTAGGGTTATTTCATGAGAATAAGCCAACTGTGAGTGTTTTTCCTAAAATAATTCAAACTGTACCTAATTTTATTTTAATATAAACTACGCATTCATAAATCTCGCTTTGCTACATATGAAATTATGACTTACTATTACCGGTCATAGTGACTTGTTGTAACTTTCTAGGGTTTTAATAGGTCCGTTGCAGTCATTGAAAAGAAATGGAAGATGGATTTTCAGTTTTTTTTATTAATGGCCGAAAATGAACACGAAATGTGAATAAGAAGAAGAGTTAGAGAGAGAGTTGAATAAGGGAAGTTCAACAGGTAGTCGGTTACCCATAGCAAAGCAAGCTTAATGAAGGCGTAGTTCATATTAAAATGAGATTATGTATAGTTTGGATTAATTTAAGAAATACACGCATAATTGAGATTATTTCCATGAAAAAACCCTATATTATACTCTCTCCCTTCACTATCTTTTGTTCCGTTTCATTAAAATATTCTTTACAAATAATGATGAAATGGGATAAAAGATTATGAACGGAAGGAGTATTAAAACAACTCCGGACAACTCAATAAGAATCCGCCGGAAGTTAGAGTCAAATATTATCTGAGAGTCCACGTTTTCACAAAAACGAGCTATCCATCCATCAATTTGGTTCATACATATAATTTACTCTTTTAAGCAAGTTGATGGTATATATGTAGAATCAAGTTAATTTTAAGTACACTGGTACAATTAATTTTACTTTCGTATAATTGAGTACTACCGGGTGGGGTGACATCATCGCCTTTTGTAATTATCTAAAGTTTAGTAAGGCAATAGAAATGAGATAAAATGATCCGAGTACTCTGTATTAGTAATTATTGGAATAATGTAAATTTGGGTTCAACGGAAAATTCAAGGTGATTATATCAAAAATGTTTGTTAACTTGAAAATCTAATTGATGTGCAGGAGACATACATGGTCAATACCAAGACCTATTACGCCTATTCGATACTGGTGGTTTCCCTCCATCAACCAACTATCTTTTCTTAGGTGACTATGTCGACCGTGGTCGTCAAAGCATCGAGTCAATCTCCCTTCTTCTAGCCTACAAGCTCAAATACCCGACCCGTGTTTTCCTGCTCCGAGGAAACCACGAATGTGCCTCCATCAACCGGATTTATGGGTTTTATGATGAATGCAAACGTCGTTTTAGTGTCCGGCTTTGGAAAGTGTTCACTGATTGCTTCAACTGCTTACCTGTTGCTGCAATAATTGACGAGAAAATAATATGCATGCATGGAGGGTTATCGCCCGAACTATATGATTTGTCCCAAATTAAGGAGCTCGAAAGGCCCACTTGTGTACCCGACCAGGGCTTGGTATGTGACTTATTGTGGGCCGATCCAGATAAAGAAATTCGGGGGTGGGGGGAGAGCGATCGTGGGGTCTCATTTACATTCGGGTCAGATCGTGTCATTGAGTTCTTAAAGAGGCATGATTTGGACCTTATTTGTAGGGCACATCAGGTGGTCGAGGACGGGTATGAGTTTTTTGCGGACAGGAGATTGGTCACACTATTTTCTGCGCCTAATTACTGCGGGGAATTCGATAATGCAGGGGCATTGATGAATGTGGATGATACTTTGCTTTGCTCTTTTCAGATTATTAAACCATGGAGTGGGAGGATGGACACATCACACTGATCTGAATGTATTATCATAGTATTATTTGGTCCTCGATCTGTTTATGCTACTGTATGTATATGTATATATAAATGCCCTTGTTTATCAAGTTTGCTGAAGAACTTTGATTATGGGAATTGTTCATTTTGTAGGAAACTATGATAAATGAATGCGGGTCATTCGTTTCTTAAATTTGACAATTTATAAAGCCTTATTTGACTCTATTTAAATTGCTATACCTATACAAGTTGCAGCTTGTGGTTGTTTGGGATAAAATTCGCATCCTTAGGAGTGACGTGGAATTCTTCAAGTCAAAGGTCAAAGTCGAGAAGTCAAAGGATCGAAAGTGGAAAAGTCACGAAGTAATACTCGAAGAGTCCAAAGTCGTAAAAGTCAAGAATCCGACACGAGGTATGTCAACGAATCAACCCAACAACAGCATTGGGCCAAAGAACAGCCAAATACCAAAGTGGGCCGAAGAAAGCCCAACTGCCCGAAGTAACCCTACCCCAAACACAAGACCCAGTCAAATAACCACCCCCTAGAATCCAGGAAATGCCACCAGAGCAGGAGAGAGATCAGGAGGAAAAACAGGAAAACAACGGCTAAGAGGAAGAGATAGAATATAAGTACAACGACAACAGAAGCATGGGGGACGATCTATCTGCAGCATACTGCAGCCCTAATACACAAAAGCATACTAACAAAATATACTCTCCGATAACTCAAAATCGATACTTGTATTCTTTATTCGTATTTTTCATTCATAGTAGACATTTGGCGGGATTCCGACTCCCCCGCGGTTTTTCCCACATTGGGTTTCCTCGTCACCAATTTTCGTGTCTTCTTGCTTTCTTTCGCTGTTTGTTCATTCGTTGATTCGATTCATTCCGTTGTTTCATGAAACGTTAGCCCGATCACTTTAACCCACAACTTAAATCGTAACCCGGTAAATTTTTACCAAAACAATTTGGCGCCCACCGTGGGGCAAAGTGATCGTTTGCTAGCCAAAATTCTACAGTAAAACAACCTACCGTCATGTCCGGATCCGATCAGAACCCTGTCAGTAGCCAAGATGTCTCCCCCCAGCCTGCTGGAGGAACACCATCCTCAGGAGCAGCAAGCCAGCCCATCACACCATCCACTCAGGCGACCCCTATCAGTCTGACGGCAGGACCTACACCGACAACCTCCAGACCACCTCAAGGGCCCCCGACATCAAGGACGCTCAACCCCTTCAGAACCAGTAAGGAGGGTACGCCATCCAAGACACCGGCTCATGGAGGGTTGTTTGGAGATGCGCTCAGGATTCCGTCAGCCCCTGACCCTGTGATGGAGATACTTCAGGGGATCAATACTCTGCAGCAAGCGGTGAAGACCTTGCAGAAAGACAACCGGGACATCAGGGCTCAGATAAAGGCGGTATCAAGGCTGCCACCTGCTCCGGTCCAACCGTCGCTAGAGAGCTTGCCTATGGTATCTGGAGAAGAACTGAGCTCCCACAGAGAACCCGACGTCAGTGGGCAGATCTCCAGGATGATTCCTCAGGAGGTGGTCACCAGGCTGGATCTGGAACTATCACCACCCATCCAAACCATTACGCCCCAGGGGCTAGGCTATCTGACCCGGGGTCCCACACCCGACAGATCGCACGTCTCAGGTAATCTCTTGTCCGGCATCGAAAACCAAGAGACTAACTCATTATCTCTTACAGGTACCCCAATCCATCAGACGCCAGGATGACAACCAGCACAATCACCAGGAATGCACCCCTTGTCCAACAACCAACCCTCTGGAGGGGCATGGGCAGCATCTACCCCCAGCCAACAGGCACCAAGGTCGCAGCCAGAAGCGCCAATCCACCCGTCGACCGTCAGCAACAGTCCACTCCCTGGAGCGAATTGGCCATCCAGAGCCTAGTTCCAGCAAGTACCAGAGTGGCAACTCAGACCTGAAGTAGTTGCGTTCCTTCTGCCGCCTCCTCCAAACAATCTACACCTTGGAGGACCTCAAACAGGAAGTACACCTTTCAGCTTTTTCCCTCCTGCTTCTAACCCTCTTACAGGAGCCAACAGTACTGCAGACCAACAGTCCCAAGAACTGAAAGAGCTGAGGGAGCTGATCAATAAAATTCCTGGAATGTCGCGCCCCCTGGAGAGAGCAGCCAGAGACAGCTATGCAGACTCGCCCTTCACCGATGAACTGGCCTGGGTTGCTGTGCCCAAGGGCTTTGTGCCACCAGCCATGACGCTCTATGATGGCACTGCAGACCCCTTGGACCACATCGACCAGTACAAGCAAAAAATGATGGTGGTAACCGCCACAAGGCCTCTGAAGGAAGCTTGCATGTGCAAAGGGTTCGGCTCCACCCTCTCAGGAGCAGCCCTTCACTGGTTCGTTGGTCTGCCGAACAGAAGTATCACCTTCTTTGCTGATCTGGTTAATGCTTTCAACCAACAATTCGCCAGCAGCAGAAAACTGGAGAAGCAAACTAGTGATCTGTACCGGGTAGTGCAGAGATTCGAAGAATCTACGCGACATTTCCTCAACAGATTCAATAGGGAGAAAGTAACTATTCCCAGATGTGATGTGGCCACTGCCATCGAAGTTTCCGTCAAGGGCTCCTCCAAGATTCAGATCTTTACAAAGATCTCACCAAGTATCTCTGCGCTACATTCGAAGACGTGCAAACCAAAGCATTGGCAGCCATCAGGCTAGAGGAAGATTCGGGCCCCAGAAGGGCTACCTATGGTTCTGAGCATGTTTCCATGAAGGCACCAACCGAGAAGAGGGGCGAAAGATCCAAGCCCTACGACAGAAATGTTCACAAGATCTCTGAAGAAAAAGATTGGAAGGAGAGCCCAGGACTCCCACCTAAAATAAGCGAGTACGGGTTCTCTACCAACCTTGCCGGACTGCTCAGGGCCCTAAAAGAGTTGGGGCGCAAAGTCAGGTGGCCCAGGAGACAAGAGTATACCAACGACCGTAGAGACACCAGCAAGAGGAGTGAGTTCCATGATGATATTGGGCATAACACCGAAGAGTGTGTCCTCCTCAGGAAGGAAGTGAAGTACCATTACGATCAGGGAAATCTGGATCACCTGATGTCTAGAAACTCCAGCAGAGTAAATGCGGCAGAGCAGGTGCTGCCTTCGCCCCCTCCGCTGTGCACCAGAATTGTCAATGTAATCACAGGAGGATCGGAATTGAGCGGTCTAACTTATTCAGCAGCTAAAAGGCACGCTTCCTACTCCAGAGCAGACAAGCCAGAGCACTCTTGCAGAATCAGCTGTCCAGACCTTCCAACCGTCACCTTTGATGAATCTGATGCGGAATCATCTCCAGAATCCCACCACGATGCTCTAATCATCACGCTCTCCATAGGGAACTGCACTGTGAGGAAGATACTGGTGGACACCGGAAGCTCTGTTTATCATGTTAGAAACCTTGCAGAACATGGGATTCAGTGAGGAAGACCTGAGCAAGAGAGCGGTTCCCCTTATAGGATTCAGTGGGGAAACCAAATATTCCCTTGGAGAAATTACAATTCCCACCTACGCTGGAGGGGTAAACAAGCAGGTGCGGTATTTGGTTATTGACGGTCCGTCCACCTACAACGTGATCCTGGGAAGACCGTGGATACATGAGATGAAGGCCATCACATCCACCTACCACCAGTGTTTGAAGTTCCCCACACCCTGGGGAGTGCAGAAGATCAGTGGTGATCAGAGGGAAGCCAAAGACTGCTATAGAGTGGCGCTGAAGAAGACGGCAAGTCCTCCAGCATAGCAACTACAGAGTCTTCACCTACCTCTGCAGGAGTATCTAGAGCCCCCTCAGGCGGAGATAGATGAAGTCAACTTAGACAAACAACACCCAGAGCGAAAAGTGCTAATCGGTTCAGAATGCACAGGTAATATTCGACAAAATCTTATTGAACTATTGAAAACTAACATGGATTGTTTTGCGTGGTCTCATGATGATATGGTAGGAATAGATCCGAGTATCATAACTCACAGGTTAAGCATGGACCCGAGCTACAAGCCAATCCAGCAGAAGAGGAGGAAGTTTGTCCCGGAGAGGAACCAAGTCATAAACCAGGAGGTAGATAACCTGCTGGCTGCCGGAAAAATCAGAGAAGTTAAGTACCCAGAATGGCTATCCAACGTGGTAGTAGTCCCAAAGAAAAACGGCAAATGGAGAGTGTGCGTCGACTTCACCGACCCGAACAAAGCTTGCCCGAAGGACCCGTTCCCCTTGCCACATATAGATGCCATGGTAGACGCCACAGCAGGTCATGAGATGCTAACCTTCCTCGACGCGTGGAGCGGATACAACCAAATCAAGATGCATCCAGCAGATCAGGAGAAAACCGCGTTCAGATCTGAGAGAGGTATATATTGTTACAATGTTATGCCTTTTGGTCTGAAAAATGCAGGATCCACCTACCAGAGGTTGGTTAACATGATGTTCAAGAAGTAAATTGGCAAAACCATGGAGGTGTATATTGATGATATGGTCGCTAAATCCAAGAAAGCCTCACAACACACGGCCCATCTAGAAGATGCTTTCAGCACCCTGAGAGAGTACAAGATGAAGTTAATCCCATCAAAGTGCACGTTCGGAGTATCCTGTGAGAAATTTCTGAGGTACATGGTCACCCAGAGGGGAATTGAAGCTAGCACAGAACAGATCAAAGCCATCCTGCAGTTGGAGTCTCCACAGAAACCGAAGGATGTGCAGCGATTGACCGGAAGGATTGCCGCCCTGAATAGGTTCATCTCCAGGTCCTCAGATAGGTGCCGTTTATTCTATGACATCCTGAGGAAGGCCCAAAGATTCGACTGGACAGAAGAGCACGAGAAAGCATTCACGGAGTTGAAGCGCTACCTGAGCACCCCCCCCCACTTCTGTCAAAATCGGAACCTGGAGAGCCGCTCTTTTTATATTTATCAGTAACTGAGGTGGCAGTTAGTGCAGTATTGATAAGGGAGCATGAAGGAGCACAACACCCCGTCTACTATGTCATTATGTCTCTGCTTCCTGCAGAGACCAGGTACACATCCCTTGAAAAACTTGTACTTGCGCTCGTTACCGCGTCATATAAACTGCGTCCCTATTTTGAGTCACACATTATATCTGTAATAACAAATTACCCGCTGAAAACTATTATGAGAAAACCTGAGTTGTCAGGTAGGATGGCAAAATGGTCTATGCACTTGAGCGGCTTTGATTTGAGGTTTGTCCCCAGAACAACAATCAAGTCTCAGGCATTAGCAGATTTCATATCCAACTTCAGCCCCGCACTGCAGACACAAGCAGAGAAAGATATCATCCTTCTAGAAGAAAACAAGGGTGAACAAGTGTGGAAGCTCAACGTAGATGGCGCCTCAAACATGAGAGGATCCGGAGCAGGGTTGGTGCTCAGGTCACCTCAGGGAGACCTCATAGTTCAAGCAGTCCGATGCGAGTTCCGAACAACAAACAATGAAGCAGAGTACGAAGCTTTGATCCTGGGTCTCCATTTGTCCCTAGACCTTAAAATAAAGCAACTGGAGGTGTATGGTGATTCCCAACTGATAGTCAACCATATGAACGGTTCGTACGCGGCGAAGGATTCAAAGATGATGGCTTACCTTGAAGTGGCAAAAGACCTCTCCCTGAGGTTCACAGAGTTCTCAATCAACCAAGTTCCGAGGGAGCAAAACGTGGAAGCAGACGCCTTAGCAACTCTGGGGGCAATCTTCAAACCAGGAGAAGTATCCACCATACCCATAGTCCATGTGCTGGAGCCAGCAATCCGAAGAGGTACACAGGAACAAAGAACACCAGAAGGAGATTCACCAGATCAAGGGCTGCAATGGTTTCAGGAAGCAAGGATCTGCAGCACCACAGCAGAACCAGAAGAGATCTCCGACTGGAGGAAACCCTACAAAGACTGGCTGCAAGATGATATCCTGCCAGCAGACAAAAAAGAAGCACGAAGTTTCAGAATGAAGGCATCCAGATATACCCTCATTGATGGCGTGGTATTTAAGAGATCGACCGCTGGGCCATATCTAAGGTGCCTAAGCCAGGAGCAAGCAGAGATTGTAATGCATGATCTCCACAGCGGAGAATGTGGAAATCATGCAGGGGGCAAGAGTCTATCCAACAAAGCACTTCGCCAAGGTTACTATTGGCCAACAATGCGTAGGGACGCCAAAGAATATGTTAAAAAATGCGACGCCTGCCAAAGACATGCACCGGTCAATCACCAGCCAGCAGAGCCATTGCACCCAATAATCTCTCCTTGGCCCTTCATGAAGTGGGGAATGGATATTGTGGGCAAATTGCCAAGAGCACCAGGAAACAATGTCTTCATGCTCGCAATGACCGACTACTTCTCCAAGTGGATAGAAGCAGAAGCGTTCCCTCAGGTGACTGAGAAGCAGGTTATATCCTTTATTAAACGTAACATTATCTGCAGGTTTGGAGTTCCCTCAGAGATCATCTGCGACAACGGGTCCCAATTTATTGGCAATAAAATGGAAGCCTATTGCGCCAGGTGGAACATCGCTCTCAACAAGTCTACTCCCAGAAATCCGCAGTCCAATGGTCAGGCAGAATCCAGCAACAAAATTGTGATGGACAACCTGAAGAGGAGGCTGGAGGAAGTAGGGGGCAGATGGGCAGAGGAACTTCCCTTGGTGCTGTGGTCCGACAGAACCACACCTAAGGTGGCTACTGGGCAGACACCTTTTAGCTTGGTCTTTGGTGCTGAGGCGGTCATTCCTGCAGAGGTGAGGGTGCCCACTCACAGATATGGCTGCACAACAGAAGAAAGAAACCATGTTGAAATGGCAAACAGTTTAGACACCATAGACGAACTCAGAACTGATGCCCAGATCAGAATGGCCTCCTACAGGCAGACAGTCGCCAGAAGCTACAACAAGAATGTTAAAGTCAGAATCCTGCAGGAAGAAGACCTAGTCCTCAGGAAAGTATTCCAGAACACCAGAAACCAACAAGCGGGGAAATTCGCTTATAACTGGGAGGGGCCCTACCAAGTGAAGAAAGTAGTTGGAAATGGAGCATATCGTCTTATGACCATGGAAGGAGAGATCATCCAAAAACCTTGGAACATAGTACACTTAAAAAAATACTTCTTCTAAGTAGAAATCACCAGAAGCAGGGGCCACTGTCGCCAGAGCTAAGGCATTCAATCTGCCAGATACGCCTCCACCAGAACCCAGGTTCAATCTCATCTCTCGTCTTTTTCAACCTACTTTACCTTTCAAAAATACTTCCTGTTCGCAAAATCTTTCAAGATCTTCTTCATCTTTTCAATCTCTCCCAAAACATAGCTCATTTTTATACCTCAAAATTTAATTCGATTTTCATGTAACTTAAAAAAGAATTAGTTAGATTCTTGCCATTTTCAAAATCCAGAAATTTGGAACCTTTTTCATGTATTTTCAAGATTCAATTTCTGTTTTTAAATTTCTTTTCACATATTTTCACTTTATTTTCAACTTAAATTGACAATTAATCTGGTGGAGCGTATGATTTCCACAGAAGGCGTGCGTCTTGTGCTGAGTGCCTACAACCAGGGCATTACAGGTCCCCTGCGCCACTCAGCACCCCCGCAAAGCGTGGCACCTCCGACTGAGTGGGCAAACAAAACCCCAGGCCACCAACCATCATGGGTCGACCACACAGACAAAGGCATGCATAAAAACAGCTGACAACAACCAAACAAGCAAAACAAACACCGCAGAGTAAGCAAACAGGTACCATAAAAACAAGTTCAAAACAATTCTGCTCCCTTGAGCAGAAAAAGGATTCAGGTATTCTGCTCCCTTGAGCAGAAAGAAAATTCGGAACATAACAAATTTTTTAACAGAATATTTTTTGCCACACAGGGCCAAAGACAACAGAAAGTAATAGGCTGAGCAGCCTAGATATTATCCTCAGGAGGAAGAGAGGCGAGGGGCTCCACCACCACAGCATCAGCAGTTGTCACCACAGGTCCAGGCGTCTCCTGAGCGGCAGGAGGGGAGGAAACTGACTCCTTCACTGCTTCCTCTCCCTCCTCAGCCAGCATCTCCAGGTCAAAGCCATTGGGGAATTCCGCCTGCATCCTCTTCTCCAGAGCAGCCAGGTCCCAGTTCACGTGCTTCCCCTCGGTGTAGGCATTAACCATCTGGATCTCGGTGCTCAGAGCAGACCAGCTAAGAGCCCCAACCATATTCTCCTGCAATGCCGCCACCTTCCCCTGGAGATCGGAGTTGGCATCCTGAACCTTAGCAAGCTCTGCCTTCATCTCCTCAGCGGCCTCCTTCTGCTTCCCCTCCTCAGCAAGCTGCCTCTTGACCTGCTCCAGTTCCCCCCTCAGCTTTGTGGCCTCCTCCTTAGCCTGATTGGCCTCCTCCTCCAGCTTCATGACCCTCTCTTTGGCTTGGCCAGCCTCCTCCAGCAGTCGAGCATTATCCGACTGAAGTTGACTCCCCATATCCCTAAGATGAGATATGCCAGCTTTCACATAAATAGCCATCTGGAGAATCTGAATAGCACCACAACAGTCAGCAATACAGTCTAAGTTGAAAGTAACTCAAAGCCAGAAAAACAGAATCACCTCAAAGCCATGGGCAGCGATGTGGGCTGTCGACTCAATCAGGGGCTCTCTAGCCATTATAGCCTCAGAACCAGGAAAGAGGAATTGGTCCAGAACAGACAGATCCTCCAAATGCCTGATAGTCCCAAAGTTCCTAGGGAAGGTCATGGTGACCTCATCAGAACCGCATCCGGTGGAGTGAGGAACAGAGGGCTGAGGAGAATCGGGGACATGAATCACATGTGGATCCTCTGCAGAGTCAGCCCGTGTTGAAGGAGAAGAGTTGCGCTTCCTTTTCGAGTTGGTCGAGGGAGCAGGGGAGGAAGCAGAACCCTTCCTGGAAGAAGAGCGGGTGGCCATACTTTTCCTCCTGATCCGATCTAGGGTCATGGGAGCTCTTGTACTACCTAAGGGGAACAAATGCACAGTATAAAGTTCCGCAAAAATTGACAAAGAAAAAGCGAAATATAAATCTGCTTAGCAAAACGACCCTCTCCAGAAGACATTGTGCCAGCAAAGGGAGGACAGGTACCGTTGGCAGAGGGGACGAACAAGCTGTTGAAGGAAAGTTGTTCGGAGGTCAAATCGAAAAGCTTGGCAGCAAAATCAAGGATCGGAGTTACCTCTTCCGGTTGCTTGAGACCTACAACACGAAGCCAATAAGAACCATAAGTAGGCGAGAAAACTAAAAAGCTGAGAACACGATGAGTACCTGTGACAGTCCCCCACTCGGAAAACAGGTAATCACAAGGAAGGGGAGAAAGAGAATCGGCCTTCACGAAGATAAAATCCTTAAACCATTCCGCGTCAGGAGGATTGGGGGGGGGGGGGGAAATTATACCGGGGAAATTCCTGTCCTTTACCCGCATGGTCACCTGACCGCATCCCAGGGGTCTTACCTGGAACGCGGCGCAGACATCAAGCAACAAAAAGTTCTTCTGATGGCGAGAGTTCAGAACGCAGAAGGACAAAAGTACCCTCCAGGTGTCAGGAGCCAGTTGACAAGGAGCCAGTCTATAAAGAGTCAAAAGTTCTTGGACTAGAGGGGGAAATGGGAAGCGAAGACCCAAGAGGAACGGATAGGCATAAATGCAAATCCACCCAGGACGGATGAAATCTGCCTGTTGCCCAGGAGAAGGAAAGTAAACCTCAACCTCTTCCCCAAAGCCGAAGATCTCTCTGACGAGGGAGAGATCCCCGTCAGTAAAGCTAGAATCACAAGAATGTTTCTTGCCTAAGATGGAGGAAGGGGAAAAGGTCATCACCGGCGACGATGAAGAGGGGGCGGACGATTTACCTCGATTTGATTTGGGAGCCATGGGTGAGACAAAAATAACGAATAAAAGCAAGGAAAGTCACCTAAGTAAACAAGAAGCACGGCGTGCGGCGACGGTAAACGGCGGAGAGCAAAGATGAAGGAGAGTTTGAATTGTGAAAGAGGGTTTAGGTTGTGTGGGAAGTAGAGAGAATAGGAATAAATGGGAAGAGAGTTAGAGTAGATGGAATAAAGAGGGAGAGGGAGTATGGGGATATGCGAGTAATTATGAAGGTGAGGGGTAAAGTCATTATGAGGGAGAAGAAGAGTCAGTTAGAAAAACGAGAAGTGATAGACTCAAAGACAAACTCTGTGGAAGAAAATCGTCACCAGAACCATAAACAAACGGAAAGTCGGAAATTTGGGGGCAATTGTTTAGGATAAAATTCGCACCCTTAGGAGTGACGTGGAATTCTTCAAGTCAAAGGTCAAAGTCGAGAAGTCAAAGGATCGAAAGTGGAAAAGTCACGAAGTAATACTCAAAGAGTCCAAAGTCGTAAAAGTCAAGGATCCGACACGAGGTAAGTCAACGAATCAACCCAACAGCAGCATTGGGCCAAAGAACAACCAAATACCAAAGTGGGCCGAAGACAGCCCAACTGCCCGAAGTAACCCTACCCCAAACACAAGACCCAGTCAAATAACCACTCCCTAGAATCCAGGAAAGGCCACCAGAGCAGGAGAGAGATCAGGAGGAAAAAGAGGAAAACAACGGCTAAGAGGAAGAGATAGAATATAAGTACAACGACAACAGAAGCATGGGGAACGATCTATCTCCAGCATACTGCAGCCCTAATACACAAAAGCATACTAACAAAATATACTCTCCGATAACTCAAAATCGATACTTGTATTCTTTACTCGTATTTTTCATTCATAGTAGACATTTGGCGGGATTCCGACTCCCCCCGCGGTTTTTCCCACATTGGGTTTCCGCGTCACCAATTTTCGTGTCTTCTTGCTTTCTTTCGTTGTTTGTTCATTCGTTGATTCGATTCATTCCGTTGTTTCGTGAAACGTTAGCCCGATCACTTTAACCCACAACTTAAATCGTAACCCGGTAAATTTTTACCAAAACAGTGGTCAACTGGTCACTGGTCGCTTTTCAAGTTGTGTGATTATGTTTCAAAAAAATATTGTCTCGTCAAATTTTTTATTCATCATTTTTGGATTCTATTTGTCCGTTCGAATCAAGTTAGGCTGACGCTTAGTTTGTAAAGATAATATAGCTTGCACCATTAAGGCTTAACCTTTCTTTCAAGTTTCAACATTACGTTTGATGTTAGAGAATAGGTGAAAAATACTTATATAATGACTAATTGTTGGTATTGTGAAAAAAAGATTATACACCTATAATCAGGTGCATTGTACAACCAAACAGTTAATTCCAATTTATATCCTTTACCTTTTAAAAACCAAAACCCCAACAAATGTTCCTTAGGAATAGTAACTTTCTTAAGAACAGTGTTGCCAATAATTGGGGTATTTTGGTCAAGTGGAGGGGCACGTGTTCTATCTCCTACCTGCTCTCACAAGCGCAACTAATTTTTACCGTCGGCGCTTTACTTGCTATCGACGGCGTTAATTACATGAAATGACGACTTTGTCCTTGCTAGTTATTCTCGATATAATATTACTTTTACATTTTTCGATTATTGTATTACTCGATAAGAAAACCGTTTTTTTCGATTATCGTAATAATACGTTTTTTCCGATTAGGTTGTGTACGGATTGATGGGAAATGACGAGTTTTTTTACGTTTCTTACATTTTATTGATTCTCGGTTTAATAATACTCGTTAGTGAAAATATTTTATTTTCATTATACGGAACTCGGTTTTCTATGAATGTCGGATGTATTATAGTAAAAAAAAAATACCTTCACATCTCACTTTTTTTCCTCTCTCTTAAAAAAAAAAATACCATTTCTTCGTTCTTTTCGATAATTTTCATCTCGTCTTCGGTCCCGGGGTTACGAATATGGCCAATGGTGGACCGCCTTTATAATTCGGGCTAACGTTATTTGTACTTTAATTACTTAATTTTTCGATTTTATGACCTAATTTTGTACGAAAGTAATTTTGGTTGAATTTTTGGGCTGATTTCGAATTACAAAAAAAAAAAAGTAATTAAAAAACACAAAAAAAAAGGTTAGAACCTCTCTCATTACTCCTCTCCATTTATTAAGCCTTCTCCATCGGTTTTGTGACACTTGTTAGCAGTTAAAAAAAAACAAAAAAAAACAAGGTACTTAGTTCGGAATGTCTGATTTCGTTATCTTAATTCAATTTTTCTCTATTCCCTTCCTCTCTTCTGAAGTCAAATATATATATATATATATATATATATATATAGAATTAGGATCCCGTCCGAACCTTTAGTTCGGTACGAACCGTCCAAACTATATATAATAGAAAAAAAAAGACGCGCAATTTTTAGTCATACTCAATCAACCGCGATCAACTTATTACTTTTCACTGTTCATCCATTACCTTTCATCTTCATTCTTCCCCAATTTGCGATCAATCAACCGCGATACTCTTCAATCAACATAGATCATTAATTCTACAAACAGATTGAATCTGGTTCTTCAATTCCTCAATTCTATCAATTTTTAAACAAACTATTCTTCACCTCGGTAAGTTTTTAATTTCATTTATTTAGGGTTAGCCTATTCGATTAAATTCAAATCATTAGAGTTTTGATGTTAGTTAGCTAGTGATTAGTCATCTCGATTATATTTTTGATTAGTCATGTTCGCTATTGTTGCTGCTATGTTGTCATGCTACTATTGTGTACTGATCTCCGTAATTTTACTGATGTTGTTTCGTTTATGCTGATACAACATCGTTACTCTTGCTCTGTTTCTCTCATTCCTTTGTTGCTGCTATTCCCCTTTTGTTAATTTCATTTTGCTGCTATCGGGTTTGGTTGGTTCGACGGTATTTGGGACTTGTGAGTTGTTGGTAGCCATGGATTCATCGGAAAAAAATTTGAAACGAGTGGCTGTTGTATTTGTGTGATTAGGCTCTTGTAATACTTGATTTATTTATTATTAATCAAAACAAGAGTTTAAATACAAGATGTAATGCAAGCTATACAAGAATGCAATCAATTAGAAATAATGAAGATACTGATTGTGTTCTAAATGTACATAATAACACGAGATATGATTTGCAATTAGAGCCTAATTTATTATATGTGATTGAGGTGCATCAACGGATATTAGGAAGGAACGAATATCCTTAACAATTTAGTGCATTGTAAACTTCGGTCTTACAATATTTGTGTTAGTTATACTCTCATCTCATAGGTCTCTGAATGCTTTGGTTTTCTCCGTGGCAGATCGTTCCTTTACGGTGGGTCCTCATGCCTGTCCGTTTACGGCTATTGCTTGTACTACTACTATGATCGCTCCGACATGACAGGCTTCATGCAAAACATCATTCTTCTTTGGTTACATGGCGTGCATCTGTTATGGCTTCTTCCTCATGCTCGGAACTGTTCGATTCAGAGCAGCTCTCTTATTCGTCCGTCATATATATAGGTCTATCAAATGCGAGTAGACCGGATGTCGGATGATATATATAACTTTGACGACGAGGCCTATAATATATTTTTGCTTAGTAGATTTAGTAGTGAGCCTATGTTTGTATTTTAACGAATGTCTATCTCAGGCTAGAAAATAGTTTATAACCTATGCTTAGAATACTCATTGTTTATTTTTTCTAAGTTCTCGATACATGTACTTAGTTCCTTTCTTACAAAACTAGCTTTGGAATATTGTTTAGTTGAATGGTTTAAGAATCAATCCACTCACTTCTTCCGAAAAATTTCCCTCTTTTTTACTCTTTGTCCGAATCATTTATTCATATAATTATAGTACCTTTTTAATCCACATGAACTTTCATTTACCATTATATCAATAAGCCGGCCTATGAGGAGAATTTTCAAAGTTAAAGTAGGTATCGTGTATTCTTGTTCAATGTTGGACTGCAAGCATCGAACAAGAATACACGATACTTAGTCGAGTATCAGTTATGCCTATATTATGCGAAAGGGCAGTTGAGTGATCGGAGTAATGTAGGTAAATAGTGGCATAGTGATCGTGAAGCATGCCGCCTAATTCAACTCTAAATGTTTTTTCATCCCGTTAACCGGAGTAGTGTATGTAGCCGCTAGAAAAGTAGATCTGAGAAGTGTATGTAGCCGCTAAAGAAGTGTAATAGAAAAAAGCACCATTTCTTTACCGACTCAATCAAACAAGTACAATAGATCATCCTTTCCATCTACAAAATCCTCACTAATACACACTGATTTATCCCAAAAAAACAAGCAAAATAAAAAAGGTATACAATACAAAAAGTAACAACTTTAAATACAATAGTCTGGAAATTTCACCCCAACATACGGTTTAACCTCTTCTCGACAATAAGGCACTCCTTGAATTGGAGTTTCAGCAATAACTTCTAGGCTCACTATAAACAAAAAGTAATAAGAATTAACAACGAACCTTTCATGAGTCGACACAAACAAAGAGAAGAATCAGTAAGAATCGTTGAACCAAGTGTCTCACAAGCATCTACTTCTACCATTTGTGAATCTTCGTCAGTTACTTGAACATGTACATCTGCAATTTCAAAATTAAACTTATAAAATTTAATCTACAAGAGAACGAGATAATTACACTTCTATAGCCTCTACTTACACTACTTTTAGTCTCTTGTTATACTTCTTAAGAAATGTAAGTGGAACCTTTAAAAGATGTAAGTGGAGCCTTTAAAAGTGTAACCTACAAGAAAATGAGACAATTACACTTTTATAGTCTCTACTTACACTACTTTTAGTCTTTTGTTACACTTCTTAGGAAGTGCAAGTGGAGGCTTCAAAAAGTGCAAGTGGAGCCTTTAAAAGTGTAACCTCCAAGAAAATGAGATAATTACACTTATAAAGCCTCTACTTACACTACTTTTAGTCTCTTCTTACAGTTCTTAAGAAGTATAAGTGGAGCCTTCAAAAGGTGTAAGTGGATCCTTTAAAAGTGTAACCTCCAAGAGAATGAGATAATTACACCTCTATAGCCTCTACTTACACTACTTTTAGTCTCTTCTTACAGTTCTTAAGAAGTGTAAATGGAGCCTTCAAAAAGTGTAAGTGGATCCTTTAAAAGTGCAACCTACAAGAAAATGAGATAATTTCGTTTTAAAAGATCACATTAAAGATCGATATCCTTGTTAAACCAAATGAAGAATTCATATCGGAAGATGAATAATTGCTGTAATGGTTACCATCTTCACAGAAAATAAACCAAGTGTAACCCTAAAACGATTAAAACTAAAATTAATAGTTTATTTGGTAAACAATTATGTAGTATGAAAAAACGCCTAATAAAATGAACAAGACGGATAGAATCCTATAACCTAAATTTCTAGACTTCTCATAGAAATCAATCATATAAGAACATGTACTTTTACTTAGTTTCAGTGATTTATGGCAAGTAGCAGCACCAATATTCAATTAATGTTACTCTGACATGCTTATTCACTCACCACCTTTGTATAACAATAATCGTGTCAATTTCTACACAAAAAACACATCAAACAACACTAATGGCGTCACTAAACTAACAACAGCAACAACAATAAAGGAACATCAGCAGAAGAATTGGGAGCAAGGGGAAACACTAATCCATGAAACCCTTTGTTGCCTTGTCCACGTAAAAGGCAATCTTGACCTGTCTATGTTCAACATCTGGAATGCTAATTACACAAATTAGGATGGAATACTGTACATGAAGAAGTCGGTGGTCATGAATGACTTTTCAATGAAAACACTAAATAAAAATTAGCCATCTCGTCATTACCCATCAGCAGAACATACGATGTTACCTAATTAATCTCGTCAATTTTCGATTAATTTCCCTTAATTTGATCAATTGATTACCCATAACAACAACAATTAGAGCAAAAATCAAAAATAACAACAGAACACGAACTACAGCAACGGAAATTACAGTAAAACACCAAAAATTGAAAAAAGAAATCGTAAATCACGTGTCGATTGGAGAATCGCAAATACCTGGTGAATGATGTTGAATACTTGCTTGAGAAATCAATTGATTGTTGAGGGTCGATTCTGGGGATTGATTGTTGAGGGTCGATTGCATAAATCGCGTGGGTTTTGAATTGGGGAAGAATGGGATGAACAATAAGGAGAGTATGTTCTGAATTGCGCGTGTTTTTTTGTTTATTATATAGTTCGGACGGTTCGGACCGAACTAAGGTTCGGACCAGATCCCGTCCCTATATATATATATATATATATATATATATATATATATATATATAGAAGTGGGATCTTTTACCCACCTTAAGTTTTTGTACAATCTACCTTAAATTTATAGCCATTAGATCTAGTTAAATGAAGGGCCAAGATTGATTATTATAACTTAAACTGACATTATCAAACCCTAAACTGAATCAGAAAAACAAAACAACTGAAACAAAAAAACAAAACCTGACAGTATTCGCGAAGGACGCTCACCAAACGAAGGATGCTCACCATATTCACATCGAAGGTCAATTTTTTTTCAATTGAAATCACGAAATTGAATCGCGGACGCTCACCATATTCACATCGAAGGTCAGTTTTTTTCAATTGAAATCACGAAATTGAATCGCGAGTCGCATCTGAAATCACGTATTTCAATTTTTTTTGAATTATTTCAATTGAAATCACGAAACACATCTATCAATTTTTTCGATTCTGATTTTTCCCCATCTGAAATCACGTATTTCAATTTTTTTTTATTATTTCAATTGAAATCACAAAACGCATCTATCAATTTTCAATTTTTTCGATTCTGTTTCTTTCAATTTTATCGATTTCGATTCTGATTTTTCAATTTTTTTCGTATTGTACTGTAGTTATTTTAAAAAATTGAAATAACTACCCATTATTGCATAGTATGAATTTATGTTTTTGGTATCCCGTACATTTTTAACTATGAAAGACTCAATTATTTTATTATGTTATTCCAGTTATTCTATACTATTGTTGCAGTTATTCTATATTATTGTTGTAGTTATTTTATTGTATTAGTTACTGTGTTGCATAAGCAGTTATTTTATAGTGTTTTTACAATTATTCTATCGCATATATGTGATTATTGTATATCATTTTTTTTGTACTCTAACTAACCCATCTTTTTTTGTTTTTTTTGTCTTTCAGTGAGCATTTTTTACTGAGTGACATGAAAGATGTCTCATCTCAGTACAATAACACGAATTATTCTTTACAATAATTGAGTTTAACGTTGGACAAACTACATAAAATCATATAACATTATTCTAAAATGGATTATATTAGAGTTTCAGCCCAATATAATAACACGAGTTATTCATCACAATAACTGAGTTTCTACCTTGAAATAACTAATTAAAATCAGATGACATTATTATAAAGTTAATTATATTTGAATTTCATCTCAATACAATAACACAAGTTATTCAGTACAATAACTGACTTTCTACATTCGAATCACTACGTATCTACGTTGAAATAACTATAAAATAACTACGTACCAGATATAGTTACAACAAAACATTATTCTTCAATTGAATAACTACGTATAACCTGATAACATTATTCTCAGTAAACAATTGAGTAGTTAACTATAAAATAATTATGTTTCTTCATTAAAATAATCTTGTTTGTACATCAAAATAACTATAAAAATCTGAGAAAAAATTGCTTTGGGGATTTAGAGAGTTTGAATCTTAGCTCTTGATCATGTGAGATCCAACGACCACAATTAAAAGGTAAATTGTACCAAATTTGACAAATGCACCGGATCCTGCCTCTCTTTCTATTTCTCTCTCACACTCTCTCTCTCTCTCTCTCTCTCTCTCTCTCTCTCTCTCTATATATATATATATATATATATATATATATATATATATATATATATATATATATATATATATATATATATATATATATATATATATATATATATATATATATATATATATATATATATACCCCCTAACGAGTCACGGTCCAACCCTTAGAGAGTCCAGTCCGTGTCGGTCAACTCGTCCTGTCACGTCCAGAGTCGAGTCTGTCGGTAGGCCTCTCTCTTCAAATTCCACTTTGAAATTTGCAAAATTTAGCCATTTGAAAAAAATCCTTTTCGACAAGGTCAAATTTCGGACTATTTAAACTGCAAATTTCTTTCCTAAATGCTGGAGGAGTCAAAACTTCAAAATTTCAAAAATTCAAGATTTCAAAATTTTCAAGAATTCAAAAATTCAAAAATTCAAAAATCATTTCCCCCAGCACGAGTCATTTTACTACCTACATGTTGCATGCATTTTATGTGACTTATACAGGCACGACTCAAACAGGGACATACAACCCCCTAAATCTCCCCAACGGAAAGCCCCAGGCGACATTTTCCCCGGAATAGCACGGGATGGGCCTACGCACAGGCGCACCCAGGACTTATGCGACAAGTCTGATTCCCCACGGAGTTATCAACTCAGGTATGATTTCTATCTTCTGGCTGGCGAGCCCTTCACGCGAGTCTAACGGACTATAAACGACCCGATCGGAAGTCTACCAGGTCTTAATTGACTTGGTAGCTACTCTGACTTTCGCCTTGTCCAAGCCTCAGTCAGAGTGGGGGCTCTGTAGACACCCGCATTTTGACTGCCAGGTGTCTATGGTAGTTTCCAAAAAACACCCGATGATGATCGGACGCTAACGTGTTTCTACGCGCTCGGATACGGGCTCAAATCTATTAGTTTCTGGCTAACGCACTTACGGAGTACAAATCTCACCAAATCAACCTCAAATCCAGGTCCAGTGGGCCGTTTCCAATCAAATAAAACTAATTTGGGCCAAAACCGACACCGGAATTAAAACCGACTTTTAGCGATTGGGTCAACCCCGGTCAAAGTCGTTTCCGAGACACACAAAACAACCCCTCACATCATCAAAAGTCCAAGTCAAACACAATACCCATCAAACATCCAAAGTCAAGGTCCAAAAGACTGACCCGCGCGACCCAGCTGGGCCAATCGGTCGAGTGACCTACCCACTCGATCGAGTGGGCCTATTTTTGAGCCCGACTGCAGGCGTAACGGGCCACTCGACCGAGTTAGTTGTCTACTCGGTCGAGTAACCCTAAACCGGGTGCCCTAGCAATGCCTATATAAACACCCCATGCAACACTCAATTACACATCTTTTCACATCCCGACACAACCCTAATCAATCTACAACCCTAATTCAAACCCTAGCAATACACTAAGAAAACCCTAAACGTAGTTTTAGGAAATCGAAACCCTAACCACCATAACACAAACTTCATACACCTCGAAGCTCCCGTGTTAAAGCCGCGATTACGAATCCGATCCGAGACAAGAACATGTAGGTTGAGGGTGCCAAAACCCGCTTCTTTCCTTCTTCTCTTCCTCTCGTCGTCTTTCCTTTTTCTTCACGTTTTTTGTTTTTCTTTATTATTTTCTTCATCGTATCATAATATCGATAATAACTAGTATAAGACATTAAAATACTTGTCGATTTGTGTCGAATGTGAATGATGGTGGGATAAGGAAAACCGAACATACAAGTGTACTGCACACAGCGTTGACGGTCTCTTATCCCATCACCCCGATCATTTGATTATTGAAACAAGTCAACCTAAACAATAATCAGTTTTATTTCGATTTCGTCATTATTCGAGTCGCATATTTAATAAGGGTCGATCCATTAGATTCGATACCAATTTCCTAATTGGATGTCGAATCTAGCGATCTAGTCACATAAATTAATTAACGTGATTTATCCATATCGCGATAATTAATTTAAAACGACTAAATTTTTTTTTTTTTTACTTTCACTCTAGTATTCCATATCGATTCAATAATCGAATATGGGATATTACGAGTATTCAAAATTAGGATCGAATATAAATCCCGCAATATTTATATTCGATTCAACAAAATTCGTGATTTATAAAATCCGAGTCGAGCATAAATTATGCAATATTTATGTCCGATTCGGTAAAACCGTCGAATCGTCAAAAATCAAAAGCAATTTCAAAATCAATAAAAATTGCAAACGAACCTAGTTCGTACAGGTGCCACTCGACCGAGTGCAATAGGCCACTCGATCGAGTGACATCACAAAAACCGAGCAGAATACGTTTTCCGACCTCCACTCGGTCGAGTCTCGCAATAACTCGATCGAGTGGCAACGTACTTGGCCGAGTTGGTCAGTAACTCGGTCGAGTAGGGTCATGAAATCCGGACAGAACCCTTTTTTAGAGGTCCACTCGGTCGAGTCCCTCAATGACTCGGTCGAGTGGCCCTTTTATCGCGTCAAACCGCGAGTCCTACAAGTTATTCGAGTTTCGTTCATATCTTTTTATGACTTAGGTCAACACGTGTCTAATAAATCACGTGAAAGCTTCATTTTTCAAAACCATATTTCATCATATTTGCATCATCTCATCTCATATTTGCATAAACCGTTAAATATCGTTACATCGTTACTAACGCGTTTGTTATTTCTTTTGTCAATTTAATTCTTGTTTATTTTATTGTACTAAAATGAACCCACATGCTAAAATTCAACTTCGACGTTAGAATTAATTGCATTAAATGACTTAGAAACCCTTTTTCAATTCTATTCACATGCTTAGGGAAAATAATCTTTGCATATCATTTTCCCGTTCAACTAACGCGCGTATTAGAAAGTCATTCGAATTCTTAGTAGAGGCCGCTAAAGTGCGGGCGGGGTTAGGTGTCCTTTGTGGGCTTCCCAACACGTACCTTCACCCATTACTCAGAACCTCGGTTTCCGGATGCCCGAAACCGTTGGCGCACGAGAGTCATTCAATACACGATATCCGATAACGTCGGTATCGGTATCAAATGCAAATGGAAGAGCCCAGTAAACTCTGACATCGGAAATGGGTCGTATTCAGAGTGGGCTCGAATGGTTCCGAATAACCACAAAATTCGGTGGCGACTCCACATATACCTAAATTTCAATTCGATCCATTCTCATATGAAGATTCATTCGCCTACCCAAACCTGCGCGTGGCCCCATCGGGGTGGACCTATGTCATGTCCACAATTTGGCGACTCCGCTGGGGATTAACTGATGCGTGACTTACCATCGGCATCCTCAGGGTGAGACTCGAATAGAAATCGTTTGACTAATACAATACGCGTTTTAGTTCTACGGTTCATGCATAACCCATATTTTCCCGAGCCGGTACTCACGACCGACGTCCCACTATACCGTTGATGTACTCCAATATGGATATGTCAAAAGGTGTCCATAGTCGATTCGAGTGGGTTTCGCGGCATGTTCTAAGATCAACTCGACTTAGGACGTCCGTTCCGATCAACGTCTAGACTATGTACACTGGTATAGACCCTCTATAGACCGACCGAGACTTAGTGTAAAGCATATATGGCGTCGTTATAATGCTTGTGTGACTACGTGCTACTTGGTTTCCGAGTCGTTTTAAAAAATCGTCTTTTTTCAAAGATTGCATCTTTTTCAAACAATTCAATTTCAAAACCCGGGATACATACCGAATTTAGGACTTATGATTTTACTCAAAATAGCCTATTTTCTAGCCGGTATGCTGCCCAATTCAAAACTCGAAAACATTTTCGAACTTTCAAAACTGAGGCCCGATACACTTTCTGATTTTCTCAAAAAATCGCGCCTTTCCCCGAGTTCTCTCGGACTTTCCAAAAACAATCAATTTTCAAAACCTTCCTCTTCTTAGGACTTCCCGTATTTAGCAGTTTCGGGACGTGTCTTAAGTCGTCAAAGTCTCTAGCGTCGAAACTCTGTCGATCTTACATCACGAGTTTCTTTCCTATCCCAGTCCACCTTATTAGACTAAGGCAAGACCCACCTACGTAGGACATACTCCTACAAAGGAGGGCCCGTCTATACAATCGAGTCCAAAGTCTGGGGATGTCTCACGTGGACCTTCCTTCGAACAGGACTCGGCCCACATAGCCGAATCTTAAGGAAGGCCCACCTTGCACAAGTCACTCGTCTAGGTGTCTTTTCCGAGTCAATCTTTTACAAGGCATAGCCCTATAACAAAAGGTTCGTGGTCCTTACGTCTAAGGGTCACTCGTCCGACACTCGAGTCTTAACAAAATTATCGATCCCACTTGGGGGCTACCCTTCAGCAGAGCGATCAATCACGGTTGCTCTAAGGGTCATGTCTTACACGTGTCTCACGTACCCCACTTTCAAGTCACTTAGATGTCACACCATCTGAGTCCTATCAAAGTTCTTAGTCTCACCTGGGGGGCCATTCTCCGACAGAGTGACTAATCACGGTCACTCCGAGAATCGCACCCTACACATTTGTCTTAGGAGAGTCTTACCCGAGTCAAACCGGAGTCATCTCTCCTCCCGCGCTATTTCCTATGCCTTGGTGAATTTGAGTTCCGAAGCAACTTTACTGATTACGCGGTATTCTTATATTACAGACAGACCACCGCAAAACAGACATCAAAAGATGCAAGGAACTTTGGACGAACTGAAGGCCGCGCTGGCTAGGATGGAAACTCAATTGATTACCATCCAGACTAACCAAGCGACTTTAGCCACCCGTCTAAGTGCCGTGGAGAAAAGGACTCCTGTTGCTGGATCTGAGCCCACTAGGCCCACAGCTGAACTAATCAGCGTTGTTCGCAGGCTCGAAGAACAGGTTCATCTGTCGACGAACAATTCGATCCACACTGAAAATGCTCGTTCCTACTCACCTTTGAATGACGAGTTACCTGCTGACCTCAACGTTAGGAGAATTCCAATGTTTGAGGGTACTGAAGACCCGATCCATCACATCCGGGCTTTCAAAGAATTTATGGCTATCAAGGGGGTGAAATCCACCACGTTCAAGCACCTGTTCGCTTCTTCCCTCGAGAAGCACCCCAAAGCCTAGTACTACAGGCCAGGCTCGATTCCAAGAAATACAAGACTTGGGACGATGTGGCTACCGAATTTGCTCGGAATTACGCTGATAATACCGAGATCTAGACTACAATGCGTACTCTGGAAGTGATGGCCCAAGAGCCCAATGAAGGGTTCACTAAATATCTTCAAAGATGGAGGGCCGAGAGTGTAAAGTTGGTAGACAAGCCCAACGAGAAGACACTAGGGGAGGCATCCATCAACAACCTCCTACCTTCTTACCGCGTCCATCTTAGGTATGCCGGCATTTCAAACTTTGTTGTGCTTACCGAAATGGGCATTAGGATTGAAGACGATCTTCGACACAATGAAGATCTGGATGAAGTTTCTACTGAAGGCTATACTGGACATCAAATCGATTCCTTAGAAGCCGACGACTAATGACAACATCATTCGAGAGCCCGGATTTGATTTGAGTCCGAGTTTGAGTCCGAGTCTAGGATGTACTATTTCTTTCGAAGTCAAAGTCAAAGTCAAGGTCAGAGTCAGAGTTAATTGTATTCTGTCCTCTTTTTCAAATTTCAATAAAATCAGCTTTCAATATTCTTTCTCATATATACTTTCCTTATGTGTTTCCGAGAACATGACGAACTTCGAGTCTCGTCCGTGTCGGTCAACAGGACTATATATATATATATATATATATATATATATATATATATATATATATATATATATATATATATATATAGGTTCACATAAGGCCAACAACTCTTATAAGTTCATAAGTTCCAGTGTTAAAGTTACACAAAAGGTGCTTAAAGTTACACGAGATGAGTGTTAAAGTTGCACTTTATCACTTGAAGTGATAAAAGAGCTGAATGTTATAGTTACATATCAATTCTGAAAAAATGCAACTTTAACGTATGTCATCTGTAACTTTAATATAGACTTAATTACATATGGTGAACTTATTTGATCCCTTCTCTCTCTCTCTCTCTCTATATATATATATATATAGAGAGAGAGAGAGAGAGAGAGGTAGGTTCAAATAAGGGCAACAACTATTTTAAGGGCATAGAGCTGAATGTTATAGTTACATATCAATTTTAAACAAATGCAACTTTATCGTATGTCATCTGTAACTTTAATACACACTTACTGAAACATGGTGACCTTATTTGAACCTACCTCTCTCTCTCTCTCTCTCTCTATATATATATATATATATATATATATATATATACATGGGTTGAGAGAGATGCGTGTGGATTGGGAAGTTGGGAAGTTGTGTTGTTGGTCCTTGATCCTGGGTTGGATGGATGGCTTAGATGGATGACGTAAAAAAAAAGGAGAAAAGGAGTGTCAGTAAACTGACAAGCAGTGGAGAGAGAAAAGCAAACCTCCCCTCAATCAAACTCTCACTTCTTACAATTACTCTCACTCCTTACAATTTGATGCTCTCTCATCTTCATCTTCATTTAATCGAACAAAAAA
The DNA here is from genome assembly GCA_958450325.1 of Agrostemma githago. Taxonomy (NCBI): domain Eukaryota; kingdom Viridiplantae; phylum Streptophyta; class Magnoliopsida; order Caryophyllales; family Caryophyllaceae; genus Agrostemma; species Agrostemma githago. Next base: position 14,256,414 of record OY288252.1, read on the forward strand.
AAAGCATCATCATCTTCAACTTGATGCTCTCTCATCTTCATCTTCATCAAACGAAAAAAAAAGCATCATCATCTTCAAGATCCATTCATTCATTCAACAAAAAGAAAACATCCTCATCTTCAATCTTCATTCATTCTACAAAAAAAAAGTTTCTTCATCTTCAAGCTTCATTTATCCAACAAAAAATAAGGACATCTTCATCCTTAAGCTTGATGAATGACGGAAGTTTGTAGAACATCTTCATCTTCATCCTATCATCATCTTCATCATGCGTAATGTTCTTACAGAATTGCAAGGTCACACACTTTCAGTTGTATAGTCACACTCATTAGGTTGCATAGTCACACTCATTATGTTGTAGAATCACGCAGATGTACACTCATTGAAGTCACATATTCAGTTGAATAGTCACACTTGCTATGTGGTAGAATCACGCAGTTGTAGAATACCTTGGATTAAGGTATCATTCGTTTAATCATCTTCATCATGCGTAATGTTCTTACAGAATTGCAAGGTCACACACTTTCAGTTGTATAGTCACACTCATTAGGTTGCGTAGCCACACTCATTATGTTGTAGAATCACGCAGCTGTACACTCATTGTAGTCACATATTTAGTTGTATAGTCACACTCATCATGCTGTACACTCATTGTAGTCACATATTCAGTTGTATAGTCACATATTCTTGTAGTATGTATAGTCATACTCGCTGTGTGGTAGAATAACCCAGCTGTAGAATACCTTGGATTAAGGTATCATTCGTTTAATCATCTTCATCTTCATCTTCATTACGGATTACGTGATGTTCGATTCCGCGTCAACGGGTTTCGTGCTAATCTCGATTGCTAAAGACTCTTTAGGCACGACATTTGACTACAGAGTCAACATTGTTCCTTTAGAGTAGCATTTTGAAAAATAGGACTAGACATGTGTAGACACGGAAAATTTATTAAAGTGTCGAAAACACAAGAAAATAATTATTCTAAGTCAACAACAAATTTTGACTTAGTTCAGTTATATTTGTCCCGGAAAAGTTAAAGCCGAATCGATTCATTTCCGAGTTTGGTAAAATTGACTCAAAAAGTCAAGAAGAATGTATACTTGGCCCAAAAAGTCAAGAGCATGTCAAGCTGACCCAAAAGTCAAGTGAATGTCAAGTGGACCGAAAAGTCAGATCATAGTCAATATGACCCAAAAGTCAAGCACTCGTCGATCTGGCCCGAATTTCAAGAAATGTCAAAATCGGCCCGAAAGTCAAGCATTGACCAAATTTGACCTAAAAGTCAAGTAACGGTCAATTGGGCCCGAAGAGAAGTCAAGCTTTCAAAAAGCCCAACTCCAAGTCCAACAAGAATGGAGGAAGAAATCCTATAAATAGAGAGCTTCTCAACCATTTTAGAGGAGAAGAGAAAGAAGGAGATAGAAGACAAGCTCACTACAAAAAGGTGAAGAGAAAGAAGACTACAAAAGCTCTGAAATTCTCGAAGCATCATTCCTTCCAAGTAGCAACAAGCACTACAAGATCGTGCCGCCTACTCAAGGAAGTCAAATCAACATCAAGCATTGAAAGGAGACTCAAGTCATCGCGACCCTCCTAAGAAGCTAAAGTCAAGCAAAGAACGAAGACCGTTGAAGTGTGCCTAAAGCAACGTAGTAGAATCAGAGGAAGAATAGAGAACCGAACACTTGAACTTTTCTGATATTATAATTTGTTGACTCCGATTTTGTGTTAAGATATTTATAATATCTCTATACAAAATTTGTTGTTACAAATTTTTGGTGAACCCTACGTGAAACCTCTACCTCTCATCTCTATCTCACAAGCAAGCTACTTCAACAAGAAGATGTCTCTCCCAGAAAACACTCCAAACACACCAAAGCCATCCTATGCATCAATCCTCACGGAGCCTCTCAAATCAGGCATGCAATCTGCTGGTGTGTCTACTAGAGCCATGGCGAAGAAGGCTGCTGTCAATGCTGCTGCTGCTAGCCTACGCGCTGCTAATGTTCCCAGAAGGCCACGTAGATACCCCATTCAGTCCATTGCTGCTGCCGCTATTGCTTTGCTCAAGGCCTCTTCATCTCCAAGCAAGGAGCAAAAGATGTTGAGTCCCATAAGTGGATCTCCCGAAAGTGGATCCCCTCACAAGGCTGCTTCACCTTCAAAGACAAATCAGAAGGAGTTAAAGTCTTCCAGTGCATCCCCTCGCAAGGAGAAGAAAACTTCCCCAAAGGAAAAGGAAGTTGAAGCCCCTCTTATTGCATCAGTGATGACTATTGGTGGCTCTACCCTCGAAGAACAAGTGGCAAACATGAACAAAATCCTTGAAAAAATGATGAAGGAAAACGAAGAGAAGAATAAGAGGATTGAAGACCTTCAAAAAGAAATGGAGGATCTTCGTAACAAGGGTGGCTCTAGTTACCATGGAGATACCGCAAGTGAAGTTGGAAGTGACGATGATGGCGGAAAGAGTGGTGAAAAGCCTCTCTCCCAAGAACAGCTGCGTAACTTGATTAACAGCACCATCAAGAATCAGTTAGATGAAGGAGCTTCCTACAAACTGCGCTATGTGAGGCCGTATACAAAGAGGATCGATGAGATGTGGATGCCTTCAGGCCACCAACCTCCAAAGTTCCAGCAGTTCGACGGGAAAGGCAACCCCAAGCAACATATTGCACACTTTATCGAGACTTGCAACAACGCAGGGACTGATGGTGACTTGTTGGTGAAACAGTTCGTCCGCTCCCTCAAAGACATCGCCTTTGATTGGTACACGGATTTAGGTTCTGAGTCCATCGATAGTTGGGATCACTTGGAGACCGAGTTCATGAACAGGTTCTACAGCACACGGCGCATTGTGAGCATGAGTGAGCTGACAAAAACCTCTCAGTGGGAAGAGGAGCCCGTTGTAGAATATATCAACCGATGGCGTGCCCTAAGTCTGGAGTGCAAGGATCGCCTTAGCGAGGGTTCTGCAGTTGAAATGTGCATCAATGGCATGAAGTGGGACCTGCTCTACATCTTGAACGGCATCAAACCTCGAAGCTTTCAAGAGTTGGCAACTCGTGCTCATGATATGGAACTGACAATCAAGGCACGTGGAAAGACTCGATCATCTTCTTCCAATGCAACATCAGAGAAGAAGGAATTCAAGAAAAATGATAAGGGTTCCAAAAGCTCTTCCAAAGAAACAGTGAATGCAACCACCTCCAGTGAGCCCGTCAAAATTTCAGGAAAGTCTAAGCAAAACAAAGCCAAGGAAACATACACAGGTGACTTCAAGCGTGAAAGGCCAACGCTAAAGGAGTTGTAGTCCAAACAATATCCGTTCCCTGACTCAGATCTATCAGGCATGCTTGATGATCTACTTGAGAAGAAAATCATCCAGTTACCTGAGTCGAAGCGCCCAGAGCAAGCAAATAAGACGAACGATCCAAATTACTGTCGCTACCTTAGATTGGTAAGTCATCCTTTAGAGAAGTGTATCACCCTCAAGGAAAGAATCATGCAACTATCCAGAGAAGGGAAGATCATCTTGGACTTGGATGACGTTGTGACTACAAATCATACCACGGCAGTAATTGGTGAAATTGATGCTACGCCCATGGACGTTTCAAGTGGAGTAGATTTGCATGAAGAGCATGAAGTATGTTTGATACAATTTGGAAGTCTTGATCCTACATGCTGCAAGTACCAGAGTTGATATCAGCAAAGCCGACTTCTTGGAATGAAAAGACAATCACAAATAGCTCAAATGAAGATGATGATGAAGGATGGACATTGGTCACTCGCAAGAAACCAAAGAAGCCAGTAAAACTTCAGAATCAAGAACCTGTTCAAAGAAGAAGGAAACAAACAAAGAAAAAGGGGTCACGCCGCCCTAAAAGTAAGAAGAAAGCAAAGAAAGTGACCAAGTCAAAAGTCATGCCTATTGATTTGCTAGAGCAAGATCTTCCATCTCCAATTGTCCTAAAGGAATTTTTCCCTGAGGGCTATCTCGACGAAGTCACTGTTTACACAGTAGCGGCTGAGGTAATTGTGGAGGATGAAGAAGATGAAGAAGAAAGGGATACTTCAAAAGTAGTCACCGAAGAGGATGAGAATCTACCCAAAGACACTAAAGTGTCAGCTACGCTCAATTCTCTACCCGCGCGCATGGAGTGGAAGCAAATCTTTCATCTGCCTGAGGAGATGCGTCATCAAGTTTCTCAAGCACTTCAAATCCCTGAGTTGTATGAAGAGGAGATAAAAAATGTTGGCAAGTCTGTAGAACAAGAGACCAAATGTCTATCCTGCAACACCGCCTTGACATTCTCTGATGAAGATCTTCTTCTTGGGTCCAAACTTCACAATAGGCCACTGTATGTCTCAGGGTACATCAGAGGGAAGAAAGTAAGTCGCATTTTGATCGATGGTGGATCCGGTGTGAATCTCATGCCTAAGGCAACCATGGTGGAGCTAGGCATTACGGTAGATGAATTATCCAGTAGTCGAACGGTAATCCATGGCTTCAATCTAAATGGCGAGCGTGCGATTGGAATCATTCGCGTCAAGCTGAGCATGGCAGATTTGTCCTCTGACACCCTCTTCCATGTTATTAATGCAAAGACCTCGTTCAAGCTTTTGTTAGGACGACCGTGGAAGCACGAAAATGGTGTAGTTGCTTCAACACTTCACCAATGTTTGAAGTACTATCGTGATGGCGAGCAAAAGATCAATGGTGATGTCAAACCCTTCACTAAAGCAGACTCATTTTTCGCTGATGCAAAATTCTTCGAGGAAAATGCCACTTCAAGTGAATTCATGCCAACCACTATTTCTTCCACTGGAAAAGGGGGCAAAGTTAAAAGGGTTGCAATTTCTCCGAAGAAGCCTGATGTTCCTGCAGAAAAGGAGGACGAGGGCAATCAACCCATGAGTAAAGGCAAAACCACCCAGGATTCAGAAACCAAGGCTCGAGAAGGAGAGCTCCCAGAAACTTCGCATCCCGTCTTTCGATACATCCCAAAATCACGACGCAAGCAAGGACAAAGCCCTTTTGCAGAGTATCAGGATACAAAGGCATTCCACAAGGAAAGAGCAAAGCACAATCCCTCAGTTAAGCAAGAATGGATGGTGAAGCTTGTTACTCCTCTAGCTCAGTCAAATGAAAAGCAAGTGGTGAAACCTCCACTAAAAGGGTTTGCCTCATCATCTACCATGCTATACAAGTTGCTCGAAAAATCTGGATATGACTTTGAGAATCCTAGTCAATTAGGAAAGCATATACAGGTAAAAACAGATGGTGAAGCTCGAAGCCGTAGCTTAACCAAGATTGGTATAGGCTATGAAACACCAATACCAGTCAAGATTTCAGCAAGGCACAAGGCCGACCCATCGTCTTCTCAATACATCACAGTTGAAGAAAGTGCTGAAGATGATGATGCCTTAACAAGATCCTCTGTCTTCGATAGGATTCGACCATCCACCACAAGAGGGAGCACTTCAGTGTTCAACCGATTAGGGAAACCGTCGCCTTCAGAGCCCCAAATACCTTTAAGGAATCGTTTCTCCGTATTTAAAAGATTGGGCAAACAAGAGGTTAACGATCGTGCTCGTCATGCGGCTACATCATCATATTCGAGGAAGAAGAAAGGATCGGTTTTCAATCGTCTGGGTGACTCAAAAGAAGCTCAGAGTTGTAAACAATCCCATGCAGCTTCTACAAGCAAAGAAAAAACGAAGGTGAAAGTCAATGATGACCTCAAAAGTATCATCCCTTCCCGCATGAAGCGCATAGAGGAGGTTGACATTATGCAAGAACAACCTTTGAAGGTCAAGCAGCGTGTTGTCATCCTCACAAACCAACAAAAATACAAGATCTCGCAAACTAAATGGAAGCCGCGAGTTGATAGAAATTTGGAAGCATTGGATGATGAAATAATGACAACATATCATATCACTGTGGATGAGGTCCCTGATCCTAATGAAGAGGTGGAAGCAGATGATGCCCCCGAGGTGTTAGAAGATGGTGGTCAATCAACAGTAGATGACCTGAAGGAGCTTAACTTGGGAACACCTGAAGATCCCCGTCCTATATATGTTAGTGCTCTCCTTACCAACAAAGAGGTGGAAGAGTACCAAAAGCTTTTAAGCGAGTACAAAGATGTCTTTGCTTGGAGCTACAAGGAAATGCCAGGGCTGAGTCCAAAAGTTGCAGTGCACCGGTTAGCAATCAAAAGAGGTGTAAGCCCCAAGAAACAACCTCAGCGTCGTTTCAGGCCAGAACTTATTCCTGAGATCGAGAACGAGGTCAACAAACTCATCGAAGCTGACTTTATTCGTGAAGTCAAATACCCCACATGGATAGCCAACATGGTACCAGTAAGAAAAAAGAATGGTCAACTACGTATCTGCGTGGACTTTCGGGATCTGAATAATGCTTGTCCGAAAGATGACTTTCCTCTCCCTGTCACAGAACTTATGATCGATGCAACAACCGGGCATGAAGCTCTCTCATTCATGGATTGCACAGCAGGGTATAATCAAATTCTGATGGCACCTGAAGATCAAGAGGCCACAGCTTTCCGCACTCCAAAAGGGATATTTTGTTACAAAGTTATGCCGTTTGGATTGAAGAATGCTGGGGCGACATATCAAAGGGCGATGCAGAAAATCTTCGATGACATGTTACATAAGTCAATTGAATGTTATGTTGATGATGTTGTGGTCAAGACCAAGAAAAAAGAGAATCATCTCAGTGACCTTCGGACTGTCTTCGAAAGACTAAGAAAGTGTCATTTAAAGATGAACCCACTCAAATGTGCATTCGGTGTCTCCTCTGGCAAGTTCTTAGGATTTGTGGTACGACATAGGGGAATTGAGATAGATCAATCAAAAATCAAAGCTATCCGAGAAATGCCCGCACCGAGAAATTTGAAGGAGTTACGCGGACTGCAAGGACGTTTAGCTTACATAAGAAGATTCATTTCAAACCTTGCTGGACGTTGTCAACCGTTCAGTCATCTTATGAAGAAGGATGCTGCATTCCAGTGGGATGAAAAATGTCACAATGCCTTTGAAAGCATAAAAAAGTATTTGTCCTCCGCGCCAGTGCTAGGGGCACCAATTCAAGGAAAGCCACTTATCCTGTACATAGCTGCACAAGAACGCTCTCTGGGGGCATTATGTGCTCAAGAAAATGAAGATCGTAAAGAAAGGGCACTCTACTACTTGAGTCGAACTTTGGTGGGAGCAGAGTTGAACTATTCTCCAATCGAGAAGATATGTCTAGCCCTTGTCTTTGCAATCCAAAAATTAAGGCACTACATGCAGGCTCACACAGTTCACGTGGTTTCAAAAGATGATCCTATAAAGTATATACTTTCAAGGCCGGTCTTGTCTGGGCGCTTAGCTAAGTGGGCAGTGTTACTCAAGCAATATGACTTAGTCCATGTCCCTCAAAAGGCAGTCAAAGGACAAGCTTTAGCTGATTTTCTTGCTGATCATCCAATCCCAGGTGGGTGGGAATTACAAGATGACCTCCCTGGCGAAGAAATCTTCTATGTTGATGTGCTTCCTCCATGGCAAATGTATTTCGATGGAGCTGAAAGACGAGATGGTGCAGGTGCTGGTGTCGTGTTCTTGTCACCCGAAAATCATCTATTGCCTTATTCATTTGTCCTCACTCAGCTATGCTCAAACAATGTGGCTGAATATCAAGCTCTTATCTTAGGTCTTGAAATGGCAATTGAGATGGGGATCAAAGACATAGACATTTGTGGTGACTCCCAATTGGTGGTGAATCAAATTCTCGATGATTACGCAGTGAAGAAGGACGATCTTGTCCCTTATCATCAATATGCAATCCAATTGCTCCATAAGTTAGATAGTGCTCGCATCGGTCACGTACCGAGAAGTGCCAATAAGTTGGCTGACGCGCTCGCTAATCTTGCAGCCACTTTGGCACTGGGGGCAGATGAAGTCATATCCATTCCAATTTGCAATAGATGGGTAATACCGCTGCTCGAAATGGAAGAAATCAAAGGGACATCTAACATGATCTCTGCTTATCAAGTTGACAAGGAGGATTGGCGGCAACCCATCATCGATTACTTAGAACATCAAAAGTTACCCGATGATCCAAGGCATAAAGTTGAAATTCGTCGACGTGCTCCACGATTCGTCTACTACAAAGGTACATTGTACAGGCGTTCCTTTCTGGGGCAATGGGTAAGGTGTCTTGATGAAACTGAAGCAGCTCAAGCCATGTATGAAGCTCACTCTGGCATTTGTGGTGCTCATCAATCTGGGCCTAAATTGCATGATCGTGTCAAGAGGATGGGGTATTACTGGCCAACAATGGTACAAGATTGCATGGACTTCTCAAAAAAATGTGAAGCCTGTCAGTTCAACGCAAACTTCATACATCAACCACCTGAACCTCTACATCCCACTGTATCATCCTGGCCCTTCGAAGCTTGGGGATTAGATGTGGTAGGACCTATCATTCCAAAAGCCTCCAATGGACATGCGTTCATCCTGGCGGCAACAGACTATTTCTCCAAGTGGGCAGAAGTTGTCTCCGTGCGTGAAGTCAAGAAGGAAACAGTTGTTGATTTCATCCGTACCCAAGTCATCTATCGGTATGGTGTGCCGCAACGCATAATAACTGATAATGGAACGCCTTTCGTCAATAAATTGATGACGAAGTTAGCTGAAAAATTCAAGTTCAAGCAATTCAAGTCATCAATGTACAATGCCCCTGCAAATGGTTTGGCTGAAGCCTTTAACAAGACACTCTGCAATTTGTTAAGGAAAGTGGTGGCTAAATCGAAGCGTGATTGGCATGAAAGAATTGGTGAAGCATTGTGGGCATATCGTACGACATACAAGACACCCACTCAATCAACCCCGTACGCGTTGGTATATGGAGTTGAAGCTGTGCTACCGCTGGAATTGCAGATTCCATCATTGCGTATTGCTATCCAGGAAGAACTTTCAAGTGATGATAACGATAAGCTGCGCCTGGCGGAATTGGAAGCCCTTGATGAAAGAAGGTTGTTAGCACAACAAACACTTCAATGTTATCAAGCAAGAATGGCACGCGCTTTCAATAAAAAGGTGAACCCTCGATCTTTTCAAGTAGGAGACTTGGTGCTCGCCGTAAGAAGGCCAATCATTACCTCTCACAAACCAGTAGGTAAATTCACTTCTAAGTGGGATGGGCCATATGTCGTGCAAGAGGTGTACTCCAATGGTGCTTACAAAATTGTGGATGAAGATGGTGTGCGGATAGGACCGATTAATGGAAAGTTCCTGAAGCGCTACTACTCTTGAAACCCTTTACAACAACGCTCCTAAGCAAGAGGATAAACTGCAACAACGCTCCTAAGCAAGAGGATAAATTGCAACATTCTCCTAAGCAAGAGGATAAACTGCAATCATGCTCCTAAGCAATAGGATAATATGCAACCATGCTCCTAAGCAAGAGTATAAACTGCATAAAAACAAAAAAAAAAATCCACCAAATAAAAAAAAAAAAATCCTTTCCCTTGAACTACGTTGGCTTGATCTTGTAAGTTGTCTCCAATGTCAGCTTTCACAAGTACGTAGGCAGCTCGAGCAAATGCTTTGTTTGAGTGCAGCCACACCAACACCATTCTTCAAAAAATACTCCTGGCCCGCAAGAGTTTAAACTGTGCACGGCAAAACAGATTTCAAATCGATTGCACTTCATGGCTCCACAAGGATGTTGCCCAACGATGTTTGCTTCAAGATAATTGATGTCTTCATATCATCCAGCTCCCCAAATTCCTTGTTTGCTTTAGAGGAATATTGCCATGAACCTCGAGTAGGTCGTGATCCATGATCGTCGTTGTCCTGCCTTCAACGGATAATGTCCAAGCTTCTCTCTTTCTCCATGATCTACAAGTAGGATTGAGAACGCCCCATTCTTCAAGTAGTAGGTCGGGATCCATGATAATCATCGTCAACTTTTCTTCAATGAATAATCTACAAGATTCTTCGAGTTGGTTGTGATCCATGATCGTTATTGTTCTTTTATCAATATAAAATCTCCAGGTCTCATCTACAATTTGCAAGGATTCGTCGTGCTCCATGTCTTCAAACACACTTATAGCTGTATCAAACATCTTCATATAGCTTGAGAAGGAATCTTCAAAAAGGCATTGCAAGATAGATATGTAAAGTGACGTGGTGATTTGACTCAGAATGACTTGTATCCCAGCGTTCCAAAATGACCTCCCCGGCGTTCCAAAATCCGAGCCATCAATGGGTAGGTTCAATTCGTTGTTCCTCACAAGAAAGTCATGATGATCCAAACGGCGTCCCTCATGACAACTCAAGTAGGACGAAATGACCCAACCTGGTGCAACTTGAAGTTGTCCGGCGGTCCACGAGTCAGATTTATTGCATAATAACTCCAAAGAGAATTGAAATGATTCGCTCGAAATTCCAAAGTATCCAACGATCCATGAACCAGGTTCATAGCATGAGAACTAAAATGGGAAATCGAAATGACTCGCTCGAAGTGTCCGCACCAATTGTGACAGTCCGAAGTCATGCTAATTGCTTAAACACCCCTGCGAGTGAGCTAGACAAAAATACAAGGACAATGAAAAAATGAGGCATACAAATCAATAACGTCCGGGAACAAACCTAGTGTGAGATTACGTACCAATGGTAGTCTAGTCTCAAGGGCTTCAACAAAAAAAATATGGTCAAGACAAGAGTTTAAATGGTCCAAAACATATGAAAAATGGGGAGTAAAGCAATCAAACAAAAAATCTCACGTTATTTCCCATATTTTCATACAACAAAAATGGATTTTCCGCATCACCATTTCCTTCACTAACTTCGTCCGGAGTCCCGACAACGAGGATTAATAATGAGACATTGTCTTCACAGTCTTTACATATTTGGTCTCCGGGTTCGTTGATTATCGCATATGAGCTGGAGTCCCAACATCGTTTTCTCATCATTACCGATCTCGATACTCCGGCCTCCTGGTTAACAAAAAAAAATCTCCGTCAAGCTCGTATAAAGAAAGGAAATTCAGTGCGAAGTGTGAAGCTATTCTAATGTTCTACGTGAACTGAAATCAAATTTGTGCTTTAGTGGACTAACAATATATTCATCTGAAGATGCATCGAGACAGCTGAGAATCAGTTCAACCAAGGAAACTGCCAGTAAGAAAAATCAAATTCGAGGATACAGGTCAAATAACTATGCCATACTTGCACTCTATTCGGTCTTAATCGAGTTTTCTGGGCAAAAGAAAATCAAAGGAGGGAAGGCAAGTTTTGAGTAAAGCCGGGATGAGTTGAGTCAAGACCAGCATGTACAGTTGAAGGGCAGCATCAGTAAGGTCGCAGTACAAGAGGAAAAAGTATAGATCGATAAATAAGGCATTGAAAACCCAACAAAAAAAAAACTTAATTAATTCGACCCGCAAGAGTATTCGACGACGACTACAATGATAACATCAGACAAGAAATACTCCATCAAGTTTTTTTTTGTAAAAAAAAAAAAAAAAAAAAAAAAATGCTGAAGATCAACAGGCTATGCTACAGAAGGTTATAATTACTCTAGTTCAAACACTTCCTTTGTTACTGTAGATCGAAACGAAGGAAATCAAGCTAACAACATGCTGAGGTAGGATGATAAAAAAAACGAAAATCAAAGGAAATTCCGAGAAATACCTTTGTAGAATCCGAACACGAGGCATGAGCAGCAGGAGGAAGAAGTGTTATATTGAATGTTACGAAAATTGCCAATTATTGATAATTTTTGCGTTTGCAAAGTAGTGGAGATGTCCCTAAACAATGGCCAAGGCTCTAATTTATAGGCTTGAGGAGCAGGGAATATAATCTTCACAATTAATTGCCATTATTTCTACCCTGATTTTGCTCCAACGGGAAGAAGAGTAAGACCAAGGCTTAATGATCCGTTAAGCACAATCAATAACTTTTGACTGCAGCATAAGTGGTGATGAGCAATAATGTTCAATATGACCGTTGGTATTGAGGGACTATTGAAGGAATGAATCTAACCTGGTTGTGGATCAAATGCTCTCAAATGATAAAAGTAGAAGTAAGCGGTGGGATTGTTAATATTAATTGGTTGGAGCATTATCTTTGACCAAAGCATATCATGAATTACAAAGTCCAATCAAGCTGGCATTTGACGAAGTATAATGTGCTATGAACAGTTAACGGTGACATTTGACGAAGAGAAATTGAAGAAACGAATCACGTCATATGTACCCAAATTGACAATATTGTGAATCTATGTGCTACTTGGCCAAGGTCCATGGTCCGTTATCGTCAAAGTAAAAAAGGATAATCGGGTGACGTCTCGAGTTTATGTAGTACTCTTTAACGACAAGTTAAGTACCTATCGACTTCCAAGTCAAAGAAAGTTAAGGTTGCGTAGTCATCCGACAAGTCACAAAATGACAGGGCCGGGTGATATCTCAAATTTTACACGGGTACTCCTACGACAAGTTAAGTACCTATCGACTTCCAAGTCAAAGAAAAAACGAGGTCATATAGTCATCCGCAAAGTCATAAAATGACAGGATGACGCAGTACCTATCAACTTCCAAGTCAAAAGAAGAAAATCGAGACCATGTCTTCCGACGGTTAAATCGTCTACGCGACAAGGTCCCGAGGGGGCAATTTGTAGACACGGAAAATTTATTAAAGTGTCGAAAACACAAGAAAATAATTATTCTAAGTCAACAACAAATTTTGACTTAGTTCAGTTATATTTGTCCCGGAAAAGTTAAAGCCGAATCGATTCATTTCCGAGTTTGGTAAAATTGACTCAAAAAGTCAAGAAGAATGTATACTTGGCCCAAAAAGTCAAGAGCATGTCAAGCTGACCCAAAAGTCAAGTGAATGTCAAGTGGACCGAAAAGTCAGATCATAGTCAATATGACCCAAAAGTCAAGCACTCGTCGATCTGGCCCGAATTTCAAGAAATGTCAAAATCGGCCCGAAAGTCAAGCATTGACCAAATTTGACCTAAAAGTCAAGTAACGGTCAATTGGGCCCGAAGAGAAGTCAAGCTTTCAAAAAGCCCAACTCCAAGTCCAACAAGAATGGAGGAAGAAATCCTATAAATAGAGAGCTTCTCAACCATTTTAGAGGAGAAGAGAAAGAAGGAGATAGAAGACAAGCTCACTACAAAAAGGTGAAGAGAAAGAAGACTACAAAAGCTCTGAAATTCTCGAAGCATCATTCCTTCCAAGTAGCAACAAGCACTACAAGATCGTGCCGCCTACTCAAGGAAGTCAAATCAACATCAAGCATTGAAAGGAGACTCAAGTCATCGCGACCCTCCTAAGAAGCTAAAGTCAAGCAAAGAACGAAGACCGTTGAAGTGTGCCTAAAGCAACGTAGTAGAATCAGAGGAAGAATAGAGAACCGAACACTTGAACTTTTCTGATATTATAATTTGTTGACTCCGATTTTGTGTTAAGATATTTATAATATCTCTATACAAAATTTGTTGTTACAACATGTTTAACGACGAATTACCGCGATCGCGTTACGCCCTTAAGTGTCTAGGGCGGCGCGCCTTGAAAGGGCGCCACCTCCAGTACGCCTTGTAAAGAGATTATAACGGACTTTGAACGGAATTCGTAATTAAACGCATTCGATTTGAAAACGGATTTTGTTATATATATATATATATATATAGAAGGGATCATATAAGTCCCTTCTCCTCTTATAAGTCCATAAGGCTTATTATAAAGCATTGGATGAATTCAAGATGGATGGCTGAGATTGAAGTAAGATATCATTTAAAAAAAAAAAGTTCATCATAAATACTCCTCGTTTTCTTCCCACCTTCACTATTTCAATATTCCCACCTCCATTACCTCACTTCCTTTCCCAACACAATTAAACCATACTCCCGCTCACTTCCCACTCCACTACTCCATCAGCAACATTCATCCGCTCGAACATTCATCATCAGCAACATTCATCATCAGCAACATTCATCATTCATCATCCGGATCAATTTGTTTGTTTGCTCAAGTACATTCATCATCAGCAATATTCATCCGCTCGTTTTAACTGTTGGTTCTCGATCAATTTATCCTCTTTTCGCAGGTAAACGTCTTTTCTTTCTCTAATCAAAGTTTTGTTGCATAATCTTGCGATTTGTTTTTTAATTTGACGAATTTCGTAGTTTAATTTTTTAGTTAGCAAAATTAAACCGAGATTTATCAACTTCCTCACCAAATTTTTTTAAGGTCTGTTCTTTCTCTAATTTCGTGGCTTAATGTCTGTTCTTTCTCTAAGCAATTTTTTTAATTTGGAGTTTAATTGCGAAATTAGGGGTTAAATTTTAATTTGCGAGTTTAATTAGGGAAATTAGGGTTTAATTTTTGGGTCTGTTTTCTGAGTTTTTCTGGGTATACGAAATTAGAGTTTGCGAAATTAGGTTTAATTGTTCACAATTTGGGTATAATTGTTGCGAAATTAGGGAAATTAGGGTTTAATTGTTGCGAGTTTAATTAGGGAAATTAGGGTTTAATTTTTGGGTCTGTTTTCTGAGTTTTTCTGGGTATACGAATTTGGGTCATAATCAATTGAATTGATTTATTTGATGATTTCATATTAAAAAAACTTGTTGAATTTGATCGTAAGTGATCGATTTGTTTGATTTCATATCAATAAACTGGTTGAATTTAATCGTAAGCAATTGATTTGATTTAACGATTTCATATTAAAACAACTGGTTGAATTTGATCGTAAGCGATCGATTTGTATGATTTCATATGAAAATTAAAAACTGGTTGAATTTGATTTGGTTGGTGATTTCATATCAAAAATTTGATTGAATTGATGAACAGGTAACAGGAAAAGTGACATACAATATGATGACAAACGTGTGGTAGATTGTGAAGTTGGAATTTAATAATGAAGTTGTAGACGTTGTGCCCTGAAGTTGTAGACGTTGTGCACTGAAGTTGTAAAGTGAATGACTTAAAGTTACAAAGTTATGTTCTACAAATCAAAGGGGCGTGATGTTGAAGTTTCAGAAATAGAAAGTTGAAGTTGTAAAGTTTTCGAACTGAAGTTGCAAGCGTGTGGTAGATTGTTTTGAATGTACACCAGTTAACTGTAATGTTGTAAATATAATGTACTGAAGTTGTATTGCAGCTGAATTAAAGTTCCAAACAAATTGTTATTTAAATATTGAAAGTCATGCACAGAATATGTAAGTGTACGTGTTTTGAAGTCTTGGAAGCTTAGAGTTGAAGTTTCATGAATTGAGAGTTGCAGTTGTAAAGAATTGAAACTTCAGCATCCGTAACTCTAGGTGTATGTAGAGGAACTTCAACTGTATTGATCTGTTACTTCAATTGTTTCAGTTTGTAACTTCACTTTAATTGGTAAATATGCAACTTCAATTACTTTATAACGTCACGTTAACTTATAAATTTGTAACTTCATCTCCATAAAAACATTATTTTAAAAAACATTTGTAACTTCACATATTTCGTAACTTCAATTTATATGTTTTGTAATTTCAGTTCATATGTTTGGTAACTTCAGATCAATAAAATTATACTGTAGCAATAACGAAAAATACAGTAAATTACATATTAAAAATAAAAAATAAGAAAGAGATAAATAAAATTATTTACTACGTTTATTCGAAGTTATACTGTATGCACTTGAAATCATGCAAAAAAAAAATACTCCTACTAAGAAATAAAATGGATGGTGATGAAGATGGTAAAACGAAAACAAAACAAGAAGGGAGGAAATTAGAGAAATTAAAGAATTCTGATTTTTTTTAAGTTATGATTGTATGGAGAAGAGAGAAGATGATTGTTGGTAAAAGAATTAATTAGTGTATAGGAGTTATTGGTAAAAGAGTTAATAGGGGTTAATTAGTGTGGTGGAAGGAGAGAGAAAGGATTAATGATGATAGTAAATGCTACATGGGGAGTGTGAATTAGAGTGGGATTTTGTGTTTTTAGATCAAATCTCAACCATACATCCTCACCTCATCCTATGGCCCAAAATAAGACTTATGTACTTATAGGGAGGGGTGTCCTTATGTGAACCCCTCTATATATATATATATATATATATATATATATATATATATAGAATTAGGATCTTTTACACCTTCTCAAAATTGGTACAATTTACCTTATTTTCCTGGCCATTAGATTTTATTAGATCAATGATTAAGATTAAATGCTTAATCCCAGTAAAACCCTATTTTTTCTCCACTCCCCCTCTTTACGTATCATTCAGTTTATTCCAAAGCTTCCTCTTTTTTTTTTCTTCATATATTCAATTTTACATTCTCAATTTCGTTCTTCAATTTGTCAATCAAATCAGTTTCTGTTCAAGAGTAAATTTTCAGGTTAATCTAATTTCTTCTCAAAATTGGTACAATTTACCTTATTTTCCTGGCCATTAGATTTTATTAGATCAATGATTAAGATTAAATGCTTAGTCCCAGTAAAACCCTATTTTTTCTCCACTCCCCCTCTTTACGTGTCATTCAGTTTATGCCAAAGCTTCCTCTTTTTTTTTTCTTCATATATTCAATTTTACATTCTCAATTTCGTTCTTCAATTTGTCAATCAAATCAGTTTCTGTTCAAGAGTAAATTTTCAGGTTAATCTAATTTCAATCTCTAACTTTTTAATTTGGTTTTTTTTCATACTCTTTTTTTGTTAATTTTGAATTTTGATTTTATCAATTTCGATACGGGATAAATTCTGTCCTAATGCAACATCTTGTCGTAAATTTTGGGATCCTATAATTTTGATTTCAATCGTAATTTTTAATTATGATTTCTACATCCTGTTATATATGGTAATGTTTTAGGAGTTTCTACATTCGATTTTTTATTTCGTTCTGATTTCTTTTTATTGATTATCAGATGAACGTTTTAAGGGTTTTTGGGTAAATTGTTGGGTGAACTTTTTAGCTATGTATCAGATGAACATTTATCAGATTAACATTATTGATGATAATTGAGTAAATTCTAGGGTTTCTAGGTAATTTTGGGGGTTTTAGGATAATTCTCGAGTAATTATAGAGATTAAACATTGTAATTATGAATATCGCAATACTTGAATATGAAGAATGAAATACTTGAAGATGCAAAATTGAAATTATGAATATTGCAATATTTGAATATGAACAATGAAATACTTGAATATGAACATTGAAATAACTACATATTATTTCATAGCATGAATTTCTGGTTTTGGTACATTATTATTACTATGAAATACCCAATTATTTTATTATGTTATTCCGGTTATTCTATACTATTGTTGCGGTTATTCTATAATATTCTTGAAGTTATTTCATTATATTAGTTACTACTCCCTCCAACCCACTATGATTTACCCACTTATTATTTTAATCTCTCACATATGAATAAAAGTGGGTAGATCATTGTGGAGCGGAGGGAGTATGTTTTTTAATAAGGGTTATTTTATAGTGTTTTTATGGTTATTTTATAGCACATATGTGATTATTGTATTTCAGTTTTTTTTTAATGTAACTAACCCCTTCTTTGTTTTTGCCTTTCAGTGAAGTTTCTTTTGCTGAGGTGCACCCTCAATGATATGCAAGATGCTTCATCCCAATACAATAACACGAGTTATCCATTACAATAACTGAGTTTCTTCATTGGACTAATAACTACGTAAAATCAGATAACATTACTTTAAAACTGATTATATTTGAGTGTCAACCCAATGTAATAACATGAGTTATTCATTACAATAACTGAGTTTCTACTTTAGAATAACTATGTAAAATCTGATAACATTATTATAAAGTTAATTATATTTGAATTTTATCTCAATACAATAACATGAGTTACAATAACTGAGTTTCTACAGTGGAATAACTACGTAACATCAGATAACATTATTCTAAAATTTATTATATTTGAGTTTCATCTCAATACAGTAACACAACTTATTCAATACAATAACTGACTTTCTACATTGAAATTATTACGTATCTATATTGAAATAAGCTGATAACATTATTCTCGGTAAACAATTGAGTTAATTATAAAATAACTATGCTTCTT
The DNA here is from genome assembly GCA_958450325.1 of Agrostemma githago. Taxonomy (NCBI): domain Eukaryota; kingdom Viridiplantae; phylum Streptophyta; class Magnoliopsida; order Caryophyllales; family Caryophyllaceae; genus Agrostemma; species Agrostemma githago. The sequence continues at coordinate 14,274,516 of OY288252.1, forward strand.
CATTAAAATAATCTTGTTTATACATCGAAATAACTATAAAAATCCGAGAAAAGCTTTGGAGATTTAGAGAGTTTTAATCTCAGCTCTTGATCATATGAGATCTAATGGCCACAATTAAGAGGTAAATTGTACCAAATATGACAAATGTACCAGAGATCTATATATATATATATATATATATATATATATATATATATATATATAGGGTCAGGATCCGGTGCGAACCTTAGCTCGGTCCGAACCGTCCGAACTATATATTAAGCAAAAAAACCACGCGCATTATCACGTCCTAACTATTCTTCCCCAAATTTGCCCTTCTTTCTCCCAACGTGCTACACGGTAACTCCAGCAATTCTTCTCAGACACTCCTCTTAGATTCGTCAATCAATCAAGTTTTCACTCAATCATCCAATAAATCCTCTCAAATCATCCGCGATTTTCATCCAAGCCGAGCCTTTCTTCACTAATCTTATTGAGAAAGAGGTTTTTGTTTTTGTCTTGTTTCTTAATTTGATCCGATTAATTGATTTATTGATGAATTGCGTTTTTAATTGATCATTGTTTTTAGGTTTTTTATGTAATTTGTTGGGTTAATTATGCTGATTTGTGATTATCGTTGCTGAAATTTTCGAAATTATGTTGTGTAGCATGATTTGATCTAAAGATACTTGATTTTTGCATCATCATTTTGTCTGAATTATTATATATTGCGTGATTGAACAAAGGTGCTACACTGTAAACTTATTACTAATCAAAGATTTCGGGATTGTGTTATTTAATCGTTGAGCAGCCAATTTCACATTTCCATTAGTTTTGGATTTGATCAGCAAGCAAAAAGTAGAAATTGATGGATTATATTTGTAAACAAGAATTCTAGAGTTATGCCACAAATGATAATTGAATTGAATGGATGATTGAATTATTTCCACAAAATTCTTTGGCAATCACATATTCACGTGGGTTTACTATAAGAATCTTGATCATGTGAAGTGAGTAATTAATTGTGAAAATGTCAGCAATCAAATTCCATTCATTGATGTAGATCGTGGAAAAACCCTCTTGAGTTTGATTTATCTTTCATTTTCTTCATATAATAAATGTACTTAGTTTTAATAACTGCGTTCATCGGATAGCCGTTAGTATATGACATCATTTATAAAACTTGGTTTTACGATTGACAGAAAAACTGTACTTAAATCAATTCAAGTTACTCTTCCACGCCGGGAGGCTTGGTAGTTGCTCTCTCTTTTTATTGACCTGTACTATCTATTTCAATTTTTATCCTTGATTCAATTTGTCATTCCCACATAGTATTGTCGTTTACCAAATAAACTACAGAGTATTAATTTTGTTTAATCATTTTAGGGTTACACTTGGTCTATATTTTTGTGAAGATGGTAACCATTACAGCTAATTCTTCATCTTCCGGTATGAATTCTCCATTTGGTTTATCAAAGATATTGATATTTCATGTGATCTTTTAAAGTGAAATTGTCTCATTCTTGTAGGTTACGCTTTTAAACATTTCACATACACTTTTAAAGGCTTCATTTACATTTTTTTAAGAAGCGTAAGTAGAGACTAAAAGAAGTGTAAGTAGAGATTATAGAAGTGTAATTGTCTCGTTCTTATAGGTTGCACTTTAAAGACTTCACTTCCACTTTTAAATGTTCCACTTACACTTTTTAAGAAGTGTAAGTAGAGACTAAAAGAAGTGTAAGTAGAGATTATAGAAGTGTAATTGTCTCGTTCTTGTACGTTAAACTTTTAAAGACTTCACTTACACTTTTAAAGGCTCCACTTACACTTTTAAAGAAGTGTAAGTAGAGATTATAGAAGTGTAAGTAGAGACTAAAAGAAGTGTAATTAGAGATTACAAAAGTGTAATTGTCTCATTCTTGTACGTTACATTTTTAAAGGCTCCACTTACACTTCTTTAAAAGTGTAAGTGGAGACTAAAAGAAGTGTAAGTAAAGACTATAGAAGTGTAAGTAGAGACTTAGTGTAATTGTCTCACAAAAAAAGAAAATGGAGGGAGTAGTAAATAAGTCTATCAAAAGTGTAACTGATCATTCTTGATTTGATTATTCAGATGCTCGTGACACACTTTGTACAACGACTGTTCAAGGTACAATACTTTCATTAATGATTCTTCTTTTTGTCAGTGTCGAGTCATATGAAAAGTTCGTTGTTAATTCTTGTTACTTTTTGTTTATAGAGAGCCTAGAAGTTGTTGCTGAAACTCCAATTTAAGGAGTGCCTTATTGTCGAGAAGAGGTTAAACCGTATGTTGGGATGAAATTTCCAGACTATTGTATTTCAAGTTGTACTCTTTTTAGTGTATACCTCTTTTATTTTGCTTGTTTTTTTTGGATAAATCAGTGTGTATTTTTGAGAATTTTGTACATGGAAAGGATGATCTATTGTACTTGTTTGATTGAGTTGGTAAATTTGTATTACACTTCACTAGCGGCTACATACACTTCTCAAATGATTACTTACACTTCTCAGATCTACTTTTCTAGCGGTCAAATACACTACTCTGGTTAAGATGGGACGAAAAAGCGTTTAGAGTTGAATTAGGCGGCATGCTTCGCGATCACTATGCCACTATTTAACTACATTAGTCCGATCACTCAAATGCCCTTTCGCTTAATATAGGCATAACTGATACTCGACTAAGTATCGTGTATTCTTGTTCGATCCTTGCAGTCTAACAGACAAGTCAATGTAACACGGCTACCTACTTTAACTTTGAAAATTCTCCTTAGAGGCCGGCTTATTGACATAATGGTAAACGAAAGTTCCTATGAATTAAAAAGGTACTATAAATATATAAATAAATGATTCGGACGAAGAGTAAAAAAGACGGAATTTTAATGGATGGAGTTAGTGCATTGCTTCTTCCTAAACCATTCAACTAAACAATATTCCGAAGCTAGTTTTGTGAGGAAGGAACGAAATACATGTGTCGAGAACTTAAAAAATAAAAAAGGAGTAGTCTACACATAGGTTATAAACTATTTTCCAGCCTGATTGAAAATACAAACAAAGGCTCATTACTAAATCTACTAAACAAAAATATATTATAGGCGTCGTCGTCAAAGTTAAATCTATTATCCAACATCCGGTCTACTCGCATTTGATAGACCTACATATATGACAGACGAATAAGAGAGCTGCTCTGAATCCAATAGTTCCGAGCATGAGGAAGAAACCATAACAGATGCGCGCCCATGTAACCAAAGAAGAATGATGTTAGCATGAAGCTTGTCATGTCGGAGCGAGCATTGTAGTAGTAAAAGCAATAGCCATAAACGAACAAGCCTGTGGACCCACCGCAAAGGAACGACCTGTCACAGAGAAAACCAAGTCATTTAGAGACCTACGAGATGGGAGTATAACTAACATAGATATTGTAAGACCGAAGTTTACAATATACTAAATCGTTAAGGATATTCGTTCCGTCCTAATATCCGTTGATACACCTCAATCATATATATTCAATTAGCCTCTAATTGTAAATCATATCCCGTGTAATTATGTATATTTAGCTCACAATTAGTATCTTCATTATTTGTAATTGATTGCATCCATGTATAGCTTCCATTACATCTTGTATTTAAACTCTTGTGTTGATTAATAATAAATCAACTACGTATTATAAATCTTTTATGGTATCAAGAGTCTAATCACATAAATACACGAACCACTCATTTCAAAAAAAATTCCAACGAATCCATGGCCACCAACAACTCACAAGTCCCAAATACCGTCGAAACAACCAAACCCGAGCAGCAAAAAGAAACTAACAAAAGGGGAATAGCAGCAACAGAGGAATGAAGAGAAGCATTGTAAAAGTAACGATGTTGCATTAGCATAAACGTAACGACAGTCACAACAGTAGCATCACAACATAGCAGCATCAGCAAAGCGAACACAACTAATAAAAAATCTAATCAAGACAACTAATCACTAGCTAAATAACATCAAAAATCTAATCATTGAATTAAATCGAATAAGCTAACCCTAAATAGATGAAATTAAAAACTTACCGAAGCTAAAATTGATGGATAGAAGAACAGTTGATTTAAAAATTGAGGAATTGAGGAATAGAAGAATCAAATTCAATATTTGTTTGTAGAATTGATGATCTCAGTTGATTGAAGACAATCATGGTCGATTGATTGCAAATTGGGGAAGAATGAAAGATGAAAAGTGATGGATGGACAGTGAAAAATAATAGGTTGATCGTGGTTGATTGAGTATTGCTCAAAGTTGCGCGTCTTTTTTTTTTATTATATATAGTTCGGACGGTTCGGAGCGAACTTGTGGTTCGGACCGGATCCTAATTCTATATATATATATATAGAATTTATTTTTAGAAACAACGAAATTATCAAAATTTATTTTTAGAAAAACATTAAGTTTCACCATTTAATCTACTTCCGTCATAACGATCGATCAATCAAATTTAATATAAATACTTACCAAAAAAATATACAAAGCAATGAAGAGATAAAAAAAATTGAGGACTTCGTATTTACATTTCATTCACTTTATTTTTTAGACATTACCTTCAGTTTTGTAAACCCGTGAATTTCACGGGGCACATACTCGTGCTTCGAATTATTATGCGGATTTGTTTTTTTTTTGGTATTTTTGTATCGAATTGTAATACAAAATAGGGTTGCTTGCATAATCACTACATCTATGTAAAATGATGCATGCACCAAAGTATAAACAAGCAACTTCAAGATAAGAGTAAAATATAAGGATAAAAAAGAAAAAATAACAAGAATAATAAGGGATATACTCCGTATATAAAACTAGCACAACCCCGTACTCTATTAAAATTCAAACAAACCATCCCCATCCAACTTTTATCTAATACTTCATACTAACTTCTAATAAGGCCACATGTTATGCTCTGATTGGGAAAAAAATTAATTCATAAAGAATAAAGAAGAGAGAAAAGGCTCTTCAGCTCCCAGCGCACGCGCTTCATGACTTTATCTTCCCTTCCTAATCTATACCTCTATGTTCACCTACAACGATGAATACAAAAATTATTACAGAGCTAACATTTTTGGGGTAATTCTAATTTATATTTCACCTATCACCAAATTTTTTAGCTTCATCTTACAGACTTATTATAGCTACGTGTGAAAATGTGTGCGTTCAAAATACCCAATTTCCACCTTATTAGTCTAGAAAAAAAAAAAACTTATCAGAAGATTTATAGTCATCGAAAAAACTCGAAGACAACATATAACTAACAATGTATGGAGTATCATTTACTACTTCTACCACATCAACGATCCACGGCCTTAAGAAGCCTACAAAGTCAGTAAAAGTGGCGAAAATTTGAAAATCCCAAATAAAAACGCGAGAGAAAAACAAAGAAAAAGACAAAGCCACAATTCAAGAAGATTACATTCTCGAATAAAAGTTCAAAAAAATCTATTCATTAGGTATTATACATTACATCTTATAGCGTTATATCTCATTTTCGTCATTAATAATTCTCTTACGTTCTTACAGACACAAAAGGTTAGCACCCACGCGCCAATAGCCTATAGTTATTGAGTTATCGCTTTAACGTCGAATAGTGCATTACTCCATGTACTGCTTATGATATTACGAATTATTGTGAAAGTATGTAAATAAAGTAGCAAATACATGAAATCGATTATTTTTTATAAATAATTAAAAAATTATTGGACAATGAGGCAAAAAGATGACACAACGAATTATAAAGGGCATAAAACAATATATACACCCGTGCGGTGCACGGGTATGACGACTAGTTTTAAAACAAATGTTAAGCAACTGTACATCATTTCCCAATTCGCTTCCCACTTCATCTTCATCCCCAATTCGCTTCGCGCTTTCATCTTCATCCCCAATTCGCTTCATCCTAACTGTTCTCTGCTAATTTCATCCAAACACTGGTTCAACACTCTCATCCTCACTGAAAAATCCCCAATTCATCAGGTAAATCAATTTCGCGCTACTCCATTTTTTTTATTTCTTATTTAGGGTTAGATTACTCGATTTAAATCAGTTATTAGTTTAGTTTAATCTATTTCTGCAGTTGTTGTTGTTGTTGTTGTCGATTTCATCGATTTCGTTTTAGGGTTAGCTTACTGTACATGCTTTTTTACAGTCGATTTCATCGATTCCATCTCAGCTGTTTAGGTTTAGGTTTAATTTTCCGTTTCTCTGCAACTGTACCGACATTGTTCCTGTTTAATTTTGATTGCTTTGATGTTTCAGAAGCAGAAGTTTGTCGCAGTCGTCGGTATCCATATGAATTGTACTAGTGTATGTGAATTATAGCTTGAGCATTGTTTACAACATTGATGATTTTATCGTTTTTGGGACCAAATTTCATGGTTGAATGCTCGAATAATGGACTAGTATGAAGGATTTGATTAGTCTGCCAGTTGATTTTAGTACATGTTAATTGAATTGTTAAAATTGAAGTGCATTTTTGAAGCAATGGTAGTCTCAGCATCGTCTTTCGATGATTTTTTCCTCTCAGTTGAATCTACTTTTTCCTCTCTTTGGATGATAGTTGAGCTACTCAGCATCAATTCTCTGCTATAATTTCAGAGTTATTATATTGCTATTGGCATTTCCATTTTGAAATTGTTGTTTCTGACCATTTCCCTGATTGTTGAGTATGGCGTGATGGCGTCACCAACAGTTCACTTAAGTTGTGTATCACGTTTCACTTTCAAGACGGAATCTAAATTCTGGGCCGACTACGTAGACTCATTCCTTTGATACAAAAATGGCACACTTGGACTCTGATCTGAGGTGAAAACATGAATGTATTTATTAGAATAGTTGTTTACCACGCACCAGTGTCTGAGACTTGCAACTCGTAGCAGCGTGCGACTTATTTTTCATCATTATATTGTTATAGAGAATCAGTTCTTAGGCTTTGGCCTTTACCCTTTTGAGAAAGTGGAGGAACCAAATTCTAAGAAATTGTTTAAGTTCCTTACCAAAAGAATTGGTTAATTTTAAACTCTTTATTTTATATATCTTTTAGACATCTATTTCTTTATGTTTGACCTACTTCATATAGACATCTATTTCTTTGGGACAGTTTTGATTGCGGAGTGTATGTTATGAAATTTTTGGAAGCGACTCTAGACAATCAGTTATGGACGAATACTAGGCACTTTGATGTTCGATGTTTTCGAACCTATCGACAAAGTATCATGCTTAGACTATTAAACTGGGAGAGGAATATAAGAAAGGTAATATTTGGTAATCAATTATGTCTTCTTAACTTTTTTTGGTAGCCTTCTAATTGCATTCCTATGCTCCTTGTGACTCTCATTGTATTTGTTTTCATGCAGATGTTTCCTTAGGTTGCATTAAGCATAAGCAAAGAGGCCTATTATGGCCAAACCAAACTGCTGAACTAATTAAGATGCATGTCAAGAAACGAGCAAGGGCTTTGTTGTGTGGGATGAAGAGCAAATCTGATGAAAATTGGAAACGCATTTGGGGATTGTAAGGGACTTTAAACCCGAGACTATAGGACTTATTGTTGATCATATGGACTGATTATGTATCATTGTACATTTCTCGATATATAATATATTCACATTTTACCAAAAAAAAAAAGAGGCCTATTACAGGAATGTTCAGCACACTATCATCGATTGTAATCATTTTTGTCGGTTGCATTAAAATGTAATTATTTACCATAGATACACCTTTGTAATTACTTTTTGTCAGTTGTAATTATTTACCATTAGATTCTATGTAAATACCCAAGGAAGAATTTGGCAACGACATTACTAAGCGACAATAGTTGCGAAAGTGTTATTCGTTATGAATCAGGAACAAGGGTAGCCGCTTTTGCTCGTCTTGAAGATTGGTTTCTAGTATATTTGACACTAACTTTAGTGTTTTTCCACTTTAGAGAAGTGTATGTGGTTGTATGTATCCGTTTTGAGAAGTGTATGTATCCGTTTTGAGAAGTGTATGTAGCCGTGTTGAGAAGTGTAAGTGGCCGTGGTGAGAAGTGTAAGTGGCCGCTTTGAGAAGGGTATGTAGCCGTGTTGAGAAGTGTAAGTGGCCGTGGTGAGAAGTGTAAGTGGCCGCTTTGAGAAGTGTATGTAGCCGTGTTGAGAAGTGTAAGTAGCCTTGTTGAGAAGTGTAAGTGGCCACTTTGAGAAGTGTATGTTGCCGTTTTGAGAAGTGTAAATAGCCTTGTTGAGAAGTGTAAGTGGCCGCTTTAAGAATTGTAGGTGGCCGCTTTGAGAAGTGTAAGTAGCCGCTTTGAGAAGTGTAAGTAATTACTAGAGAAGTGTAAGTGGTCGCTAGGAAGTGTATGTAGCGACTAGAGAAGTGTAAGTAGTTACTAGAGAACTAATGTATACGCCACATTGCGAGAAGCATTACCAACATTCATCGTTCAACTTCATGCGATCGGTCCATTTCTCCCTTATTTTCTTACACAAAAACAAATACATAATTTGATTAAAAAAAACTTCCATCATATACTAAGAATCCGATTTTGTTTCCGATGCGTAAAGAGAAATTTCAGTCTAATATAATATCATACCAACAAAAGTGGCCAACAAAAATGAACCCAATCAAAGTCAAACATAAACTAAAATTAAGCATAATCCAATTATAATCTTGTGACAAAATCCTCACTAATAAATGCCTTCACTTGCAGTACTTGTTCCAAGTAATCAATCAAACTCTTCTTGATAGCTGAAATATGCATAAACCTGTGACAAATGACATTGGGCTTACATTGGTTAATCGGTTACATTACCGAAAATAAATTAATTTCAGAATTTTAGATTGATGGATACTTACATTGGGCTTAATCGAACCACCCATCTCACAAAAATTCTACTCGAATCTTCTATAGAAAACGTTTCTGCATTGGATGAAAAAATAATAATTAGTTTATGAAGTAATGTTAAGATTAATACAAGTTTCTTCTTAGGAAGTGTAAGTGGAGCCTTTAAAAGTGTAACCTCCAAGAGAATGAGATAATTACACCTCTATAGCCTCTACTTACACTACTTTCAGTCTCTTCTTACAATTCTTAGGAAGTGTAAGTGGAGCCTTCAAAAAGTGTAAGTGGAGCCTTTAAAAGTGTAACCTACAAGAGAATGAGACAATTTCGTTTCAAAAGATCACATTAAAGATCGATATCCTTGATAAACCAAATGATGAATTCATACCGGAAGATGAAGAATTAGTTGTAATGGCGGAAAATCTCACTAACAGTTTCAGAATTAAGCACAAATGCACAATTAATCAAATACTATAAGTTATCGATATCAAATTACCAAAAAAAGCAAAAATACTCGAGAATGCCGCAAGAACTAATTGCTTTTCTAGCTTCTAACATCATCCAAATATGAAATTATTCACTCACACTGTCACACACCATTCTCCTCCATCCTCCATTCTCTTGTCTTCATTCCTCCTTAAATATCTCACACCTCACTCCCTTCACTACCCCCACACTGTATATAATTCACTACCACAATTAATGAAATTAAATTTAATACACTATACAAATTTCCAATTTCAGCAAACCCATAAACATAATCATTCTTTTTTCCCCTTAATCAACATCATTAATTACTAAAGATGGAAACGTTATCACTAAACTCATGTAATAATTTCAAGGGTGTTAACATTAATTGATCTAAAACCCTGAATTTATCGAGTAAAGCAGAGATTAGAGAATTTAACCAAGTTTAGCTTGTGAGATCTAAGCAACATCAACATCGTATTGCACGCAGCTTGTGAGATCTAAGCAACTAAGTCCAATGGTATATATTGAGCCAATATTAGGAGAATTTTTCATACATACTTATAATTAGGCATTGCTTGATTAGAGAAGAGAGTGGCTACATAGATCCCAAAATGACTAAAATTTGAATCAAGACTAAGAAACGCACAAGTTTCCACAGGTAATGTTGTAAACACCAACTAAGCAGAGCACAAGTCAATGAAAAAGATGAAAAACCCTGAATTTATCAAGTAAAGCAGAGATTAGAGCATTTAATCAAGTGGGTGTTGGCGGAAAATCTAACTAAAACGATTCTATCAGACGAATCATCAAGTCATAAATTAATACTATCAAATACTAGAAATTATCAATTGCGGTGTATTAAATCAACAAAACATCAAAAACAATCGCAGTAAAATTGAAGAAGCAGTGGAGAAATACCTGAATCATCCATGGCGGCAAATCGGTGATGAGATGAGATAATCGCACTGTTGATTACTTGCTTGAGAAATCGATTATTGTTGAGGGTCGATTCTGAGCTTGATTGTTGAGGGTTGAATCGCGTGGGTTTTGAATTGGGGAAGAATGTCATGAACGGTAAGAGGAGCGTATGTTTTAAATTGCGCGTATTTTTTTTTGTTTATTATATAGTTCGGACGGTTCGGACCGAACTAAGGTTCGGACCGGATCCCATCCCTATATATATATATATATATATATATATATATATATATATAGATAGGTTCACATAAGGCCAACAACTCTTATAAGTTCATAAGTTCCAGTGTTAAAGTTACACAAAAAGTGCTTAAAGTTACACGAGATGAGTGTTAAAGTTGCACTTTATCACTTGAAGTGATAACAGTGCTGAATGTTATAGTTACATATCAATCTTGAACAAATGCAACTTCAACGTATGTAAACTGTAACTTTAATATAAACTTAGTTGCATATGGTAAACTTATTTGATCCGTTCTATATATATATATATATATATATATATTATAGAGTAAGGATCAAGTGAGTCCTTTTTTCATCTTTGAATCCGTAACTCCTAATTACAACCATTGATTTAGATGGAGATGGATGGTGGTGATTGATTTGAGTAATAAAAGAAGTAACCGACATATATGGTAAAAATATATGAAATCTCTCTCTCTCTCTCTCTCTCTTCCCTTAATTCTCTCTACTGAATCTTCCTCTCTCTTCTCAAACTATTGTACAACCTTTCACCCTTCATCTTCATAATTATTTCCTCTTCATAATTTTCAATCGTCGTCTTCATAAGCTTCGAAATTTCTTCCTCACAAGCTTCGAAATTCAAAAATTGTTCCAGTCATATTCAGTTCAATCCCTTCAACTATACTCACGGCACGCTTTGATCATCTTTCTATGATTAGGGTTTACGAAATTTTCAGAGTTTTAACCTTTTTGTGTGCTAATTAGTGATTGTATATTGTCATCTGGGTATTCGACTTATATTGAATTCGATTCAATTAATTATTCATCTGTTATTCTGCAATTCAGAATTTGCGTAACATGGATTTTGCATGACATGGATTTTGTGTGACATGGATTTTGCGTGACATGGATTTTGTTGGTTGATGGATAACGTAGACAAGTATGTGGAAACGAGGCAAAAAATCATTGACGGTCCCAAGAGCAAGCCAACCGAGGGTTGAAAAAAATAACGTCTCTATTGAATTATGTCTATCTTTTTTGTAATTACGAATATTGCTTTGTATCCTTTTGATACTCTTTATATCCATGGGTATTTTGATTATCACTAATGGAATAACGCTGTTAAATTCTGTTACACCGACTAAGTGTTCCTGTTACTCTAAGGAACGACTGGTGTTATTGTGAGAGTGAATGATGTTAACCTACGATACAAATCTGGTCTCATAATCAGTGTGTTACAGCGACACATTGTAGCTGTTACTTTAACGATTAAATGATGTTACTCTAAGTGATAAATGGTGGTCAAACAACGTTGTTTTCATCAGTTACTCTGGCGCATTATATATGTTACTTCAAGGAACGAATGTTGTTACTTTGGGAATGAATGGTTCTAACCTAAGAAAGAAGGTTGTTAACCCGCATTACAAAGTTGGTTTCATCATCAGGGATTATGGTTCTTACCCTAGCAAAAAAATATGTGTTAATCTAACGTAGTGTAGCTGTTACTTTAACGAACAAATCATGTTATTATAAGGAATGGTTGTAGTTAATCTATGAATGAATGGTAAACAACGCTAATATCCTCCGTTACTTTTATGCATTATATCTGTTACTTTAAGGAACGAATGATGTTACTCCAATACATCTGAGATGTTACTCTAACCAACAACACATGTATTAAATAAATATAGAGTTAGCTTCAACGTTGCACATCATTATGTGTAAAAAATATGTAAAAAAATAGTTATTCTTGTAAACCCACAAAAAAAAACAACTTAGAATCCGCAAGCCAGCGCGTAGATTTTATAAAATTTCACCGCCTCATCGATTGTTCCGAATACTTGCCACATGTACGGAGTGAATTATTCACCCACATCTCTGCACCATTCTTGTGCATTCGCTTCTTTGCCAATGCTACCTGCAAAAAACTAAACAACGTTACACCCATGGGACATATGTGTTACTTTAACTCATAAGTTGTGTTACTCTAACTCGGAAAGCAAGTCACTTCAACATCAGCGCCAAAAACCTTTTCTCAACGTTCAGTGTGTGTTACTCTATTTAAAATTAAGTGTTACTGTAACTTAGAACGTATGTTACTTCAACGCCGTGTCTGTTTCAATAGACAACAAAACAATAGTATCATTGGAGATTACGGAATACCTAAATAACAAACATAAAACTCTGGAATCTATACTAACAAGAGACCAATTAACCATTTATATGAATCTATGATGAATGAAAAGACCATGAAGGCAATATCAACATGAAAATTGACGCAAAACATGAACGCAAATTGACGCAAATTAATCAAGATGTGTAGACACCCAGATTTGGACCTGGTGGCTGTAGAAGTGCCAACAAACACCCGATGACGATAGGACTGTAACGCGACGCAGGTTCGCGGTGTTTTAGATAGTTTTTCTATAGAACGGATCAGATAAATTACTCGGGGAAATTAAACTAACATGATGGCAGCCTTAGTCGTGTCGTTACGGTCGCATAGACACTAATTAGAGTCAATTCTGACACCGAGACCCCGAGTCGGTCCCGAAACTCGAACCGAGTCAGCACCACGCCAAGCGAGCCTCGGGATGCACGCCCGAGGCCCACTAATGTTCACGACGCTAGGTCAAACCGTGGGATCCTTAATCCTCAAGTAACAAATTATACACCCGTCTCTCGGTTTTGGAAAGTATCAAAACTGTATCCTCAGAACTCCAACCGCACCACCTGACGCGCCTGGGTCTCCTCACGCCCTGACCCAGGCGCCTGAGTCTTAGTACGCCTCAGCTCGGGCGCCTACATGGGCGACGAGGGCCGAAAACACCTATAAATAACTCCATTCACGCCCTCATTTCGACACAACATTCAATCTTCTCTTCTCCCTCTAAACTCTCGCTAAGTGCTCGCACTCCGACACCCGAGGCAAACGATCCACCAGAGGCACTCCACTCGATACCGAGGTGCCTGTGATCGACTAGCTCAAAACTAGTACCCAGGTTCTGTCGGATTAGCCGCAGAACTAGTCTTTAGCAACGAAGTTCTGCCGGAATAGCTGCGGGAAGGTCAAACGGTAACGGAACTCTGCCGGAATAACTGGTCGAGCTAGGAGAATCTGCCTGTCGAAGTCGTATCGTCACTAGGTTGCCATCTAAACAAAACTTTCCATATTCGCACTTTCTATTATTATGCACTACGACAACACTAGATGTGGGCACTAGGCCCACAAACATCTACTAAAATACGTAACGTCCCAACTTCAACCACAAACACTAAAACACACTAAATAGACCTGAGTAATTCCGAGATCCGTTCTCAAACGATCTATGCATCGTGTCCCGTTTAGTGTACACTCCGAGGGTGAAACTCCTCACAACGTGATTTACTTACATTCGTATTTACAGTTTTTCGTATGATTTATTGCTTTTATGACCTCATAATCGCATGCTAAATCACCTAACACGGAATTCAAAACGTAAAACAACTATAATTGAACAAAGTGATGGTCGGGTTTCGTATTAGTGCCAGTGCTCGCCTTATTAGGTCCGACGCATCTCTATTAATACCGAACCGACGCATCTTAAGCAGAATACCAGGTAAGGTATACCACGAGAATGACTAATATCCGTATTATCGCGTTAAAACTGATTTGCTAATACGTATAATACTAGTACTCTCTACTCTCCTGCGTGCATTTTTTGATGGGTTGCTTGTCACGTGAAATCGCATGCAAAGAATGTAAACACAACTACTTTGACGATAAAACTTACTTGTCTTTAAACATCCGACATATCAAAAGGTTTAGGGTTAAAACAACGGGTGTTACAGTTTTCCACCATAACAAAAGAAATAGGATATCAGCCCACCGATTGATTAGTAGAGGCCGCTATAGTGCGGGCGGGATTGGGTGTTGACATCAATCGGATGTTGGCTTCCCGATACGTACCCTCACCCCTTACTCAGAATCGATGGTTTCCGAATGTTCGAAACCATTGGCAATGAGAGTCATTCCAGGCATGGAGTGCTAAAGTGTACAAGTCTTTATCTTTAGGTCCCGTGCCACTCAACTTTGAGCCGCCAAGGGATCAAAGTTGACTTGAACGGTTTCCGAGTCCCCATAATTGACTCGGTGGCGACTCCACAAATCGGCAACAACTTCTTTTCACTAAAAAGGTCGTCGTACCAAACAAAACGGCCTTTAAACATTTACAACCACTACTCGATCGATTCCCAAACAGAAACACGGGTGTCCCCACCCGTCTAGTACAAGTTCGGATCGTCATCCAAATCGAGGTCCGACACCTCGCCCTGTACGCGAGATGGAACCGGCCCCCGGCAGGGAGGGGGCCGCGTGGGTGGCCGCTGCCACACGTTGAAAAACCGGGTCGGTCCCGCGCGGGCGCCGGGCGGTGCGGACGGACGTCCACAGTTTGGCGACTCCGCTGGGGATTTGGAAACAAGTTTCCAGCGGTGGTGTAACTTGAACGATGTCGGTGAAGCTCATCTCTTAGTTCCTAGTTGTGGTCACTACAAGTTTTGGCCCTAAAAACCCCACCCTAACCTATATCAGGACCAGTTGACCTCTTCGCGGTAAGATATTTAGGGACACGCGGAGAGATCCTCGATTGACACTCCAACCGCTTAACGCGTACCCCGCGGTAATAATAAGTGGATAGTTCCGAACGGACGGTATGACACTCGTCTCCCCCGACAATTGTCAATGCCTAAGCAAATACTATTCGTAGGCGGTAGCCTACCCTAACCTACCCGAGTCTGCATCCTGCATGAGTGTACGCTTTCCTAGTTATGTGTAGCGTGTTTGAAAAACTCAACCCAAATAAAATACTAAAAATCTGGATTCAACCACGCCAACATATTCAACCAGACCCAATTCCGTTTTCGAAGAATGTCTCATATTTCCAAAACAATTTCTTAAACACCGATACTCCGGTCAAGTCAAGATTTCTAGAAAAAAAAACAACACGTTTTAAGACGCCGATGTCATGGCAAATTTTACACTCGACGTTTTCAAAGAAAAAAGAAATACATTTTCGAACGCTGTCTCATGGCTAAAATAAAACCCGTCAAGCAACGAATACCGTTAATATTACCGAGACTCCCAATTAATGGGATCAAGGCACACCAAACGGTTACATTTTATTTTCAAAAAAAGAAGTTTTTTTTACACATATACCGTTAACACAACTAAAAGCTTCAATTAATGAAGTCAAGGAATCCAAAACGGTTACATTCTCGAAATGTTTTTTTCACAACACACCACCATCCATTATCGAATGTTATTGCAACCGACAAACGTGGATCACTCGTTTTTTTTTTTTTTAAAAAAATAACTTTAAAAAAAAATATTCACTACCTAAACCCTTGACAAGGATTTAGTCACACCTTTAAAAGCACCACCACATCCGCTATCGAACTAGCTAATTAATAGTAGTCTCGATAAAAACGTCACTTCGTCATTTTCAAAACCGGTCCCCCCTAAGGACCGTATTCCTTTCAAAAAAGAAAAAAAAAAAGAAAACATTTACACTTTTGCTATCGTCGGATTCCCGACCCACACATAGCAACGCACACTTCACATCACTAACGATGATACCACACCATCGTCACCCTAATTTTACGAATGCATCTTTCGAAGAAAAAGACTTTCCTCTGCGAGTATTGGTCGTTTTCAAAAATATCAAAATTCTTTGATCCTGAGCCGGGATCGCGATCCATTTCTTACGTCGTACAACTGTATGATTAACTGTCCGTGTTGGTTACTAGGATCACCTCAACTCGAGGTTTTACATTTCGGGTCGTCTCGTTTCAAGAAGTCCTCTTTAAACCTCGTCTCCGAGGTTTGCGTCAAATCGTCTCGTTGCAGAGATTTTAAAAGTCGTCAGGCGTTTTGCCGAATACACCAAGAGTCTAAGGAACCTAGGTTCCTATGTCAGTGACCGCACACGCATACGAGTTAAGGGTCTTATTCCCGTGTCGCTCTACTTGGAGCATTCCTCGAGTCTCTAAGTCGTCCGGTGGATCCGATCTGACCTTTTAATCCTTTCCCACTAGAATCACTCCCCAACATGTCGGTAGATTCAGGCGCCATCAAAAGCATCCGCAACGATGTCAATACCCTAGCCAAATTGGTTCACAACATCCATACTTCAGTAACCCGTTTGACTTTATCCGTCCGCTACATCAATAGCCGCCTCAATTTCCTTGAGAGTAGAGACATAGAAGGCTATACAAATGCCAAACTAAACAATTACCATGCTCAAAAGCCTACTCAGGATAGACTATCCCAATACTCCGCCCGATCGGAGCTTCCCAAAGTCGATACGGAAGGAACACCAAGACCTTACGGGACCACACCCAACAAAGTAGGAAGGTCACCGAGAAAATTTACCCTGATCAACTCATCTTACATTGAAGCTCTTAAGTGCCTAGTCAATCAAGGGTTACTCTCACCTTTGGGTCCCACTCCGGACCCACCAGTTTGCAAACGAGGCAAAAGTTGGACACCTAATGCTTATTGCCTATATCACCAAGGTAACGGGCATGATACCGGGTCCTGCTATCGACTCAAACATGCCATACAAGATATGATCGCAAACGGGACCATTAATCTCCCTCCACCCGAGAAACCAAACAATACCACAAACCCCTTTCGCATTCACGCTGTCTTTGGCGACACCATTAATTGTTCCCACCTCGACCACGTAGAGGAGAATATCCGGAATATTGAGGAAGATCCTGAAAACCTAAGGGCGTCCGCCGAGACGAGTAAATCCGTGTACGAGTCAGAGTCTAGTTCGTCTTAGGGCCTACACCTAATAGTATAACAAATGTCTTTTATTTCGAGTCAAGAGGTGCGAGGGGATCTGTCGTCCACCTCTCCGAAAACAGTATCTCGGGCCCATAGCCCGCTTATTACTATCAATAAAAAGAAATAAACTTTTCTTCTTTGCAACACACCTCGACAATCGCTTGATTTAAAACATATATTCCTCGCTTACGACTCGATACTATGCCATTTATCGATAACAATCCAACATACCTCAAAACAACGAGGAATTATACAAGAACCGAGATCCCATGTTCCTTTTTCTTTACCTATTCCATGTCTGGTGTAGGAAGCCACAAACTATCCCTTAGAACGAGCACTACCGAATCCTATGACAAATCTAGATAGTCCTGTAGCTAGTAATCAAGGACGGAAGGCAAGCCCAATTCCCACAATAAACATCCCTCCAACAATGACCGACCGATTCACCATAGGTGCTAGCCGAACCAAAAGTCTGAAATGGCCAAAAGGGGCCAAAGAAAAAAAAAATTTGAAACCAAGGCCAGGCCAAGCCGGCCCAATTCAATGATCAAAACCGAACTCAATGGTCAAAATCAAATATCAATCATCCAATCCGATTTCAAATACAAGTCCAAGTAAAGAGTAAAATGAACAGACCGGTCAACTAGCACCCAAATACTAGCGTCCCTATAATACAACCCTTAAGACCTTCCCGAGACACTTGTTAGGAGACTGTCCGGAATTTTGAGGATTCAAGCTCAATAGGATAATCCCAACCGTTAGGGCCGAACATGGAAATCAGATCCCACGTAATTTACATCCCACCCGATTGAAGTCTGAGTCATTTTTACTCAGCTTCCGTTTTCCCACCACATTACGAAACCTTAGTCCATAGCCCTAACTCCACAAAAATCAAGCTCTAGATTTTGATCTATCGAAACCACTCACTACCTAGCTCCACAATCCAAAACCATCTAATCCAGTCAGCCTAATCTAAACACGGTATCTCGGTAATGGTTACTTTCAAGAGGTCACACCCAATCACTTCGCCTTAGTTCCTTAACTAGGGAGGATACACTCTAAATCGATATTTGGCATAACGAGTCTAAAACAAAATCACTCACATCTAAAAAGAACTACGAACATGGTTTGATTCCATCCAAAGGCGGATACGTAGGCAACCCTTTCCCGGGTACAACCGAACAACTAAACAAAACAGTCGATTAATCTATTCATGAATAAACCGGGATTCCTCCCACGACCGGGTCAATGAGTGAGTTAAAATGACGAAGCACAAACGATGATCCGAGGACAGGGTGAAAACCCGAAAGGGCGCCCCGGGCAAAATGAAGAAACGAGTTGCAAGCCGTCGTCAAAAAAAAAAGAAAAAAAAAAGACGAGCGGAGGACGGGGTGAAAACCCTAAAGGGCGCCCCGGGGAAAATGAAGAAACGAGTTGCGAGCCGTAAAAAAAAAGGACAAAACAAACAAAAAAAGGGTGAGCCAAGGACGGAGTGAAAACCCAAAAGGGCGCTCCGGGTAAAATGAAGAATTGAGTTGCGAGCCACCAAAAAAAAAAGAAGAATAGAAAGAAAAAAAATAAAATAAATGTGCTTCTCATTAAAAACAAAACTGGTTAAATCGAGCCTTTGTCGAGGCATCAACATCAAGCATCCAAAATCCGGACGTCCCGGAAAATTAACAACATGTCTAAACCCCGCAAAAACTAGTACTAATATGCCACATAATATCAACTAATACAACATAGTATTAAACGGCTGAGCTCTACCGGTCCAACTTTTCCTTTCCCTTGCCATTCAGGTGTGTTTGCTTGGGTCTCCCACCATTGACCCTCCTAACTCAAACTTCCACCTCCCTAGCCGAAAGCGAGCGCAGCCAATCTCACTTCCCCTCCTCACTAACATTTTCAAAATGGGTCTTGTCGGTCTCGGCCCGTGTAGATGAACTGATGAACACTAGGATCAGTAACGCTGTCTTCGGTCGTGCACTTAGCAACATTAGCCCGCATATCTTCCTTACTCTGTAGTACGGTCACCTCAACAATCCTTAACCTTTCTCTCACACCCGACAACCCCGGACACCAGGAACGATCTCCTGAAGTAGCTAAACCCCTTTCCAAAAGCCAAAATGCCCGCACAAGAATGCAATGACAGGTCCACACGGACGTTACATTTCGTCCATCGGATCCACCAGACTTAGATGTCTTTTCATTTTTTCCTTTTAGGGGGATAAGCTACCCCACCTAGGTGTTTCGTAGCCTTATAACGGTCATCGTCAAGTCGCGTCTGTAGCCTGACAAGGCAATTTTACGAATGTATAAAAAGTGGTCTAACTTTTTTAAAAGTCGCCCTAATGTTAAACTTTGGTTTCGTTCTGAACACCTATGCTCATCTTTCAACACACTCGGTCAAAGCTTGTTAATACTTTACATCTCGAGTCAAAACATTTTAATCGACGTACTACCTGATCCGATTCCCGGCTCAAACTAACGCATTTCAAAAAACATCCGAAACAAACGGTTTTCATACACTCATGCAACACTAACGCGCCCTAAACTGGGTCAAAACGCAAATAAATGAACACAAAAGTGATTACTTGTCAATTGAGTAAACAAATTCGCCAAGCACAAGACTAATCCAACTAATTCAAAATTCTAAAAATTTAAAAACAAACGTACAACAGATACTAATCCTTATATAGACTGAGGCTAGGAAGGACCCCTAGAAGCCGCACCGACAGCTATCACAACCTCGCAAAGGTTATCATCCAAACCGAGATCCTCTAAGTCTATGAGGAGAGACTCGCTACCATCCATCCCCGTCAGCATATCTAGGGTAGTCGTCCCGGGGACCCCTCCAACCTCCTCGTTAGCACCCGTAGTCTCATCCTCAGCCTCCCTCTCGATCCGATGCTTGGCCTCACCCTGTAAGGAGGTCTCCCCCTGAGACCGAGCCAGTTGCTCCTTTAGGAAGGCGATCTCGTCAGCCCGAGATTGCAGGAGCCGCTGCTACTCGACATCTTTCTCCTCGAGCTCGGTCATCCGAGTCTCCAGCTGTCCCACCATATCCTAGACATCCTGCGAGTACACTCAAACATTAGGAAAACACACAAGCAGTCTAGAAAACCACCTTAGTCACACAAACTCACCGATCGAGGCCCTGAAGTGTCACGGGAAACCCTCGAGGCATAGGTCCGGAAACAGTTGGCAGCCTGCCACAATCATTGATGGCAAGCCGATGAAACCTGAGTAAGACCACAAAAGTTAGGCAAACTGACCCTAATTCTTAGAGCCCAAACGAGGACAATACCCGAAACTCACCGGGTACACCCGGTCTCGCCACTCTATCCCGGCATCCATCTCCTCTGCAGAACACGAGGGGAAGAGGCTTGGTAAAGGGTATCCCAGCCGCATCCACCCTAAGTAGAGTCAAGGGAAAATCTGGGGCTGGATTTCGTCAGCCGGGTCGGCCAGCTGAAAAGACAACAGATTGGTCAGTCAAAGGGCAAAGAAATAACAAACCACAACACGAATCTTAGAACCAAAATTAGAACATTACCACGAGGCGATACCAAGCTAACCGCCGGGTGACGTGAGATAGGTAGGAGACACCAGGCACCAAGAGCATATTGCCTCCTTCTCCGTCCCTATCCTCGAGGACCTTTGCGGCGGTCGGTGGTCTGAACATGGTCCGGGGAGGATCAACCAGCACCCTGAAGTCGTCATATAGACACTGACGCACCAATCGCTCGCCCAGGTACCAAATTGGACGAATTAGTGCGGGAAGGAGCATCCTCCTATAACATCGTGGCCTCAGCTCCGTAGCCGCATACTCCGGCACGCCCTCGTAATTAGCCCAAGGGCGGGCCACAAACTACACAAATAAAACCGACATCCTAATGAAATCCTAAGCCTTGGGGGCTATTAAGCAAATAAACTATAGAAGAAACTTACATCGTCAAGGCCTAGCTTGTTAACCAGCGCATTCTCCACCGGGTAATGGCTGATTGTGCTCTTCGGCTGAGCCAGCCTCCACTTGATTCCCGCCGGGAATCTCTTCGGGCGCACCTGCACCGTCTTAGGTGCCAAGCACGGGAAGTAGGAATAGATCCAAGCCTGCAAAATCCCAAAACAAATTTAGCAATTCAAGCCAAAAACTAAGTAGAACTCAAAACACAAGAGCGAGAAAAGCAACTAACCTCCAGTATAAAGCCCGGACCCACAATGGGCAAAGCTGAGGCCGACCCTTTCACCAGCGGCCTCACCATGACTTTCAGGCAGCGAGTCATCTCCGCGAAAGCCGCGGTCACCCAATCGTAGCGCCCTAGCTGAGTCAGGTCGGCTAGTAAGGGAAAAATCCTAGTACTAAACCTCTCGCCCTTATCCGAGAAGTGAGTCGACCCTAGGAAATACCACAGCCACAGCCGAGCATCCTGCTCCGGCGTGTTAGCCTCCCGACCCTCTATACCGCCACTCCCTCGAAGTGATCGATGATGTACGAGCTCACTATAGCATGAAGCATACTGTATGCCTCACGTGGTAAACAATCCTCGATGAGGCCCCGCATCTCGTCACTATCTAGACTATGGCCTTCGACGGCCCACCTAATCCTATCCGGACACCAGGGCAGACCACTAATCATCCCCAAGTCCTCTAGGGTCATCCCGACCTCCCCAAAAGCCATGTGGAAGGTCGAGGTAGTATCATGAAAGCGATCTATCATTGCCTTGATCACTATAAGGTTGCATTTAGTCTGGCAACCCACCAACCTAACCCACTGTCCAACCACGTGACCTAGAGCAGTCCCCGCAATAATCCCCTTTACCGCAGGGGTCAGCTTCTAGAAGTAGATGACGAGGCACGTAGTAAAATCCGAGAAAGTCCTCATCGGACCCGGGGGCTGCAAAACGAAACAATGCTAGGATGAACAAAACAAACCTAGCCTAACCCGAGCCACAAATATATAATAAGATCTAAGGAACAAACAAACACAAATGGGACACTCACCAGACCCCGCACGATGCGGTTAGAAATATGACGGTCAAGATGAAACATCAACTGGTGACCATCCCAGTCCCGAGCCCACTCGGGATCCTCATAAACAATCTCCTCGTTCTCCGGTAAGGGAACCGGAGCATGAGCCCTCCTAGCCACTTTCTCCGTAAGCTTGCGCTTCTTCACTCTATCAAATTCGGCCTCATTGATAGTCTCGAGGTCACGCCGCTGAGACGAGACGCTCTATCTCCTCTTGCGGATCCCTCGAGGAGTCGGCGAACTTGCCCCGACAACCTCCTCACTAGCACCAACCGCGGAAATTCCCCCGGGACGCTCGGTATCACCTCTAGCTGTAAAACCCAAAACGAAAAAAAAACATAAACCTAACCCTAATCAGGCTAAATCAGCTTAAACAGGTCAAAATAGAGTCAAAATTTCGGATAGGAATATCAAGATTCCGGAAGGGCCACTGGCACGCTTTTTTTTTATCCTGATCACAATGGAAGTGGTTTCGGGAAAATCCGGCATCGTTTCGACATCTTTTGGTCCGTCTTAAGACACACAAAACCTCACGGAGGGTCCTAAAAGCCATCCTAGCCCTAGAAATCGACAATAGAGCTACCCTTATCCTCCCAAACACTATTTGAACAAAAGTACGTAAAATAAAAGCGGGAATAATCGGGAAACGGTCCTTAACCCTAGCATCCCAAAACGCATTTCAACAAAACGGCATTGTCGCACCACGAACATCTTTATCAAGCTTATAACTACTTCAACAAGCTCTAACCAACCTTAATTCAACAATAAAATCATGCACAAGTATCGAAACTTAACAAGTAAAAACACACCCAAATCGATTTTCTAGGGTTTTCAACAAACTAAGTCATAACCAATCTAATCAAGCAAAACCGACAATAAACAAGTAAGGAACACTTACCCGAAGTCGACATTGTCGTAAATGACGGAAATCGAGACGAAATTTGGCGATAAAAGACGAAAAGTCGATCTTGAGGCAAAAGGGGCGACACGTTTGATTTTTGAGAAATAAAACGATCGCCCCAATCTTCGTTTACTTAAGCAGACCCGGACCACGAAAATCCGACCGCCCCAGCTGACGCGCTCGAATCCTAGTGCGCTGGGGGCTGGGCGCCTGAGTCTTGGAGCGCTGAAGGATGTGCGTCTAAGCAGCCCAGCCCAGACTAAAACGAAGTAAAACAAACGCGACTCAAAGACAATACACATGCACCTACTAAGACAAGCCAAACAACAATAATGGGACAACTACTAATGCACTCCCGACTAATATAACAAGCATTTAACGCTGCATTCGGACGCGTAACAAAACAACCGAGACTAACATAAGCAAACTCTGAGCAGACTCAACAAACCCAAGATCGAAACAAAAGCAAGAACAAACCCGAACAAAATAAAACAAGCCTACTAAATTAACTAAGACGAACTCACAAAACAAGCATTTTACTAAAACAAACAGCAATTTTGCCCGAGGGGTCTTAGTTATCCCGAAGGCACAGCAACTTTGCCCGAGGGGTCTTAGTTATCCCGGAGGCACGAAAATTTTGCCCGAGGGGTCTTAGTTATCCTGGAGTCACGACAATTTTGCCCGAGGTGTCTTAGTTATCTCGGAGGCACGGCAATTTTGCCCGAGGGGTCTTAGTTATCCCGGAGGCACAACAATTTTGCCCGCAGGATCTTAGTTATCCCGGAGGCACAGCAACAACAATTTTCGTCCGAGTGGAGACTGATGCCCTCGGATGGTTCATTTTACCCAAGGGACGTTAGTATCCCGAAAGGCAGCTACTCGAGTGGAGACTGACGCCCTCAAGTAGTGAACAACAACAATTTTCATCCAAGTGGAAACTGACGCCCTCGGATGGTTCATTTTGTCCTAGGAGTCAAAGGCATCCCGAAAGACAGCTATTCGAATGGAGACTGATGCCCTCGAATAGTTTTATATCATTTTGTTTTGTCCTAGGGGTCACAAGCATCCCGAAGACGACCGCTCGAGTGGAGACTAACGCCCTCGAACGTTTTATGTCATCAAGGGTTCATAAGCATCCCAAGCAAAAGCCAAATACATTTACACCTAACACATAAAAGCGCTTAAAATTAAACAAAACCTTAAATAAATCGAAGAAGACAAAGCGCGCGCACACATAGAATCAACGAGATGACAAGCAACGGCCCAGGGCCTAGCAAATAACTATAAGCGAAGACGTGAGGTATGACTTTTTAAACCTTGGCTGGCGATCCCCAACGCACAGCTTAAAATGACCCGACCAGACAGTCACCAGGTCGTAATCTTCGATTGACCTAGGCGGCTATACTTTGACTTTCGCCTTGTCCAAGCCTCAGTCAAAGTGGGAGCTTCTGTAGACACCCAGATTTGGACCTGGTGGCCGCAGAAGTGCCAAACAAACACCTAATGACGATAGGACTATAACGCGACGCGGGTTCGCGGTGTTTTAGATAGTTTTTCTATAGAACGGATCAAATAAATTACTCGGGCAAATTAAACTAACATGATGGCAGCCTTAGTCGTGTCGTTACGGTTGCATAGACACTAATTAGAGTCAATTCTGACACCGAGACCCCGAGTCGGTCCCGAAACTCGAACCGAGTTAGCACCGCGCCAAGCGAGTCTCGAGATGCACGCCCGAGGCCCACTAATGTTCACGGTGCTAGGTCAAACCGCGGGAGCCTTAATCTCCAAGTAACAAATTATACACCCGTCTCTCGGTTTTGGAAAGTATTAAAACCGTATCC
Source organism: Agrostemma githago (assembly GCA_958450325.1). NCBI lineage: Eukaryota > Viridiplantae > Streptophyta > Magnoliopsida > Caryophyllales > Caryophyllaceae > Agrostemma > Agrostemma githago. The sequence goes on from OY288252.1 coordinate 14,299,595, forward strand.
TCAGAACTCCAACCGCACCACTTGATGCGCCTGGATCTCCCCACGCCCGGACCCAGGTGCCTGAGTCTTAGTACGCCCCATCTCGGGCGCCTCTATGGGCGACGAGGGCCGAAAACACCTATAAATACCCCCCCTTCACGCCCTCATTTCGACACAACATTCAATCTTCTCTTCTCCCTCTAAACTCTCGCTAAGGGCTCGCACTCCGACACCCGAGGCAAACGATCCACTCGATCGTAGTTTCGATAATAAAAGCGACCTCGATGCTAATCCTCACCTTCGAGCCCTCTACTCGATACCGAGTTGCCTGTGATCGACTAGCTCAAAACTAGTACCCAGAACTAGTCTTTAGCAACGAAGTTCTGCCGGAATAGCTGCGGGAAGGTCAAACGGTAACGGAACTCTTCCGGAATAACTGGTCAAGCTAGGAGGATCCGCCTGTCGAATTCGTATCGTCACTAGGTTGCTATCTAAACAAAACATTCCATATTCGCACTTTCTATTATTATGCACTACGACAACACTAGATATGGGCACTAGGCCCACAAACATCTACTAAAATACGTAACGTCCTAACTTCAACCACAAACACTAAAACACAATAAATAGACCCGAGTAATTCAGAGATCCGTTCTAAAACTATCTATGCATCGTGTCCCGTTTAGTATACACTTACGAGGGTGCAACTCCTCACAACGTGATTTACTTACATTCGCATTTACAATTTTTCGTATGATTTATTGCTTTTATGACCTCATAATCGCATGCTAAATCACCTAACACGGAATTCAAAACGTAAAACAACTAAAATTGAGCAAAGTGATGGTCGGGTTCCGTATTAGTCCTGGTGCTCGCCTTATTAGGTCCGACGCATCTCTATTAATACCGAACCGACGCATCTTTAAGCAGAATACCAGGTAAGGTATACCACGAGAATGACTAATATTCGTATTATCGCGTTAAAACTGATTTGCTAATACGTATAATACTAGTACTCTCTACTCTCCTACGTGCATCTTTTCATGGCTTGCTTGTCACGTGAAATCGCATGCAAAGAATGTAAACACAACTACTTTGACGACAAAACTTACTTGTCCTTAAACAACCGACATAGCAAAAGGTTTAGGGTTAAAACAATGGGTGTGACAGTTTTCGACCACAACAAAAGAACTTGAATATCAGCCCACCGATTGATTACTAGAGGCTGCTATAGTGCGGGCGGGATTAGGTGTTGACATCTATCGGATGTTGGCTTCCCAATACGTACCCTCACCCCTTACTCAGAATCGACGGTTTCCGGATGTTCGAAACCATTGGCAATGAGAGTCATTCCAGGCATGTAGTGCTTAAGGGTACAAGTCTTTATCTTTAGGTCCCGTGCCACTCAACTTTGGGCCGACAAGGGATCAAACTTGACTTGAACGGTTTCCGAGTCCCCATAATTGACTAGGTGGCGACTCCACAAATCGGTAACAACTTCAGTTCACTAAAAAGGTCGCCGTACCAAACAAAACGGCCTTTAAACATTTACAACCACGACTCGATCGATTCCTAAACGGAAACACGGGTGTCCCCACCCGTCTAGTACAAGTCCGGATTGTCATCCAAATCGAAGTCCAACACCTCGCCCCGTACGCGAGATCGGAACGGCCCCCGGCAGGGAGGGTCTGCGTGGGTGGCCGCCACCACACGTTGAAAAACCGGGTCGATCCCGCGCGGGCGCCGGGCGGTGCGAACGGACGTCCACAAGATGATGAATAAAAATTGACGCAAAGCATGAAAGAAATATCGAAACTCACCATTGTTATGATCGATGAATTGCTTATCAACAGTTGATGAAGATGTCGCGATCATTGAATTCATAGTAACGGGATTTCGAGCACAGATTTGGTTGAATGAATGAATGAACGTGATGATGGGAGCGTTTTTTTTAGGTTTGTTGAACGTGAATGAATGAATGAATGAGGAATGAACGTGATTGTGAGAGTTATTGTTTCCTACAATCATGAGAGTTATTTTAGGCTACTAAATTTTTTTTTTAATATAAAATATTAGGATGCATCTCATCCATCCATCCTCGTCCCCTCCAATGGATGGGATGAGGACTTAGGGACTCATATATAGAGAAGGACTAATAAGAGCCTTACTCTATATGTATGTATATATAGTTATTAATAAACGGAAGTAATAAAAGTTAGAGTTTAGAGATTATGGAGAAAGAAATAGGGTTTGATTACACCCTCAACCAACATGCTTAAGTATCTCGGAAGCGGACTCGTAAATTAGCGGCGTAGGCGCGGGAGTGTCGAGAATGTAGGGTGAGTTAGGGTGTGTATGGTTAGGGAGAGGATGCTCTCAGGTTTTTGACGAGTTTTGATCTCGGGGGTGGCTTGTATGCTAGAGTGTATAAAGGACTCTAAGGAAGCCTATGAATGTGATGTGTTTTGTGAATTATAGGGTTTTTTGTTGATGTGTAAAAAGTGATTGAAAAGGTTGAATGTGTTGGAATGATGTGTGTGTAAATGTAGGGTTTGCAAAAGATGGTGAATGAATGAACGTGGAAAATTATATATAGAGCTCTCCACGGTTTAGGGTCACTCGATCGAGTGGCCCTAGATGCACTCGATCGAGTGGCCTGCAAAATAGTGCATGTTCGATTTTTGTGGGTGCACTCGATCGAGTGGGCTCATGGCACTCGATCGAGTGCGGTTAGCCGGGTGAGGCAAAATAGGAGGGGTTGAGATATTTATGCATTGACTTGGTTTGGTTTTTGAATTTGCATGCAAGGTTGGTTTCGTCTCAGTTTTGACTTTGACCGGGTTTTGACTCGGTTGCAAAAGACGGTTTTATTTCTGGTGACAGTTTTGGCTTAAATTAGTCTTATTTGATTAGAAACGACTCACTGAGTCTGGATTTGAGGTCATTTTTGAGAGATTTTTACTTCGTTAGGTGCCCAGGTCGGATACTATTGATTCAGAGTCCGTATTCGAGCGCATTAAGTCATGTTTACGTCCGATCATCATCGGGTGTTTTGTCGGAAACTGCTATAGACACTAGCAGGCAAAATGCGGGTGTCTACAGAGCCCCCTCTCTGAGTGAGGCGTGGACAAGGCAAAAGTCTGAGTAGCCACCAGGCCAATCGAGGATTACGACCTAATAGCTTTTCGATCGGGTTGTTTATTGTCCATTAGACTCGCGTGAAGGGCTCGCCAGCCATAAGTAGAGGGTCATACCTGTCCTGATGATGATAGCTCCATGGGTAGTCAAACTTGCCTTTCAAGTCCTGGGTGTACCTATATGCAGACACATCATATCTTGGATGTAACATTCCAGGAGAAACACTGTCTTCAGTCTTCCACTGGGGAGTAAAGGAGCTGCGTGGGGACTTGCTTCTGAAGTGTTGGGTGTACCTATATGCTGACACATAACAATTTGTATGTAACATTTAGGTGAAATATTGACTCACATTGGGGAAATAAAAAATTGATTTTTTGAAATCGAAGTCCTGAGAGCAGCTGACGTGCTAGGAGATAGGTTTTCAAAATTGAAGGCTCAGGAAAATATTTGCAGTTTAATAGACAAAAGTTTGACCTTGTCGGAAAGGATTTTCTCAAACGGCTAAGTTTTGCAAATTTCAAAGCAAGAATTTGAAGAGAGATGCATACCGACAGACTCGAATCTAGACGCGACATGGCGAGTTGACCGACACGACTTGAACGCTCGAAGGGTTTGACCGTGACTCAATAAAAAGTGGGCCACCTAAGACGACATGACTCTTAAGTTGTGTTAATCCATAGCCTAGGCGAGTGGCAACACGGTCGAATTCTCGGAATGGGAAAGATCTTGTTATAGGGGGATTGCAGTAGTCTGTAATGAGACTGTTTTGGCATGAGTGAACTTAGCATTAGCAATGCTGTAGTCTACTGCCTTTGAAATTTTGGTTTTGGGGTACATTCCCAAAGTCGGTGGTGTTTCGAGTCCCTGACAGATTATTGTCTTCGACTGAGCCGCGTACTAGGACACACTATTGAAAAGTGGCTAGATTTTTGAAAGTATTTTGGATTATGTGAGTGGATGGGGAGCTTCTGCCTAAGAGAAGCCCCCAAAACGACAAAGCAGACTGTTGAGAACATGACAGTGTCGTGACAGGAATGATGGTGCTTTTTTAATTTGTGTCAATGTGGGTGGTTGTGCCCTTTTTGAAAGGCTACCTACGTATTCACGTGTAGTGAAATCAAACCAAGCCGTAGTTCAGGGGATTGAAAGATATGTTACGGTGCCTAGTTTATTAGGGCTTTGTGTGTAACTAGCCATAGTGATGGTGTAGGCTAGGTGTATTCCCAATGATGTCTTGATCAAAGGGCTAGAACAGTCAGGCTGTTGATCCTGTGACTGTGAGCGTTCTTCGGGGTTGCCACCAGAGGTGGTGCGAACTATTTGGGCATGTTCTATGTCGACCGCAGGTTGAATTCTCGTGTATGGATCTGGTAACTGGTTTGGATATTTTTAGAAATGTGGAGCCACGCAGTAAGTGGCTTTGATGATCTGAAATCTGTAACTCGATTTTGTGGAGCTAAGGCTTCGAGGGTAAGGTATTGTAATGTGGTAGGAAAGGGGGAAGTTGAGTAAAAATGACTCCAACTTCTATCGGGGTAGGTTTGATAACACGGGATCTGATTTCCATGTCTGCCCCTAATGGTTAGGGTGTATCCTATGGAGCTTGAATCGTCAAAATTATGGGCTGTCTCTTAGCCTAGGTCTCGAGAAGGTCTTGAGGGTTGTAATGTGGGAAGACTAGACTGGGCGTTAGCTGACCAGCTTAATTGTTACCCTTATATTTGATGGTATGGGCATTAACAATTTTTGAATTGATCGTACCTTGGTCAAGGGACTTTCACTTGAGCTGACCGATGACCATGGTCATGGGTTTTTGAATTTTTTTTTGGTTGACCTCTTACCCCTGATCATGGGATTCTTCATTTGAGTTTGTTGGAGCAAGTGTCCTCTACAATAGTGCATTGATGTATTAAATCTCACGGACGGAATATACATGGGATAATTAGTACATTGATACTCCACGTCAGTTGATTAACGTAAATCGATAACGCTCAGCTGACTAGAGTTAGACGTTATTGTCGTATGACGGCGGTGATCAACTGATCCCTTTCGATCACACCTATAGGATGAGACCCAAATAGAAAACTAATTATTTGTATCTGATACAGTTAATTAGCTCCTTGTGTATATATTTGATATATGCTTGGTAATCAGAGTTATTTATTGTAGATAGAGTTTTGAAGTCAGCCCGATTAAGTTTATTACTCTATTATACGATAATTGAGTGAATAAATTTTACGTCTTATTCTAATACGATTAAATAAGACCTAATTTAGTATTTAAAAGTTAATTACTAAATTAGTTGAGGTTTTGTATGCTTTTATGGCTAGCGATAATTATCTATTAATATTTACAAGGAGTTGTAAATTTAGCTAAATGATTATTATTATGGGACCTATTATATATAGATATAATAGTAATATACTACTTAAAGAGTTAAGAGTATATTATTTATTTGATGTGATCAATTATATAAGATAATTTATCATGTCACACATAAGCATTTGTAAGACAAATGACAAAAATAAAATGAACCCAATTTATGTACATGGCACACTAGAAAAATAAGGACAATGATGGTTGTTCTTATTTATGTGCATGCATGAACAATAGTCATAATTACCCTATACCCTAGACCTTTGAGCATGCAATTAAAATAAAGCAATTTTGTCTTCTCCAGGGTGGGGTGGCCAGTTTTGGGGCTCATTATAAGGGAACATTTTGTTCTCATTTGAGCTCCATCCTTTTATTAGTGAATGCTTTTCCGCTTCTCCAAAAATACTCTGATATACTAATATTCATCCTTATTATTAATGTAGTAATATTCATAATATTAGTGTAGGTTCATCACTACTATTATCTAATTAATAATAATAGTGATTTTTGTGTTGAATCTTGGTGCAACTAGAAGAAGATCTTCTACTTTGAAGATTCAAGTTTTGGAGGATCATCCATACTGATATAAGCTCAAGAACAATAAGAAAAGGAGTTTTCTTATTGTGCCCTTTATTTCCTCATTGTTTATGTAAGGAAAAATTTCTTCTTGTATCTAGTTTTGTCATTTTTATTTCATGCATGTAACTAGATCTTTATATACTAAATTAACAAGTAATTTAGTAACTAATTAGAGGAGTCTAATTAGAGGGTTATGAACCTATCAAGTGGTATCAGAGCTTTATTGTTTCATACATGTTGATTTTTGACATTTTTTCGGGTTATATGATAACTTTGTAAAAACCGAAAATTTTGTGTAAAAATTTGTTTTACACGAAATTTTGGGTACATGCATACCTAATGACCTCAAAATGGTTGTGGTCCAGTTTGGTAATTTTTGGAATTAATTTGCTAATTTATAATCATTTATGTCTTAAAAACCGAGTTTTTTATGCCTATTTGATGTAAAAGTTAACTAAAAATAGTTGCATGTTGTTTTTGGGCATGATATTTTTTGTACATTTCATTATATGTTTAAGGACATATTTGAAAATTTTTGAAATTTATTTTGTCCTTTTGGGATGTTTATTGTTTTTTATTGGATAAAAATCGATAAACATGCATTTATTTGTTCCAAATTTATTCGAAATTTTTTATGGACAAATTTTTGTTTTTGAGTTCCTGGAAATGTTCCAGAATGTACAATTTTTTTTTTTTTTTTTTTTTTTTTTGTGTTTTATGATTTAATTTGAATTTATTTCATTAAATTGCTATTTACCGATTAAATTAGCAAATTAAATTAATTCAAACTAATTTATTATTTTTCAGATTAGTGGAGACTAATTCTTGAAATTCTAAATTGGTTTGGAAGATTAGTTTGAGATTAATTGAGAATTAAGTGTTGATTAAGGATTTTTAATGGTTAAAAATCGATAAATTTCATAAAAACCGAGCTAGGATGAACTTGATAATAAGTAGGGCGATTTTGGCATGATTTTACAGCATTTTTATTTATTTTAATGTTGTTGAATGAATGAATGTCATTTATTGATTATTTTGCAAGATTGTACCTAGTATGACCTAGTCTTTTAATCGGTATTACCCGTAATGTAAGGGAATATCGATTTGGTTGTAATTAATTGCGATCTCGTATCGCCCGTTTATAATAATTAATAGTTTTATTTATACAAATGTATAATAGGAATTGCTGTGTATCATTTGTATCATTTGTAATTAATTATTATGAAGACGGAGAGTACCCAAGACGGTGGACAAAAGACGGTGCCTTTTGGAGATGTTCCATTGAAGTGGCCAGGGACCAAGGAGTTGGTTTCCGATTTTGTAATCGTCTAGTTAATTAGATTAGCTAGATGGCCATACTAGGATTTATTTTGTTTGATGCTTGCTTTATATTCGCTCATGCCAAAATCGCCAATCATGCATTTTATTCATCGATTGTCAATTCACCCATTTACGTAATCACCAACTTAGTTCACTTATAAGTGATTAGTAACTTAATATTGACAAGACCTCTCACATGCATAGTAACAATTGAGATTTAGCCTTACCAATTAAAGCACCTATGAACCCCTTGTTCATTAGGGCAACCACAACGTGGACCCCTTTTTACCTTGGGTAAGTAGGGTGATAAGATCACATGCCAAGATTGGGTTGGACTCAACGGGAGAAGAGTTATTTCGGGGCTAGGAGATGGATTTGGTTGAAATCCGTCAACCGAGTTCTATGGTAGAATTAGTCAAGTAATGACTTACCGTTTTTACATAAGGATTGCATGCGATGTTAGTTCTTATCTAAATGCGGGTCTCGGAATCACTTATATAATTTCATGAGGGGTCATTATATGAGTGACTTGTTAAAATCGTTTTACAAGTAAATTATATAACAATGAATGTTAATCCTAAACTTTGTTGTAGTGTTTATAATTCGCTATGGCTACCAATGCAACCATTCAACTCGGAAAGGATTCTTGGCTTTGGTCCGTTATGGACAAATGTATCTTGAAAGACGATGGAAGTAATTTCATCGAATGGGAGTCTACCATAAAAGGTGCGGCGTTGTCCGACAACGTCCTTCGTTACTTGAACGAGCCACCACCCAATGAACCCGGTCCTAGAGCCACCGCGGCACAAAGGACCGCCTATGAGGAGTTTTTGAAGATATCTAACGATATCAAGAACGTCTTGATATGGTCAATGTCTCCAAAACTCAAGCTTCAATACATTACCCTTAATGCATATGATATATTCTCAAGGGTTACGACGGCTTTTTCTCAATCACCCGATATCCGTCAATATGAGGCTATGATGAAATTCTTCGAGGGTAAGCTAGAGAAGGGTCAAAAGGTTGGCCCCCATGTGCTCAAGATGATTGAGCATATTGACACTCTAGAGCATCTAGGGTGTAGCATTCCCAAAAAACTTGCGATAGGTCGCATTCTTCACTCACTCCCCTCCAAGTTCTCCTAAATTAGGGTGAACTATAATATGCATGGCATGGACAAGAGTTTCCAAGAGCTCCATGCACTAGCTCCTCAACCAAGCGGAGAGGGATATAGAGGCTAGTGGGAGTTAGAAGAGAGACATGGTCTCCATGAAAATGAAGAATCTCAACCTTGGGGTTCAAAAGGGTAAAAACAAGGGTAAGACCAAATTCAAGAAACAAGGAAAAGACAAGAATAAAGGGAAAGCTATTGAGAATAGCATACCTAAGGCTAAGGTTAACAAACATGCCGATACCGATTGCTATTATTGTAATGGCAAGGGACATTGGAAGCGCAATTGTCCCAAATATTTGAAGGATTTGAAGAACAAGAAAGACGAGAGTGAGACTCCGTCAGGTATTGTCCTCACTTCTCTCTATATGATAGACATTAACTATACTTGCACTTCCACTTGGGTATTAGATACCGGATGTGGTTCTCACATTTGTAATCATTTACAGGGGCTGAAGGACGTGCGAGCACTAACCAAGGGTGATGTGGACCTACGCATGGGAAATGGAGCTAGAGTAGCCGCTATATCCGTAGGAATACTTATGTACTCACTCTAGCTAGTGGTTTTGAGTTGTATTTGAATAATTGTTATTTCGTACCAACTTTAACTAAGAACATTATCTCCATTTCCGTACTTGATATGGAAGGTTTTTCCTTTATGATTAAGGACAATTGTTGTACTTTTTCATTTAATGACATGGTTTATGGTAAAGCTACGTCTATCGGAGGTATTTATGTTCTAGATAATGTTAATGATGTATATCATGTAGAAAACAAGAAGCTCAAAACGGGTGAACCTAATCAATCCTACCTTTGGCATTGTCGTTTAGGACACATAAACGAACGACGCATAAAGAGGCTTGTTTCAACGAAACTTCTCAAACCGTTTGATTACGAATCTTATGGTATATACAAGTCTTGTCTTTTAGGCAAGATGACTCGTGCTCCTTTCTCAAGAAAAGGAACACGAGCAAGTGAGGTACTAGGCCTTATACATACCGATGTGTGTGGCCCAATGACTATTACCGCTAGGGGTGGTTACAACTACTTCATCACTTTTAACGACGACTTAAGTAGATATGGGCATGTCTACTTAATGAGGCATAAGAGCGATGCTTTTGAAAAATTCAAGGAGTTTCAAAGTGAAGTAGATAACCAATTGGATAAAAAGGTTAAAGTACTACGATCCGATCGTGGTGGTGAATACCCAAATGATGAATTTGATTCACACCTAAAAGATTGTGGCATAGTATCACAATGGACTCCTCCTGGCACACCACAATTGAATGGTGTGGCCGAAAGGAGAAACCGAACTTTATTAGATATGGTTCGGTCCATGATGAGTCTCACTGAGCTTCCTGATTCATTTTGGGGTTTTGCCATTTTGTCCGCAATATTTTCACTAAATCGAAGCCCGACTAAAGCAGCCAATAAGACTCCATATGAGATATGGAAGGGAAGGGTTCCTTATTTGTTGTTTATGAGAATATGGGGTTGTGAGACATATGTTCAGAATAAGTCTGACAAAAAACTCGCACCCAGATCCGACAAATGTCTTTTTGTAGGATATCCAAAGGAAACACAAGGTTATTATTTCTACAATCGTCACGAAAACAAAGTGTTTGTGGCTCGTGACGCTGTCTTTCTAGAAAATGATTTCATTTCTAGAAGACAGAGTGGGAGAAAATTTGAACTTGAAGAAGTCCAAGAGCCACAAACCGTGAATGAAGTGGAGGAAAGCGTTCTCTCCTCCTCGGAAACGGTTGTTCATGTTCCCTTTGAACCTAGGAAATCCACGAGGGTTAGTCATCCTCCTGATAGATACCTTGGTATTATCGAGGAAGATGCGTTAGATATGTTGCTTTGCGAAAGTGACGAACCTACAACCTACAATGCGGCCATATCTAGTCGTGATTCCATGCAATGGCTTGAAGCCATGCGATCCGAAATGGCCTCTATGCACGAAAACCAAGTATGGGATTTGGTTGATTTATCTGAAAATGTGAGACCTCTTCAGTGTAAATGGATTTTTAAGATCAAGAATGGCATAGATGGACATAAAGATGTCTACAAAGCCAGATTGGTGGCAAAGGGTTTTACTCAAGTTCATGGTCTTCACTATGACGAAACCTTTGCTCCAGTCGCAATGCTTCGTTCCATTAGGATTATCTTAGCGATTGTCGCATTTCATGTTTATGAGATTTGGCAAATGGATGTCAAAACCGCCTTCTTGAATGGGATTCTAGAAGAGGAAGTGTATATGACACAACCAGAAGGTTTTGTAGATACATCTAATCCTAAGAAGCTATGCAAGCTTAAGAGATCCATTTATGGTCTTAAGCAAGCGTCCAGAAGTTGGAATCATCGCTTTGATCATGTTATCAAACAATATGGTTTTGTTCGAAGTGTCGAGGAACCTTGTTTGTACATGAAGTTTAGTGGGAGTAAGGTAACCTTTCTTGTCTTGTATGTGGATGACATACTTCTTATCGGGAATGACGTTCCGATGCTTGCTTCTGTAAAGGAGTGGCTAGAAAAACACTTCCAAATGAAAGATTTGGGAAATGCACAATGCATTTTGGGTATTCGGATCCATAGAGATAGGTCCAAAAGGATGTTGGTATTAAGTCAAGAAGCTTATATAGATAAGATTCTTGATAGATTCAAAATGAAAGACTCTAAGAGAGGCTTTCTTCCCATGAGTCAAGGTACCATTTTGTGCAAGTCACAGTGTCCTACCACACCCGAAGAGATTGAACGCATGAAGTTGATCCCATATGCTTCCGTTGTTGGATCAATCATGTATGCCATGACGTGCACTCGTCCCGATGTTTCGTATGCTTTGAGCATGACGAGTCGTTATCAAGCCAACCCAGGTGAAAGTCACTAGACAACCGTGAAGAACATCCTTAAGTACTTGCGAAGGACCAAGGATTCGTTCTTAGTGTTTGGAGGGGATACTGAATTACGTGTAAAAGGTTACACGGATGCCACTTTCCAATCCGATCGGGATGATTTGAAATCCCAATCCGACTATGTTTATATGTTGAATGGAGGAGCCATTAGTTGGAAGAGCTCCAAGCAAAGTGTCACCGCGGATTCTACAACAGAAGCTGAGTACATCGCGGCTTCGGAAGCTGCAAAGGAAGCTGTTTGGATTCGTCAGTTTTTGGAAGGACTAGGAGTAGTCCACTCCGTCAAAGATCCTATCACCATATATTGTGATAACAGCAGGGCCATTTTTCAAGCAAAAGAGCCCAAGTCTAGCAATAAGTCTAGACATGTACTTAGGAACTACCACGTGATAAGAGATCTCAAGGAAAGGAAGGAAATCGATATATGTAAGGTTGGGACATACGATAATATCGCTGATCCTTTAACCAAGCCTCTTTCAAAGGCTAAACATGATGGTCATGTTGTAGCAATGGGATTGAGAAAAGTCTCATATTTTCTTTAAGTTATCTAAGATGTAATAATTGGATATTGTAGCAATTTTTACATTTCTGATAATAGCATTCATTGTTCGAGTTTCAATATGAACTCTTTTATTTATTTTGACTAAATCTTATACTTTGTTCATTCGAATGGATTGTGAGACAATCTTGAACCCTATTCAAGTGAACATTTGAACATAGTATTTTTGCCCGTTGTCACTTAATGAGGTGACGACTCGGAGTGACGAGATTGTAGGTTGATCGATGGTTAGTTCAAGACCATGGGGTCATGGAGATGTCTGGTCATTTACATAGGCAGACTGATTGTCACTCTGCCGGGCAGTGACCACAATAGAGTCCCTTATCAAAATAGATAAGGCCTGGTCGTGGCGGGGATCTCTATTTTATTCCTATGAGTCGATTCTTTAGACTGGCGACCATTTATCTGAGTCGGTGCAGTTTCCGATTGGCTTTGGTTGTTGTCCTTGGTCTTACCGTGAAAGGAGGCTAATGGACATCTTCTGGGTCATGGTGATCTGCATTATACAGTATAAGATGGGTTAACATGAATTGTCCACCCACGTTGGGTACAAACATCCTCGGGCTACTCGAGGAGAAGTAACTGGAAATGCGTGGCCACGCTCGGAAACAGATCTATGGTAGATTTTCCGGTCAGACAGTTATTCTCCAGATCAATAAAACCACTCTAATTATAATTAAATCACAAGTGCGACCTGAAAGACACCTTGTGATGAGTGGGAGGATGTGACATCAAAGAGACAAGAGAATCGATAGCGCACAACTTGTGTAGACAAGTGGGAGATATTGATGGAGTAGGAGTCCTCCGCAATATAGTGGCTACATGCACAACTTGTATCGGACAAGTGGGAGATTGTTGGAGCAAGTGTCCTCCACAATAGTGCATTGATGTATTAAATCTCATGGACGGAATATACTTGGGATAATTAGTACATTGATACTCCACGTCAGTTGATTAACGTAAATCGATAACGCTCAGCTGACTAGAGTTAGACGTTATTGTCGTATGACGGCGGTGATCAACTGATCCCTTTCGGTCACACCTATAGGATGAGACCCAAATAGAAAACTAATTAATTGTATCTGATACAGTTAATTAGCTCCTTGCGTATATATTTGATATGTGCTTGGTAATGAGAGTTATTTATTGGAGATAGAGTTTTGAACACAGCCCGATTAAGTTTATTAGTCTATTATACGATAATTGAGTGAATAAATTTTACGTCTTATTCTAATACGATTAAATAAGACCTAATTTAGTATTTAAAAGTTAATTACTAAATTAGTTGAGGTTTTGTATGCTTTTATGGGTAGCGATAATTATCTATTAATATTTACAAGGAGTTGTAAATTTAGCTAAATGATTATTATTATGGGACCTATTATATATAGATATAATAGTAATATACTACTTAAAGAGTTAAGAGTATATTATTTATTTGATGTGATCAATTATATAAGATAATTTATCATGTCACACATAAGCATTTGTAAGACAAATGACAAAAATAAAATGAACCCAATTTATGTACATGGCACACTAGAAAAATAAGGACAATGATGGTTGTTCTTATTTATGTGCATGCATGAATAATAGTCATAATTAGCCTATACCCTAGACCTTTAAGCATGCAATTAAAATAAAGCAATTTTGTCTTCCCTAAGGTGGGGTGGTCGGTTTTGGGGCTCATTATAAAGGAACATTTTGTTCCCATTTGAGCTCCATCCTTTTATTAGTGAATGCTTTTCCTCTTCTCCAAAAATACTCTGATATACTAATATTCATCCTTATTATTAAAGTAGTAATATTCATAATATTAGTATAGGTTCATCACTACTATTATCTAGTTAATAATAATAGTGATTTTTGGGTTGAATCTTGGTGCAACTAGAAGAAGATCTTCTACTTTGAAGATTCAAGTTTTGGAGGATCATCCATACTGATATAAGCTTAAGAACAATAAGAAAAGGAGTTTTCTTATTGTGCCCATTATTTCCTCATTGTTTATGTAAGGAAATTTCTTCTTGTATCTAGTTTTGTCATTTTTATCTCATGCATGTAACTAGATCTTTATATACTAAATTAACAAGTAATTTAGTAACTAATTAGAGGAGTCTAATTAGAGGGTTATGAACCTATCAGAGTTGAAAATCCCCCGGTCAAAGGATTGACCGTACTCTGGACAAGGGATTGACCGTATCTGGTCGGGGGATGTTGAGAGTTCTTTTTTGATCATGGCCAGCTCTTTTATTTTGGCATTTTACTTTTTCCTTGGAATTTCGATTTTTTCTGTCTAGCTTTTTTTTTTCTTTTTTTTGGTCAGACTAACACCAAAGGTAGGGATTGGTCGGTCTTTTTGGAGGGGTGTTTATTGTGGGAAGTGGGCTTGCCTTCCGTTTTGAACCCGAACTAGGAGACTGCCTAGGTTTGTCATAGGATTCGATACCGCCCTGCTTGAGGTAGTTATGTGGCTTTCTATGCTAGACATGGAACATGTAAAGGAAAACACGGGTCTCGGTTCCCTGCAGTCATTATAGATGTGCTTATAATAGTCACGTGCGTGTGCTCAAAGTGTATGATGGTGTTCATCATGTTCTCGGAAACACATAAGGAAAGCATATTTGTGAAATAGAAAAGCTGATTTTATTGACTGGTGGAAAGAGGCAAGAATACAGCTGACTCTGACTCTGACTTTGAAATTGAAATAAATAGTACGTCCTAGACTCTGACTCTGACTCGGACTTAAAATCAAATCTGGACTCTCGGATGATGTTGTCAGTAGCCTTCGGCTTCTAAGGACTCAAGTGAATGTCCAGTATAGCCTTCAATAGAAGTTTCACCCAGATCTTCATTATGTCGAAGATCGTCTTCAATCCTAGTGCCCATTTCGGTAAGCACCGTAAAGTTTGAAATGCCCGCATACCTGAGATGGATGCGATAGCACGGTAGGAGGTTATTGATGAACGCCTCCACTAGTGTCTTCTCGTTGGGCTTGTCTACCATCTTAACACTCTCAGCCCGCCAACGTTGAAGGTATTTGTTGAAACCCTCTGTTGGATCTTGGGCCATGACTTCTAAGGTCCGCATGGTAGTCCAAAGTTCAGTATTATCAGAATAGTTTTGAGCGAACTCGATAGACACATCTTCCCAAGTTGGGAATCTTTTTGTATTAAGCCTATAGAACCAGGTATTTCCCGAGGGATGTGCCGAATAGATTGATGAATACGTCGGCTTTGACCCCCTTGACTGCCATGAATTGTTTGAAAGCTCGGAGGTATAATAATGGATCCTCCGTCTCTTCGAATATGAGTAGCCCTTCTAAGTTGAGATCCTTTGGTAGTTTCTCACTGATGGGTGTGTAGTCTCGGGAGTTTTCAACGTGAATGTTGTTCCCTTGGAGGGTATGGAACTGTTCTTCGAGCATACGCATCGTGCTGATCAGTTTGGCAAATGGCCCAGTATTCACCAATCCAAAATTGAGGTCTTGCCATTCAATGACAGTTAAACGAGGATTCATGGCCTGTTGGTCGGTTCTTACGAACCCTAGTTGGGTTTCAACCATGGCCTGTCCACTAACCATTGTCTCCAGCAAAGCCTTCATTTCATTAATGGTGTTTTCCATGTTCCTATTTCCGGTTGTGGGTGTCATACTCTGCGAGAATACCCACGTAATCAGGAATATTGCCTCGGAACCCAAACACACCAAGGCATAGGAAATAGCGCGGGAGGAAAGACGACTCTGATTTGACTCGGGTTAGACTCTCCTAAGACAAATATGTTGGGTGCGATTCTCGGAGTGACTGTGAATAATCCCTCTGTCGAAGAATAGCTCCCAAGTAAGCCTAAGGACTGTGATATGACTCAGATGGTGTGGGATCTAAGTGGCTCAAAAGTGGGGTACGTGAGACAACACGTGTAAGACATGACCCTTAGAGCAACTGTGATTTATCGCTCTGCCGAAGGGTAGCCCACGAGTGAGATTGAAGGTTTTGTTAAGACTCGAGTGTCGGAGGAGTGACTCTTGGATGTAAGGATCACAAACCTTTGGCCACAGGGCTATGCTTTATAAAAGGTTGACTCGGCCTCGAGGAAAGGCAGACGGGTAAGGGAAGAAACTTGCGATGTGAGATCGGCAGAGCTTCGACGCTAGAGACCCTTGACTTGACTTGAATAAGGATGGCCCTGGGATTAGGGCAGACCCTTAATTTAATGGATTCTTGAATTGGGATGTCTCGACTAACAGATTGAAAGACGGGCGAAATTCCCTTAGGAAAAGTCGTGGGGACTGTCCGGTCGGAGAGAAAAATCGCGTGGACTTTCTTGTTAGGACTCGAGTGTTTAGACGAACCTTCCATTTACGAGTATCTGACTCGTGTTGGTCGGCTATGCCTTTAGAATAGGGCGGACTAGGATGGGGAAGAAACCCGTGATGTAGGATCAACAGAGTTTCGACGCTATAAACCTTTGACGTACTATGAAAAGATGCGACATACAGATTACGGTAGGTCCTAAAGTAAGGAATATTTTTGAAAAGGGATTAAAATTTGAAAATTGAGAGGATGGTCCTGTATTTTGAAATTGTCAATGGGCCGACAAGAGCGGGCATTTGAAATATTAGAATGGTTGCAAAAATTTCGCATTTTGAAAATCGGGGGACGATCCCATCTCTTGAAATTGGCAGCATGCCGACAGGACTGAGTTTTTAAAAAGTTGAATGTTTGAAATTTCGAAAATTTGAATATCGAAAATGAATCTCCAAAAGTTTGAAAATAAAAAACGGGATACCAAAGATTTGAAAATCGAAAACGACATCTCGAAGATTTGAAAATCGAAATGGAATTTTGAAAATCTGAAAATCGAATAGGGATCGGAAATTCGAATATTGAAATGGATAGCATGCCGGCTAGAAAATAGGCTTGTTTTTAGTCAAATCCTAAGTCTAAATTTTGGCAGTATTCCAAGTTTTTGAAAATTGGATATTTTTTTGAAAGATGCATTTTTGAAAAGACGGTTTTTGAAACATGACACGGAAACTAAGTAGCTCAGAGTCAAACAAGCATTATGACGACAACATGTATGCTTTTACGCTAAGTCTCGGTCAGTTGAAATTGGGTCTATACCAACACCGATGACTCTCTCGTAAATCAGGACGGACTTCTTAAGCCGAGTTGGTCTTAGAACATGTCGCGAAACCCATACGAGTTCGCCATATGTGTCTTTAGCGCACCCATTTAGGAATGCACATCGGTATAGTGGGATGTTGGTCACAAGTAATCGGCCCGGGCAAAATTTAGGTTATGCATGAACCATCAAACTAATGCGCGCACGTTAATAATCAAACGATTTCTCGTCGAGTCTCACCCTGAGAATCCCGATGAGAAGTAGTACATCTGGTATCCCCAGCGGAGTCGCCAAATTGTGGACATGACATAGGTCCACCCCAGCGCGGCCACGCGCGGGCTTGAGTAGGCGAATGAATCTCGTGGTGAAATTGCTATCGGGTCAAAATTTAGGAGTCGCCACCGAACTTTGTGGGAGTTTGGATCCATTCAAACCCACTCTACACTTAGGTGTATCGTGCACAAAGCACCTGCTTTTAGTGCTAGAGTTTATGGATTCGTCCCTTTGCATTACGATATCGACGCTCAGTTATCGGATATCGTCCATCGAATGACTCTCGTATGCCAACGGTTTCGGACTTCCGGAAACCATGGTTATTAGCGGCCTCTACTAAGATACCGTTTGGCTTTCGTGTACGCGCGTTAGTAAGATAAATAAATCTTATGAAAACATCATCTTAGCTAAACATGTGAGTTATGTTCAGACTACGTCATTTTAATGCATCTAATAATTATGTCGAAATTTGATTTAACATGCGATGTTCATTTACAAAACGGTAAATGGCAAACATCAAAAGTAAGTAAAAACGAAAATAAATTACAAGTTACGCGGGCGGAAACACAACCCGGATATACAATATTTAAACATAACGATAACGTAAATTAGTTAGATAGTTAGAATATGATATGATGCATGATTTTGAAAGGAAGCACGTGATTGGATTAACACGTGACGACTAAAAGTCGTAAAAAAATGATTTTTTGGGACTCTAAGTTGCTTGAAGGCTCACGCTTGAAGCCTAAGACGGTCACTCGACCGAGTCATAGAGGGGACTCGATCAAGGGCCTTTTACGTAGTCCTCCTGCCGCTTTTTTGAGGGGTCACTCAATCGAGTGAGCCATAACACTCGTTCGAGTGCCCTCTGTACGAGCTACTGCTCGTTTCAAATAAGGAAGTAATTCCGCGTTTTATTGATTTAAATTGATTGCTAATCGAGTCGAACATAAATATTTTATAATTTAGGCTTACTCGGTTTTCGATACTCATAATGTGTAATGCTCGGTTATGAGACCGGAATCGAACATCTAAAATAAATTTTGTGAAAGCCTTATTTAATCTAATTAGAACGAAAATTGGTTCCCTCCGCGTCACGACATCGTTATTAATCCTTACGAATTACGTGATGTTCGATTCCGCGTCAACGGGTTTCGTGCTAATCTCGATTGCTAAAGACTCTTTAGGCACGACATTTGACTACTGCGTCAACATCGTTCCTTTAGAGTAGTATTTTGAAAAATGGCATCGGACATGTTTAACGACGAATTACCGCGATCGCGTTACGCCCTTAAGTGTCTAGGGCGGCGCGCCTCGAAAGGGCGCCACCTCCAGTACGCTTTGTAAAGGGATTATAATGGACTTTGGACAGAATTCGTAATTAAACGCATTCGATACGAAAACGGTTTTTGATATATATATATATATATATATATATATATATATATATATATATATATATATATATATATATATATATATATATATATATATATAGTTGCACTTTATCACTTGAAGTGATAAAAGAGCTGAATGTTATAGTTACATATCAATTTTACACAAATGCAACTTTATCGTATGTCATCTTGAACTTTAATAGAGACTTACTGAAACATGGTGCCCTTATTTGACCCTCTCTCTCTCTCTCTCTCTCTCTCTCTCTATATATATATATATATATATATATATATATATATATATATATACATGCATGAGACTTATATGATCTCTTCTCTCTCTCTCTCTCTAAGTCTCATGCATGTTTGTAAGTCCATAAGGCTTGTTCTCATTCCTTGGATCAAATAAAATGGATGGCTGAGATTTGATGTTTTTTAGTTATTTTTAAAACAAAAATTAATTGTGTTTCACGTATTCCAATCACCTCATTTCTCACCCTTAATATTCTCACCATATTCATATCTCTCCACCCTTCATTACTCTTTTCCCACTTCTCACTCCTCTTATTATTTCTCACCCTCATCCACCATTAAACTTCTCATCTGCTCCAAAAGAAAGAGGTTTTAAGCCTCTGATTGGAAAAAAAAATTCCCAGCTGTCATCGTTCTCAGCCATCGTCATTCTCAGCTCTAAATTCTCCGTTAAAGTTTTGATTTTTTGGCAGGTAAGTTTAGTTCGTTACCATTAATTTGTTATGATTTTCAAATTTGTTTGATAATAGATTGTATGATAATCTTTGTAAGAAACTATCGAATTAGGTTTCAGGGGGTTTATGAAATAGTTCATAAATTAATATAAACAGATTATGCGTTAAGTTAATAATATCAACATAAATTAGTTCACAAATTTATAAATTAGTTAATATGATAATCTTTGTTAATTAGAAACTATCAGATTGTTCTTTTTTGTTAAACTAATATCAACAGATTTAATTGTGTTTTTCGAATTACTTACTATTGTATCTTTTTTAAGGAGATTGACTAATTGGTTTAATTAGTTGTTTAATTGGTGTAATTAATTAATAATTGGTTATTAGGTTTCCATGTTTTAATTGTTGATTCTTAATAATGTGTTTGTGATTGGTTATTAGATACTCCGTATGAACTAACTTAATATGAGTCTAAGAATTGCGTTTTGTGTTGTTGATAGTGTTATAGTTGAAATTGAGGAGAATATATGGGACACGTATTATGAAGTTTCAGAAGATGAGAGTTGAAGTTCTATGGTCTTGGAATTGAAGTTTCAAGCATACAGTTGAATATATGAGCAGAAGAAAAATGAACATTCCACCATTTAATTATGAAGTTGTAGACGTTGTGCACTGAAATTGTAAAGAGAAGGACTTAAAGTTTCAAAGTTATATTCTACAAATCAAAGGGCATTATGTTGAAGTTTCAGAAACTGAGAGTTGAAGTTGTAATGTTTTTGAACTGCAGTTGCAAACGTGTGGTAGATTGTTTTGAATGTACATCCGTTAACTATGATGTTGTAAATGTAATGTACTGAAGTTGCATTGCAGCTTAATTAAAGTTTCAAACAAACTGTTATTTAAATATTGAAAGTCATGCACTGAAGATGCAAGTATACGTGTTTTGAAGTCTCAGAAGCTTAGAGTTGAAGTTCCATAAATTGAGAGTTGGAGTTGTAAAGAATTTGAATTAAAGTTCCAGGCGTGTCGTTGTATGTTTTTATAGAGAAATAATGTTAACTTTCCAGCAGTTATATACAAAGTTGCAGTTGTTGTGCTTTGAAGTTCTAAAGTGAATGAGTTGAAGTTATAAAGTAAGTTTGTTGAAGTTATAAAGTGAGTTTGTTGAAATTATAAATACTCTAGTATTCGACGTTATGAACTGAAGATGAAAGTATGTGGGAGACGAGTTCTAAAATTTCAGAAAGTGAGAGTTGTAGTTGTGTAGTAATTAAATTAAAGTTTCAAGCGTACAGATGGATGTTTTGTCAGAAAAAACTTCGTATTCAATATTTGAAGAAGACGCTATTATTCATAATTAAGTTTTACGGAACTATTGATGAAGACGCTTTTATTTAAAGAATGATTTCAATTTTGTATTCAATATTTGAAATAGAATTTACGGTTATGAATTAAATAGAATTCGTAACTTCAATTAATAAGAATTTAACAATTACGAGTCGTCTACACCCTTTACATAAATCGAATTCCCTGCTACAATGGAGAAGATGAGGCACCATGAAAGAAAGAAAACGTTGGAATCAGGAGTCTTTTGAGAGAGGAATAGTTATTAATTCTAGAATTAATAGTAATTCTAGGAAGAACACTTAATGCTAGGTTACAAAGGTTACACTTAATGCTAGGTTAATTAATCTCATACCTTTTCCTAATTAATCTCAACCCTTCATCCAACAATAATCCAATGGTTAATAATGGAACTTATGGACTTATAATATGTATTGTCCTTATGAGAGAGAGAGAGAGAGAGAGAGAGAGAGAGAGAGGATCAAATAAGTTCACCATATGTAATTAAGTATATATTAAAGTTACAGATGACATACGTCAAAGTTGCATTTTTTCAGAATTGATATGTAACTATAACATTCAGCTCTTTTATCACTACTTCGAGTGATAAAGTGCAACTTTATCACTCATCTTGTGTAACTTTATGCACTTTTTATGTAACTTTAACACTGGAACTTATGAACTTATAAGAATTGTTGGCCTTATGTGAACCCCTCTCTCTCTCTCTCTCTCTCTCTCTCTCTCTCTCTCTCTCTCTCTCTCTCTCTCTCTCTCTCTCTCTCTCTCTCTCTCTCTCTCTCTCTCTCTCTCTCTCTCTCTCTCTCTCTCTCTCTCTCTCTCAATATATATATATATATATATATATATATATATATATATATATATATATATATATATATATATATATATATATATATATATATATATATATATATATATATATATATACGCGGTATTATTATTACGACGGAATGTAAAGGAACAATAAATAAATGTTTTTTTTTGTGAAATGTGAATTTATATTAATCAATGCAGCATTTGCACCATACAAGATAATCAGGCTCACTAGCCTCAGGTACATTCCTCCGTCTTACATTTACACATTACAAATCTGCTCAATCCATTTCCTACCTTTACTAGAATAAGCTAATGAATCCCTACGAATTAGTTGCTTCGTTTGCACCTTGATTTGCTGGACAATTACCTCAGGTCTGCTCACTGTGTAATTAATTCGACATTGATTCCTGCAATTCCAAATCAAATATACCACCCCTGCGTATATGGCCTGGATAGTCTTCTTGACAAGTAGCGACCTGCACCTCCATTTCACCATATCAGGCAAGCTATTTATGACAGTAACCCCAGTCCACCTCTTCAACAGGAATTGTAATCTCTTCGAAAATGGGCAGTCAAAAAATAGATGAGATACTGTTTCCTGCTGCTGCTCACACAGTACGCAGGTAGTATCTCCAACGACACCAAATTGCATCAATCTATCCTTAGTTAGAAATCTATTTTGTATAGCCAACCAATTTATAAACCTGTATTTAGGCAGAGCAAATCTATTCCATACATACTCATTTCATTCCACACGAGGATTCGGCTCCTGAAGCCAGGTGTATCCCTGATGCGTAGTATAATCACCAAACATCCAATTCGATCGATTATATCCTCATTTGAAGAGCTCCTTAATTTTGCAAATTTGTCTCCAACTCCAACTGGAATTTGGTGTAGGTGCATAATTAAATAAATAAATGTTAGGTGTTAGCGTGCGATAAATTAATTTTAGTAACGAAAATTAAAATGTTAGTAAATTAGAATGTTAGTGTTGGTTAGTAAAGATTAATAACTGTGGACATCCATCCGCACCGCCCGGCGCCCAACGCGGGACCGACCCGGTTTTCAATCCCGGTGGTCACTCACGCGGCCCCCTCACGGTTGGGGGCCGGTCCAATCTCGCGTACGGGGCGACGTTTCGGACCTCGATTCGGATGACGATTCGGACTTGTACTAGACGGGCGCAGGCACCGTGTTTTCGTTGGAATCGATCAAGTCGTGGTTGTAAATGTTTAAAGGTCGATATGTTTGGTAAGGCGGCCTTTTTAGTGAACTGAATTCGTTGCCGATTTGTGGAGTCGCCAACAAGTCAGTTATGGGGACTCGGAAACCGTTCAAGTCAACTTTGATCCTTAGCCGGCTCAAAGCTGAGGGGCATGGGACCTAAAGATAAAGACTTGTACCCTTAAGCACTCCATGCCTGGAATGACTCTCATTGCCAATGGTTTCGGACATCCGGAAACCGTCGATTCTGAGTAAGGGATGAGGGTACGTAATGGGAAGCCAACGTCCGATAGACATCGACACCCAATCCCACCCGCACTATAGCGGCCTCTACTAATCAATCGGTGGGCTGATAACTTCGTTCCTTTGTTGTGGCGGAAGTACTGTAACATCCATTCTTTTAACCCTAAACCTTTTGCTATGTCGGTTGTTTAAGGACAAATAAGTTTTGTCGTCGAAGTAGTTGTGTTTACATTCTTTGCATGCGATTTCACGTGACAAGCAGGCCATGAAAAGATGCACATACCAGAGTAGAGAATACTAGTATTATACGTATTAGTAAATCAGTTTTAACTTGATAATACGGATATTAGTCATTCTCGTGGTATACCTTACCCGGTATTCTGCTTAAGATGCGTCGGTTTGGTATTAATAGGGATGCGTCGAATCGTGTAAGATGAGCACCGGGACTAATACGGAACCCGACCATCACTTTGTTCAGTTTTAGCTTATTTACGTTTTGAATTTTGTGTTAGGTGATTTAGCATGCGATTATAAGGTCATAAAAGCAATAAATCATACGAAAGTGGTAAATGCGAATGTAAACAAATCACGTAATGAGGAGTTGCACCCTCGGAGTATACACTAAACGGGACACGATGCATAGATAGTTGAGAACGAATCTCGGAATTACTCGGGTCTATTTAGAGCGTTTTAGTGTTTATGATTGAAGTTGGAACGTTACGTATTTTAGTACGTGTGATGGACCTAGCGTCCATGTTTGACATTATCATAGTGCATATTAAAAGTAAAACTATGTTTAGATGACAACCTAGTGACGATTCGACTTCGAAAGGCGGATCCTCCTAGCTTGCCCGGTGATTTTGGCAGAGTTCTGTTACCGTTGACCCTTCTTGCGGCAAATGTAACACCCTTGATTTTATAAATTAAATTAATTTAAAATTATGTTCGTATTTTTATTTTTACGATTTAACTCGTAATTCTTAAAATTATTATAAAACAAATTTATCGTTTAATCGTTTCAAACTCTTAAAAATCTATTTGTCTCGAAAAACCTTCTTATATTTAAACATTTTTATTTCTTTTTCGATTTATTTTATTTAACTCTTAGCGAAAGTCTATTTCGGTGATTTAAATTCTAAATTCTTTTTATTTATTTATATTTAAGCTCGAATTTCTATTTTCGGCTTGAAGCTCATTTATTTAAGTTTCGTCAAAACATCTATAATTTTTCCTTGAGAAATCAATTTAATTTACTTAATCGATGATTTCTTATTCATTGGAAAATACCATTTTATCGTCTAATCATTTATTTCTATGAGTTTCGTTTTCGTCTCGAATACTTTATTTACTCATTTTATTTGACGGTCCGATTATTTATTTATTTTATTAACTCGTTTAATTTGACTCGTGGGTCAGCCAACTTATCGATACGGAATTTGTTTAATCCGTATCTCTAACCCGATTCATTTAATTATTTTTGATTTAACCCACTTGTTTATCATTCATCCCCCTTCTCTTTTGATTCTCCCACATACGCGTACCCCTGCTCTTTGTTTCCACCGCCTACTGTTCCACCTCCCTTTTCATTTCTTCTTCTTGTTCCTTTGCTGTTCTCCATCAGTCATCATCGTCACTCTTCAGCCACCTTCGTCAATCTTCGTCATCGCTATTTTTTTCTCCTCTTGTTCGCACTGGTTGCTGTTGTTCGACAACCCATTTCTGCTGCTGCTGTTGTCTCTCGCACAGGTTCAACCAAATCCGAACCTCCGCTACTGTCTTTGGTTGCCTGATTTCGTCATAGGTAGCCTCTCTTTCTTGCTCTTCTCTTTCTCGTTGTGCTCTTTGTTTGCTGCCCTCGTTCTTATTCTTCTTCCTTCTCTTTTTGTTGATGTTACGGTTGCACTACTACACAAATGGTCTATTGCAACACCTTAAAAGTGTAGCTTAATGGCTGAAAAGTGTTGCTAAAGGCTTTTGCAATACTTTTTGGTGTGTTGCTTAAAGTTGTGTTGCAATAGCTTCATGCAACACTTTACGCAACACTTTCTTATCAAATGCAACATTTTTTTTAAATTGTTGCATTTTATTAAAATATGCAACACTTTTTTTGCAACACTTTACGCAACACTTTTTTTGCAACACTTTTTTTGCAACACTTCTACGACAAAATGCAACACTTTGAGGGGTAAAAGCAACACCTGTCTTTTAATTTTGCAACATTTGTAATTGGCTAAAGCAACACTTTCATACAAAAAATGCAACATTCGTAATCATTGTTTGCAACAATTATCAATTCCAGTAATTTTAATAAATAACGTGAAATTACACCAAAAATTGATTTTATATATATATATATATATATATATATATATATATATATATATATATATATATATATATTATATGTTCATATTTCATAGCATCCACTTTCCTGCCCTTCATTCAAAAAATACATATTCAAAAATATTATTAAAGCAAAATAAAAAAAAAAATATAGTTCAGATCTTTTATGTTTGTCTATTTCAACTTCGAGTCCATGAAAAATGTAGACCTCCATTGTTGCAAACTTAGAGTGTCAAAATCTTTCATCAATAACCTTCTCACCGAACAACTTGGCGACGATATCTGCAAGAAATTACAGAATTATATGTATGATTAGGCTTCCTTGTAATTATAAGCAAATATTTAATTACATAAGTAAACTGTTAAAAAACCTATATCTTCAGCTGTAGGAAAGTAAAAATTAAACTGTAAAAAAACAAAATATACTTGAATATAGCTGATGTAACACGGTCGTTCCTATACATGGTGTACTCACCTTGGTATACTGGGCTCTAAGACATATATCATATTGATCGGTCCTCTTAGCATCCAGTATAGGGTAGTTTGTACAGTTCATGGCTAGAGATATGATGATATTTTTTTTAAGTCAATATATCACATTTACCACTGCGTTTCTTTCCTATCAAATAACAATGCATTCAACATAACAAATAGTGAACATAAATGAATAAGGGATTATTAAAAACAATACCAATCAACTAGCATTAATTATAAAATAATGAACATAAGCATGATAGTAAAATACTCTATAATGAACAAAAAGCATTCTAGTGGCCTACATTCCATTGAACTTGGCCTGATTCGAGTCAGTAACTAACGTAACCTCTAATTTGAGCATAAAACACACCTGAAACTGACGATTGTAGGTTTGAAACTGATGTTGCCTGCATCAGCTTGTTATTAAAAGAGTGCAGCTTGAGTGAAGCTGAACCATTGCTTGCAAACGCCTTAGCATATCCGCACTCTGTTTGCCGACAAAGTGACCCCTAACAAGAGCTTGAAGTTTAACCAATCCCTTTAGGGCCTTGAGTGTCTTTCAAGCCTGTAGGTTTGTTATTCCCAAACTCATATGAAAAACAAGTGGGTTATGGTCGGGGTACATTATTAGGGTCTGTCTCATCATGTTCCATATCCTTGTAATCATGCTTACTTTTTCCATCCTGTAAGTATCCAAGAAGATATCACCTTTCTGCAATGACTCAAGTCTACTACTACTAATAAAAACAATGAAAAAAAGTAAGGTGGAAATGATGATAAAGTCAGTCAGTCTTGTGAGCACATTTATGAGGTAATAATGATAGTGAGCAGAGCAGAGAAAAAGGGGGTGAAGTAGTGCCAATAAAACCATTTTAAGACATACAAATTGCATTGCATTGCAGAAGGATGCACACAGCACATATGAACCACATGGATCATTCGACTAATAGATGAACAATGATATTGTTACTACTGTACTCCAGTTGTTATGATCAAGAACATTTTGCATCAGATGCATGCAGCGTGGCGCAACCAGATAACACTCAAACAACATCAGCAACCAAGACTAGAGACTAATCTCGAAAAGTAAGCCTTAAACTCGATCTTGTTTAAGCAAGCAGGTAAAGGCAAATGGTGGCCTGGGTGTATTTTAGAAATGAATGGAATTGAATTGGTTGCCCAGGCCACCCCAAATTAAATACTGGCCTAGTATAGAAATGCAAAAGCTAAGCTAGCTTGAGGATGAGGAAAGAAAATTAAATGATGCATTGTCTAGTAGAGTCAGTAAATGCTACGAGTAATAATCCTAGCCCCAAATTGTTTTTTCTTCCAACTTCAACCTTGTAACATAACTCTTTTAACGTTTTCCCAAAGTCTTCATCTTCTCAAGTAATACACCTCTTCTCTCCAACTTTTCTTCTCATCTTTTACTCAAAGTTTAAACTCAACATTATGATAGAAAAGACAATAAAGTTATTAAGTGGTTCCAATTTTAGTTTTCTATAATGTTTCTAGTTTCAATTAAGCTAATTAAAATTAGGGTTTATTAGAATTGGGGCTAATTCGAATAGCTCATTAAAATTAGGTTTTTGTTGGTGTTGTATCTATTTGCCTATACGAAAATAGTTAAAATTTTATATTCTTCAAAGTATTTGTCCCAAATTTGACTCAGATGTTCATTTATGCACCTTTCTTCATTTTTTTGCCAATGAATAAGGGTATCATTTATATTAAAACAATATTCAATAAAAAAACACATAAATTTACCTCAACCAAATCTGACGAATTAGAAGCAAAATCAAAACACAGAATTTAGAAAAGGACAAAAAAAATATAACCTGCAAATCTGCAATGATGCCGAGTTCACGAAGATGATTAACTTTCGTGGTGATGATGATTAAAAGAGTAGGTTAAGAGTAAATTAATTTAGATTCAGGAAAAAATTAGGGGTTATGGTGAGTATGTCTTTCTTGTTTGAGAGTAGAAAAGGGATCCTTGATTTCTACGGCCTTAATAACCAAGGATAAATGGTCAATCCAATAACTTTTGTGACGGGAATTTGATTAGGTATTAAATATGAATGATTTAAGAAATCTAAGTATAAGTTTCGAAAAAAATATTTAAGGTATAAAATTTGAAAAAGATGGTTATCATAGGTATAAATTATCAATTTTCCCTAAATTTTATTTGAGTATAAGTTTTTTGTAATATCCAAATATACATAGGGTTTTGTATACCCTACTCCTATTCTTATTCTGTACATAGGTTTTATTTTAAAACATGTCTATAATTGGGGGATGAGGAATAAGCACGGGGAGATAGGGGATAAGCAGGGTTCAAGTTTTGTAATGAGAGGACACAACCACGATTACAATGATCGTAGTGTTACGTACTAAACTTAATATGTTAAATACAAAGTATGAGTATTATAGAAAGCTTGACCCGTTAACCGAGCCTACCCGGGTGATCATAACCAAAACTCGAGTGAAGCTGATTCGACTCAACCCAAATTTAAAGTACAGTGACCCAAAACACACAATACAAATCGAAACGATTATATACAAAGCGAACCTAGCGTAGGGTTAATACATAAAGGCTTTGATGGAGGGCTTAATATGTTAATTAGATTAGATTAGACGAGTGATCGGTAAACTATAATACATGTCCCGGCTACTTCTCTTTAAACAAAAATTAATATTTAATCTAATCTTATTAATTTTATTCTATTCTTAGAAACACTTTGAAAAGTGTTACAAATAGTGTTGCAATTAGATAGTCTAATGCAACATTTTTAAAAAAATGTTGTATCGCGTTAGTTTAAGCAACATTTTAATTAAAAGTGTTGCAAATTACTTATTTATGCAACACAAAGTAAAAGTGTTGCAAGTAAAGTGTTGCAATAGCCCATTTGTGTAGTAGTGTTGGTGCTGCTGTTTCGTTCTGTTTCTGCTGCCATCTGTTGTTGCGTGGCTGCTGTTTATCGTACTATTGCTGCCTGTATGTGATGTTCCTGCTGCCCCTTTCGGTCTTCTTCTTCTTCTTCTGCTGCTTCTGTGTATGACGTTAATTCTGCTTCTGTCCTGATGCTTCGTCTGCTGTTTTGCTGCTCCCCCACACTTAACCCTTACTCGCCCTCGAGTAAGCACAAACTAATACTAAACTAACCGAGTGGGTATTAGCGCACCCTACGCCCTTTCAACTCACGCGAGTGCACTTAGAGGACAAGTGCACTCCGCAAGGCAAGTTGGGTCTTGCGACAAAACTGTGGATGCAACCGGACACAAAACACAAAAACAAACAAACACATAGACGGTTGCACCCAAAACAAAAGAAATACCGCTTCCCTCTAAAAGCGGTGAATGAAACACCGGTTTAGGACTCGAGGTAAGCGACAACATTCCCAAGTTAGCAATACAAACCAAGGTGGACTAAACCCTAATAGTATGACGATAAAGCAACAAAAACGTTGGTAACTTACCTAGGTCCTCCTAACTTTCTAGAAACGTACTACGGGACGATCGGCGGAGTGGAAAAGTGAGGAACCACGGTGTTAGTCGACACTGTAGGTAAGTGAGACCTCACCCCCTTTAGCGCGAGCCAAGAGGGTCGTCCCGTGTCCAAGACCGCCTAACTAGTCCAAGTAAAAAGGGTGGAAAACATGCCAAATGAGGGAAGACCGACTAATGCCGCTATCATCCTTCCTCGGGACTCGGTCCTTTGGTAGGCTCTTCACGGCAAAAGTCGGAAAAAGGCTTATTTTTGTGGGGATTTCTTTTTGTGAGACGGGTTTTCTTTTGGCATTTTCTTTCTTTTCGACATTTTGATTTGTTTGTTGCCATGCCATTTCTTTTTCTTCTTTTCTATTTTCTTTTTGGCTTTTGTGCCTTTTCTTTTTCTTCATTCTTTTCTTTCTTTCATTTTTTTCTTTCTTTTCTTTTCTTTGCCCTTTTTTGGCAGATTTGACTTTTTGGCATTTCTTGACAATTAAGAAAGAGAGAATCAACAAATTGCAATTTATTGTGCGGGTATGTGTAGGAGGTAGGGAAATGGGTATGTTGGGATGACGTCTTTCCCTTCATACCCACAAAAAAGGGGAGAACTTGGACTAATCAAACGATCTTAAACACGGTCACCTAAGGGACGAGACTCGGTAACCAGCCTTTTCACACCGTGGGTGGTCATAATGGTCAAAGGTGCAAATCCCGCAGTAAATTCCTAGTAAGCTAGGTGGACTCAAGGTAAAGGACCAACGAAATCATTGATTTAGGATCATTCTACTAGGTTAAAGTCCAAGACTCGATTTACACTACTAGAAAGGGAAAGTAAACACTCGCACTCTAGCCTCTAAACCGGGTTTTCGAAAACCATTCACACACAAGACACAAACACACACAAACAAAGACTCAACGAGAACGAAAGAAAAAGAAGTAAAGGCAACGAAACAAAAACAACACAAAATGAACACATACAAAACACACACACCACCCCGAATTTCCAAACAAGATGTCAAATACACCACAAGTATGTACAAGCTCCACCCGAGCACACCTCAACACAACCTTCTCCAACTTCACAAGGAAAAAAGAGGGAAAAAGGGATATAAGATGTTACCGGACATCATGAAAGCTTTCCAAAATTAGCGGCGATTTAAGCAACCTATAAGGAAAAGAGGGCAAACACACAAGACAAAACAAATACAAGACACAAAGACATAAAAGGAAAACACACAAAAGAGAAATCTTTTTGATTTTTGTGAAAATTTTCAAATTTTTAGGGTTTTTGAAGATTTTTTCGGAAAAACTAAGACAATAAACTAAACTATACTAGAATATCGCTCCCCCACACTTAAATCGAGCCATGTCCTCATGCTCGATCGTAGTGTGCGGAGAGAGAAAAGAAAAAGAAAAGAAACTACGAAAATAAAGCTAAAAATCAAAAAGAAAAGATGGAGAAAAGGGTAGAAAGCGTCCGGCCGGGGTGTAATCAAATCACCATGGGCCGAGACAAGAAAAGATATGGATGGGGGAAGAAAATAAAAAGAAGGAAATAAAGGGAAATGGGAGGGGAGGGCTAGGTGTAATCAAGTCACCTAGCCCGGATTCCGTCCAAATCCAACTAACTCCTAATAAGGGGTGAAAATCTTGTATATTGGACTAATCGATTGACTCTCGACGTAATCACGTCGTCGGGAGTCGGGAGTCGGGAGTAACCATACTACGGCCTCGAAGGCCACTAAGATCCCATGACTCAAGGGAAGGAGGCAAACAATGAAAAACAAGCGATAAAAAGACGGGAAAGTAAGGATAGTTACCCAAACCGAGCGGCTAGTACCTCACTTGCTCCATCGTCTCGATGATCATTAGAGGCTCGTCGTTGGTCTTCTCAGTTGCTAACTCGCTTCACACTCAAGGAGGACTCACGGTCGGGGTAGTAATGGTGTGAGGGGATGGTATTTGATGTGAGAGTCGGTGTAAAGTGAATTGGAAATGGAGTGAGGGCATGACAATGAAGTACATGGGGCATATGATAAGGCTAGGGTAACTAGGGAGGTTGGGAGGGGGCATAAAACGGTTGGGTGAACTCGATTTGCGAAGAAGAATCACAAAGGGGGAGCAGAGGACCATCCCGGTCGGGAAGATTGATCCCGATCGGGTTACCTCACCCGTCCCGGTCGGGACGCCTTCATCCCGGTCGGGGCGGACTCACAGCAAGCTCGAAAACAGGTGCACCCTTCCCGATCGGGACGGCACCCTTCCCGGTCGGGAAGCCTTACCCTTCTCGATCGGGACGCCTCATCCCGGTCGGGATGGGCCTTCTTCAACTTCCACAATCCCTAAAGCTCGCTCTAAGCTTCAAAAACCCGATCCTCGTGCTTACAACCCAAGGTATATCATAGCCATTCTTCTCTAGGAGCATTCTCACTTACCTATCAAGCAAACTCAACTCAAGCATCAAATTCTCTCCCTCACCTCGCTCATCAATAATCCAAATAACAAGAATTCACAAAAAACCAACTAACTACAAGTAAGAAATATATACAATGAGACGGTTCTTGTGGAACTCCGTCAAACCAAGGATGGTGCAACTTCATTCTTTTTCAACAACCACGACCAATTCCATCTCCATCAAGGGCACGTAAGAACAAGTCGAAGGCCCTAGCAAAGTCTTCAATTAGGCTCGAGATATAACCATCCACAAACCAAGGCTCTTCATGACCTTGCATCGACGTTCCCGGGGCATCCCGATCTACTAAGTTCAATGGCTTGAACTTGTACTTGCGATCCTTCGGGACGTACCCAAACGTCCAACGATCCTCACGCGGCCCCAAGGGAGGCTCATCTTCTTCCTTGTCATTGCACTTGTCATCCAACCCATGATTTGGGCGTTCATCTTCCTCCAGATCGGAGTCATCATCCTCAAGTACATAAGAGTGCTTCTTTAAGCTTTGTCCCGATTCCTCCCCTAGACCGATGTCTTCCGTGGCTTGAATCATATTGCATGACTCATCGCTAGTAGGCGAAGCGTTAGCTTGGAGGTCAAACACTATCTTTTCCTTGCCTAACTCAAATGTGATCCTACCATCCTTCACATCGATCATAGTACTGGCGGTGTGTAGAAATGGGCGCCCAAGGATGATGGGAGTGTTGGCAACTTCCAGCATATCGAGCACGATGAAGTCGATCGGAATGAAGAACTTCCCAATTCTAACCGGCACATCCTCTAGCATCCCTAATGGTCGATTGAATGATTTATCGGCCATTTAGAGTGTAATGGATGTACATTTCAACTCCTTCATCCCGAGTCGGCAACAAATAGAGTAGGGAATGATGCTCACACTCGCGCCCAAGTCACATAATGCATTCTTGATCATGAAATTGCCTAAGGTGCAAGGGATCGAGAAACTACCCGGATCCTTCAACTTCGGAAGCGTGGAACATTGAATAAGCTTGCTCACCACCCTCGTGAACGCTACCGTCTCTTCCTTGTCGATGGACCTCTTCCTAGCTAGCATTTCCCGCATGAATTTTCCATATGCCGGGACTTGGGTAAGTAACTCGGTAAACGGGACACTAACATCCAACTTCTTCACAATACTTAGGAACTTGTCGTATTGAGTGTCCACCTTAGTCTTCATTTGCCTTGATGGGTAAGGCAACTTGATTTGGTACTTGCTTTGCTCAATAGGGGTGGACTCTTCAAAGGACACTTTCCTTTTACCCTTGTCTTTCTCTTGAAGTGGGGGAGGGTTGTCTCCTTGGGGTTTTTCAACTTCCCATAAAACTTGCTCCTCAATTGGATTTTCATAGCTTGCATCGTCTTGAGATGGGGGTATGACTTCTTGTCTTGGTTCTTGCTCACTAGGGGAAAAAGGGGGTTCATAGGATGTACCACTCCTCGTAGTAATAGCATTTACATGCTCAAATTTCGGTGTTTCGCCTTGAGGAGGTAGTTGCCCTTTTTGTCTTGTAGAGATCTCCGAAGCAAGTTGAGATATTCGGGTTTCCATAGACTTCGCATGAGCATCTCTTGCAAGGTTGTCCTTTTGAACGTAAGCAAAGAACTCTTGTTGATTTCTTGCCATCTATTGATTACTCCTTTGCATATCCATCATATACTTTTGTACGTCGAAATCCCGTGGTGGAGATGATGGATTATGTGGAGTATCGGTGAGGGCTAACGGAGTATCATAGTCATGAATAGGAGACCGGCTCCTAGGCTTGCTTTGTTGTTGATGACTTTGATTTGCTTGTTGTTGTTGATGGTTCCCTTGGAACCCATGAGAATTGCCTTGATTAAGGCCTTGATTGTAGTTTTGTTGTTGTTGGAAGCCTTGGTTTCCTTTGAAACCTCCTTGATTGAAGTTCCCTTGTTGGAACCCTTGATTGTTGTTGTGAAAGGTATCTTGGTTATTTTGCTTGAAGTTGTTGAAGGGTCTTGGATTACCCATGTAACCTTGGTAACCTTGGTTGTTGTCCCTTAAAGGAGGTGGAACATAGGGACGTTGTTGTTGTTGATGTTGAAAGGCTTGTTGTTGAGGGACTTGATTGGAAGCTTGGTATTGATTAGAGTAGGAGGCACCTTGCTTGAACGCTTGAAAGGCGTTCACTTGCTCAATACTTCCTCTACAATGCATAGGATCATGACCAACGATTCCACAAGTATCACACATCCCAAAATAAGGCAAAGGAGGTGCAAACTCCAAAGCATTCACTTCTTGAATCGGTTGATGGTGGGAGGAACTAGAGCTTTGAACTTGGTTGAGGAGGCTTTGGAGCTTTTTGTCAATGGTCTCCATGTGAGTTCTTAGTTGAGCCCCAAGATCAATGCTCAATTGTGTAATGGCATCTACCTCGTGCCTACCTCCTCGATTCGCCTTCCTAGGCCTAGAGTATTGGGAATTGTGAACCGCCATCTCTTCAATCCTTGACCAAGTTTGGTCATCCTCCACTTCGGTAAACCTACCGTTAGATCCCATGTTGAGTATGGCCCTCGAGTCTTCATATAGCCCATTCCAAAATTATTGTACGAGGAACCATTGTGATAAACCATGGTGTGGGCAAGAAGGGATCAAGGCTTTGAATCTTTCCCACGATTCATAGAGGCTTTCATCATCACGTTGTTGGAAACCCGTGATAGAAGCTCTCAATAGATTTGTCTTCTCCCGGGGATAGAATTGTTGGTAGAAGGCTAAGGCTAGCTTCTTCCAAGTGTCAATGCCAAGTCTCGCTTTGTCCAACCCCTTGAACCATTGCTTCGCTTTAACAATAAGAGAGAAAGGAAATAATACCCACCGGATTTGTTCTTGAGTAATTCCCGTTTGCGAAATAGCATCACAATAATCTGAAAAGGTTTCCATGTGTTGATGAGGATCTTCGGTTGGTAACCCACTAAATTGACTTCTCTCGACCAATTGGATAAATTGCGTTTTCGCCACAAAATTCCCGGTATATGCCTCCGGTAAAGTGGATGGACCCGGCAAAACGTCTTCCGTGAAGGTTGAGTGAGAAGAAAACTTAGGCATGATTGGATATAAGGGAGAAGATGGTGGTGTAGACGGTGTTGATGTAGATGAAAAGGGGGAACTAGGAGAAGAAGAATCACCAAAAGGGTTAATGAATCCCCCTTCGGCCGTCTCTCGATGTGGATTCTTCAAGCCGGCTCCTTGGGCTTGCCCTTGATGAGTATTGCTTGCACTCGGTTGAGAGATCCTAACCCGATTAATTGTCCGTTGGCGAAAGGCTTGAAAGAGTCTCTCCGACTCTGGATTAAAGAGATAGAAGTCACCTCCCCTCCTAAGCATACACTACACACTAGAACAAACGTGAGAACACCTAGTGCTTTGTGGGCACTAGGCAACGACAATAAACAAACACAACTAGAGACAAAGAGAAAAAGAAGAAATAAAGCTAAGGAAAGAAGAAAAAATCTAGAGAATATTCACAAGAGAAGATGGGAGAGCACAAAGAAGGGTAACTAAGTCTAGAAATAAGCAAACTAAGTCTAAACAATGCACCGTCCCCGGCAACGGCGCCAAATTGATGGTAGGGATTTGTCACGTCCCTAGCCAACAATAAAACACCGACTAACCTAGTGGGTAGCTAGGGCAAGTCGGGATCGTATCCACGAGGACGGTATATCAAGGTTTAGACTAGGTCTACCTACAACGAGACTAGATTACCAAACAAACACGGAGAAGCGATAAAAGGAAAACTATGATGGAGGAGAAGAGATAACTAGACTAACAAAGCTAAACAATGCTAATGATCGAACTAACAAATAAACTAGAGTAAACAATGACTAACTGGGACGATGAACCAAATATGGAAAGGAAGTGGGGTAGGTCGGGTTCATAGGAGTAGAAGGGTAATTGGGGTGATCAAGGGTATAGGTGTCTCCTAGTTACTAGAGTCGGTCCGGGCTCTCGGAACTTAGACCGATGTCAAGGTGGGTCCGGGCTCTCGCAACTTAGACCCTTGTCCGCGCTCTCGCGACTAAACTATTCTCAACATTTCCGCATTATAGGCAAACAATGAGAAGATGAGCACAAGTATTGGAAGCATGGCCACTACAACTTATACAAGCATATCAACAAACACATAGAATGCCCACAATGTGACTAACAACAAAGATGTAACCTTTTCCCCTTAATCAACCCTAATCATCCATAATCTACCCCTAATCCCCCTACTAACCCCACAAAGAAACTACTCACTCATTATCATGAACAAACTAACATTCACAAAAGAAACTAGAACAAACATCCAAACATTCATCATGAATAACAAGAACAATAACAATAACAACATAAAAAGATGGAAACAAGATTAAATAACTAAGAACAAGAATAGGAAAGGTTATACCAACAATAGGATGAAGAAAAGATGAAAACTTGTATTAATGAGAAACCCAAATACAATCCCAAGGTTGTCAATCTTGGAACAATCTTCAAGAATCCCCTTAATCCAAGAACTAATTACAATGATTAACTAAGAATTAAAGAGAGATTAAAACTAATGAGTGAGAGTAAATCTAGGGTTTTAGATGCTAATGGAGGCTTAAACTAGTCTGGGGTAAGATAGGATGGTGTCTTAATACCAGAAGGGAGTATATATAGGGTTACAAGAATGAAGGAGAAGAAATGCGGGTGAGCTGTAGCCCATCCCGACCGGGACGGATCATCCCGATCGGGAAGGGTTCTGTCATCCCGATCGGGAAGGGTTCTGTCATCCCGATCGGGAAGGGCTCAACCCGACTAGGAAGGACCCACAGTGGCGCTCCTAAACGTGCATCCCTTCCCGATCGGGAAGGCCACTATCCCGACCGGGAAGGGTCTTGTATGCCTCCAATAAGAGCTCTAGGGTCCCTCCTTGTATCTCATGGGCTTCCCGTCGATTCTCGGGACTCGGGATCGGGTCTTGGAGGCTCGGGATTGGGCCCCAAAGTCTCGGGGTCGATTCCAAGGCCTCGAGTCATCGTTCCTTTATCTCGTTGGCTCCAAAATGTGTATGTATTGAGTTGGAATCACTTCAACTCTTCCAAATCGGTCTCGGGAACCTGAAACGGACTAAAGGAAGCATAAGAAGCCCATGAATCGCTCCCAAGGAGCGATTCCACAAGGAAATGGGACCAAAACTTAGCCAAATAGGCACTACAAACTACACTTATCACTGCTCCATTCCGATCCTTTTCTCCTTCTTCTACTTCCTTTTTCGATCGGTAGTTATTGCTGATGCTTTTCGTGTTGGTTGATAACCGTACTGCTGTTTTTGTTGATGTATGTACTGCTACGTTCGTTGTCTTCTTCTTGCTGTCTGACTTTGATTATCATCCGATGACATTTCTGCTGCTACTGTTTTCGATTCCCCTGATTTCTTTGCCGCTGTTTGTTGCTGTTCTGTCCTTCATTCTTCTTCTCCTTCTTCCTTCTTCGTTTTCTTCCTTTATTGCTGCTATTCATACGATTGTTCTTGTGCTACTGATTTCGTTGCTCGAGTTCGTCTTGATCGTGTTGCTGTTTGTTCCCTTTGATTTGTTCTCTGCTCGTTCCTCGATTTTCGTCGTCTTGATGTCGTTTATGTATCGTTTCTTTTGTGTTGTTGTCCGTCCCCTTTTGTTCATCCATTTCAGTCATTGTATCATCATGCTTATCTACTCGATTAAGCTCGGCCTTCATGTTTCCCTTTTTGTCATAAAAATTTCCTTACCTCACGTCTTTTCCATTCCTTGTCTCTACGTTTCCCTATTCCGAGTTGATTATCGATTGATACCAATTATTTCGTGTTGATTTTAGTTTTCCTCGTTTTTGGGTTGTCTTGTTACCCGAGTCCAACACTCGTCTCATTCTTTTGTTTTGTCAACTCGATTTTCGCCATAGCCTACTTAGAAGACTAACGACTCTACAACTTGGAGCTTAAAGACGACATTGCTATTGATTTGAAGCTTGGTTTGATCACGAAGGACGGGTACGTGTTCGCTTCGGTTGTCGGCTCAAGGTAACTTTAGGACGTTACTCGATTTTATATCGTATGTTTGAGTAGTAGTATGTAGTAAATATTTTAACTTCGGTTTTCTAATTTAGCTTATCTTTTTTAAATCGTATACCTTATAAATATTTTTACAGATTTTGATACCATCTTATAAATCATTAGTAATTTAATTATTTTCGATCGTTTATAATATTTTGTTGGTTATCGTGACACTAGTAACTAAATAATGTCGATTTTATATTTTCTCCACATTTCGTTAATTTATAATTTTAACTCAAAATCGTATTTTTATATTATAATCGAGATTTGTATATTGGTTTAATAAATTAATTTCGTTTTACGATTTATTCAAATAAATGACGAAATAGTCGATTTTTTTTTTAAATATATTTTTAGTCGAGACTATTTTCACTAATAATTTTCTATTTGTTTCCGATTGACTATTTTTATTAATATCCGTAGTATTTATTAATAAAAACTATCTGTTAAAAATAATTTGAATTGTTCGTAAATTTCATTTCATTTATAAAGTTCGTCGACTCAATTAATTTTGATATCATTTTCTTAAAACATCTTTTTTCTAAAATTTATAGTATTAACTCGATTTCCTAATTATCTATAAAATACTATATATTGACTTATTATATTTTATTTATATTTGAGTAACGAATTGATACGTATAATAAAGTTACGATAACGACGATAATAATAAAATGTTAATTTCGTTAGAAATGCTATTTTTATACATTTCAATTATTTTAATAACTTATGAATTTTCTATAACAATATTTCTATTTTGAGTAAGTTTCTAAAAATAGTAAGTTTCTATTTATAGAAAGTTTCTATTTTCATATAAAATGTTTACTCCTTTCATCTCCATATTATTTATAATGATTATGTCTTTTGAATATCGATAATGGCTGTTTTGGAGTTATGGAATAAAGATAAGTGTGGGGTTAGAGTAATATAGTCTGGGATGTACGTTTTTGACATCAGCTATAAAGCCGGTGTGTCTATTTGGGGCACATTTGGTCGTTGAACTGGGCGTAGTTTCGCCCAGGAGGGTGTATGTTTTGACCTTAAGCTAGATATCGCATCGTGTTAGTCGCCGTCAGTTGAACTAGACATATTTGTTGTCTAGGGGGGTATGCACTACTTAAACCAGGACCTTGCTGCACGCACTCCTGTTATAGTTGAGTTGCCTAGTTAGAGGCTGGATTCTGTTATGAGTTAAGTCTACAGTTATCGAAGCTAGTTTCCGGTATTATCCTAGTGAAAGTCTAGCCTTTTGCACACTGATCGAATTTCCATAACGCCATTTTTGAATATTATTATTATCGATTGATTTTGACTTGCAGGTTGGCAAGTGCTTTAAGTTTCGTTGAAAACTTATTTTTATTATATCGTTTTAATGTTTTCTCTTTTTAAATATTTTGATATAATAATACTATTATTTTTCCATATGGTATAATATGGCTGGGAGAACGTCCGAGTTACTCACCACTGACGTGGCTGTTATGTTTATAACATGACAGGTATTTGCTGCTGGGTTTTGGATGTGAGCTAGCGAGTAACGTGGATCTTACTCTTTCTTCATTCATGTTTATTTATGGATTTGTATAACCCTGTTTGGAGAATTTTCTTTTAGCCCTTTTGTAAAAAGAGGCCTTTGTATTGACTTACCATTTCTTTTAATAAGATATAGTTTGTCAGTGTGTTTTAATCCCAACTCTACAGTGTTTCCACCACTGTATTGCGTTATAATTTCTAGGGGATTACAGTTGGTATCAGAGCATTGTTGCTCCCGACGCTTACACCCGATTTAAGGAAAAATACTCCTAAATGATCTGAACATTAAGAGAATATTAGTGAGAGATGGGTAGAAATCAAAGTAAGGACTTAACTGTTAGGTTTATATGTTCTTGTAACTCAATGACTAGCATTGAAAATTTGTTGCTTTTGTCTGGAAGAAGATGATTGAACAAGATATTGATATGATGCTGCTCCAGACCGAAACAAGACCTGCTTAAAACTCTCAACGCCTGCGTACTCGAGTGGACAACTTGGTACTCCAAGAAAGATGCAAATGGTGACTTTTTAGCTCCAGTTCAGTTTGCTTAAGCTACAGGTTAGATGATCAAGAGTAGATTCCTATTCCATGATATTGCAGTCGATCCAGATGGAGCGACCCAAGATTTGTGTGCTCGTTCCTCTACAAGAAGACGAAGTAATCCTTGTATTTCCCCCGTGAACTCTGGAGGCCCGAAGATTTTCTTCTGGTTTCAGAACTTGATAAAATAGAGGTAAAATAGGATCATTGATTCTTTCCTTCCTCTACTTCTTCTAACACTTCTTTTATATATTCTTATCTTCATTCGCTTGGTGAATCCTTATTCTCTCCTCCTACTTTACCATCTTTCCTCTTGAGATTCTTGGTTTGATCGAATTCTGTAAACCTCGTGAGAGCTAAGTTATAGATGTTGGAGGTTTAGTAAACCCTTGTTACCTAATTTGAGGATTGTGAGTCTACCCTATCTTCTAAGCAAGTAAGAAATTCTTAAGGATTTATTTGAATAGCAAATTGTTGATTGATGGGGTTAGAACGATACTTTAGACACTGAACCTTGGGTTATAGGTTATTTTGATTATTTTGAAGTACTTAGAGTTGAATATATTTTGGAGTATTAAGAGTATGTTATATTTGATGGATACCTAATACCTAATCTAGAACCGGACTAAGTGTAACTGATAATACTACTTTGGGATTCTTACCTGATGCTTATTTGATGGATGCATCATGAATATTTGGGATCATAGAGTATCGTTTAAAATGTTATCCTGAGTGTTGTGGTACCATCAAAGGTTTTCATTAATACCGTTAGAAATTTTGGTTGACATAGATTACCCGTGTTTCTTAAGGATTAGATCGTTGATCGTTGTTAAGGTTGTAACCTATGAACTTTGGAGTGGAGTGATCTAACTTGGATCAAT
This sequence comes from Agrostemma githago, assembly GCA_958450325.1. NCBI lineage: Eukaryota > Viridiplantae > Streptophyta > Magnoliopsida > Caryophyllales > Caryophyllaceae > Agrostemma > Agrostemma githago. Next base: position 14,340,579 of record OY288252.1, read on the forward strand.
TGTTGTTAACCTTGAAGAAGAGAAACATATTGTACTATTAGAGGTTGGATTTATCACGTTGTTTTGAGGAATACTTAACGCGAATCATCTTGATGGATTTATAGTTCAAACCCTTTGACCAACGAGATTTTGGCTTCGTTGAGTTATTAAATATTTCTTTTGGTTGCACCATTACGATTAGAAATTTGATGGACTTCTCAGAAACATTAATCGAATGATGTATTTGAAGATGTGAGTGTTCGCTATTACCTATAGTTTTGAGCATGTCTGAGGATTTGTTATACTTTCCCAACTACTGTACTTGTGGTATTATAAATATGTTGGTGATCATTTTTGAGGATTTCGTACCCGAGCATTGTTAAATTGGTAGACCTTGTTTAGAGTTCCTTACTCGAGAAATTTGGAGTACACCTCGAGTTCAAACCTTATGAGCTTTGAATTTAAGAGCCGTATCGATCAAGTGTTTGGGTGTGTTCGGTTGACCATTGGAATTTTAATTGATGAGATTAGATTGTAAAACAATTGTGGATTATTATCGTGTCGTTTGAACGATTGGATAATCACGTAAGATGTTTTTGGGAGATTGTGACTGAGTAGTGCAACCTAGTACCTAATATTGGACTTAGCGTTGTTTGATGGAAATTAGGAACCCGTGTTGTGAGAGTCGTACCGGGAATCTCGAGATGGTTAACTTCTTCTGTAATTCCTTGAGAGCTCCGTTTGACTCTAAATTTTGTTCCTCCCACTACCTTTTCTTAAATCCTGCTACTTCTTCTTCGGCCAATCCCTTTGACTTCTTTATCGGGTTTAAAAACTTTTGTTTCGATTTGTTCTTGACCTTGACTCTATTTACCTGTTTACTTTTTTTTCCCCCGAACTTATGTTGTGAAATGTTTGACTGATTCAAAAAATTTTGATTTTCATGAAATTTTAACATTTTGAGTTATAAATTTCGAAACTTCGTTTTCGTATTCGTTTTTGGTTGATAACATATATTTAGTCTTGTTTCAAAATGCCTTCATAATTTATTTTTAAAGTATTTCAAAATTGTTTCAAATTTTTTATTTTCAAACGTTTAAATTTTTTATTTTTTTTTTGAAAACTTTCATAATCGCTAATATTCTGATTTTTTATAAGATTATTATGTAAAACGATTAAATATTTTCGACAAACTTTGTATGTCTAAATTTTCGTTTTATCATCGATAAACTTTAAATCTGTTTTTAGAAATGTTTGATGACTGGTTCGATTTTTATTTACAACCTACAAAATTTGATTTTTCAAATTTTTGGTTTGGTTTTAAAACAAAATATTGACGAATTTCTTAATCAAAACGTTTTACTGTTGCATTGAAAATATTTGGGTACTTTTCAACCTCAAGTTCGTTTATAAATATTATTCATCGTCATTATTTTATCGAATAATTTTTAACTTATGATTTTATTAATTTAAATGATTTTAAACTTTGGTTAACTGAGCCGAACTCATCTTAAAATAAATTTTATCCTCGATTTCGATTTCATATCACGTTTGAAGTTGTAAATTTTTTTTTTTTGTAAAACCGATATTGGGATGCGAGTTAAGCAATCTCCTTTGCTCAAATGATATAACCTTATTTTCCACTCTATTATTATGTTATTGTTAGTTTCGAGGACGAAACTTCTTTTTAGTGGGGAAGATTGTAACACCCCTGATTTTATAAATTAAATTAATTTAAAATTACGTTCGTATTTTTATTTTTACAATTTTACTCGTAATTCTTAAAATTATTATAAAACGAATTTATCGTTTAATCGTTTCAAACTCTTAAAAATCTATTTGTCTCAGAAAACCTTCTTATATTTAAACATTTTATTTCTGTTTCGATTTATTTTATTTAACTCTTATCCAAAGTCTATTTCGGTGATTTAAATTCTAAATTATTTTTATTTATTTATATTTAAGCTCGAATTTCTATTTTCGGCTCGAAGCTCATTTATTTATGTTTCGTCAAAACATCTATAATTTTTCCTTGAGAAATCAATTTAATTTACTTAATCGATGATTTCTTATTCATTGGAAAATACCATTTTATCGTCTAATCATTTATTTCTATGAGCTTCGTTTTCGTCTCGAATACTTTACTTACTCATTTTATTTGACGGTCCGATTATTTATTTATTTTATTAACTCGTTTAATTTGATTTGTGGGTCAGCCAACTTATTGATACGGAATTTGTTTAATCCGTATATCTAATAACCCGATTAATTTAATTATTTTTGATTTATCTCACTTGTTTATCATTCATCCCCCTTCTCTTTTGATTCTCCCACATACACGTATCCCTGCTCTTTGTTTCCACCGCCTGCTGTTCCACCTCCCTTTTCATTTCTTCTTCTTGTTCCTTTGTTGTTCTCCATCAGTCATCATCGTCACTCTTCAGCCACCTTCGTCAATCTTCGTCATCCCTATTTTTTTTCTCCTCTTGTTCGCACTGGTTGCTGTTTTTCGACAACCCATTTCTGCTGCTGCTGTTGTCTCTCGCACAGGTTGAACCCAATCCGAACCTCCGCTACTGTCTTTGGTTGCCTGATTTCGTCATAGGTAGCCTCTCTTTCTTACTCTTCTCTTTCTCGTTATGCTCTTTGTTTGCTGCCCTCGTTCTTATTCTTCTTCCTCCTCTTTTCGTTGATGTTACGGTTGGTGCTGCTGTTTCGTTCTGTTTCTGCTGCCATCTGTTGTTGCGTGGCTGCTGTTTATCGTACTATTGCTGCCTGTATGTGATGTTCCTGCTGCCCCTTTCGGTCTTCTTCTTCTTCTTCTTCTTCTTCTTTTCCTTCTGTGTATGACGTTACTTCTACTTCTGTCCTGATGCATCTTCTGCTGTTTTGCTGCTCCTTTCCGATCCTTTTCTCCTTCTTCTACTTCCTTTTTCGATCGGTAGTTATTGCTGATGTTTTCGTGTTGGTTGATAACCGTACTGTTGTTGTTGTTGATGTCTGTACTGCTACGTTCGGTTGTCGGCTCAAGGTAACTTTAGGACGTTACTCGATTTTATATCGTATGTTTGAGTAGTAGTATGTAGTAAATATTTGAACTTTGGTTTTCTAATTTAGCTATTTATTATTTGCTGATTATATTTTTTTTTAAGTCGTATACCTTATAAATATTTTTATAGATTTTGATACCATCTTATAAATCATTAGTAATTTAATTATTTTCGATCGTTTATAATATTTTGTTGGTTATCGTGACAGTAGTATTTAAATAATGTCGATTTTATATTTTCTCTACATTTCGTTAATTTATAATTTTAACTCAAAATCATATTTTTATATTATAATCGAGATTTGTATATTGGTTTAATAAATTAATTTCGTTTTACGATTTATTCTAATAAATGACGAAATAGTCGATTTTGTTTTAAATATATTTTTAGTCGAGACTATTTTCACTAATAATTTCCTATTTGTTTCTGATGGACTATTTTTATTAATATCCGTAGTATTTATTAATAAAAACTATCTGTTAAAAATAATTTGAATTGTTCGTAAATTTCATTTCATTTATAAAGTTCGTCGACTCAATTAATTTTGATATCATTTTCTTAAAACATCTTTTTTCTAAAGTTTATAGTATTAACTCGATTTCCTAATTATCTATAAAATACTATATATTGACTTATTATATTTTATTTGTATTTGAGTAACGAATTGATACGTATAATAAAGTTACGATAACGACGATAATAATAAAATGTTATTTTCGTTAGAAATACTATTTTTATACATTTCACTTATTTTAATAACTTACGAATTTTCTATAACAATATTTCTATTTTGAGTAAGTTTCTAAAAATAGTAAGTTTCTACTTATAGAAAGTTTCTATTTTCATATAGAATGTTTACTCCTTTCATCTCCATATTATTTATGATGATCATGTCTTTTGAATATTGATAATGGCTGTTTTGGAGTTATGGAATAAAGATAAGTGTGGGGTTAGAGTAATATAGTCTAGGATGTACGTTTTTGCCATCAGCTATAAAGTCGGTGTGTCTATTTGGGGCACATTTGGTCGTTGAACTGGGCGTAGTTTCGCCCAGGAGGGTGTATGTTTTGACCTTAAGCTAGATATCGCATCGTGTTAGTCGCCGTCAGCTGAACTAGACATATTTGTTGTCTAGGGGGGGTATGTACTAATTAAACCAGGACCTTGCTGCACGCACTCCTGTTATAGTTGAGTTGCCTAGTTAGAGACTGGATTCTGTTATGTGGTAAGTCTACAGTTCTCGAAGCTAGTTTCCGGTATTATCCTAGTGAAAGTCTAGCCTTTTGCACACTGGTCGAATTTCCATAACGTCATTTTTGAATATTTATATTATCGATTGATTTTGACTTGCAGGTTGGCAAGTGCTTTAAGTTTCGTTGAAAACTTATTTTTATTATATCGTTTTAATGTTTTCAATTTTAACTATTTTGATATAGTAATACTATTATTTTTCCACATGATATAATTTGGCTGGGAGAACGTCCGAGTTACTCCCCACTGACGTGGCTGTTATATTTATAACATGACAGGTATTTGCTGCTCGGTTTTGGGTGTAAGCTAGCGAGTAGCATGGATCCTACTCTTTCTTCATTCGTGTATTTATGTATTTGTATGACCCGTTTGGAGAATTTTCTTTTTAGCCCTTTTGTAAAAAGAGGCCTTTGTGTTGACTTACCATTTCTTTTAATACGATATAGTTTGTCAGTGTGTTTTAATCCCAACTCTACAGTGTTTCCGCCTTTGTATTGCGTTAGAATTTTTAGGGGATTACAGTTGGTATCAGAGCATTGTTGCTCCCGACGCTTACACCTGATTTAAGGAAAAATACTCCTAAATGATCCGAACATTAAGAGAATATTAGTGAGAGATGGGTAGAAATCAAAGTAAGGACTTAACTGTTAGGTTTATATGTTCTTGTAACTCAATGACTAGCATTGAAAATTTGTTGCTTTTGTCTGGAAGAAGATGAATGAACAAGATATTGATATGATGCTGCTCCAGACCGAAACAAGACCTGCTTAAAACTCTCAACGCCTGCTGACTCGAGTGGACAACTTGGTACTCCAAGAAAGATGCAAATGGTGACTTTTCAGCTCCAGTTCAGTTTGCTTAAGCTACAGGTTAGATGATCAAGAGTAGATTCCTGTTCCATGATGTTGCAGTCGATCCAGATGGAGCGACCCAAGACTTGTTTGCTCGTTCCTCTACAAGAAGACGAAGTAATCCTTGTAGTTCCCCCATGAACTCTGGAGGCCCGAAGATTTTCTTCTGGTTTCAGAACTTGATAAAATAGGGGTAAAATAGGATCATTGATTCTTTACTTCCTCTACTTCTTCTAACTCTTCTTTTATATATTCTTATCTTTATTTGCTTGGTGAATCCTTATTCTCTCCTCCTACTTTACCATCTTTCCTCTTGAGATTCTTGGTTTGATCGAATTCTGTAAACCTCGTGAGAGCTAAGTTATAGATGTTGGAGGTTTAGTAAACTCTTGTTACCTGATTTGAGGATTGTGAGTCTACCCTATCTTCTAAGCAAGTAAGAAATTCTTAAGGATTTATTTGAATAGCAAATTGTTGATTGATGAAGTTAGGACGATACTTTAGACACTGAACCTTGGGTTATAGGTTATTTTGATTATTTTGAAGTACTTAGAGTTGAATATATTTTGGTGTATTAAGAGTATGTTATATTTGATAGATACCAAATACCTAATCTAGAACCGGACTAAGTGTAACTGATAATACTACTTTGGGATTCTTACCTGATGCTTATTTGATGGATGCATCATGAATATTTGGGATCATACAGTATCGTTTAAAATGTTAGCCTGAGTGTTGTGGTACCATCAAAGGTTTTCATTAATACCGTTAGAAATTTTGGTTGACATAGATTACCCGTATTTCTTAAGTATGAGATTGTTGATCGTTGTTAAGGTTGTAACCTATGAACTTTGGAGTGGAGTGATCTAACTTGGATCAATTGTTGTTAACCTTGAAGAAGAGAAACATATTGTACTATTAGAGGTTGGATTTATCACGTTGTTTTGAGGAATACTTAACGCGAATCATCTTGATGGATTTATAGTTCAAACCCTTTGACCAACGAGATTGTGGCTTCGTTGAGTTATTAAATATTTCTTGTGGTTGCACCATTACGATTAGAAATTTGATGGACTTCTCAGAAACATTAATCGAATGATGTATTTGAAGATGTGACTGTTCGCTATTACCTATAGTTTTGAGCATGTCTGAGGATTTGTTATACTTTCCCAACTACTGTACTTGTGACATTATAAATATGTTGGTGATCATTTTTGAGGATTTCGTACCCGAGCATTGTTAAATTGGTAGACCTTGTTTAGAGTTCCTTACTCGAGAAATTTGGAGTACACCTCGAGTTCAAACCTTATGAGCTTTGAATTTAAGAGCCTTATCGATCAAGTGTTTGGGTGTGTTCGGTTGACCATTGGAATTTTAATTGATGAGATTAGATTGTAAAACAATTGTGGATTATTATCGTGTCGTTTGAACGATTGGATAATCACGTAAGATGTTTTTGGGAGATTGTGACTGAGTAGTGCAACCTAGTACCTAATATTGGACTTAGCGTTGTTTGATGGAAATTAGGAACCCGTGTTGTGAGAGTCGTACCGGGAATCTCGAGATGGTTAACTTCTTCTGTAATTCCTTGAGAGCTCCGTTTGACTCTCAATTTTGTTCCTCCCACTAGCTTTTCTTAAATCCTGCTACTTCTTCTTCGGCCAATCCCTTTGACTTCTTTATCGGGTTTGAAAACTTTTGTTTCGATTTGTTGTTGACCTTGACTCTATTTACCTGTTTACTTTTTTTTTCCCCGAACTTATGTTGTGAAATGTTTTGACTGATTCAAAAATTTTTAATTTTCATGAAATTTTAACATTTTGAGTTATAAATTTCGAAACTTCGTTTTCGTATTCAATTTTGGTTGATAACATATATTTAGTCTTGTTTCAAAATGCCTTAACAATTTATTTTTAAAGTATTTCAAATTTTTTATTTTCAAACATTTAATTTTTTTAAAATTTTTTTTTTTTTGAAAACTTTCATAATCGCTAATATTCTGATTTTTATAAGATTATTATGTAAAACGATTAAATATTTTCGAGAAACTTTGTATGTCTAAATTTTCATTTTATCGTCGATAAACTTTAAATCTGTTTTTAGAAATGTTTGATGACTGGTTCGATTTTTATTTACAACCTACAAAATTTGATTTCTCAAATTTTTGGTTTGGTTTTAAAACAAAATATTGACGAATTTCTTAATCAACACGTTTTACTGTTGCATTGAAAATATTTGGGTACTTTTCACCCTCAAGTTCGTTTACAAATATTATTCATCGTCATTATTTTATCGAATAATTTTAACTTATGATTTTATTAATTTAAATGATTTTAAACTTTGGTTAACTGAGCCGAACTCATCTTGAAATAAATTTTATCCTCGATTTCGATTTCATATCACGTTTGAAGTTGTAATTTTTTTTTTTTTGTAAAACCGAGATTGGGATGCGAGTGAAGCAATCTCCTTTGCTCAAATGATATAACCTTATTTCCACTCTATTATTATGTTATTGTTAGTTTCGTGGACGAAACTTCTTTTTAGAGGGGAAGATTGTAACACCCCTGATTTTATAAATTAAATTAATTTAAAATTATGTTCGTATTTTTATTTTTACGATTTAACTCGTAATTCTTAAAATTATTATAAAACGAATTTATCGTTTAATCGTTTCAAACTCTTAAAAATCTATTTGTCTCGGAAAACCTTCTTATATTTAAACATTTTTATTTCTGTTTCGATTTATTTTATTTAACTCTTATCCAATGTCTATTTCGGTGATTTAAATTCTAAATTCTTTTTATTTATTTATATTTAAGCTCGAATTTCTATTTTCGGCTCGAAGCTCATTTATTTAAGTTTCGTCAAAACATCTATAGTTTTTCCTTGAGAAATCAATTTAATTTACTTAATCGATGATTTCTTATTCATTGGAAAATACCATTTTATCGTCTAATCATTTATTTCTATGAGCTTCATTTTCGTCTCGAATACTTTATTTACTCATTTTATTTGACGGTCCGATTATTTATTTATTTTATTAACTCGTTTAATTTGATTCGTGGGTCAGCCAACTTATCGATACAGAATTTGTTTAATCCGTATCTCTAACCCGATTCATTTAATTATTTTTGATTTAACCCACTTGTTTATCATTCATCCCCCTTCTCTTTTGATTCTCCCACATACACGTACCCTTGCTCTTTGTTTCCACCGCCTGCTGTTCCACCTCCCTTTTCATTTCTTCTTCTTGTTCCTTTGCTGTTCTCCATCAGTCATCATCGTCACTCTTCAGCCACCTTCGTCAATCTTCGTCATACCTATTTTTTTCTCCTCTTGTTCGCACTGGTTGCTGTTTTTCGACAACCCATTTCTGCTGTTGCTGTTGTCTCTCGCACTGGTTGAACCCAATCCGAACCTCCGCTACTGTCTTTGGTTGCCTGATTTCGTCATAGGTAGCCTCTCTTTCTTACTCTTCTCTTTCTCGTTATGCTCTTTGTTTGCTGCCCTCGTTCTTATTCTTCTTCCTCCTCTTTTCGTTGATGTTACGGTTGGTGCTGCTGTTTCGTTCTGTTTCTGCTGCCATCTGTTGTTGCGTGGCAGCTGTTTATCGTACTATTGCTGCCTGTATGTGATGTTCCTGCTGCCCCTTTCGGTCTTCTTCTTCTTCTTCTTCTTCTTCTTCTTCTGCTTCTGTGTATGACGTTACTTCTGCTTCTGTCCTGATGCATCTTCTGCTGTTTTGCTGCTCCTTTCCGATCCTTTTCTCCTTCTTCTACTTCCTTTTTTGATCGGTAGTTATTGCTGATGCTTTTCGTGTTGGTTGATAACCGTACTACTGTTGTTGTTGATGTCTGTACTGCTACGTTCGGTTGTCGGCTCAAGGTAACTTTAGGACGTTACTCGATTTTATATCGTATGTTTGAGTAATAGTATGTAGTAAATATTTGAACTTCGGTTTTCTAATTTAGCTATTTATTATTTGCTGATTATATTATTTTTTTTAAGTCGTATACCTTATAAATATTTTTACAGATTTTGATACCATCTTATAAATCATTAGTAATTTAATTATTTTCGATCGTTTATAATATTTTGTTGGTTATCGTGACAGTAGTAACTAAATAATGTCGATTTTATATTTTCTCCACATTTCGTTAATTTATAATTTTAACTCAAAATCGTATTTTTATATTATAATCGAGATTTGTATATTGGTTTAATAAATTAATTTCGTTTTACGATTTATTCTAATAAATGACGAAATAGTCGATTTTGTTTTAAATATATTTTTAGTCGAGACTATTTTCACTAATAATTTCCTATTTGTTTCCGATTGACTATTTTTATTAATATCCTTAGTATTTATTAATAAAAACTATCTGTTAAAAATAATTTGAATTGTTCGTAAATTTCATTTCATTTATAAAGTTCGTCGACTCAATTAATTTTGATATAATTTTCTTAAAACATCTCTTTTCTAAAATTTATAGTTTTAACTCGATTTCCTAATTATCTATAAAATACTATATATTGACTTATTATATTTTATTTATATTTGAGTAACGAGTTGATACGTATAATAAAGTTACGATAACGACGATAATAATAAAATGTTAATTTCGTTAGCAATGCTATTTTTATACATTTCACTTATTTTAATAACTTACGAATTTTCTATAACAATATTTCTATTTTGAGTAAGTTTCTAAAAATAGAAAGTTTCTATTTATAGAAAGTTTCTATTTTCATATAAAATGTTTACTCCTTTCATCTCCATATTATTTATAATGATTATGTCTTTTGAATATCGATAATGGTTGTTTTGGAGTTATGGAATAAAGATAAGTGTGGGGTTAGAGTAATATAGTCTAGGATGTACGTTTTTGCCATCAGCTATAAAGCCGGTGTGTCTATTTGGGGTACATTTGGTCGTTGAACTGGGCGTAGTTTCGCCCAGGAGGGTGTATGTTTTGACCTTAAGCTAGATATCGCATCGTGTTAGTCGCCGTCAGCTGAACTAGACATATTTGTTGTCTAGGAGGGGTATGCACTACTTAAACCAGGACCTCGCTGCACGCAGTCCTGTTATAGTTGAGTTGCCTAGTTAGAGACTGGATTCTGTTATGAGTTAAGTCTACAGTTCTCGAATCTAGTTTCCGGTATTATGCTAGTGAAAGTCTAGCCTTGTGCACACTGATCGAATTTCCATAATGCCATTTTTGAATATTTATATTATCGATTGATTTTGACTTGCAGGTTGGCAAGTGCTTTAAGTTTCGTTGAAAACTTATTTTTATTATATCGTTTTAATGTTTTCCATTTTAACTATTTTGATATAGTAATACTATTATTTTTCCACATGATATAATTTGGCTGGGAGAACGTCCGAGTTACTCCCCACTGACGTGGCTGTTATGTTTATAACATGACAGGTATTTGCTGCTGGGTTTTAAGTGTGAGCTAGCGAGTAGCACGGATCTTACTCTTTCTTCATTCATGTATTTATGGAGTTGTATGACCCGTTTGGAGAATTTTCTTTTTACCCCTTTTGTAAAAAGAGGCCTTTGTATTGACTTACCATTTCTTTTAATAAGATATAGTTTGTCAGTGTGTTTTAATCCCAACTCTACAGTGTTTCCGCCACTGTATTGCGTTAGAATATGCTCGAGGACATTTGCTGGTGTTTACTTATTTTGGTTAAATTTGTTTCGGATTTGCACGCAGTCCTGTTATAGTTGAGTTGCCTAGTTAGAGACTGGATTCTGTTATGAGTTAAGTCTACAGTTCTCGAATCTAGTTTCCGGTATTATGCTAGTGAAAGTCTAGCCTTGTGCACACTGATCGAATTTCCATAATGCCATTTTTGAATATTTATATTATCGATTGATTTTGACTTGCAGGTTGGCAAGTGCTTTAAGTTTCGTTGAAAACTTATTTTTATTATATCGTTTTAATGTTTTCCATTTTAACTATTTTGATATAGTAATACTATTATTTTTCCACATGATATAATTTGGCTGGGAGAACGTCCGATTTACTCCCCACTGACGTGGCTGTTATGTTTATAACATGACAGGTATTTGCTGCTGGGTTTTAAGTGTGAGCTAGCGAGTAGCACGGATCTTACTCTTTCTTCATTCATGTATTTATGGAGTTGTATGACCCGTTTGGAGAATTTTCTTTTTACCCCTTTTGTAAAAAGAGGCCTTTGTATTGACTTACCATTTCTTTTAATAAGATATAGTTTGTCAGTGTGTTTTAATCCCAACTCTACAGTGTTTCCGCCACTGTATTGCGTTAGAATATGCTCGAGGACATTTGCTGGTGTTTACTTATTTTGGTTAAATTTGTTTCGGATTTGCTTTGTTCTGATTTGTTATGTGCTTGGATTTGTTCAGAATAACATAAAATGTTCGGCTTTGTCTTGATTGTTTTGTTATTGTTCTTTGCTCAGGGTTGGTTTATAGGCGTGCTTTACCGGTGCTGATTAGTAATTGCTTCGTTGTTGTTTATTTGCTTATTTTATGAATTCGTGTTATGCGTACATTGGATATTCGTCCTCATTTGTTCTTGTCTTTAATCTTGTGCCGGGTTGGTTGGAAGGGGCGCGCCCTTCTGCGCCCCAGTTTTCAGGCGCTTAGCCCCCAACGGTCCGAGTTTTGGACGCGTGATGCGTGCTATTTATATATGATTATTACGTCTTTTACGCACGCATTTTCATGCATATCGAGTAGCATTGTCTACTATTTTCCCCCGAATTTGATACTTTGTGGTCATGTTGCATCTTATGCAGGTTTGAACCCGTGGACACATAAACAAGGCAAAAATCGTGCTTAAAGATGAAATCTTTTGTGAAATAAGAAAAGAGAATGATTGTTTCCAAATAGGTATACTTAAAACGTGAATATCTTGAGTTCTTTAATTACAATTGAGCTGATTCAAGTTTCGTTTAAAATCTCTTTCTCTTAGCTTTCCAACGGTATATCACAAGCCTGATTTGAAGAAGTGACGAAGAAATGGCAAGCATTTGAAGTTGACTACGCAGTGCTGAAAACGGAAACAGGTCAAGATAGTCGAACGACTATTCAGAATAGTCGACCGACTATTCAAAATAGTCGACCGACTATTCAGAATAGTCGACCGACTATTCTCAAGACTGGACGAAGATTGAGACTTTCCTAATTTGATGTTTAGGGTTAATAAGACTTTAGGGCTTTTGTTTTAGCTTAGTATTTAAGAAACTATTAGACTAGAATTCCAAAACCTCTTCTTTTATACTCCTTCTCTTAAACTTTTATTTAAACCTCTTCTTTTATGCTTCTAATTCTCTTTAGACTTTTCTTTAGACTACTCTCTTTAGATTTCTCTCTACCCTCAACTTTTAGATCTAGATTTATGAATTCTTTTCTAGTCTTCCTTTAAACTCGGTAATCTAATTCTTTATTTGTTCTTTCTTATTCTCCTTGTTCTTAATTCTTTCTCTCTTAATCTTATTAATTCTTTTATTCTTAATTTCTCTCTAGATCTATTCGCTATGCTTAATTTATTTATCATCATTATTATTGTTATCGTAAATTTTTCTATGAGTAGTTAATTTTCCCTGCTAAGGTTTAGGGGATCCATGAATTAAATACGATTGCTAATTAGTTTACGGATCTATCAATGATATTGTGTCTATGTTGTTAATTGTAGCATTTAATTGAGATTAATTGATTAAGTCGACGTAATTGATTAATTGAATTGGTGAACTCGAACCTAAGATCGGAAGCCTGGTAAGAGTTAGACCTGCTACAACACATTAGTTTGCCCTAATAAGATCGGAAGCCGTTAGAAACATTCTAGGGTGAATAGCGGACCGGAAGGACCTTTTCACTACCCCTTGATAGACCTGTGATCCAAACTGTGACCGTAGGGAATTCATGGTGAACCGACGATCCTAGTTTTTCCTCTATATTTATTCATCCTTATTCATCTTGTTTATTTTTGTTATTCTTCTTTTTACTTCTCTTCCTTCACTACTTTTAGATTAGTTAACCACAACCAAAAACCCCTCGATTTGTTACTTAGATAGACTTTAATTGCGAGTAGAATTTATTTGTCTCCTTGTGGATACGATCCTGATTTCCCTAGCTATATTTTTAGTTAGACCTAAGTTAGTTATCTTTGATAGGTGTACGATTAGCTTATCAAATTTTGGCGCCATTGCCCTTGCTTGTCCCCAAACCGAACCCTTGCTTGTCCCAAGCAAACACAAAATAAAGAAAAATATCCTACTAGAACGGTATACAACTCATAGCGGAATATCCTCCAAAGTTACTAACCAATGCGCAACGATTAAAGTCAATGTAAACAACCACATACAACAAGCTTGACCAATGACAACAATATTGAACCTTCAACCTTGCAAGACTCGTCTATGTCGGACTCTCACGGATCGGTCATCACACAAAACGGGTGATATTTTGAGTTTATGTAAATCGGAAAGACAAAACACTCACCTAAACTACGACTTACAAGAACATGCATGCAATCTAACATGAAATCAATCTCTAATAACCGTACATACGCATTCTATCGGGTAAAGACAAGTGCCAAGGACTTACATATGGTATAAAGTGAGGTTAGTCGGGTAAGAAGGGACAAAATGATATGGATATGAGGAGGTAAAAGCCAAGCTAGTATTCCTTACACCCATCAATAATAAACATTCCGTTCTCACCAAAATCCAGTCGAAGAAATTAGGCATAGCAACAAGCGTCTTATCAAAATTGCTTCCCACTAATAACTATGAAATTAGAGAGATCAATCCTTTTCTCATAGAAAAAACACATTCTTCTTCTAGTTTCACTTCATATTTTTTTTTCTTATTTCCTTTCTTTTCTTCAATTTTTTTCTTTTTCATTTTCCTTCTCAATTCCCCCTTTTTTTCAATCATCATGGTACCAAAATTAACCCGAAAAAATACAATTCCGTCTAATTCATCTACTAGCTTGACTAGGGTAGGCAATATATGGCATGTAGTTGATAAACGGGTCAAACAGGTCAATTTGGCTATGTGAGGCTTATGGGAATCAGATAAAAGAAAGGATTTGCCTTTTTCGCACATGTCAAAACCACGAGTCAAAAACATACAGGTACCTAAGAGACGAATGTCATGCTTATGCAATTTGATATTACATGCCTCATAAGGAGTACTACTCTCAACCTAAATGAAACTGATCATGAATGTCATCAGTTTAAGGCTCTAATTCCTTACAAATCTGAGTAGCTTGCCAACAATGAGTCCAGTTTATTCGTTCAGTATAGTTAATCAATGACAAGAGAATGATGCATTTAATTATATACAAAAACTATAACGGCGCACGAGCATAAGCGACAAAATGAAGACATAGAAGCATTATCATCATCGCTACATAGCATTCCGACTCAACTAAGACTCGACTAAATGCAAAAGCATAATTTTGGATTTTTTTTATGCATGCAGAAATGCAAGAAATATACAGATGGATGAAAACAGACAGATGCATACCCTCCCCAAACCAAATCACACAATGCCCTCATTGTGTATAGCAAATAATAAGAGGTATAAAAAAAATATGGGGAAAGATATGAAAGACAATGAAAGGGTAAAAGGAAAAAAAATGAGACTACTTACAAGATACATATAAAGAAGACATCCCCAAACCGCATATAAGCATCCTCTTCATAATCAGAAACGTCACCGTCTCCGTTACCTTCATCGTCCTAGGAGCTCACAAAGACGGTACCTACACACACACAAAAAACACAGACAAGAGAAGCAAAGAAAATATATAGAACAAATCTCAGCAACCTAGTGAATCGCCTAAAAAATAGGTCAAACATCGCATTAGCTTGTCAAACAAGCTAGACCAATCAGCAGCAAAGTGGTCATAAGGAATCAACATCAACAAGCATGACCAATAATAAGTATGATAAGTAAGAAGAGTAGTGAGCAGTTTATGAGAAAAGACATACATACCAAATATCTCAAAATTATCCCAAGTCTTATCATTTAACTCAAATTGCACAAGAGGAGGGTCAATGACTCAAAACTACTCACAGCATCACACTTATACTCTTCTACTCCCTCGAAACAGTTGTTATTATCACCATCTTCAATGCTCTCAAGAAGACGACCATCAAACGATAGACCAAGAGCCAAAACAACCTCTTCTAAAAGAATCTCACAATCCTCATCCATAATCATAGGCTCAAGCAAAGGTGTAAGGGAATCGAGATCAATATAATCAATAGGTGAAGGAGATTCCACTTCAAAACAATGGAAAAAGTCAAATTTCTCTAAAATAGGTTTTTCAAAGAAATCAGATTTGCAATCCCAAGTATCCTCAATGCTGAAACTCTCTTCACTCAAAGTATCATTCAAAAGTGCATTCTCTTCCCGACTCTCCTTCGTTTGATCTTTTCTCTCACGCTCACGGGCTTCTCTATTGTTCAACCGTCTTTCCAAAACCTCAAAATTGACATCAAATGACACACTCTCAAATTCACATGAACCAAAATACTCAATGTTATCCTGACAAGAAATATCATTCAAAGCATCCAAACACGCGTTTTCCTCAAATATAACACTTTCCATCTCACAATCATTGTTTGCGACAACAACATTCACAAAATGAGAAGAACACTTGATTAAAGGGTGTGAAAGTTGATCCGAAGGAGAATAAGATGGTTCACAAGTATCCAAGGAATGCAAGTCATCATCCTGCATCAAGTTAGAAATCATAGGGGTTTGGAGAACGATGTGAGATTGAACACTATACACATCATCATCATCCTCTTCAAATGGGCATATGTCCTGTCTAATAGAAGCAAAAGATTCAGTCATAACATAGTCAGTGGAATTTGAGAAAATAATTCTAGTATCTAACTTACACGAAGTATCATGCTCGTTTTCCTTTAAAGTTAGCATATCTATAAGTTGTTGCATCATCGTCTTAAGCTCTGATATCTCAGCCTTCCTCTTTATCTCTGACTCCAAACTATTTCGGATTAAATATTGGAGTAGCGCCCATCGTTTCACATAAGACATGTATTTAAACATGCATTCACAGTTTTCCTCAATATAAGCCCGTGTCGCGCCATCGACACCCTCATAAATCATATGACTCACCTCCCACACACTCACATGATAACCATTTTGAGTAATAAAAGAGTCAAGTTTATCAAAATAAATATGCAGTGGTTCATGTTCAAACTGAGGGAAGTAGAAAAAAGTCATAATGATGAAAAAAATTTAAAATAAATAAATAAATAAATAAAAATGACTAAAAAAATAATAAAAAAAAAACTAAGAAAAAAAAACTTTGAGAAAAAAAAATTAATAATGATAATAATAATAATAATAATAATAATAATAATAATAAAAGTAATAAATAATAATAATAATAATAATAATAGTAATAAATAATAATAACAATAATAATAACAACAACAACAACAACAACAACAACAACAACAACAACAACAACAACAACAACAATAATAATAATAATAATAATCGTCCCAAGACACTGAAAGTTCCCTGAGACAAAAGATAAACTAGAACGACAAGTAAAATTAACCGTCTCCCCGGCAACGGCGCCAAAATTTGATAAGCTAATCGTATACCTATCAAAGATAACCAACTTAGGTTTAACAAAAAATATAGCTAGGGAAGTCAGGATCGTATCCACAAGGAGACAATTTTACTCGTAATTAAAGTCTATCTAAATAACCAAATCGAGGGTTTTGTTTGTGTTTGAGTAGACTAAAGTAGTGAAGGAAAGAGGAATAAAAGTGAAGAATAAAATAAAATAAATAAGATAAATTAAGACGAATATTTATGGAGAGAAAAACTAGGAATGTCGGTTCACTACGAATCTCATATGGTCACTGTCTGTCGCAGATATGGGTCTAAGGGGTAGTGAAAAGGTCCTTCCAGTCCGCTATTCAACGCGCAACCTGAGGCGCCCGAGTTCCTGTGGGTCTGGTCTATTTAAATCAGCGAATATTGGGCGAACGAATTCATTCGTCTCTGTGGACATTAGGTTCACCCCGAGGCGGCCACGCGCAGGTTTGGGTAGGCGAATGAATCTCGTGGTAAGATTGATCTCGGGTTGAAATTTAAGTCTAAGTTGGAGTCGCCACCGAATTTTATGGGAATTCGGGCCCATTCTAGCCCACTCTATGTCGTCGTGGATCGTACACAAAGTACGGCCCATTTCGATTTCAGAGCTTATGGGGCTCGTCCCTTTACATTGCGATACCGATACCGTCACTACCGGTTATCGTGTAAAGAATGTCTCTCGTGCGCCAACGGTTTCGGACATCCAGAAATCGAGGTGCTGAGTAAGGGGTGAGGGTACGTGTTGGGAAGCCCACTAAGGACACCCAACCCCGCCTGCACTTAGCGGCCTCTACTAAGACATTGTTCGTGTTCGTGTACGCGCGCTAGTAAAATGACTAAATGATATGCAAATAGCGTTTTTGGCTAAGCATGCGAATTATTTGTTAGCTACGTCATTTTAATGCATCAAAACCATAGTCAAAATGTTTAGCATGCGAGGTTCATATATAAAAACGATACGCATCGAAAATAGATAAAACTCGTAAATAAATACAACATACACGGGCGGAAATACAACCCGGCCAAAACAAAAATAACGAACAATAAAAAAGAATAATCAAATTAAAAGCGGCAAATACTAACTAGAAACGGACCCGTATATAATAAATATAAACTAGACCGTAAGATGAGTAAATGGACGAACTTCGATTAAATACACATTATATTGTGTATTAAACGAAGGACGGAGATATGGGACCTAGACGTGGTGTTAGCCCGATCCCGAATCTCGATGCCTTATCCCGACTTATCGCATCTAAAAATTGGTGTCTAGATTAGTCATGTATCGGATACGACTAAAGAGTCGTCGATATAAGACTAATTGTGAAAGACATCGATCAAATTCGTGAAAGTGAAATAAAATGCATGAATTTTGAGAAAGAAGATCACGTGATTGACTTTGCACGCGACGACTAAGTCGTACAAAAAGACGAGGCTCGAATGATGATTGAAGCTCTGGGTTTATTTAAACAAAAGGACCCACTCGATCGAGTCATGGCAAGGACTCGATCGAGTGAACCTTTGAAGAGCCTACTGCCCGGTTTTTGTTGTGCTACTCGACCGAGTAGCCTCTAGCACTCGATCGAGTGCCCCTGTATGAACCGTTGCTCACTTCGAAAATGTGATGGCTTCGTTTCTTATTTATTTAAAAATTGATGGTTGACCGGGTTAAATAAAAATATTGCACGATTTAAATTTAACTCGGCTTCCAGTGCTATAATCGTGTACTATACGATTATAATACCGTCATCGGAACTTTATGAAAAGATGTTATTATTAGATCGAAAATTTTGATTAGTGACGAAATTGTGTCCCTCCGCATCACAACATCGACACTAATCCTTACGGATTATGTGATGTCGATTTTCGCGACAATGGGTTCCGTACTAATCTCGGAAATGGAATCGGGCGCGTTCAACTACGAATGACCACGATCACGCTACGCCCTTGAGTACTTGGGGTAGCGCTCCTCGAAAGGGTGCCACCTCCGTCGTGACTCGTAGAGGGATTAAACGGACTTGAGATGGTCGTCGTAGTCAAACGTGTTCGAATATGAGTTTTATTACTATATACATATACGCGGTATATAAATTGACAATAAAAAAGAACGAGAATTAAAATGCGATAATTACAAAAAAGTTAGTGTTAGCATACTAAAATAACTATAATATAAAGCATAAAATGTATACGTATAAATCGAGATAGAAAAGAATAGAAAAGATGGAGACGGGGTTGATGACACCCTCAACATACATGCTTAGAAAGGCCTCGGCAATGGACTCG
Organism: Agrostemma githago; assembly: GCA_958450325.1. Taxonomy (NCBI): domain Eukaryota; kingdom Viridiplantae; phylum Streptophyta; class Magnoliopsida; order Caryophyllales; family Caryophyllaceae; genus Agrostemma; species Agrostemma githago. The sequence goes on from OY288252.1 coordinate 14,359,643, forward strand.
TAATAGCGACGGGAACGCGGGAGTATCGAGGATGTATGTAAAGTTATGGTGTGTGTGTGTGTAGAGATTGTTTTATCGGTTTCTCGAGGGATAATGACTCGGTTTTTGCTTAGAGTTGCTTAGGGTTGTAGTGTAGAGGGAAATGTAGGACTTAGGTTTAGAATGTAGGGTTTAGAAGCATTGGCCAAAACTGAAAATGAAGAGCACAAGGAGGGGTATTTATAGAGTACACCCCTCGACTTAGGCTCACTCGGTCGAGTGGCCCTAGTGCACTTGATTGAGTGCCCTGAGAAAGAGGGCCTGTTGAGATTTTTGGCTACACTCGATCGAGTGAGGTCAATCCACTCGATCGAGTGGATCGAGTTGTCGAGCCATTTTAGGAAATGGTTGACTTTTTTGAATTTTTGAAAAGTGTGATTGAGCGCAAGTTTCTAGAAATTCACTTGGCTGACTTTGAGGACGGATTCGTCTTTGACCGGGTTTGACCTGGTCGCCAAAAGACGGTTTTTATTTTTGGTGTCGGTTTTGGCCCAAATTAGTCTTTTTTTACTCGAAACGACCCACTGGGCCTGAATTTGAGGTCGGTTTTGAGAGATTTGTACTCCGCTAAATGCCCACGTCGGATATTATTGATTCCGAGCCCATATTCGAGTGTACTAAGTCACGTTTGCGTCCGATCATCATCGGGTGTTTTGTTGGGAACTGCTATAGACACTAGCAGGCAAAATGCGGGTGTCTAAAGAGCCCCCACTCTGACTGAGGCTTGGACCAGGCGAAAGTCAGAGTAGCTACCAGGCCAATCACAGATTACGACCTAGCAGCCTTCCAGTCGGGTCGTTTATAGTCCAGTAGACTTGCGTGAAGGACTCGCCAGCCATAAGCAGAGGGTCATACCTGTCTTGATGATGATAGCTCCGTGGGGAGTAAATGAGCTGCGCGGAGACTTGCTTCTGAAATTTGGGGTGTACCCCTGTATGCTGACACATAACAACTTGTATGTAACACATAGGTGAAACACCGACTCATGCTGGGGAAATAAAATATTGATTTTTGAAAAGCAGAATTTTGGAAAGAACTTTTTTTAGAAATTTTTAGGAATGCTCGAGATGACTTGATTCCTGATCCCGAACTCTAAACAGAAATCAAGCCTATGTAGGGCCCATTTTTGCTGAGGAGGCATGGCAGTTAGGGTTCAGTTAGGTTTTCCTACTATAAATATAAGAATCCCTGCTTCAACTCACTGTATCCCAAATAAAAACTCCTTCTTCTCCTCAAAATCTTTTAGGCTTTCAAGAAAACTCAAATATCTGCTATGGGTATCGAGCATTTAACCGCGATGCTTTTAGCTTGGTCCCAATATTTTCGGGACGAGGAAAAGGTTCGAGTGACCCAGATGGGAATAGTTAGTTTATTCCCACTTCAACGTCTGATAATTGACTCACACTTTTTGGACGCCTGTCTAACATTTTGGGACACCACCCATCACGTTTTTGGGTTCCCGCGAGGAGAAATATGCCCTCTTCCTGAGGAGATTGCAACTATACGCGGTTGGAGCCCCGTCGCCCGTCCTGCTATCCCTCCATTCTACCCGGATCCAAGAAGGAGGCTGAGGGATTTCCTGGGTTTGTCTCATGCTGAGACAGATCGAATGGTGCGGGGAAATTCTGTTTCCCTTTACGACCTGGCCGACAAGTTTATGAACAATCAAGATGTGAGGGCTACTGCTACCCATAGGCGTAGGGCTTTCGCCTTTTGCATGCTGCATCGTTACGTTTTTGAAGGGATGATGGAGGCTGACTCGTGCTTGGGTTAGATCAGGCTAATTGGTGTGGTTGATCAGATGGAGACTGGTCATAGCCTGCTTGGCTAGCCACCGGGGAGATCATTATGGGTCTCGACGCTAGGAGGCTTGACCCGCACCGAAAGCTGACGGGGAGTATCCGCCTTCTGCAGGTATACATCTCACGATTTTTGTTTTTTTTTTTGCGCGAATTTTCTAATGTACGCGAGTCACTCGATCGAGTGGACCTGTCACTCGATCGAGTGACCTTGTTAACGAGCTTCTACCTGTTTTCAGATAGCTTACTCGATCGAGTGAGCTGCGGTACTCGATCAAGTGGCTTCTAGCGAACCATTCCGTTGCTTACGAAATTTGTGTATTCTTTTTCAGATTTGGTTGTCTGAACGCCTGTCGATCATAGAGTCCCCTCCGAGCGTACTCAATTACCGCAGCAGCCAAATTAGCTCGAGGAGGCGACGGATAAGCTCGAGTCATCATATAAACGAGCTTATTGGGATGAAGAGCTGCTATTTCACGGTGGCCCCTTAATTAGGTGGACCGTCGCCCGGTGGTTCCTTTCAAAGCTGACGGGATTGGCCAAGAGAGACCAAGCCCGCAATCTGGTGATCCTGTCTCTCGACTGGACAGTTCACATTTACCCGGACCGCGTCCTGAGGCAGTTCGGTTTGTCTCAGCGTATTCCTGAGACTGAAGCAATCATTAGCGTCTCGCTCCAATTGACGGACGCTATGTGTGAGACATGGCTACAACGGTGGTTCACCCGTCCCATGTGGACTATACCCAACCCTTGCCAATCCGCTTGGGTTTCACGTGCATATCAGAAGTGGACTTCCGAGGAGTCCGAGGAAGCTCGCAAAGCTTTGAAGGTTGATGAGGCCTTCGAAATGGTTTGCCGGGAGACAGCGAAGGACAACAAGGGCTTCTTCGATGAGGGGGAGACTCCTACTACTTTAGTCCGATCAGAATCGGGTCTTAAGTCACATACTAAGACTCGATCTAAGGACGCCGGTGCTAGCAGCATGCGGGGGCAGCCAAGCCCCCAGACTGATTAGGAGAGACGACATGGGCCAAGATTGGCGGTCAGAGACCGACTAGGACCACGTGACCGGCTTCTTGAGCCTGTGAGGGCCCGACTTGGGCCTATCGACGTGATTGAGGTCTCGAGTTCAAAGAAGCGAGTCCGAACTAAGGAGGTTCCCGTGGTGGTTCGGGAACGCTCCCCTCCGCGTCGTCGTCAGTGCACGACCAAGGAGGCCAAGGACAAGGGGAAGGGCAAGATGCCCTAAATACCGAGTCCTTAGTTTTTTACTATTTGAATATTATTATTATTTATTTTGGAGTGTCATGTGCTTTTTTTATATATTTTTTTTGCATTTTTCTGAATTTTTTTTGCATTTGTAGTTTCCCGAGTTTATCGGGGTTTTAGTAATTAATAAAGGAAGTTTTATTATTAAACCGTTTCTGTCTTTTCTCGATTGCACTGATTGTGCCCTTTTGAGGAGATGCCTACGTATCCACAATTAGCGAAATCAAACCAAACGTAGTTCAGGCTTAGTAATTTGGCAATCTCGAATTACACCTAGACTATTGGTTCAAGATGCTTGCGACAGTAGAATAAATAATTCTAGCTTATTGACTTGCGTTTTGTAAAATAATTTTAATAAAATTTGCTAATGACATTGAGAAATGGCTAAGGGTAGTAACGCTTGAGCTGGTCCAGGTTGGTTGGGTTGACAAACTCATTCCCGTCCAGGTCCGTCAGCATCACTGCTCCTCTTGATAGGATCTTCTTTACCAAATATGGCCCAACCCAATTGGGTTTGAATTTTCCCCTTGGGTCAACTAGTAATAAAGCTCGGACGGAGTTAAGAACCAGATCCCCCTCCTTAATGTTTCTGGGCCTCACTCTTTTGTTGAAGGCCCGCTGGATCCTTTTATGGTAGATTTGGATGTTATTGAGGGCACGGAATCGTCGTTCGTCTAGTAGAACTAAAGAGTCATACCGTGCTCGAACCCAATCGGCTTCAGGTACTTGACTTTCTAGCAGAATTCTGAGGGACGGTACCTCCAACTCGACCGACTGGACTGCCTCCATCCTGTATGTTAGGTAATACGGTGTCGCCTCGGTTGCGGTGCGGATTGATATCTGGTATCCCCATAGGGCAAAAGGTATTTTATCGGGCCAATCCCGATAATTATCAGCCATCTTTTTTAGTATGGTGATAATTGTTTTATTGGTCGCCTCTACTGCTCCATTTGTTTGGGGACGGTAGGGCGAGGACGTATGCCTTTGAATTTTGTACTTGGTCAAAAGGGCTGAAGTCTCGGCTTGAAAGTGAGTCCCGTGATCACTGATAAACTCGTACGTGATCCCATACCGACATATTATCTTGTTCTGGATAACACTACAAGAGTTTAAGTTTGGGGCGACTGAGCTTAGCTACCGTCATCTGTAGCAAAAAGGAGACGCGCGACTGTTAACAGTCGCTAAGCGTGTAACACCCCTGATTTTATAAATTAAACTAATTTAAAGTTATATTCGTATTTTATTTTATTTACGATTTAACTCGTAAATCTTAAAAATTATTATAAAACAAATTTATCGTTAATCGTTTCAAACTCCTAAAAATTCTATTTGTCTCGAAAACTCTTATTATATTTGAAACTTATTTTTATTTTTGTTTCGATTCATTTTATACATTTAATTTAATTCTTATCGAAAGTCTATTTCGACGATTTAAATTCTAAATTATTTTTATTTAATTATATTTAAGCTCGAATTTCTATTTTCGACTCGAAGTTCATTTATACTAAGTTTCGTGAAAACATTTGTTATATTCTCTCGAGAAATCCATTTAATTCACTTTATTGAAAAATTTATTATTTATCGGGAAATATTATTTCATCATCTATTTATTTCTATAAGCTAAAACGAATACTTTATTTACTCATTTTATTTGACCGTCCGATTATTTATTAATTTTATTAACTCGTTTTAATTCGATTTTTGGGTCAGTCAACCTATCGTTACGAAATTCGTTTAATTGGTATTCCTTACCCGATTCATTTAACTGAATCCGTATACACGTATACTTGGTGCCTCGGAATCCGTACACTTTTTATTTTGAATTGTTTTCAGTCCCACATTTTAGTACGTACATTCCCCTTACACATTCACCCTACCTCATTTACATTCATTCCCTTTTGCCTTTGTCCACCGTTTTCTTGCCCCACCTTTTATTGTCATTCATCTCACCCTCACACCTCCATCTCTCCGTTCCCCCACTCTATTTTAACGCTACTTTCCCCTGCCATCTTCCTTTTCTCTCCTTCTCCTCCAACCTTCATCGGTTCCTTCTTTTTTTTTTCCGTCCTCTGTACACTGCTACTGCTACTGCTGTACTCCTCGGCTGCTGCCTTTCCTTCGCTGCTACTGCTCTCTTCTGTTATTCCTTCCTGCGGTGAGTCCCTTCTCCTTCGTTTGTTCCGTTTCGCTGCTACCGCTTTTCGATCCCCATCCTTTTCTTCTTCTTCTTCTTCTTCTTCTTCTTCTTCTTCTTCTTCTTCTTCTTCTGTTCTTTGCGTTTTGGGTGTCGATTTTATGCTGTTGTTCCGTGTTCTGACTGCTGTTTTCGTCTCCCTTTCCTATACTGTTTTATTCGTCATCGGTTGATGCTTCTGTCCTTTCCCTCTTTGTTTTGATGTTGCTGTACGATTCGTACTGTGGAGTTTCGTCATCATCGTTGCTATTTTCTTTCTTGCGTTTGTGTCGTTGCTGTTTGTCGTATGTGCTGCTGTCCGCTCAGTTTGTGGGTCAGATTATTGCTGGTTGTTGGTCTCCTTTCTTCTCCTCCTTTTCTTCTTTTCTTTCTGCCAGTTATCGTTGTTGGCTGCTGCTACTTTCATCAACTCTGTACGTGGGTCACTGGGTCTGCTGTATTGTGTCGTTGCATCTCGTTCCCTGATTCTTTCTACTTCGATGTCGAGTTCTTGTCTACTGATTTGTATTGCTGTTGTCCGCTACTTCTGTGCGGTTGTCGTTTTATACTCGGCTTTATTAGTTCGACCTTCGGGTTTCTAATTAACACATAAATTTCCTTTCCCTCTAGTGTCGAAAACTCTCGTTCCTTTGTTCTTCCCTCACCTCGAATTTGAGTGTCACTTTTACTCCGCCCTATTCTTGATTACTTTAGACTTTCCTTGTTATTTGGGTTATTATTGTACCCGAATCTACCCTCGTCTCACTCTTTTATTTTGTCTTCTCGATTGTCCTGGTGATTCGTGCTTAAGAAGACTATCGATTCTTCAACTTGGTGCTTAAAAAGACATTACTATCGATTCGGAGGTTGGACTAATCAAGGTGGAGTACGTGATTGATGCGGTTACCGTCTGAAGGTAACTTTAGGACGTTACTCGATATTATATCGTATGTTTGAGTAGTAGTATGTAGTAAATATTTTAACTTCGGTTTCTATTTGTTTTAGCTATTTATTATTTGCTAAAAATATTATTTAATAAATCGTATGCTTTTTAAATATTTTTAGATTTTCGATATCGTTTTAAAAATCGTTAGTAATTTTATTATTTGCGAATGTTATAATATTTTGTCGGTTATCGTGATACTAGTAACTAAATAATACCGATTTCATATTTTCCTCATATTTCGTTAATTTCTAATTTTTCACTCAAAATTGTATTTTCATATTTCAATTGAAATTTGTACACTTGTTAATAAATTAATTTTCGTTTTACGATTTATTCTAATAAATGAGAAAATAGTCGATTTTATTTTAAATATATTTTTAGTCGAGACTATTTTCACTAAGAATTACCTATTTATTTCCGATTGATTATTTTTAGTAAAATCAGTATTATTTATTGATAAAATTTATTTGCTAAAAATAATTCGAAAGCTTTATAAGATCTCGTTTAATTTATAAAACTCGTTGATTCAATTAATTTTTGACATCGTTTTTCTTTAAACATTTCTTTTCAAAAATTTATAGTTTTAACTCGATTTTCGTCCTAATTATTTATAAAATACTATATATTGACTTATTATATTTTATTTATCTTTTGAGTAACGAACTTAGAAATATATTAAAGTTACGATAACGACGATAATAAAAAAATGTTAATTTCGTTAGAAATGCTATTTTTAATACATTTCACTTATTTTAATAACTTACGTATTTTCTATTACAATATTTCTATTTTAAGTAAGTTTCTATTTATAGAAAGTTTCCCTTTTAATATTAGATGTTTATTCTTTTTATCCTCATAATGATTATATTTATTTTGAATATCGATAATGGCTGTTTTGGAGTTATGGAATAAAGAGAAGTGTGGGGTTAGAGTATTATAGTCTGGGATGTACGTTTTTACCATCAGCTATAAAACCGGTGTGCCTATTTGGGGCACATTTGGTCGTTCAACTGGGCGTAGTTTCGCCCAGGAGAGTGTATGTTTTGACCTTAAGCTAGATATCGCATCGTGTTAGTCGCCGTCAGCTGAACTAGACATATTTGTTGTCTAGGAGGGGTATGCACTACTTAAACCAGGACCTCGCTGCATGCAGTCCTGTTATAGTTGAGTTGCCTAGTTAGAGACTGGATTCTGTTTTGAGTTAAGTCTACAGTTCTCGAAGCTAGTTTCTAGTATTATCCTAGTGAAAGTCTAGCCTTGTGCATACTGATCGAATTTCCATAACGCCATTTTTGAATATTATTATTATGGATTGATTTTGACTTGCAGGTTGGCAAGTGCTTTAAGTTTCGTTGAAAACTTATTTTTATTATATCGTTTTATTGTTTTCTCTTTTTAAATATTTTGATATAATAATACTATTATTTTTCCATATGGTATAATATGGCTGGGAGAACGTCCGAGTTACTCCCCACTGACGTGGCTGTTATGTTTATAACGTGACAGGTATTTGCTGCTGGGTTTTGGGTGTGAGCTAGCGAGTAGCGTGGATCCTACTCTTTCTTCATTCTTGTAATTTATGGATTTGTATAACCCGTTTGGAAAATTTCCTTTTTAGCCCTTTTGTAAAAAGAGGCCTTTGTATTGACTTACCATTTCTTTTAATAAGATATAGTTTGTCAGTGTGCTTTAATCCCAACTCTACAGTGTTTCCGCCACTGTATTGCGTTAGATTTTCTAGGGGATTACAGTTGGTATCAGAGCATTGTTGCTCCCGACGCTTACACCTGATTTTAGGAAAAATACTAGTAAATGTTTTGAACATTAAAGAAATATTAGTGAGAGATGGGTAGAAACAAAGTAAGGACTTAACTGTTAGGTTTATATGTTCTTGTAACTCAATGATTAGCATTGAATATTTGTTGTTTTTGACTGGAAGAAGATGAATGAACAAGATGCTGACGAGATGCTGCTCCTGATCGGGACAAGACGTACTTAGAACTCTTAACGCTTGCTGATTCGAGTGGACAACTTGGTGCTCCAAGAAAGATGTCACTGGTGACTTTGCAGCTCCGATTTAGTTTGCTCCAGCTACAGGCCTGATGATCAAGAGTAGATTTCTGTTCCATGATTTCGAAGTAGGTCGAGATGGAGCGACCCAAGACTTGTGTGCTCGTTCTTCTACAAGAAGATGAAGTAATCCTTTTAGTTTCCTCGTGAACCTTAGAGGTCCGAACTTTCCCTCCTCGTTTTAGGTCTCTATCGTCTAGAATTATTTATTCTTTTCGTCCTGCTTCTGCTTCTTCCAATTCTTCTCCTTTATATTCTCATCTTCATTCGCTCGGTGAATCCTTGTTCTATTCTCCTATTCTACCATCTTTCTCTTGAGATTCTTTGGTTAGACCGAATCCTGTCTTAGTGAACCCGTGTTATAGATGTTTGAGGTTTAGTAAACCCTTGTTACCTGATTTGGGGATTGTGAGTCTACCCTAACTTCTAAGCAGGTAAGAAATTATTGAGGATTGATTTGAGTGGCAAATTGTTGATTGATGGAATTAGGATGATACTTTAGACACTGAAGCTTGGGTTATAGGTTACTTTGATTATTTTGGAGTTCTTAGAGTTGAATATATTTTGGAATAGTAAGACTATGTCATCATTGATGGAAACCTAGGACCTAACCTAGAACCGAACCAAGTGTAACTAACAATATTACTTTGGGATTCCTACCTGATGCTATTGGATGGATGTATCGAGAATATTTGGGATCATAGAGTACTGTTTAAAGTGTTAACCTGAGTGTTGTGGTACCATCGAAGATTTTCATTAATATCGATAGAAATTTTGGTTGACATAGATTACCCGTGTTCCTTAAGGATTAGGTCGTTGATCGTTATTTGAGGTTGTAACCTATGAACTTTGGAGTTGAGTGATCTAACTTGGATAAATTATTGTTAACCTTGAAGAAGAGAAACATATTGCACAATTAAAGGTTGAATTTATCGCGTTGTTTTGAGGATTACTTGATGTCAATCATCTTAATGGATTTATAGTTCAGAACCCTTAGACCAACGAGATTGTGGATTCGTTGAGTTAATAAATATTTTTGGTGGTTTCGCTGTTCGATATGAAATTTGATGGGATTCTCAGAAACCTTAGTCGAATGGCGTGTTGAAGATGTGAGTGTTTGAGCCATTACCTATAGGTTTGAGCGTGTTTGAGGATTTGTTGTACTTTCCCAACTTCTGTACTTGTGGCATTATAGATATGTTGGTGACTATTTTTGGGGATTTCGTACCCGAGCCTTGTTAAATTGGTGGATCTGTTAATGTTCCTTACTCGAGAAATTTGGAGTATACCTCGAGTTCAAACCTTATGAGCTTTGGATTTTGGAACCTTATCGATTGCGAGTTTGGGTGTGTTTTGTTGACCGTTGGGATTTTAATTGATGAGATTAGATTGTAAAACATTTGTGGATTAGTATCGTGTCGTTTGAACAATTGGATAATCATGTAAGACATTTTTGGGAGATTGTGACTGAGTAGTACAATCTAGTGCCTAATATTGGACTTAACGTATTTGATGGAAATTAGTAACCCGTGTTGTAGAAGTCGTACCGGGAATCTCGAGATGGTTAATTTATTCTCTTATCCTTGAGAGCTCTATTTTACTCTCAATTTCGTCATCCCCTTAGCTTGTCTAAATTCAGCTACTTCTTCTTCGGCCAATTCCTTTGACTTCTTTATCGGGTTTGAAATTTTGGTTTCAATTTGTTGTTCACTCTGACTCTATTTATCCGTTTACCATTTTCCCGAACCTATGGTATGAAAAGTTTGACTATTTTAAAATTTTGGGCCATTGTGAAATTGTAACATTGTGAGTTATAAATTTTAAAACTTTGTACTTCATTTCTATTTTATTTTGATAACACATATTTTGTCATGTTTCAAAATGGCGTAATAATTTATTTTAAAGTATTTCAAAATTGTTTAAAATTTTAATTTTGATTTTCAAGTGATCGAGATTTCATGAAAACTTTCTTAATTGCAAATATTTTGATTTCTATGAGATTATTATGTAAAACGGTTTAACATTTTCGAAAAACTTCGTACGTCTAAATTTTTGTTTTATTGTCGTTAGACTTTAAATCTGCTATTGAAAATGTTTATCGACTGATTCGGTTCTTATTTACTAACTACAAAACTTGATTTCTCAAATTTTTATTTGGTCTTAAAACAAAGTATTGTCAAATTTCTTAATTAAAACGTTTTACGGTTGTTTTGAAAATATTTAGGTACTCTTCCCCTCGAGTTCGTTTACAAATATTATTTATCGTCATTATTTTATAAAATTATTTTTTTAACTTGCGATTTTATTAATTTTAATGATTTTAAACTTTGGGAACCGAGCCTAAGTTATCTTGAAATGAATTTTGTCCTCGATTTTGATTTCATATCACGTTTAAAGTTGCAAAAATTTTTAAACCGAGATTGTGATGCGAGTTAAGCATTCTCCTTTTGTTCAAGTGATATAACCTTTTTTCCATTCTATTATTATGATTTATTAGTTTCGAGGATGAAACTTCTTTTTAGTAGGGAAGATTGTAACACCCCTGATTTATAAATTAAATTAATTTAAAGTTATAATCGTATTTTATTTTATTTACGATTTAACTCGTAAATCTTAAAAATTATTATAAAACAAATTTATCGTTAATCGTTTCAAACTCCTAAAAATTCTATTTGTCTCAAAAACTCTTATTATATTTGAAACTTATTTTTATTTCTGTTTCGATTCATTTTATACATTTAATTTAATTCTTATCGAAAGTCTATTTCGACGATTTAAATTCTAAATTATTTTTATTTAATTATATTTAAGCTCGAATTTCTATTTTCGACTCGAAGTTCATTTATACTAAGTTTCGTGAAAACATTTGTTACATTCTCTCGAGAAATCCATTGAATTCACTTTATTGAAAAATTTATTATTTATCGGGAAATAATATTTCATCATCTATTTATTTCTATAAGCTAAAACGAATACTTTATTTACTCATTTTATTTGACCGTCCGATTATTTATTAATTTTATTAACTCGTTTTAATTCGATTTTTGGGTCAGTCAACCTATCGTTACGAAATTCGTTTAATTCGTATTCCTTACCCGATTCATTTAACTGAATCCGTATACACGTATACTTGGTGCCTCGGAATCCGTACACTTTTTATTTTGAATTGTTTTCAGTCCCACATTTTAGTACGTACATTCCCCTTACACATTCACCCTACCTCATTTACATTCATTCCCTTTTGCCTTTGTCCACCGTTTTCTTGCCCCACCTTTTATTGTCATTCATCTCACCCTCACACCTCCATCTCTCCGTTCCCCCACTCTATTTTAACGCTACTTTCCCCTGCCATCTTCCTTTTCTCCCCTTCTCCTCCAACCTTCATCGGTTCCTTCTTTTTTTTCTCCGTCCTCTGTACACTGCTACTGCTTTTGCTGTACTCCTCGGCTGCTGCCTTTCCTTCGCTGCTACTGCTCTCTTCTGTTATTCCTTCCTGCGGTGAGTCCCTTCTCCTTCGTTTGTTCCGTTTCGCTGCTACCGCTTTTCGATCCCCATCCTTTTCTTCTTCTTCTTCTGTTCTTTGCGTTTTGGGTGTCGATTTTGTGCCGTTGTTCCGTGTTCTGACTGCTGTTTTCGTCTCCCTTTCCTATACTGTTTTATTCGTCATCGGTTGATGCTTCTGTCCTTTCCCTCTTTGTTTTGATGTTGCTGTACGATTCGTACTGTGGAGTTTCGTCATCATCGTTGCTATTTTCTTTCTTGCGTTTGTGTCGTTGCTGTTTGTCGTATGTGCTGCTGTCCGCTCAGTTTGTGGGTCAGATTGTTGCTGGTTGTTGGTATTCTTTCTTCTCCTCCTTTTCTTCTTTTCTTCCTGCCAGTTATCGTTGTTTGCTGCTGCTACTTTCATCAACTCCGTACGTGGGTCACTGGGTCTGCTGTATTGTGTCGTTGCATCTCGTTCCCTGATTCTTTCTACTTCGATGTCGAGTTCTTGTCTACTGATTTGTATTGCTGTTGTCCGCTACTTCTGTGCGGTTGTCGTTTTATACTCGGCTTTATTAGTTCGACCTTCGGGTTTCTAATTAACACATAAATTTCCTTTCCCTCTAGTGTCGAAAACTCTCGTTCCTTTGTTCTTCCCTCACCTCGAATTTGAGTGTCACTTTTACTCCGCCCTATTCTTGATTACTTTAGACTTTCCTTGTTATTTGGGTTATTATTGTACCCGAATCTACCCTCGTCTCATTCTTTTATTTTGTCTTCTCGATTGTCCTGGTGATTCATGCTTAAGAAGACTATCGATTCTTCAACTTGGTGCTTAAAAAGACTTTACTATCGATTCGGAGGTTCGACTAATCAAGGTGGAGTACGTGATTGATGCGGTTACCGTCTGAAGGTAACTTTAGGACGTTACTCGATATTATATCGTATGTTTGAGTAGTAGTATGTAGTAAATATTTTAACTTCGGTTTTCTATTTGTTTTAGCTATTTATTATTTGCTAAAAATATTATTTAATAAATCGTATGCTTTTTAAATATTTTAAGATTTTCGATATCGTTTTATAAATCGTTAGTAATTTTATTATTTGCGATCGTTATAATATTTTGTCGGTTATCGTGATACTAGTAACTAAATAATACCGATTTCATATTTTTCTCATATTTCGATAATTTCTAATTTTTCACTCAAAATTGTATTTTCATATTTCAATCGAAATTTGTACACTTGTTAATAAATTAATTTTCGTTTTACGATTTATTCTAATAAATGAGAAAATAGTCGATTTTATTTTAAATATATTTTTAGTCGAGACTATTTTCACTAATAATTTCCTATTTGTTTCCGATTGATTATTTTTAGTAAAATCAGTATTATTTATTGATATAATTTATTTGCTAAAAATAATTCGAAAGATTTATAAGATCTCGTTTAATTTATAAAACTCGTTGATTCAATTAATTTTTGACATCGTTTTTCTTTAAACATTTCTTTTCAAAAATTTATAGTTTTAACTCGATTTTCGTCCTAATTATTTATAAAATACTATATATTGACTTATTATATTTTATTTATCTTTTGAGTAACGAATTTAGAAATATATTAAAGTTACGTTAACGACGATAATAATAAAATGTTAATTTCGTTAGAAATGCTATTTTTAATACATTTCACTTATTTTAATAACTTACGTATTTTCTATAACAATTTTTCTATTTTAAGTAAGTTTCTAAAATTAGTAAGTTTCTATTTATAGAAAGTTTCCTTTTAATATAAGATGTTTATTCTTTTTATCCTCATAATGATTATATTTATTTTGAATATCGATAATGGCTGTTTTGGAGTTATGGAATAAAGAGAAGTGTGGGGTTAGAGTAATATAGTCTAGGATGTACGTTTTTGCCATCAACTATAAAGCCGGTGTGCCTATTTGGGGCACATTTGGTCGTTGAACTGGGCGTAGTTTCGCCCAGGAGAGTGTATGTTTTGACCTTAAGCTAGATATCGCATCGTGTTAGTCGCCGTCAGCTGAACTAGACATATTTGTTGTCTAGGAGGGGTATGCACTACTTAAACCAGAACCTCGCTGCACGCAGTCCTGTTATAGTTGAGTTGCCTTGTTAGAGACTGGATTCTGTTATGAGTTAAGTCTACAGTTCTCGAAGCTAGTTTCTAGTATTATCCTAGTGAAAGTCTAGCCTTGTGCACACTGATCGAATTTCTATAACGCCATTTTTGAATATTATTATTATGGATTGATTTTGACTTGCAGGTTGGCAAGTGCTTTAAGTTTCGTTGAAAACTTATTTTTATTATATCGTTTTATTGTTTTCTCTTTTTAAATATTTTGATATAATATTACTATTATTTTTCCATATGGTATAATATGGCTGGGAGAACGTCCGAGTTACTCCCCACTGACATGGCTGTTATGTTTATAACATGACAGGTATTTGCTGCTGGGTTTTGGGTGTGAGCTAGCGAGTAGCGTGGATCCTACTCTTTCTTCATTCTTGTAATTTATGGATTTGTATAACCCGTTTGGTGAATTTCCTTTATAGCCCTTTTGTAAAAAGAGGCCTTTGTATTGACTTACCATTTCTTTTAATAAGATATAGTTTGTCAGTGTGTTTTAATCCCAACTCTACAGTGTTTCCGCCACTGTATTGCGTTAGATTTTCTAGGGTATTACAAAGCGACTGTCGCTATAGTTAGTCGCATCTAGCGACTGATTTCAGTCGCTAAAACAGACGCGCGACAGATTTCAGTCGCTAAAATTAGCGACTGAAATCTGTCGCTAGGGCCTCACTATAGCGACTGATTTCAGTCGCTAAAGGCGTCAGCTAGCGACTGAAATCAGTCGCTAAATGGGTTGACGTAGCTACCTACAGCGACTGATTTCAGTCGCTAAATATAAAATTTAGCTACTGATTTCAGTCGCTGCCGTACCTGAAATAGGCCGGTTATAATCATTATTTTTCTAGCCAAAATCTGCGCAATAAAACAAACCAACAACCACAATACACTACTACAAAAATGCCCTAAGAGACCACCCCTAACACACCGGTTAGATTGTCTAACCGGTCTCTTAATAAAAAGAAACCATTTATTTTTCGTGACCGGTCTCTTAAAATCAATGATAATACACCGGTTGGACAACCTAACCGGTCTCTTAATTTAAGAGACCGTATATCTAATGTACACGGCTTCTTAAAGTTATGTTTAGCACACCAGTCCACTCATGTAACTGGTTTCATAGATTAAGAAACCTTAATTACCAATAACCGGTCTCTTTAACTACAAACCATTTCCCCGCTAAAACCGGCCTGCCACTCCCGCAATTTCATTCCCACGCACACCTGCAGCAGGCACGTTTTGTTCATCCTCCCCTAATCCCTAAGTTAATTCACCTAAATTAGTTCATACCCTAATCCCTATTTCGTTCCACTCAGATTTCGTTCACCTAAATTTTGCAGTAAACCAACTCGATCACCGTTTTCTTCAAAGTTCGATCACCAAATTTCAGGTTTGTTTTTTTTTTTATTCCAATTTTATTTCTGCCTGAATTGTTGCGTGAATTGTGAATTAGATTGTTGATATGATATTATACTCTTGTGAATTGGATTGTTGATATGATATGGAGTTCGATTTGTGAATTGGATTAGCAATGATAGTCTTGCGACTCAATTTCCGGAGGTGGTGGAGAAAGCGGTATTGTGTTGCACCGGGGTGTGCCTGGAAGAGAAGGACATGAAGGAGGGTATGTTTAAGGTTCGAGATTTGGAAGAAGCCTGCAAAATCTTAATGCCTCGAACTCCTGATAAGTTACGGGAGTTAATGCGAATCTCATTTGTTCGACCTCCTAAAGGAATTCCCAATTGGGTTTTAATCGATTTCATCAATGTGCGTCACTGCATCCTCCACATTCTTATTATACATATTCTGTAGAGCCTGCGAACAATGACATGACCCTAAAACACTATATAATTAATGTTGGTTTATGTTTGAGTTGGGGTCCAATGTTGCAGGTGATGTGTAAAAGGTATGTGAAAGAAAAGAAAAAGTTGATTGAACAAATTTTGAAGAATCGAGAAGAATTAAAATTACCTAAAATCTCTCAGGTGTGTATGTTTTTAAGCCCGTCTCATTTCAACCAAAATATATACTCATGTCTATCTCGATGGCAAGTACGAGTATGATTTTCTATCTAGCCCGCATATATAGTCCGGTTTGATTTTCACACGAAGTTGGTATATCGTAACTTAGTGATTCTCATGAATGGACCGTGTGTATATTTCAGCCGATGGGGGAGGAAGATCAAATATTTCCCTTGGAGCTTGGATATCGTTTACAAAGGTACGTATATTATACGAGTATTTCAGATGAATACTGAAAAAACAGAAAAAGAAAAATATCATAACCTCAAATAAATAAAATTATAAATAAATAACACAAGGGCAGGTATGTAATGTCATCAAAAGGAACCAACTAGGCATGCATTTACAGATAGAAAATGAGTTCCTACACAACTGTGTTCTAGTAACTTAAAACACCTTACCTCACCTTAATTTGCCTTGTTTCAGTTGCATTCTAGTGCATCAATTTCCTTCTTATAGTAGTAAACTATAAACCGCATCCTGCACAAATAATACAGGAAAGATGGGAAAGTGTCAAGCCATAGATGCAGCTTCACTAGTAATCCAACACCCAAATGATAAGGTTGACAGCATGTAT
Source organism: Agrostemma githago (assembly GCA_958450325.1). Lineage (NCBI taxonomy): Eukaryota > Viridiplantae > Streptophyta > Magnoliopsida > Caryophyllales > Caryophyllaceae > Agrostemma > Agrostemma githago. The sequence goes on from OY288252.1 coordinate 14,376,173, forward strand.
TGTCCTATAATTGCAAAAGAAGTGATGAAGATGAACCCTGGTCACTATGTTGCTCTTCTTATAACCACAACAATTTGTCATTCTACTACACCCACCTCTACCAAAACTGAAAAGTCCATTGTTCCTGCAAAACCCAATAGCATCGCAGGCCGGAACTCGGTCCGGGTAACCCGTGTCAAGCTGCTTAGACCTACAGATACTTTGGCATTGGGTCATGTTTATAGACTATTAGTACACAAGGTATGTGATTATGGTTTCAAAAAAAGGCGATTTCGATCAATATGTTGTGGTTATAAAAAGTGATGTTAATCTGATGATTCCGTTCATGACTCATTTATTGCTTTTCCATGCTTTCTCGGTTGGGCTCCCGACTTCTTGTTTCCACGGTGCTCGCTTCTTTGAGGAGCCTTAGTCAATATTTGATATAAACTCAGAAAGTGAATTGCACAAGCTATAGGATTGTGAGTCCCTGATTTGAAGGATGTGGTAGTGCCTTGATGACTGATTTATATGCACATAATTCTTCTAATTGTGTTACTTTTTTTTGGTAGTATTTTTCCAGAAACCAAGACTCATATGAACAGGAAAATATTGACGATGTTAGAAATACTTGGGCGACATATTTATTGGACCAAATTGAAGATGAGGATATAGAAGACAATGAGAATATGGATGTTAGTGATGCCTGATTTAACCGTACTCATTATTAGAACTTTTTTGTATTGCCAACTCATTTAGCATAATCGATGTTTTTTTTCCGCACATTTGTCTATCTTTTAAAAACACCGATTATATTAGCATTAGCATGCACATTTGTAGTTTAAATTTCATATATATGAAAATGATTTTTTTATTATTACTATCGTGTACTTTTTTTAAATATATACGATGGTATACTATTGTTCGCACGTTTATATATGATATAAATTATCTCGGAATTATTGAATAATAAACGTGTCGATAGTGTGCTTATGTGACTGAGACTAATTATTGTAAGAGACTGGTTCCTTTGCAAACCGGTGTTTTAATATAACTCAAAGAGACCACTTTTTTTTAATGCTGGTCTCCTAGCTCTCCTGAAAGAGACCATTTTTCTTGTAAAACTGGTCTCTTAGACATCTCAAAGAGACCGGTTATAACTAACCTCCGATCTTTTAAGTATAGAGCAAAGAGACCGTTTCTAGGCAATATTAAGTCTCTTAACTTCACCAATGAGACCGCATTATTCAACCGTTTGTTAGACTTAACACACCGGTGAGATTGAGACCGGTTGTTAACCGGTTTCTTATGCCATTTTTAACCGGTCTCTTTGATACTTTTTGTAGTAGTGATACATCCCAAACATCATTCCAAACGTTGTTCCAAACGTTACGCAAGCTTCACACTCCAAAATGGGCAACCAAGTACGCAAACGTCGTGAATACACTAAATTAAAAGTGTTGTTACAAACTGTTTTTTCAACAAGCATTCAGAAACTATAAACTGTTTTTAATCTACTCACCTAACAGGGAAACTAGATGACGCGCCACTACCACCCCCATTGAAGGGGTCTCTAGGATCCGGGGGTCGGGGAATGGGGTCGGATTTACAGTTATACTGCTCCATGCTCCTAAGACGCTTTAGCTCTTGCAGAATTTGAAGGTTAACGGACTCCTGCATCTTCAGCCTCTTATCCTGTTCCTTCAGCTTCTCAGCCATAGTCGCCCGTTGCGCCCTTTCCTCCCGCAGTTCCGGCCTCATCTCAGCCATTTCGGATGGCACACACTCCGTCAGAGTCGCACGGGCCCCCCGAAAATTGGGTGGTGTCCAATACAGGGAATGAGCGTTCCCCGTACCGTACACCGCTCCCTTGCGGTATCACTCCGCGACTCTGAACCACATCGTGTTGGGGTCCACACCTTCATTCTCGGGCGCTCTAGTGGCCTCCAAATATGCGGTCTGAAAGAAAATGAAGTCATGATTAGGTGGGTTGTGTGAAGAAACAAAATGTAACGAAGTCTTATGTTTTAAACTTACCCAAGTCTCCAAATCCTTCGGCGTGGCGAATGATCGACCGGTGGTGTCGTTCCCCTTGCTCTTCGTCTCGAGAAATAGCTGCACCGACGGAGGGAATTCTCTGGTTTTCTTCTTCACCTGTTGACAGTACATGTAGAGTTCTCATTTATATTTATAATGAAAACATTAACTAAGAATCCAAAATAAAAATCAAAGGTAAGGAAATACTAACATTCATGGCCCGCTGGTGCATCGACTACGACCCACCATAGTGGGTGCGATCCGCCTCCACCTCGGGGTCCCCTACCCGCCTCTTGTTCTTTTTCGCCTGGACGGATCTTTTAATGAACTTCGGGTCGGACCGGGCTGTTTGGAACTGTTGGATGGCGTCACCTATAATTTATACACTTTGAGATCAATAAGTGTTTTGAAGATATATACAATTTTCTATTCAAGTACTAACACTAATTGAGTAATCGAACCTTTAAGGTGTTTCTGTAACTTTTCATCGCTCGCCATCTTGTACATCATGTCTCTGTGTCTGTCGACCGCGACATCAATGTACCTGTCTCTCACAGCCACCTCGAGACCCTCGTTGTAGAAGTGTTTCAACTGCAAGATCGTTTGTCGTCATTGTATTAGTAATCTGTAAACAGTAACTGGTAATTAATAAAAATCAGAAATTGGTGTACCTTGAAGTTGGCAAACCACTTCTCCCGTTGCCCCAGAGGCACCTTAGTCCAACTCGTGCAGTATGTAGTTAATTCCTTCATGAAACTATATTTCACGCCAGACACCACCGCACGAGTACGAAACCTACACCAAAGAGTGAAATAAGATGATGTCTCACAAAAAAAGCAAAATATAACGTCTCACCATGTCTTCTCCGGGCTAATAATTAGGCGCCCGTCGTCTGTAATCTTAAGCCCTTTATCATGTTGTTGTTGTTATGGTTGCCCATCGTTGTTCACCTCCGCCTTGTTCTCCGCCTCTTGACCCTCCTCCCGCCGGTTCTCCTTCTGGTCCTCCTGCTGCTGGGACCCCCTGTTGCTGTTGCTGCTCGAACTACCATACCGCAGCCTACTGCCCAACGTCATATCTGCAGACATATAATAGTAGAAAGTTAGAAATTTACATCATAATATTGAAATAATTTGACTACAATATGTAATGCAGATTACTATGTACAAATAATATAACTTACTAAAACTGTACCCTACTAAAAATCATCGTCACTGTCGTTGTCATCTTCCACTTGCCTACTCGAACCAACGACATCCTCTTCCTCATAGTCATCTTCCTCCTCCTCGTCATTGACCTCTAAATCATTGGTGTCCTCCTCCTCCTCGACCATATCACTAGAAGCACCTTCCTCCTCCTCACCACCTTCATCGTCTTCAAAATCTTCCCCCACATCCACCTCATTATTGTCATCATCATCATTTGCAAAAAGATTCTCATCAACTGGAGACAATGTTGTACCACTAGAAATGACATCCTCTTGGAAGAGGTCAGAGTCATAGTTCCCTCGTGGCTTAGTTTTGAACACCGCCCACCAATGGTTTACAGTTCTGTCGTTCTTTGTTGTTGGGTAAGGCGCAAAGTACACTTGGTGTGCTTGATGTGCAAGTATAAACGGATCATACTTGGAGTATTTTTTGGTATGATTAACTTCAACTAGTTTGTACCTTTCATGTACTCTAGTACCTTGCACAGAGTTGTCCTTCTATTCGCATTTAAATACCACAGCTCTATACCCACGATCAGTTCCAACATAGCACAGCTCGAAGATGTCCTCCAATAGACCGTAGTAATCTTCACCCTCAAGTGACGACACACTCACACCGAAATTACATCTACTCCTACTGCTACCATGGGCAAATGTATGAAAAGTGTAACCATTAACCGAAAACCGGTTCCAAGTTCTAACATTCCACAAAGGACCTAATGCTAGACTCCTAACCAAATCATCCTGAATATTCTCTGAAATTACATGCTCCTTAAGCCATTTGGGAAACTGTTCCTCATTCTTATTCCAAACGTCATCAACATGTAAATGTGGATTAGCAGCCACAAATTCAGTTACAAATTTCTTTTCGTACGGCTCCAAAACTTCGCAGTTTGATAGTAAGTACAGGTGAGCACAATTGTACTCTTTCTCATCTAATGTCCTCCACCCGCCAGCTGATGACGCTCCCTCACCTACCTTACTTTGAAAAAAGTCTGGTACGTTGGGGTCAATCGTCGTCTCGGGTGTTTCTAGGTTTAGATTTTTGGCTTTGGTGTTCACTTCTTTCTCGAAATACAGAGAACAGAAGTTGGCTATCTCCTCTGTTAAGTAAGCATTACATATGGAGCCCTCAACCCTCGCCTTGTTACCAATTTTTTTCTTCAAATGGTTGAGAAATCTATGACAATCATCAAGCAACTATGTTATTATCAAATTATAGTGTCTAAAGTTAGTTAGTGGGTAAAATAAGTAAGTAGTTGAAAGTTCTCACCTCTCAAACGGGTACATCCATCTAAACTGTACCGGTCCTCCCACTTTATCTTCGTAGGGTAAGTGGACCGGTAGATGCTCCATTGAGTTAAAGAAGGAGGGTGGGAAGATCATCTCAAGTTTGCATAGTATCTGAGGAATTTGATCCTCCAAACGAGTCATGTCGTCATTTGTAACTGTCGACAAACACAAATCTCGAAAAAAACTGAGATATCTCAGTGATAGGATTCCAAACACTTTCCGGTAGCAGGTGCTTCAATGCCACAGGTAGTAACCGCTCCATGAACATGTGGCAGTCGTGACTCTTCAAGCCTTGGAGCTTCAGGTTCTTAATGTCCACACACCGACTAAAATCGGATGCATAACCATCAGGGAACTTCAGTTTCCCTACCCACTCTAACACGGCCTTTCTCTGAGCCTTATCAAGGCTAAACAACGCCCTAGGCTTGGACCCATCCCGCTTGATATGCATTTTCGGACGGTCACAAATTTTTTTCAAATATTTTCGGGATCCTACGGTGTCACATGTCTTACCCTCTACATTCATGACAGTGTGAATCAGTTGCTCAACGAAATTATTCTCAATATGCATCACGTCCAGATTATGTCGGAGTAATAAAGTACTCCAATATGGAAGGTCGAAGAAGATGCTTCTTTTAAACCAACCATTTTTTAATTTCTTAAGATCTTTGAACTCTTGATCGGTCCCGTCAACATTAGATGGGAACTCTGAAATTACCTCCCAAATCTCATCTCCTTGGAGACGAATCGGTGCCTCATCTAGCACCTCCTCACCCTTCTTGAAAGCTCTCTTATTCTTCCTATACATGTGACCCTCGGGTAGAAACTGTCTATGACAGTCAAACCAACTAATTTTGTTTTAATTACTTAGGTAGAATGCTTTACTTTCACTCATGCAACAAGGACACGCTTTTTGGCCTGCCGTAGACCAACCGCTCAACATACCATACGCAGGAAAATCGTTTATAGTCCACAAAAGCGATGCTCTAAGCTGGAAATTTTGTTTCAACGACACATCATATGTCTCCACCCCTACTTCCCACAAGTGTTTCAATTCCTCTATCACTGGTTGTAAGTAAACATCCAAGTGGTTTTTGGGATTTTTTGGGCCGGGAACAATGAGAGAAAGGAATATGAACGGTGGTTTCAGACAAAGCCACGGGGGTAAGTTGTACAGTGTGACCATGACAGGCCAGCATGAGTATGACTTACCGAACTGACCGAAAGGGGTGAACCCATCGGTACACAACCCAAGTCTCACGTTACGGGGATCCTCAGCAAATTCAGGGTAAATCCTATCAAAGCGTTTCCACTCCTCCCCGTCACTAGGATGACACATCTTCCCCTCTACACGAGTTTCTTCCTTATGCCACCTCATTTGTTCGGCAATGGTTCTGGTTGCATATAATTTTTGAAGTCTAGGGGCGATGGGAAAGTAGGTAAGTCGACTAAGTGGTATAGGTTTTTTATGCCTCACAACACTCTTTCCCTTCCTACCCCTCAAAACAATATTCCCATCTACACTTTTGTATCTACCCTTCCCACATATCTTACATTCCTCAAGCACGGCACCGTTCTTCCAGAAAAAGCATACATCCATCGGGACAAGCATCGATCTTTTGATGCGGAAGTTCAAGACCTTTAATTATTTTTTTGGTATTGTAGAATGTTTTGGTCATAATGTTGTCTTTTGGGATGAGTTTCTCAATCAATGCAGCGACACCGTCTACACACCCAAAAGGTAGGTTATACTCACATTTAAGGGTCACTACCATAGACGCCACTTCTAACAATGTCACATCACACCCTCCATATAATGGCTTCTCCGCAGCCTCTAACATATCAAAAAAAGCTTTCGCTCGTGGGTTTGGCTCTTGTGGGGTTGGTTGGTCATTGTCGTTAGTGTACATGCTCTCATCATTGAACAAATTGCACTCAACCTCATCAACAATCATTTCTCTCACCCCGCCCTCATTATGATCCACCTCAGATTCCTCAAAAGCAGACGTCTCACCATGACAAATCCAATAATAATAATTTGGGTTAAACCCATTTGAGATAATATGTTTCTTAATCAGAATATCGTCCAAGAATTTGAGGTTCTTACATTTCAAACAAGGATACCTAAATCTACCCTCTGACGCGAATTCGGGATGGGTTTTAGCGAACTCAAGAAAACTATTAACACCCTCTAAAATTCCGTTCTGGGACGTTGTCTCTTATCTAATCTTTCCTCATACATCCATTTTCGTTCCTGTCGCTTCATTTTTTTAATCTAAAAAAATTGAGACAATAACCACATACAAATTATTTCCTCTTAAGTAATTTACTAATATATACACACTACTCACATATTTCGTAAAATTCTCAATTCACCTAAACATAGTACTATTTGCACCTAATCCATCCATAATTACATCACTAAATCGACATAATTGTATTTCCACTTCCAATTTCCTAACATATCAAAACAACCCAATTCATTCAAATATTCAATCATAAACCCTAATTTTATACTAACAATCTACCTATTTCAAATTGGGAAACCTATTGGGCGATTAACATTCTAACTACACTAAATATTCCGACAACTAAAAAACTATCCAACACAATATCTAATTTATTTATATCTATAAAAACAGAAATTAACAAATAATCAAAACTAAATATAGATAGATAAATATACCTTAAGGAAAATGAGAAAATTGAAGAAGGAATGAAGAGGAAAAGAGGAGGGTCGAGTTTTAGAGAGAAGGGAGAGGGTTTTTAGAGAGATAAAGTGAAATGAGAGAATGAGACGGGGGAGGGAGGCTGCTGGTTCGTTTAAAAAAAATTGACGACCTTTAGTGACAGAAGTCTGTCGCGCGTCCTTTTTTTAGCGACAGATAGTTATCACGCGTTGTTCTTTTTTGCGACTGATTTCAGTCGCTAAGTCAATGATTTAGCGACAGAAATCGGTCGCGCGTCCAATTATTTAGCGACAGATATCTGTCGCTAAGGAAAATATTTTTTTTCAAAATCCGTCTCCTCGTCCAGCGACTAATATCCGTCGCGCGTTGTACTTTCAGTCGCTAAATAAGCGACTGAATTTCTCAGTCGCGCGTTGGTATTAGCTACATGGAGTATTTCTTGTAGTGTAAACTTGGCGACATGCTTAGCATTGAGAATGCGGTAGGATTCAGCTTCGACCCATTTGGTGAAATAGTCGATAGCTACTAGAATGAAGCAATGCCCGCCGGTACCAGATGGATTTATTTTCCCGATTATGTCGATACCTGTGGACATGACATAGGTCCACCCCAACGCGGCCACGCGCGGGTTTGGGGAGGCGAATGAATCTCCATATGAGATGGTCAAATTGAAATTTAAATCGAAGTAGGAGTCGCCACCGAATTTTGTGGTTATTCGGAACCATTCGAGCCCACTCTATGTCGTAGTGGGCCGTATACAAAATACGGCCCATTTCCGATGTCAGAGTTTATTGGGCTCGTCCCTTTGCATTATGATACCAATACCGATACCGACATTATCGGATATCGTGTATTGAATGACTCTCGTTGCCAATGGATTCGGACATCCGGAAACCACGGTTCTGAGTAAGGGGTGAGGGTACATGTTGGGAAGTTCACTAAGAACACCCAACCCCGCCCGCACTAAGCGGCCTTTACTAAGATATCGTTCGTTTTTGGTGTACACGGGTTAGTTCGACGGTTGAATGATATGCAAACATTATTTTCCTAAGCATGTGAGAAAAATAAATAAATGGGTTGCTAAGTCGTTTAATGCATGTTAAACTAATAACGTCAAAGTTATTTTAGCATGTGAGTTCGTTTTAGTCTAATAAAATGATAAAAACAAATAAATTGCTACAAACACGAGAAAACGAGTTAGTAACGATTAAATAAATTGAATAAAGACGTAAATAAATAATATGCATGATTTGAAAAAGATTTAATGACACCTGATGGATTAACACGTGTTGACCAAGCTCGAAAAAAAGGTATTTATCGAAATATGTCGCGAAAGTCGCTTTTTAATGTAAGGTTCGAAAAGAATAAAAAATAGAAAAGCGAGGAAACGAAAAAATAGGCCGGCGAATCAGGCTGCCGCGCGGGTAGCCTGACAGGCGCGCGACCCGCGTGGTGGCTTGCCGGGTTTTTTTTTTGTTTGTCGAAAAATCGTTAATTTTTATAAATCGCGTACAAATATGGATTAATTTATACTCGATTTATATTTTCGATATTCGTCGTATCCGATATTCGATTATGAAATCGATATTGAATAGTCCGAATGTTTTTAGAAAAGGTTTTGAAAAAAGTTTGTTTTGAACGAAAAGTAAAAAAAAGAATTTGAACGAAAAAGATGTTAATTCTCTCCGCGTTTAAAAATCATCGAATTTTGTTTAAAAAAAAGTAATGATTTTTTTAGCATCAACGAGAATTAATTAATTTAGTTCTTGTTGGATACGATATTCGATTAGAGAATCGATATCGTATTTTAAGAACGTTATATGAAAAATAGTTTTATAGTATTGGTTATTAGGAATAAAAAATATGTGCCGAACGACCCATATTAATAATACGAAACGACCGACGACCCGTAAAAAGAAAGTGACGAAAAAAAGGAAAAAGACGTGAGAGAGAGAGAGAGAGAGAAAGGAGAAGAGTCGGGTTTGATTTACACCCTCAACCTACATGTTTTACTTTCTCGGTATGAAGCTCGTCGGACGGTGGCTTAGGCACGGGAGCGTCGAGATGATGCGGGTGAGTTAAGGTGTCGGTTTTTTTTGGACGTGTGATGGGACGATGGGTTCGGCCGGATGGGGGTGACTTCGTCGGTATTTCGAGGCTACTTCGGGAATATGTCGGGATTTGCTTTGAACTATTTTTTCCTAGACGAGTTTATGACTAGTTGATGTATATTTTGGTTGGTGAAAATCTTTATAAATCCGTGTTTTTTGTGTTGAATATGAGGTCCTATTTATAGGAGTGGAGGTAACCTTGTTTGTATGACAAGAAATACCGGTTTGGATAGGAAACACGAGAGTTCGAAAGGGAACGAAAGTCTCGTTTCTTGGTGGGGAAGCCAAGTATCTCGGCTGTCATGAAGAGTTGGCCGAGTATTTCGGCTGTTTGGGATGTCTTGGCCGAGTATTTGGAGCTCGGTCAGTATCTGATTCGGTTTCCGGATAGAATTCCTACTTGAGATCGAATTCTATCCTTAAACGGATTTGTTTAATACTTTTTTGAAGATGATTTTTGTAGTATTTGGGACCGGATCAGCCGTGTGAGGTGTCACGGCTGACTCGTGTGTCTCGAGAATATTTTTGACCAGGTTTTGAATCGGTCGTAAAAAGACGGTTTTACCCCTGGTGTCGGAATCGACCCAAATTAGTCTTATTTGACTCGAAACGACTCACTGGGCCTGGATTTGAGGTTGGTTTTGTAAGATTTGTACTCCGTAATAAGCCTAAACCAAATGTCCATGATTTTGAGCCCATATCCGAGTCCATTAAAGCACGTTTGCGTCCGATCATCATCGGGTGTTTGGTGGGACCTACTATAGACACCTGGCGGTCAAAATGTGGGTGTCTACAGAGCCCCCACTCTGACTGAGGCTTGGACAAGGCGAAAGTCAGAGTAGCTACCAGGCTAATCGAAGATTGAAACCTGGCAGACTTCCGATCGGGCCGTTTAGAGTCCATTAGACTTGCGTGAAGGGCTCGCCAGCTATAAGATAGAAATCATACCTGGATATATGTCAATAATGTTGTGGGGACTTTCTTCTAAAAAAGTCCTGGGCATGTCTGTTTACAGACAATCCCATCTTCGAATTGCGCGGGTGCTTGCCTTGGCAGCAATGGGTGTGTCTATTTACAGACGTATCCTATCTTTGAATGACGTGGGAGCCTGCATTAGAGGTTACGAGTGTACCTGTTTACAGATACATCCAAAAAATGTCGCTTGTACCTTTTCACTGGAGAATTCCTCGGGAGCTGGGGTATCTGTCTGTAAATTGCATGTAATATTCAGATAAAATACCGACTCACGCTGGGGAAGGAAATGATTTTTTGAATTTTTTTTGAAAAAAATAATGTTGAATTTTTTTTTGGAAATTTTTGGAAATGCCGAAATTTTTTGAAATTTTTGGAAATAAGGAAGCTTGGGATGACTTGATTCCTGATCAGATTCTGACACGGATTCCTAAAATCTTCTGGTTAGGCCTGTATGCCTAGATGAAGTAGGGAACATCATAAAAATCCCTATTCCAGGGGTGACTAGGAGAAGGGATTTCTCTATTATAAATAGAGAGTTCTTGTCCTTAGTCTTCTCATATTCCAACCCAAATATTTTCTTCTATCTTAAAATTCCTTTGGACTCTTTAAGATAAAACAAAACTTTCTGCTATGGGTATTGAACATTTGACTGCGATGCTTCATGCGTGCGCCCAGAATTTCCGAGACGAAGTCAAAGTTCAGCTAACCCAGATGGGGATTGTGGCTTTGTTCCCGCTTCAGCGACTCAAGATGGATGCACATTTCTTGGACGCTTGCTTAACTTTTTGGGATGTTACCCACCATGTTTTTGCCTTTCCCCGGGGAGAAATATGTCCCCTTCCCAAAGAGATTGCAGCGGTAGGGGGTTGGTGCCCCAATGCTCATCCTGCTATTCCTCCTTTTTATCCTGATCCAAGGAGGAGACTGAGGGATTTTCTTGGGTTGTCTCATGCTGAGACTTCTCGTATGGTGAAGGGAAATTCTGTTTCCCTGTTTGATTTGGCTGATAAATTCATGGATCCGAATGGTGCCAGAATTTCTTCCATCCATAGGCGTAGGGCCTTTGCCTTCTGTATGTTGCACCGATATGCCTTCGAAGGTCGGATGGATGCTGACTCATGTTTAGGTGAAATCAGGCTAATCAGCATAGTGGATCAAATGGAGGCAGGTTACAGCCCAGCCTGGCTGATAACTAGGGAGATTATCATGGGCCTTGACGCTAGGAGGCTTGATCCAAATCGGCAATTAACGGGCAGTATTCGTCTGCAGGTATTCGACCTGTTTTCCTTCGAAAATTTTTCCGAAAAAAAAAATTATTTAATTTAATTTTCCGAATTTTTTTTTTATTTTCCCGAATTTCCGAAAAAAAAAATTGATTTTTTTTTTTATTTTCCGAAAAATTTCGAATTTTCGAATTTTTTTTTTTTTTTCGGAATTTTTGATTTTTCGATAGTTTTTGACTTTTCGGAAATTTTGCAGATCTGGTTGTCTGAGCGCCTGTCGATCATAGAGCCCCCGGTGAACATATCCAGATACCGAAGCTGTCAAATTGGCTTGCGGTCCCGACGGATAAGCTCAAGTCATCACATAAATCGGAAGTATTGGGATGAAGAGCTAAAATTCCATGGCGGGCCCTTGATTAGGTGGAACGTGATCTGGTGGTTCCTCTCGAAGATGACGGGCCTAGCTAAAAGAGATGAAGCCCGTTACCTGATGATCTTGGCCTTGGATTGGACAGTCCATATTTACCCAGATCGTCTTCTAAGGCAGTTTGGCCTTTCGATAGTTTTTGACTTTTCGGAAATTTTGCAGATCTCGTTGTCTGAGCGCCTGTCGATCATAGAGCCCCCGGTGAACATATCCAGATACCGAAACTGTCAAATTGGCTTGCGGTCCCGACGGATAAGCTCGAGTCATCACATAAATCAGAAGTATTGGGATGAAGAGCTAAAATTCCATGGCGGGCCCTTGATTAGGTGGAACGTGATCTGGTGGTTCCTCTCGAAGATGACGGGCCTAGCTAAAAGAGATGAAGCCCGTTACCTGGTGATCTTGGCCTTGGATTGGACCGTCCATATTTACCCAGATCGTCTTCTAAGGCAGTTTGGCTCGTTCCAACAGATCCCCGAGACTGAAGCAATCATTAGCGTTTCGCTCCAATTGACGGACGCTATGTGTGACACGTGGTTACAACGCTGGTTTACCCGTGTCATGTGGACTATACCTCGCCCTTGTCAAACCACTTGGGTTTCTGAATCATATCGCAAATGGACTTCCGAAGAATCTGAAGAAGCCCGTAAAACTTTGAAGACCGATGAGGCTTTTGAACTAGCCCGTAGAGAATCAGTAAAAGATAATAGATGGTTCTTTGACGGCGAAGAAACTCCAACTACCTTTATCCGGCCGGAGTCGGGTTCTAAGTCAAAAACTAAGACTCGAGCTAAAGAGACCGGTGCTAGCGACTTGGAGAGAAGACTCGGACCAAAACTAGCGGTCCGAGACAGACTTGGGCCGCGGGACCGGTTACCCTAGAGGGTAAGGGCCCGGCTAGGGCCGACCGAGGTGACCGGGGAGTCAAGTTCGAAGAAACGAGCCCGGGTTAAGGAGGTTCCCTTGGTGATTCGGGAGCGTTCACCTCCGCGTCGACGCCGGTGGACGGAGAAAGAAGCTAAGGACAAGGGAAACGGAAAAATGCCTTAGATTTTTTTATTATTTGAATATTAGTACTATTTGTGTGTTTTTTTTAAATAAATAAAGGAAGTTTATTAAAAACCGTTTCTGTTTTTTTTCGATTGCAGTGGTTGTGCCCTTTTGAGGGGCTGCCTACGTATCCGCAAATAGTGGAATCAAACCAAACGTAGTTCAGACTTAATTTGCAATTTTGAAATACATCAAGACTATTGGTTCAAGATGTTCATAACAGTAGAATAAGTAATTCTAACTTTTGACTTGTCTTTAAAAGTTTATTTTGAAAAAATGTTTTAAAAAAACTTTTGCAAATGACATCGAGAGAAACGGGTTAAGGGTAATAACGTTTCAGCTGTTTCAGGTTAGTTGGGTTGACAAACTCGTTCCCGTCCAGATCTGTTAGCATTACCGCTCCGCCTGATAGAATCTTCTTTACCAGATATGGTCCGGCCCAGTTAGGTTTGAACTTTCCCCTTGGGTCTACTGGTAATAAAGCTCGAACAGATTTGAGAACTAAGTCTCCTTCTTTGATATTCCTGGGCCTTACCCTTTTATTGAAGGCTCGTTGGATCCTTTTTTGATAGATCTGTATGTTATTGAGGGCACGAGATCGTCGTTCGTCTAAAAGGACTAGCGAGTCATATCGTGCTCGAACCCAATCGGCTTCGGGTACTTGACTTTCGAGCAAGATTCTGAGTTACGGTACTTCTAACTCAACAGGTTGAACCGCTTCCATTCCGTATGTAAGGTAATACGGTGTTGCCCCGGTCGCAGTACGAATCGAGGTCCGATATCCCCAAAGTGCAAAGGGTATTTTGTCGGGCCAATCCCGATAATTGTCAGCCATCTTTTTGAGTATGGTGACAATGGTTTTGTTAGCCGCTTCCACCGCTCCATTGGTTTGGGGTCGGTAGGGTGAAGACGTATGCCTTTGGATCTTGTACTTGGCTAACAAGGTTGCCGTTTCGGCTTGAAAGTGGGTCCCGTGGTCACTGATGAATTCATGAGGGATCCCATACCGGCATATTATCTTATTTTGGATAAATTTGGCAACATGGCTGGCGTTGAGGATACGGTAGGATTCCGCTTCGACCTATTTGGTGAAATAGTCGATTGCTACCAAAATGAAGCAGTGTCCTCCGGTTCCCGAGGGGTTTATCTTTCCGATTATATCGATTCCCCATGTTGAAAACGACCAGGGTGACGTCGTGGTATACAGCAGGGATGGTGGCATGTGCTGCACATTAGCGAAAATCTGGCAATTATGGCAACGTTTGACGTAAAGCTGACAATCGGTTTCCATGCTGTTCCAGTAGTATCCGAGTCTCATGATCTTCCGGACTAGCATCTGGGCGTTCATGTGAGGACCACACTCGCCGTCATGAATTTCGGCCATGACCTTCTCGGCGTTACCCTTATCGACACATAAAAGGAGAGCCCCCTGTGGTGTCTTTCTGTAAAGTTGTCCGTCGTCGGTACGGATGAACTTGGTCGCTAGCCTACGTAAGGCCTTTTTGGCTCGATTATCGGCCCCGGGTGGATATTCCCCGTTTGTCAGGTATACTTGGATAGCGTTATACCACGGCTCGGGATCGGGTATCTCGATATCTTCGATGTCGTGGATATATGCTGGCTCGGATCGCCTTTGGACACAGATTGGCATGCTGGTCATATGATCGGGAATGTTTAGTAAAGATGCGAGTTTTGACAGTGCATCTGCGAACTGATTTTCTTCCCGAGGTAGATATATATACTCTACCTTTTGGAATTGTTTCTCGAGATCCCTTACTCGTGCCTGGTAGGCCACGAGGTTGGCATTTCGGGTTTTCCATTTTTGGAGTGCTTGGTTAATGACCAGAGATGAATCGCCGTGTACCCGGAGGTTTGTGACCCCTAAATCGGCGGCGGCTTGTAGCCCGTGGATACATGCTTCATATTCAGCAGCGTTATTGGTGACGTCAAAGTCCAATTTGATAGACACGGGAGTATGTTCCCCTCTTGGCGAGATTAGGAGGATCCCGACTCCAAATCCTCGGATGTTGGATGCCCCGTCAAAGTATAAGTCCCACATTTCGGTGTCAGTATGGAAAATATCTTCATCCGGGAAGGACCAAGTGTCGGTGTGTCCTTCTTTGGTTACGGGACTGTCGGCGAGAAATTCGGCTACTATTCGGCCTTTGATGGCTTTTAAAGGTACGAATTTCAGATCGAATTCTGCTATCATCGGATCCATTCTTGACAGTACCTGTACCTCGTAGCTGAGCATGTAATGTCGGAGCTTCTTAGTGGCCCAGACTAAAGCTAAACACGTCTTTTCGAGCATGGTGTACTTACACTCATACTCTAAAAACTTTTTGCTGATGTAGTATATAGCTCGTTCTTCGGAGTTGACCGTTTGAGCTAGCATAGCCCCCGTGGCTGTCTCTGTCGTGGTTAAGTACAACGACAAAGGCAAACCGTGTTGAGGTGACATCAGGACCGGCGGTGAAGACAAGATTTCTTTGATTCTATCAAAGGCTGCTTGACACTTGTCGTCCCATAGTAACCGTTCCCCTATTTTCAGCTTCTTGAAGATCGGTTCACACACCATGGTTAGCTTTGAAATGAACCTGCTGATGTATTGGACCTTTCCGAGAAAACCTCTTATCTCCTCTTCGCTCTTAGGAGGCTGCATCTCGGTGATAGCCTTAATTTTGGCTGGATCGACTTCGATACCGCGTTGGCTGACGATGTGACCCAGTAATTTGCCAGAGGTTACCCCGAAACTGCATTTCTGAGGGTTTAATCTCATGTTGTATTTGCGTAATCGGGTGAAAAATCTTCTCAGGGCGGTGATGTGACCGTCCCTGTCCTTGGATTTGATGATCATATCATCCACGTAAACTTCCACTTCTTTATGCATCATGTCATGTAATAAAGTTGTGGCAGTTCGTTGATAGGTGGCCCCGGCATTGATGAGACCAAATGGCAAGACGGTGTAGCAATAAGTACCCCAAGGTGTAATGAAAGTGGTCTTATCCATATCTTCCTCTGCCATATTTATTTGATTGTACCCGGCATACCCGTCCATGAATGATAGAAGGGCGTGATCAGCTGTGTTATCCACCAGTATATCGATGTGTGGTAACGGGAAATCGTCTTTCGGGCTCGCCTTGTTAAGATCCCGAAAGTCCACACAGACACGTACTTTACCGTCTTTTTTATGGACCGGCACGATGTTCGCAGCCCAATCTGGATACTCGGAGACTCGTATGAACCCAGCCTTGAATTGTTTGTCGACTTCCTCCTTGACCTTGAGGGAACATTCGGGCCTCATGCGTCGGAGTTTCTGCTTAACCGGCTTGAACCCTTCCTTGATCGGTATATGGTGCTCGGCTATTTCGCGGTCTATCCCCGGCATGTCCTTGTAGGACCATGCGAAGACGTCTTTGAATTCTTGAAGGAGATCGATGAATTGTTGTTTCTCCCCGGGATCTAGAGATAGCCCTATCTTAAGCATCTGAGGCTCTAAGGTTGTTCCCACGTTGATGGATTCGGTTTCTTCGATTACCGGATTGCGGGATTCCCTTTGCTCTAGCTGCTCGATCAGATGTGGAGGTAAGGATACCTGTTCGTCGGGTTTCTCAATGTCATTGCACAGAATATTTTGAAAATTTAGGAAATTTTGAAAATGAGACAAGTCGTAAGCAGAACGGTTGTTATTATTCATGAATTGAGAAAATAGCTCGAAAAGAGCTGCCATCTGATCGCTAGTCAGTGGCGGGATAGGTAGGGTGCCCGGGACAGCCCCCGAAGCACCAGGAAAAGCTAAAGGGAGAGGGGGAGTTACAGGACTGACCCTAGCACCGGACTCACTAGACTCAATCTCAGACTCTGACTCGGACTCTGACTCAGACTCAGACTCAGACTCAGATTCTGGCATTTCTCCTTCCCCAGTGATCAGCTTGAAGGTCCTTCCTTGACTGTCAGTCCACTTGACAGTCTTCCTCCAGGCTCTCTTACCTGTCCCGGATCTGACATCCGAGATCAGCTTGGATGGATCGAAAGTGCGGCTACGGAGAATGAGGCTGACTAGCTCCTCCTTCGGTGTTGGGGTCGCGAGCTCCTCCCCAAAAAGTAGCCCCAGTGCGGGCTCAACATTCTTAGCATTTTCGGACTGGGCGAGGGCGAAGATGTCGTCTGGTATGTATTTGCAGACCTGGGTCAAGTGGGTCCCAGGGCGTGTGATTGTAGGCCGGTATAGGCCTGTTTGGACGGACTCGAACACAGGTGTGACGAAGATGACTTTGCCGGCTCCGGTTTGGCCCACGTTTTCTGGGGTTAGGGTGTAACCCAGACCGGTTTGAATCCTCCCGTTATCGAGGACTTCGAGGATTTTTCCTGCGGGAAGATCGGGCCTTGATGTAACCCCCGGTAGAAAGCCCAGACTTTGCAACATCCGGTCGATGCTAACCGTGAAGTAGGGTCGGAAAAGGTATTCTTCTTCGATGGCCCCTATGAAGTCGAACCCCCAAAGATCGGTGCGGCCCGAGGTGTTGCAGTTAGCCACAGTCATAGGTGTGGCTTCTAGAGTGATGACGGTATCGTGCAAAGGTAGCTTGATCTTCCGATGCAGGGTGGAGGACACAGTCCTGGTCACGTGGATCCAGGGTCTTCCTAAAAGAAGGTTAAAGGAAGAAGTAACGTCGATCACTTGAAATTCCAGCTCTTTCTCTATCGGGCCCGTTATGATAGTGAGCTTCACGGCCCCGGCTACTGACTTTGGGCTTCCGTCGAAAGCCTGAATGGTTTGAGCTGTAGGAATGTAGTCGGCCTCGGTGATACCGAGGGCTTTGGCGGTCCTCAAGGGGAGGACGTTGACTGCGGACCCGTCGTCGATAAGGGTCATGGGCAGATATTTTCCACGGCAGATTACCGTGATGTAGAGAGCCATGTTGTGGGCTGGCCCAAATGATGGCAGATCAACATTGGAGAAGATGATGAGTGGGCCTTCTTCTTTAGCTTTCCCCTTTAGGTGGGGCAGAACCGTGGCTACCATTTCAGCTGGAGTAGCCATAGAGTCGATCTTGACTTGATCGAGGGCCTTAGTGAGTGCCTCTCGATGTTCCAGAGAGCTAACTAGGAGTTGCCATATAGAGAGGTCAACTCGAGTCTTGCTCAGCTGCTTCACAAGAGCCTTTTCAGTAGTTGGCGGCTCTTTCGGGACGACCTCCGCTTTAGGTGGCGGCTCGGTGACGACGAGGGCGTGACTGCTAGTTAAGGCCTTGGACTTAACCTTCTGGATCTCCTCGGGCGTGATAGGGACGACTTCTCCCTTAGTGAGATAGACGTCGTCTTCATCGTCGCACCGGATCCCGTTGATTTGCGGGACAAACGGGGAAATGAGATGTGAACAGTCTATAACTTCCCCTAAGAAAATGGCGTGAGTGGCCAGCGGGTTATCCTTGTTGTTGGGCTTGCCTCCCGGTAAGGGGATTTTCCCGCTTTCGATGAGATCCTGGATAAGATGCTTCAGTTTCCAGCATTTCTCGGTATCATGTCCCTTACCCTGATAGTATTTGCAGTAGGCTTGGATATCATAAAATTTGGAGCGACGCTCGACTGGAAGATCAGGTGTTGGGCCTATCGGGTTGATCAGGCCTTTTGATGAGAGCCTTTGTAAGGCATTCGCATAGGTAGTACCTATGTCGGTGAATACCCGGGGTGTGGTATTCTTCTTGGACGGGTAATCAAGTAGATTCACCTCGTCAAAAATGCTGCGAGTAACAGCGGCAGATATGGGCTTGCTTGTTGATGAGCTGGCCCCTTGGTATCCCTTGGTGGAGGCCTTAGTGAGGCTTTCCAACCTTAGATCATCCTCGATTCTCGTTCCCATTTCGGTTAGGACCGGGAAGCTTGGTATGATGGCATACCAAAGATGGATCCGCTAAGCGGGCAGGAGATTCTTGACAAAGACTTCAACTAGGACTTTCTCACTGGGCTTATCGACCAGTTTGACGCTTTCAGCCCTCCAGCGTTGAAGGTACTTCGTAAACCCTTCCTTTGGTTCCTGGGCCATTACTTCCAGGGTGCGCATCGTGGTTTGGATCTCCGCATTGTCGGCGTAGTTCCGGGCGAATTCCATTGCTACGTCGTCCCAAGACTTGTATTTCTTGGAATTGAGCCTATAGAACCAGGCTTTCGGGTGCTTCTCTAGCGAGGAGGCAAACAGATGCTTGAACATGTTTGACTTGACCCCTTTTAGGGCCATAAACTCTTTGAAGGCCCGGATATGTAATACCGGGTCTTCGGTTCCGTCGAACATCGGGAGGCCCGTCAGGTTGAGATTGGCGGGCAATTCGTCGGTCAAAGGCGCATAAGTCCGAGCATTCTCCGTATGAATTGATTTGTGGGTCGACAAATGGACCTGCTCTTGTAGCTTGAGGACTGCGCTAGTCAATTCGGCTAATGGGCCCTTAGTTTCGTCTTCAACACTCGGTTTATCCTGCTCTATGGCGCTAACCCGGGTAACGATGGCGATCTGGTCGCCCCTAATTCGGTCGAGTTGTTCTTGGATCTTGGCCAACGAGGTGTTCAATGCGTCTATGGCTTGTTGAGTCATGGTTCGGGTGTGAGGTGGCCTGTCTGTAAGAACACAGTGTAATCAGAATCGGACCCAGATCGAAAGGTGCATCCCGAGCAAGAAGAGGAAAAGACTAGACTCGGAAAAAAAACTAAAAACCGACTCCTAGACGGGTGACTCATTGACGGTGGGCTTTCTTTCGGATTTTGGCGGAATGGGCCTAGTCCTGTGTGAAGAAAGACCTACGTGTGAGCTATTCCCCAGACTTTGGACTCGATTGTGTAAATGGGCTTCCCTTCGTAGGAGTTTGTCCTACGTAGGTCGGCCGTGCCTTGACTAATAAGGCAGACTTGGGATGGGGTGGAAACCCGTGATGTAAGATCGACGGAGTTTCAACGCTATGGACTCTTAACAACTTATGACAAGACCCAACACTACTAAATACGGGAAGTCCTAAGAAGAAAGCTTTGAAAAGAGGATTTGGATTTGAAAACCAAACTAAGTCGGATTGGATGACCTGATCTTTTTTGAAAATCGAAAAAAAGTGTCATCAGGCCGAGATTTTCGAATTTTTGAAAAGGATTGGACAACATACCGGCTAGAAAATAGGCTATTTTGAGTCAAAATCATAAGTCCTAAATTCGGTAGCTTTCCGGGTTTTGAAAAAATGGATAATTTTCGAAAAAAGATGCAAGTTTTTGAAAACGACGGATTTTGAAAAGACGAGACACGGATCAAGTAGCATGTAGTCATGGAAACAATATAATGACACCATGTATGCTCTTAGTCTAAGTCTCGGTCGGTCGAATAGGGTCTATACCAACGACGATAGCTTTCTCGCAAATCAGGACGGTCTTCCTAAGCCGAGTTGGTCTTAGAACCTGCCGTAAAACCCATTCGAGTTCCGCCATCGAAGTCTTTAGTGGGTCCATGTAGGAACGCACCGTGGTATAGTGGGACGTCGGTCACAAGTAACCGGCCCGGGAAAGAAGTGGTTATGCATGACCCATTGAACTAAAACGTGTACATTACTATTCGAACGATTTCTTTTCGAGTCTCACCCTAGGGATGCCGATGGTAAGTGACTCATCAGTTGATCCCCAGCGGAGTCGCCAAATTGTGGACATGACATAGGTCCACCCCGACGCGGCCACGCGCGGGTTTGGGGAGGCGAATGAATCTCCATAGGAGTCGTCACCGAATTTTGTGGTTATTCGGAACCATTCGAGCCCACTCTATGTCGTAGTGGGCCGTATACAAAATACGGCCCATTTCCGATGTCAGAGTTTATTGGACTCGTCCCTTTGCATTATGATACCGATACCGACATTATCGGATATCGTGTATTGAATGACTCTCGTTGCCAATGGATTCGGACATCCGGAAACCACGGTTCTGAGTAAGGGGTGAGGGTACGTGTTGGGAAGTTCACTAAGAACACCCAACCCCGCCCGCACTTAGCGGCCTTTACTAAGATATCGTTCGTTTTTGGTGTACACGGGTTAGTTCGACGGTTGAATGATATGCAAACATTATTTTCCTAAGCATGTGAGAAAAATAAATAAATGGGTTGCTAAGTCGTTTAATGCATGTTAAACTAATAACGTCAAAGTTATTTTAGCATGTGAGTTCGTTTTAGTCTAATAAAACGATAAAAACAAATAAATTGCTACAAACACGAGAAAACGAGTTAGTAACGATTAAATAAATTGAATAAAGACGTAAATAAATAATATGCATGATTTGAAAAAGATTTAATGACACGTGATGGATTAACACGTGTTGACCGAGGTCGAAAAAAAGGTATTTATCGAAATATGTCGCGAAAGTCGCTTTTTAATGTAAGGTTCGAAAACAATAAAAAATAGAAAAGTGAGGAAACGAAAAAAGAGGCTGGCGAATCAGGCTGCCGTGCGGGTCGCCTGACAGGCGTGCGACCCGCATGGTGGCCTGCCGTTTTTTTTTTTTTTTTTTTTTTTTTTTTTTTTTTTGTCGAAAAATCGTTACTTTTTATAAATCGCGTACAAATATGGATTAATTTATACTCGATTTATATTTTCGATATTCGTCGTATCCGATATTCGATTATGAAATCGATATCGAATAGTCGGAATGTTTTTAGAAAAGGTTTTGAAAAAAGTTTGTTTTGAACGAAAAGTAAAAAAAAGAATTTGAACCAAAAAAATGTTAATTCTCTCAACGTTTAAAAATCATCGAATTTTGTTTAAAAAAAAGTAATGATTTTTTTAGCATCAACGAGAATTAATTAATTTAGTTCTTGTTGGATACGATATTCGATTAGAGAATCGATATCGTATTTTAAGAACGTTATATGAAAAATAGTTTTATAGTATTGGTTATTAGAAATAAAAAATATGTGACGAACGACCCATATTAATAATACGAAACGACCCGAAGACCCGTAAAAAGAAAGTGACGGACGAAAAAAAGGAAAAAGACGTGAGAGAGAGAGAGAGAGAGAGAGAGAGAGAGAGAGAAAGGAGAAGAATCGGGTTTGATTTACACCCTCAACCTACATGTTTTACTTTCTCGGTATGAAGCTCGTCGGACGGTGGCTTAGGCACGGGAGCGTCGAGATGATGCGGGTGAGTTAAGGTGTCGGTTTTTTTTGGACGTGTGATGGGACGATGGGTTCGGCCGGATGGGGGTGACTTCGTCGGTATTTCGAGGCTACTTCGGGAATATGTCGGGATTTGCTTTGAACTATTTTTTGCTAGACGAGTTTATGAATAGTTGATGTATATTTTGGTTGGTGAAAATCTGTATAAATCCGTGTTTTTTGTGTTGAATATGAGGTCCTATTTATAGGAGTGGAGGTAACCTTGTTTGTATGACAAGAAATACCGGTTTGGATAGGAAACACGAGAGTTCGAAAGGGAACGAAAGTCTCGTTTCTTGGTGGGGAAGCCAAGTATCTCGGCTGTCATGAAGAGTTGGCCGAGTATTTCGGCTGTTTGGGATGTCTTGGCCGAGTATTTGGAGCTCGGTCGGTATCTGATTCGGTTTCCGGATAGAATTCCTACTTGAGATCGAATTCTATCCTTAAACGGATTTGTTTAATACTTTTTTGAAGATGATTTTTGTAGTATTTGGGACCGGATCAGCCGTGTGAGGTGTCACGGCTGACTCGTGTGTCTCGAGAATATTTTTGACCGGGTTTTGACTCGGTCGTAAAAAGACGGTTTTACCTCTGGTGTCGGAATCGACCCAAATTAGTCTTATTTGACTCGAAACGACACACTAGGCCTGGATTTGAGGTTGGTTTTGTAAGATTTGTACTCCGTAATAAGCCTAAACTAAATGTCCATGATTTCGAGCCCATATCCGAGTCCATTAAAGCACGTTTGCGTCCGATCATCATCGGGTGTTTGGTGGGACCTACTATAGACATCTGGCGGTCAAAATGTGGGTGTCTACAATACCCCATGTCGAGAAAGGCTAAGGCGATGTCATGGTATAAAGCAAAGATGACGGCATATGTTACACATTAGCGAAGATTTGACAGTTATGACAATGTTTGACATATAACTGGCAGTCGGCTTCCATAGTATTCCAGTAATATCCGAGTCTCATGATTTTTCGGACCAGCCTCTGGGCATTCATATGTGGGCCGCATTCACCATCATGTATTTCGGCCATAACTTTTTCAGCTTTATATCTGTCGACACAAAGAAGAAGAGCCCCCTGTGCTGTCTTCTTGTACAGTTGTCCGTCGTCGGTACGGACGAACTGGGTAGCCAGCCTCTGTAAGGCTTTCTTGGCTCGGCCTTCAGCCCCGGGAGGATATTCTCCGTTTGTCAGGTATGTCAATACAGCCTGATACTATGGTTCGGGATCAGTTATTTCAATGACTTCAATGTCGTGAATGTATGCCGGCTCGGACGTCTTTCGACACAGATTGGCATACTGGTCACGTGGTCGGGAATGTTTAACAAAGATGCCAATTTTGAGAGTGCATCTACTCTACCCTTTGGAATTGTTTCTCGAGATCCCTTACTCGTGCCTGGTAGGCCACGAGATTGGCCTCCGAGTTTTCCATTTTTGAAGTGCTTGGTTAATGACCAAGGATGAATCACCATGTACCCGGAGATTTGTGACCCCCAAATCGGCGGCGGCTTGTAGCCCATGGATGCATGCTTCATACTCGGCTGCATTATTAGTGACATCGAAGTCCAGTTTGATGGATACGGGAGTATGCTCTCCTTTTGGCGAGATTAGGAGAATCCCAACTCCGAACCCTCGGAAATTGGATGCTCCATCGAAGTATAAATCCCATGTTTCGGTATCGGTATGGAAAATATCTTCATCTGGGAAGGACCAGGTGTTGGTGTGTCCTTCTTCGGTCACCGGGCTATCGGCGAGAAATTCAGCTACTACCCGGCCCTTAATAGCCTTTAACGACACGAATTTTAGGTCGAACTCTGCCAGCATTAGAGTCCATCTAGAAATTCGGCCATTGAGAATGAGCTTTTCGAAGAGGTATTTGATTAGATCCATTTTGCATAATACCTGAACCTCGTAGCTGAGCATATAATGTCGGAGATTCTTAGTAGCCCAAACTAGAGCCAAGCACGTCTTTTCGAGCATGGTATATTTGCATTCATACTCTAAAAAATTTTTGCTGATGTAGTAGATAGCTCGTTCCTCGGAGTCAACTGTCTGAGCCAGCATAGCTCCCATGGCTGTCTCTGTTGTTGTTAGGTATAACGACAAAGGCAAACCGGGTTGAGGTGGCATTAAGACTGGCGGAGCAGACAGAATTTCCTTGATCTTGTCCAAAGCAGCTTGGCACTTGTCATCCCATAGTACCCGTTCCCCTACTTTCAGTTTCTTGAAAATTGGTTCACACACCATGGTTAGTTTGGAAATGAACCGACTGATATACTGGACTTTCCCAAAAAATCCCCTTATTTCTTTTTCGGTTTTAGGAGGTTGCATCTCTGTAATGGCTTTGATTTTAGCTGGGTCGACCTCGATACCTCGTTGGCTAACAATATGGCCCAGTAATTTGCCTGATGTTACCCCGAAACTGCACTTTTGAGGTTTTAGCCTCATGTTGTATTTGCGCAATCGGGTGAAGAATTTTCGTAGTGCGGTGATGTGACCGTCCCGTTCTTTGGATTTGATGATCATGTCGTCTACATACACTTCTACTTCTTTATGCATCATGTCGTGCAATAAGGTCGTAGCAGTCCGTTGGTATGTGACCCCTGCATTAATGAGACCGAAAGGCATGACGGTATAGCAGTAAGTACCCCAAGGTGTAGTGAAGGTAGTCTTACTCATATCTTCTTCCGCCATCTTGATCTGATTATACCCAACATACCCGTCGATAAATGACAGAAGGGCATGATCAGCCGTGTTATCCACCAGTATGTCGATATGTGGTTACGGAAAATCATCTTTCGGGCTTGCCTTGTTGAGATACCGAAAATCCACGCATACCCGCACCTTAACGTCCTTTTTAGGAACCGGTACGATGTTTGCCACCCAGTCCGGATATTCGGACACTTGTATGAAGCCGGCTTTGAACTGTTTATCGACTTCTTCTTTTACCTTGAGAGACCACTCGGGACTCATTCGGCGGAGCTTCTGATTAGCCGGTTTGCACCCGTCTTTGATCGGTATGTGGTGCTCGGCTATTTCCCGGTCTATCCCCGGCATGTCCTTGTAGGACCATGCGAAGACATCTTTGAATTCTTGGAGGAGGTTCGTGAATTGTTGTCTCTCCTCGGGATCTAAGGATAACCCTATCTTAAGTATCTGAGGTTCTAAGGTTGTTCCCACATTAATGAACTCGGTCTCTTCAATTACCGGATTCCGAGATTCCCCTTGCTCTAGCTGCTCGATCAGATGTGGAGGTAAGGGTACCTGTTCGTCGGGTTTCTCAATTCCATTGCATAAAATATTTTAGAAAGCAGAATTTAAAAGAGACAAGTCGTAAGCAGAACGGTTGTTATTATTGATTGCAAATTTTGATAACACATCGAAAAGAGCAGCCATCTGATCATTGGTCAGTGGCGGGATTTGTAAGGCACTCGGGACAGACCCCGAAGTGCCAGCAGCAGGAGTAACTAAAGGAAAAGGGGTTACAGGAGTGACTCTAGCACCGGACTCCCTAGACTCGACCTAAGACTCAGACTCTGACTCAGACTCTGACTCAGACTCGGACTCAGACTCAGACTCAGGCATGTCTCCCTTTCCAGTGACCAGCTTGTAGATCATTCCTTGACTGTTGGTCCACTTGACAGTCTTCCTCCAGGCCCTGTTTCCTGTCTCGGAGCCAACATCTGAGATCAGCTTGGTCGGGTCAAACCTGTTGCTGCGAAGAATCAGGTTGACCAGGTCTTCTTTTGGAGTCGGGGCTATGGTGTCTTCCCCGAAGAGTAGCCCCAGCGCAGGCTCAGCATTGTTAGCTCCATCAGATTGGATGAGGGCGAACACATCATCCGGGATGTAGTTGCAGTCCCGGGCCAATTGGGTCCCGAGGTGCACAATATTGGGTTAGTATAGACCAACCTGAATAGCCCCAAACACCGGTGTGACAAAGTAGTCGTCAGTTAAAGGGCTCAAGTGGATACCCTTAGGCCCTGTTCTTTTCGGCTGAAACAGGGCTGAGCTGAGCTGAGCTGGTCTGATAAGAGCTGAGCTGGTCTGATAGGAGCTGAGCTGGACTGATAGAAGCTGAGTTGAGCTGAGCTGAATTAAAAGAAACTGAAACTAATAACTACCTGTATAAATTATCTAATAATATTTTTAAAAAATGAGAAAAAAAATATAAAAAATTATAACAGTAAATAATAATAATAATAATAATAATAATAATAATTAATTATAATAATAATAATAATAATTAATTATATAGCATTAATAATAGTAATAATAATAGTAATAAATAATAATAATAATAATAATAATAATAATAATAATAATCAATAATAATTAATTAATTATAATAGTATTAATAATAATAATAATAGTAATTAATAATACTCCAGTAATGATAATAACAACAACAACATAGTACTCACTCCAATTCATTTGATTTCTACTTTTGTTTTTTTAGTAGTTGGCAAGAAAATGTTACGTATATATCTTTGATTCATGATATACAAAATTTTAAATTTTCATATTCTTAAATCTTAATACAATAGAAATAATACTCATATGCTATATTGTGTGTGAGAGTTGTAAATATTTGAACGTAACATCTATTTCAAGATCTCAAAATATTATGGAGTGCATAATAATATAAATAATTATTATAATAACAATGATGATAAAAAAAATAGAAAATAATAATAATAATAACAGTGACGATGATGACGATGACAATGACGATGATAATAATAATAATTTGTTATTATTATTATTAACATTAAGAGATACAAGTAATAAAAATAACAACAACAATATTACTATTATTATCATTATTATTATTTTTTTATGAAAAGAAACCTGCATTAATATCGAAATGCAATAACAACAACAACAACAATAATAATAACTTATTGTAATTTGTTTCGATCTTAATGCAACTTCCGTTTCATATAAATAAATAAATAAACAATAATAATAATATATTTTATTATATACGGAGTATATATTATTATTATTATTATTATTATTAGGGTTATTTAACAACAATAATATCAACTATAGGGCGTCTTCCCAAAATAATACCAATTTCAATAAATCCGAGAATAATACGTATTATTGGAGTAGTTAAACAAGAGTAGTATAGGTGAATTTATAACCTGCTACATCAGGTCACCTAATTAATATTTAACCTGCTACTTATCCTTCATCCTCCTCCTTAGACACGGATAACGGGTGAACTGTGTCGGGTCAGCTTTGGGTCAGGTCACTTTTGGGTTATAATAATCGGGTTGACTTCGGGTCGAGTCGGATAATTTCGGGTTCGGGTCATTCTCGGGTTTGCTGTTTTCAACCTTTTTAGGGATATCGACTAATTTTCTATAATAATAGTCGGGTCAGTTTCGGGTTAGCTCGGGTCAAAATCATGCTACGGTTCGTGTGTCAGGTCGGTTTCGGTTTGGCTTATTCGGGTCGGGTCAGTTTTCTCAAGTCTACTCCTCCTTACTCTTCTCCTTCATCCTCTCTCTTCATTACCCTTCATCCTTCTTCCGTTTTTTTCTATAAGTTTCGTTTAGATTAACGTGTTGATTTTGGTGTAGGATTGTGTTGTTAGTCAGATTTGGTGAGGTTGAAGGAAGAGGAAGACCGAAGACGTTAATGACGTTTAATGCCTCGTATACTGAGTAAGTAAAAAAGAGTGAACATTAAACAAATTAAAGGCGAAAAAGCAAGGTGAACGAGTTCTATCGTTAACTGGTCATCTATACTACTTTGGTTTAACTACTCCAAAAATATGTATTATTCTCAGATTTATTAAAATTGGAATTATTTTCGGAAGACGCTATATAGTTGATATTATTGCCGTTAAATAAAATTAAAGGTGAAAAAGGAAGGTGGAAGGGTTCTACAGGTAACCGGTCACCCATACTACTCTCGTTTAACTACTTCAATAATACGTATTATTCTCAAATTTATTAAAATTGATATTATTTTGGGAAGACGCCCTATAGTTGGTATTATTGTTGTTAAATAACCCTTATTATTATTATTATTATTATTATTATTATTATTATTATTATTATTATTATTATTATTATTATTATTATTATTATTGAAGTATTATTTTAGGAGCTGAAAATATTGGAGCTGGGCTGAAAATATTAGGGCTGAGCTGAGCTGAGCTTATAGGAGCTGAGCTGAGCTGAGCTGATACGAGCTGGGCTGAGCTGATAGAAGCTGAGCTGGTCTGAAACGGGATGAAAATTAGCTGAAAAGAACAGGACCTTAATGATGTTGCAGGCTTTTTCAATTCCTGCTCGGACAACGTTGCCTGGAGTGGTGGCATAACCAAGGCCGAAGTGAGAGTCTTCGTCCTTAAGGACCTCGATAATCTTCCCAGCTAGAAGATTAGGTCGGGAGGTAGCCCCCGGAAAGTACCCTAGGTTTTGGAGCATCGTATCGATACTCGTAGTGAAGTAGGACCTAAAAAGGTACTCTTCCTCGATCATCCCCACAAAATCGAACACCTAGAGGTCCGTGCGGCCCGTGGCATTACAGCTAGCCACAGTCATTGGGGTTGCCTCCAAAGTGATAACATTGTCGAGCAAAGGCAACTTGATCTTTCGGTGAAGGATACCGCTTTGACCGCGTGGATCCATGGCCTCCCTAGGAGCAAATTGAAGGATGAGGTGACATCGAACACCTGGAATTCAAGCTCCTTTTCTATTGGGCCCGTTATAACGGTCAGCTTTATGGCCCCAGCTACCGACTTTGGGCTCCCATCAAAGGCTTGGATGGTCTGAGCCGTCGGAACATAATCGGCCTCGGTAATGCCGAGGGCTTTGGCGGTCCTCAAAGGAAGGACATTCACGGCAGACCCATCATCAACTAGAGTCATCGGAAGATATTTCCCTCGTCAGATCACCGTAATGTAGAGGGCCCGGTTATGGGAGGCCCCGAACGACGGCAGGTCGGCTTCAGAGAAAGTGATCATCGGGCCTCCTTCCTTGGTTTTGCCCTTCAAGTGGGGCAGGACCGTGGCTACCATTTCAGTAGGGGTAACCAGAGAGTCGATCTTAACTTGATCGAGAGCCTTAGTGAGTGCTTCTCGATGTTCCTGTGAGCTAACTAAGAGTTGCCATATGGTGAGGTCAACTCGGGTCTACTTTAGTTGCTTCACGAGAGCCGTTTCAGCAGTCGGCTATTCAGGGGCGACTTCCGTCCTGGGTGGCTCAGTGAGGGTTGTCGGGATGTGGGTGTCCCTAGAGCTAGTGGCTTGATAGGGACGACCAAGGTGGTTACTGGCTAAGACTCGGGATTTAGTCTTACGAATCTCCTCAGGGGTGATGGGGACAGCTTTCCCTTTAACGAGGTAGACATCGTCCTTGTCGTCAAACCAAATCCCGTTCACTTGTGGGATAAATGGAGAGAGATGAGAGCAATCAATCACCTCCCCGGAAAAGATGGCATGGGAGCTGAAGGGGTTCTCCTTGTTACTTGGCTTATCTCCAGGCAGCGGGATTTTGCCGTTCTCAATCAAGTCCTGGATCAAGTGCTTTAGCTTCCAGCACTTTTCGCTATCATGCCCATTGCCTCGGTGGTATTGGCAATAAGCTTGGGCATTGTAGTTCTTGAAGCGTCGCTCGACCGGAACTTCAGGAGTTGGCCCTATCGGTTGGATTAGGCCCTTAGAGGATAGCCTTTGTAAGGCATAAGTATAGGTGGTACCTATATCAGTGAAAACCCGAGGTGGGGTGTTCTTCTTGGACGGGGCATCTAGTAGATTAACCGCGTCAAAAATGCTGCAGGTTGCAGCTTGGGGCTTAGTAGTGGAGGAGGAAGCCCCTTGGTATCCTTTGCTAGAGGCCTTAATAAGGCCTTCCAGTCTTAGGTCGTCTTCAATTCTCATACCCATTTCAGTAAGGGTGGTGAAATTGGGTATGACAGCGTATCGGAGATGAACCCGTTAGGAGGGGGAGGAGATTCTTGACAAAAGCCTCCACTAAAGTCTTCTCACTGGGCTTATCAACCAGTTTCACGCTCTCGGCACTCCAGCGTTGAAGGTACTTAGTAAAACCTTGTTTTGGCTCTTGGGCCATAACCTCCAAAGATCGCATTATTGTGGTTTGGATCTCGGTGTTGTCAGTATAGTTCCGAGCAAACTCTGTAGCCACATCATCCCAAGTAGGGTATTTTTTCGGGTCTAGCCTGTAGTACCAGGCCCGTGGGTGCTTTTCAAGGGACGCAGCAAAAAGATTCTTGAACATTGCAGAATCTACTCTCTTGATGGCCATGAATTATTTGAAGGCCCGTACATGTAGTAACAGGTTTTCGGTTCCCTCAAACATTAGTAAGCCAGTGAGGTTCAGGTTTGGGGGTAGCTTGTCGTTCACCGGGGCATACTCATGGCTATTTTCCCGATGGATGTTGTTACTCCCAGCTAGGTGAACTTGCCTCGGCATTAGGAGTCCTTTGCTCTACTACGGCCAAACGAGCAGCAATAGCCACCTGGCCGGCCCTCATTTCAGTCAGTTGGGCTTCAATGTCGGTCTGTTTGGCGACCATGGCGTCCATTGAGGTCCTCAAATTGTTCAAAGCTGCTTCCATTTTGTTTCTTTGTCTGGTGGACGGTGGCCTGTCTGTAAGAACACCGTGTAATCAGAAGCCGAACTAGATCTTGGAATAAAAAAGTACATCCCGAGCGACGAAAAGAAAAGACCGAGTGAAAAAAGACTCAAGAAAGACACCTAGATGGATGACTTGTGGGTGGTATGATTTCCTTAGGACTCGGCTTTGTGAGCCTAGTCCCGTTCGAAGGAAGGTCCATGTGATATTTTTCCCCAGACTTTTGACTCGAGTGTGTATGCGGACTTTCCTTTGTAGGGGTATGCCCTACGCGGGTTGGTCGTGCCTTGACAAATAAGGCGGACCCGGGAAAGGGAGGAAACTCGTGATATAAGATCGACGGAGTTTCGACGCTATAAACCTTCGACATACTATGTAAAGACCCGACACACAGATAAACGGTAGGTCCTATAATAAGGAAGATTTTTTTGAAAACTTGAAAGTTTAAAGTTTTGAAATTTGAATATAGAATGAACGAATTTCCTAAAGTTTGAAAATCAAAAATGGAATTTCGAAAACCGAGATTTGAATCTGAGAATTCGGAAAATCGAGATGGTATCGGAAATTCGAAAGTTAAAACGGGTAGCATGCCGGCTAAAGAAAAGGATATTTTGAGTCAAAACATTAATCCTAATTTTCGGCGGCATTTCGAATTTTGAAAATTGGATATTTTTGAAAGGATGCATTTTTTTAAATGACGGGTTTTTGAAAATTGACACGGAAATCAAGTAGCACGTAGTCAAACAAGCATTATAACGACGCTCATGTATGCATTACATTAAGTTTCGGTCGGTCAAAATCGGGTCTATACCAACAACGATGGCTCATCTCTCGTAAATTAGGACGGACTCCCTAAGCCGAATTGGTCTTAGGACATCCTGCAAAACCCATACGAGTTCGACCATAGAAGTCTTTAGCGCACCCATTTAGGAATGCACCGCGGTATAGTGGGACGTCGGTCACAAGTAACCGGCCTGGGCAAAAATGGGTTATGCATGAATCATTAAACTAATTTGCGTACACTAATATTCGAACGATTTCTCTTCAAGTCTCACCCTAGGAACCCCGATGACTAGTGGTACATCAGGTATCCCCAGCGGAGTCGCCAAATTGTGGACATGACATAGGTCCACCCCGACGCGGCCACACGCGAGTTTGGGTAGGCGAATGAATCTCGTGGTAAGATTGATCTCGGGTTGAAATTTAAGTCTAAGTTGGAGTCGCCACCGAATTTTATGGGAATTCGGGCCCATTCGAGCCCACTCTATGTCGTCGTGGACCGTACACAAAGTACGGCCCATTTCGATTTCATAGCTTATGGGGCTCGTCCCTTTGCATTGCGATACCAATACCGTCACTACCGGTTATCGTGTATAGAATGACTCTCGTGCGCCAACGGTTTCGGACATCCGGAAACCGAGGTTTTGAGTAAGGGGTGAGGGCACGTGTTGGGAAGCCCACTAAGGACACCCAACCCCGCCCGCACTTAGCGGCCTCTACTAAGACATCGTTCGTGTTCGTGTACGCGCGCTAGTAAAATGACTAAATGATATGCAAATAGCGTTTTTGGCTAAGCATGCGAATTATTTGTTAGCTACGTCATTTTAATGCATCAAAACCATAGTCAAAATGTTTAGCATGCGAGGTTCATTTATAAAAACGATAAGCATCGAAAATAGATAAAACTCATAAATAAATACAACATACACGGGCGGAAATACAACCCGGCCAAAATAAAAATAACGAACAATAAAAAAGAATAATCGAATTAAAAGCGGCAAATACTAACTAGAAACGGACCCGTATATAATAAATATAAACTAGACCGTAAGCTGAGTAAATGGACGAACTTCGATTAAATACACATTATATTGTGTATTAAACGAAGGACGGAGATATGGGACCTAGACGTGGTGCTAGCCCGATCCCAAATCTCGATGCCTTGTCCCGACTTATCACATCGAAAAATTGGTGTCAAGATTAGTCATGTATCGGATACGACTAAAGAGTCGTCGATATAAGACTAATTGTGAAAGACATCGATCAAAGTCATGAAAGTGAAATAAAATGCATGAGTTTTGAAAAAGAAGATCACGTGATTGACTTTTCACGCGACGACTAAGTCGTAAAAAAAGACGAGGCTCGAATGATGCTTGAAGCTCTCGGTTTATTTGAACAAAAGGACCCACTCGATCGAGTCATGGCAAGGACTCGATCGAGTGAACCTTTGATGTAACAACCCGGATTTTCAAAAACTTAATAATAATATAAATAGTATAAATAATAGGGTCAAAGGTTGCGGAAACACCCGACCAAATCCGAATCATTACCATCTCGACGGTCAAACTAATACATTATTCAAAAGTGTTCAAACTGAAAATCAAAATAAACTTATATAAGGGTTTCTCTCCACAGGTCTTCCCCAACATCATCACATTCCACAGCATCTCGAAAGACCTGAGAGGGGGTCCACAGTCAGTGGGGAGCAACTAGATGTTCTCCCAGTCGTGGTTACAACAAGTTGAACATGCATAGCAATAATAATGAAGGATAACATAATTAGACAACATGTGAAGATATCAATATACATGACCAACATGGTATAAGGCACGATCATATAATTTACTTATTGCAATCCATAATTAATCATAACGGTCCAGATAGATACTACATATCCATCCATACAAGTCGGAGTAAGTACCAACAGACTTCATACAAAGACGTATAGGATATAGAATGAACACCGGCTAGAGTATGTAACTGATACTCTAACTAGTCAGAGCGTGTAACTGACCCTCTGACACGGAGCGTGTAACTGACCCTCCGTTTTGTGAAGTATGTAACTGATACTCCACGGTACTATGTATAGCGTGTAACTGACGACTATATGTCTAAGACCTGGCCAGAGCTCTCGACGCAGTAACTGTACGTCGAACGACACACTGGAACCCAGAACGTGTAACTGACGAATCTGGACCCACCGAACATAGACCAATTAAACCTCTTACGAGCGGTATTGGTTCATTCCGATAGTATGTAACTGATACTACCTTCATCTATATCACTAACCATTATGTACGTTGCACAGTGTAACTGACTGCCAACTGCGTGAGCAACCTCACGACTTCTACGTAGTACAGTGTAACTGACTGCACTATGTAGTAATCAGACCTAGTATAGTGTCACTAACTAAACCAGGGAAAATCAGGCTCTAGATAGTGTAACAGACTATACCAAGTATTAATCATTCGTGATAAACATCACGACTCAAACGTAGAACAATGTAACTGATTGTTCTAAAGGAACGACTATAGAAGTAATCAAACAACGATAATATAATGAAGTTATAGCACAACCGACTATAACCTTCAAATAGTAATAGGGTTATTGCGTAACGGACTATAACCCTGAACATCTAACGTGTATTAGTATTCAACATCAAGGTAAGGCTACATTAACTTTGTCAACTAAAGTGAAGTTATGTATATAACGTCAACCCAAAGGTGGTGTCATAGTATAACCATTATAACGTCAACTTCAAGTTAAGATTACATTAACCTCGACTATAACCTTGTGAGGCTACAATAACCTCAGAGAGATCATAGCTTCGTAACGGTGTTACGTAATCCTCAAGTGAAGGGTATCGTAACTTCCCATTGAAGTTATTTGACTTCAAGTAAGGTTACATTAACCTTGTTATAACCTCGTGAGGTTACGTTAACCTCCGTGAGATTATAACTCGCAATAAGGTTACATAAACCTCGTGTGAAGTTGTATAGTAACTTTCCAATAAAGTTACGTAAACCTCAACTAAGGTTACCTTAACCTTGATCATAACCTCGTGGAGTCACTTATATTGAGCTCCAACGAGAGTATAACCCCGAATTAAAGTTACCTTAACCTTAAGTGAAGTTGTATAGTAACTTTCCAATAAAGTTACATGATCTTCAATCAAGGTTAGATTAACCTCAACCTAACCTCCACATCGGGCGATGATAGGACTAGTCATCTAATACATAGGGTTAGAACCCTAAAGCCATCGATGAAACAACCCTAGCATCTCTAAACGGAGAAGTCAAGCGGCTCACGTATGAATTTTAGATGTTACAACGGATTAGATCTAACAATTCTAATATAAGCGCAAACGAAAATTATAGATCTAACGATAATAATAAATCGTTCAATTAACATACTAATTAATTAGACTCTTTAAATCATGAATAAGGACACAACACAAATCAAGTAAATCATGTTACAAATTATTAAAAATTACACAACACATTCAAAATGCATAAACACGAACAGAATCACATCTAGTTACCAATTTGCGATTTTATCAACGATCTTTTCTTCAACGATATAAACGTCTTCCCCCGGGCACATCTCCTTGTCTATACCATCATCAATCACGTGCCAACACCAAACAAAACCCTAATTAAACACTACTAAAAACAATTACAAAAAACTAGCGCGAAAGGAAGCGAAACTTACGAAACGATGTAAACAATTGCGCTAGGATCGAAGAGACTTGAAGAGGATGATTAATAATACATAATAGTGACGATGGAGGTATGAAAATATGGAGAAGGAGGAGGTATGTGGCGTGGCTAGGAGGAGAAGAAGAGAGGAGAAGATGAAAACCTAGTTTTAGGGTTTGC
The DNA here is from genome assembly GCA_958450325.1 of Agrostemma githago. NCBI lineage: Eukaryota > Viridiplantae > Streptophyta > Magnoliopsida > Caryophyllales > Caryophyllaceae > Agrostemma > Agrostemma githago. Next base: position 14,411,617 of record OY288252.1, read on the forward strand.
AAATGAGGAGGAAGAGTCAAATTCTCACCTACTCACATATATATAGGCAAGGATCATGGGTAAACCCTACTTGGGCCCAAATCTCAATGCTCCCTCATCAATCCATAGAAAACAAGGATGGGTTAGCCTTGACCCAAATTCCAAGCTAAACTGACAAAAGGTTACAATGATAAGATTTTCGGACAATTAAACAAGAAAAGAAAATATCCGAATAGAAAAATTACAGGAATTAAATTAGATAAATAATTTCGGATATTAGAATATATAAAATGGAATAAATATTTATGTCCGAAAATTTGGGGTGTTACATTTGAAGAGCCTACTGCCCGGTTTTTGTAGTGCTACTCGATCGAGTGCCCCTGTATGAGCTGCTGCTCACTTCGAAAATGTGATGGCTTCGTTTCTTATTTATTTAAAAATCGATGGTTGACCGTGTTAAATAAAAATATTGCACGATTTAAATTTAACTCGGCTTCCGGTGCTATAATCGTGTAATATACGATATACATATACGCGGTATATAAATTGACAATAAAAAAGAACGAGAATTAAAATGCGATAATTATAAAAAAAGTTAGTGTTAGCATACTAAAATAACTATAATATAAAGCATAAAATGTATACGTATAAATCGAGATAGAAAAGAATAGAAAAGATGGAGACGGGGTTGATGACACTCTCAACATACATGCTTAGAAAGGCCTCGGCAATGGACTCGTAATAGCGACGGGAACACGCGAGGATCGAGGATGTATGTAAAGTTATGGTGTGTGTGTGTGTGTGTAGAGATTGTTTTATCGGTTTTTCGAGGGATAATGACTCAGTTTTTGCTTAGAGTTGCTTAGGATTGTAGTGTAGAGGGAAATGTAAGACTTAGGTTTAGAATGTAGGGTTTAGAAGCATTGGCCAAAACTGAAAATGAAGAGCACAAGGAGGGGTACTTATAGAGTACACACCTCGACTTAGGCTCACTCGGTCGAGTGGCCCTAGTGCACTCGATTGAGTGCCCTGAGAAAGAGGGCCTGTTGAGATTTTTGGCTACACTCGATCGAGTGAGGTCAATCCACTCGATCGAGTGGATCGAGTTGTCGAGCCATTTTAGGAAATGGTTGACTTTTTTGAATTTTTGAAAAGTGTGATTGAGCGCAAGTTTCTAGAAGTTCACTTGGCTGAGTTTGAGGACGGATTCGTCTTTGACCGGGTTTGACCTGGTCGCCAAAAGACGGTTTTTATTTTTGGTGTCGATTTTGGCCCAAATTAGACTTTTTTTACTCGAAACGACCCACTGGGCCTGAATTTGAGGTCGGTTTTGATTGATTTGTACTCCGCTGAATGCCCACGTTGGATATTATTGATTCCGAGCTCATATTCGAGTGTACTAAGTCATGTTTGCGTCTGATCATCATCGGGTGTTTGGTTGGGAACTGCTATAGACACTAGCAGGCAAAATGCGGGTGTCTACAGTCTCACAATTCAAACGCGCACCTCTCTTCACCCCAATACCGCTCCTTCGATTATTCTAACCGATTCCCGTCTCGATTTTTGCCATACACGAAAATATCGACTCCGGGTAAGTGTTTCTTACTCGTGTATTGTCGGTTTTGCTTGATTTGGTTTGATTGTAAGTTGATTTTGTTAGAACCCTAGAAAATCGATTTGGGTATTTTGAATTTGCTAGTTTTCGATGTTTGTGCTTAATCCCATCGTTAAATTAGGGTTGAATAGAGCTTGTTAGTGTAGTTAGAAACTTGATAGGGGACTTTGTGGTATGACAAGGGCCTTCTACGGAGATAAAATCGAAATGCTAGGGTTAGGGACCGTTCTCTCGGTTATTACCGTACTTGTCCTAGGTAATCTTGCTCGATTAGTGCTTATGATAGTGTGGGTGTCTTCTTTGTCAACTTTTGTAAGCTATAACGGCCTCTAGGGCCTTCCGTGAGGTTTTGTGTGACTTATGACAGACCAAAGATGTCGTATAGATGTTGGATTTTCCCGAAACCACTTCCATTGTGATCGGGGTCGAAAATAGGTGTTAGTGGACCTTTCCGAATTTCGATATCTCTATCCGAAATTTTGACCTTATTTTGACCTATTTGAGCTGTCTTAGCTTGACCTGAGGCATGGATTTTTTTATATATTTTGTTTGGTTTTGCAGCTAGAAGTGATACCGAGCTTCCCGAGGGAGCTCCTTCAGTTGGCACTAGTGGTGAGACTGCTGGGACGAGCTCAGCTCACTGACTCTCCGCGGGATTCGTAGGAGACGGCGAAGCGTTCAGTCGCAGCGTCGTGATTCGGAGGCCATAAATGAGGCCGATTTTGATAGGGTAAAGAAGCGTAGGCTTCACGAGACGGTTTCTAGGAGGGTCCATGTTCCGATTCCCGTACCAGAGAACGAGGAGATCGGATATGATGACCCTGAGTGGGCCCGGGACTGGGACGGCCACCAGTTGTTGTTTCGTCCTCACTTGCACGTTTTTTACCGCATTCTGCGGGGCCTGGTGAGTATTTTGACTCATGCTTTTTTGTTTTAGGCTTTGAATCTCGGTTTTGGTTGGGTTTGGTTTGTTTATACTTATATTGCCTCGACTTGCAGCCCCCAGGTCCGATGAGGACCTTCTCGGGTTTTACGACATGCCTTGAGATTTAATCTCAAAAGTTGACCCCCGCGGCGAACGGGATTATCGCGAGGACCGCACTGGATCCCGTGGTCAAGCAATGGGTTCGATTGGTGGTTGCAAGACCAAGTGCAACCTTATGGTGATTAGAGCGATGGTAGATCGCTTTCACGATACTACCTCTACCTTCCATATATCATTTGGGGAGGTCGGGATGACTTTAGAGGACTTCAGGGTCAGTTCGGGTTTACCCTGGGGTCTTGAGAGGATTAGGTGGGCTGCCGAAGGCCCTAGGTTAGATAGTGATGAGGTCCGGGGCCTCATCGGGGATTGTCTGGAGCCTGAGGCTTACAGTACGCCTCATGCTCTGGTGAGTTCGTACATCACCGATCACTTTGAGAGGGTGGCGCTGTTAGAGGGTCGAGCACCCAACATGCCGGAACAGGATGCTCGATTGTGGTTGTGGTACTACCTAGGATCGACCCACTTCTCGGATAATGGCGAGAGGTTTAGTGCTGGATTTTGCCTCTCCTAGCTGATTTATATCAGTTAAGCCATTTTGATTGGGTGACCGCGGCTTTTGCGGAGATGACTCGCTGCTTGCAAGTCATGGTGAGGCCGTTGCAGGTGGAGTCGGCCTCGGCTTTGCCCATTGTGGGCCCAAGCCTTGTGCTGGAGGTTAGTAATCGTTTCTGTATTTGCTTCTCGGGTTTTGTTTAGTTTTAGTTTGATCTTGCTAAAGGTGCTTTGGGGTTTTATAGGCTTAGATTTATTCCTACTTCCCTTGCTTGGCACCTAAAACGGTGCAGGCTCGTCCGACCAGATTCCCGACAGGGATTGAATGGAGGCTGGCTCAGCCTAATAGTACGACCAGCTATTACCCATCGGAGAACGTGCTGCTTAACCAGCCACACCTCGAGGATGTAAGTTTTCTCTTTACATCTTGTTTTATTTAGTATCCTATAGGGGTTTAGGGTTATTGAAATGCTATTTTTATTTGTGTAGTTTGTGGCCCGTCCTTGGGCCGACTACGAGTGTGTGCCCGGGTATGTGGCTGCGGAGTTGAGGCCTAGAAGTTACAGGAGGATGCTCCTTCCCGCACTGTTTCGCCCGGTTTGGTATCTGGGCGAACGGTTGGTGCGTCAGTGCTTGTATGACGACTTCAAGGTACCGGTTGATCGTCCACGGACCATGTTCAGACCACCGACTGCCACAAAGGTCATTGAGGGCAGGGATGGAGAAGGAGGCGATGCACTCTTGGTGCCTGGTGCCTCCTATCTGCCTCATGTTAGCCAGCGGCTAGTTTGCCACTACCTCATGGTGAGAACTCGATTTTTGGTTTTAAAGCTCGTTTCGTTTTATGGCTTAGTCTTTGCTCGCCCTCTGATCGGTTCACTTATCTTTAAGCTGGCCGATCCGGCTGATGTTATTCAGCCCCCAAACTTCCCTTTGACGTTGCTTAGGGTTGATGCAGCTGGGGTAGCCTTCACTGAGCCTCTCCCCCCGTGTTCCGCCGAGGAAATGGATGCCGGGATAGAGTGGCGTGACCGGGTCTACCGGGTAAGTTTCGGTTCCTGTTTCTGATCTGGTGTTCTAAGGGTTAAGTTTTGTCTGGCTAACTTGTGTGGTTTCACCTTTCAGGTTTCGTCAGCTTGCCATCAGCGGTTGTGGCAAGCCGCCAACTGCTTCCGGGTCTACGCCTCGAGGGTCTCCCGTGACACTTCGGGACCTCGATTGGTGAGTATGTGTGCTTAAAGTTGGTTTACTAGGCTTTTGTACATTTTCCTAAGGTACGAGTTACACTTGCAGGATACCTATAATATGGTAGGACAGATAGAGACTTGAGTGACCGCGCTAGAGGCGGAGGTGGCTGATGCGAGACAGCTCTTGCAATCTCGGAACAACGAGATTGCCCGGCATAAGGAGCAGTTGGCTCGGCATCAGGGGGAGACCTCAACGCAGGGTGAGACCAGGCAAAGGGTCGAGATGGAGATGGAGACTGAGGCTGAGGCTGCAGGTCATGTCACGGGTGGTACCGAGGATGTTGGAGGGATTCCCGAGACGGCTACCCTAGATATGCTGTCAGGGATGGACGGTAATGAGTCTCTTCTCCAGGATCTAGAGAATATGGGTTTGGACAACAATATCGGTGGATTCGTGATGACTATAGGTGCGGCTTCTAGGGGTCTTCCCTAGTTTTATGAACTCGATTCGTGTATGGATTTGTCTGTTTTGTATACTTTCAAAACTTTTAGTATTCGAATTGATTAGTTTAGTCTTGTATTTTCGTTTGGTGAAATGTTGACCTAGCTTGACAAGTAATCACTTCGCGTTCGTTTTATGTGCGATTTCATCGTAGTTTAGGACGTTTTAAAATGCGTTAGGGTTGCATGAGAGTACGAAAATGGTTTTTCAGACTTTTGAAATGCGTTAGTTTGAGGCGGGAATTGGATCAGAAAGTACGTCTATTAAAATGGTTGACTCGACGTGGTGCGAAACGTAAAAAAAGTCGACATGTTTTGACCGAGTGTGTTAGGAGGCAAGTGTAGTTGTCTCGACATTTATGTTTTGGATGAGGCAAGAACCAAAAAGAGCTAGAGTACTTTTTTTTTTTTAAAAGTTAGACCACTTTTTGTATATTCATGACAATGCCGTACTGGGCTACAGACGCGATCTGACAATAATCGTTAAAGGCTACAACACGCCTAGGTGGGGTAGCTTATCCTGCTAAAAGAAAAAATGAAAAGACGTCTAAGTCTGGTGGGTCCGACGGGTGAGATGTGACCTCACAACTCTTGCATAGGTGTTTCGGTCTCCGGAGAGGGTTTCAGTCACTTCGGGAGGTCGTTCCCGACGTCTGAGATCTCAGGGGGTAGTTGTGGTGACAAGGCGTGATCGATGCCTAGATATTTTGGGTTGCTTGAGAGGCTGCCGGCTTTGGGACAGACGCCTGGACTAAGGCAGTCGGGGTCGCTTGGGCTCGAGCGCCTGGGCTCGGGCGGTCCAGATCCTGTTTATGGAAATTTTCGTGGTTTCCTAATTATGGTGGTATTAGAGCTATATATACGGGTTATACGTGCTTGTTTTAGACATACTAAAAACACCCAAAGAGTGTCTATAGCTTCCTTGTACCGTTTTGAGTCATATCGGGTTTCGGGGATCTCCTTACCTAGTGGGCGGGTTGTTTCAAGAAAGGTGACCCCGAGGTTGGTCCAAGTGATGGGTTGTCAATGATCATTGCGTTGAGCCGGGTTAGAGTGCAGGACGACTTCTTGCTAGCATGTTCTAAGTTTTGGGATACAAAAGGTCATGTTTTTGCTTTTCCCGGGGGTAAGATTTGCCCTCTCCCAGAGGAGCTAGACGCCATAGGTGGGTGGAGTTCGGTTCGACCTTGTGTGCCTTTGGGAGACGATGCTTTTGTGGAACGGCTTCGTCATTTTTTGGACCTTTCTACGTTAAAGGAGGCTAAAGTTTTCTTTTGGAGAGATGGCATTGATCTAGAGTTGCTTTTCAGGACATTCTCACAGGTTGGTTCCTACAATGTTTCAACTCTAGCATGTAGGCGGGGTTTTAACATCGCGCTGTCTTGTTACTATCTTTTCGAGGACTCGACAACGCGTGAGGGTTGGGGCAATCCTCGGGTTTTGGACGTCGTAATGGGGATGGAACATGGATGATCACCCTCTTTGCTTATTTTGGGTGAACTTAGGCCCTGTTCTTTTCAGCTTATCTTCAGCCCGTTTCAGACCAGCTCAGCTTCTATCAGCTCAGCCCAGCTCCTATAAGCTCAGCTCAGCTCAGCCCTAATATTTTCAGCCCAACTCCAATATTTTCAGCTTCTAAAATAATAATTCAATAATAATAATAATAATAATAATAACAATAATAATAATAATAATAATAATAATAATAATTCTCTCTCCTCTCTCTCTCTCTAGAGGAAGGTTCTCTCGCCTGGCAAGTCAGTTCCGATGAGCACGACGGTGACGAGGGGAAGAGGAAGGGGACGACCACGGAAAGCACCGAAGATTGATGATAATTCTCAAGGGAGTCGTCGAGATACTGATTCAGAAGCATCGTTTGAGGGTTTGGAAGCATCAACGATGGGTCAAGAGTCGGTGAAACAGGACACAAATGTAATTAATGATCTTATTGATCGTGCTTTGCAGTCTACTCGGAAACTTACTGGGAAGAGCTCTTCAGGTTCCAAAAGCCGGCAGCAGTCAGAATTGGTTGAAGAGGGGGAAAAATCAGGGCAAAAGAACAGGGTGCCTGATCCGCCAAAGGAGACTTCAACCCCAGGTGTGAAACAACCTGAGGTATCTTGAGCCGGACGAACGATGGTGAAAAAGCAAGGAATGGGGCTTTATTTCGATGAGTATAGTGCGGCTGAAGAGGAGATAACAATTAATTACGATGACTATGAGGATGAGTTGAAGCTTTGGCAATACACTTTGATGGGACATGTAATTGGAGCCAATCCTACTCTAAAGCGCATGATGGAGTTTGTCACGGTGGCCTGGAATCAGGTGGCTGTGCCAGGGGTTCAGTATTACAAGAAAGGATGGTTCTCATTCCGATTTGGGACTAAGGCAGCAATGGAGGAGGTATTAAAGGGGGGGCCTTGGCAGGTGGGACCTCATTCCCTCATCTTGAAACAGTGGAGCCCTTCTTTTTCGACGGAGATGGACAAAATCTCGGTGGTACCTACTTGGATTCTCTTTCCGGATCTTGATCCTTACCTCTGGACAGAAACTGTCTTGAGTAAAATGGCGAGTAAGATAGGTAAACCTATGTTTGCTAACTCTACTACTACCTTAAAGGAGCGGCTTTCGTTCGCCAGAGTGATGGTGGAGGTCGATGTATCAGAGGACTTGCCTGATTTTGTTGTACTTAATTTGCCTATTTTAGGGAAGTCTGTGCAACGAGTTCAGTATGAATGGCTGCCCTACTTCTGTCATGGTTGTAAAAAACTGGGACATTTACAGGCTGCTTGTAAGCTGGAGAGGAAAAAAGGAGCCTTGGCAAAACCTGTGCCTCGGTATACCCCCGTGAAACCAGCAGTAGAGGTGATGGGGAATGTGCTTAATGATCGTGACCCGGACCCCAATCTAGCTCTTCAAGGGCTAGGTGGATTAGGGATCACAGAACTTCAGGCTAGTGACCCGGACCCCAATCTAGCTCTCCAAGGGCTAGGTGGATTAGGGAGGGCAGGCAATGAAGAGATGGAACATGATGGTGACCCGGACCCCAATCTGACTCTTGGAGGGTCAGGTGGATTAGGGAGGGCAAGCATAGATGAAGTAGGAGAGGAGGATGATATGACTGGAGTCCATACTACTAATAAGCATGGGTTTCAGACTGTTGTTTCTCGGTCCAGTAGTTCGGGGATGAAGTCTGGTGATCAAGGTTCAAAAAGCTTGCATATGAGCAAAGAGAGGAAAGTGGAAATTTTAAAATCTAATAGATATGAAATACTTGGGAATCAAGAGATAGAGGATGGTGAGACAGGGGCTTTAGGGGAGGAGGCTTTCATCTCTCCATGAAGATAGCAACTTGGAATATTAGGGGTGGGAATGAGGAGAATAAACAGAATGAAGCTATTAGACTCCTCAGGAATAATAATATTGATGTTTTGGGGTGGCTTGAAACTCGAATAAAGGCTGATAAAGCATCTTCTATTATTAGGACTAAGTTTAAAGATTATACGGTGGTTAGCAATTATAATCAGCACTACAATGGTCGTATCTGGCTGATTTGGAGTCCTATTACTGTTAGGGTGACTGTTCTTTTGATTCAAGCTCAGCTTATTCACTGTCATATTCATCACTATGCTTCAAAGCAAGAGGTGTATATGACAGTTGTCTATGGTGCTAATAATGGTCGTGTGAGGGAGGAGCTTTGGCAGGCAATTTGTGATGTTAAAGTCCAGAAAGCTTGTTGGGTGGTGCTTGGGGATTTCAACATTGTTCGTAACAATGATGAGAAAATTGGAGGAGCTTCTCCAGACCCAGGAGAAATGGAGGCTTTTAATACTTGTATGATTGATAATGGGTTGCAGGAGCTGGCTGGCCAGGGGCATGAATTCACGTGGACTAATAAGCAGAATCCTGACGATCGGGTGTGGTCGAGGCTGGACAGAGCAGTAGTAAATGGAGAGTGGTTGGGGATGTTTCCTTCCTCTTTTGCTACTAGTTTGAGTCCTGGTATCTCTGATCATTCTCCAATATTGATCACCATTCTTAAGGATCCCTCTAGGGCTGCCAAATTCAGTTTTCTTAATTGTTGGACGAGTTGTGAAAAATACCATGACATTGTGGAGGAGGCTTGGAGGTGTGTGGCTTATGGTACAGCTGGTTACAGGCTGTTCTTTAAGCTAAAGAGGGTTAAAGCTGCTCTTAAAAAAATGCATAGGAGTACCTATTCTAGTATCAGTAGAAGAGTTGAGGAAGTTAAGAAGGAGTTGGACTGCTGCCAGCAGGAACTACAACTAAATCCTTTTTCTTTATCTCATATTAATCAGGAAAAAGCTCTTCTGGAAGCTTATCAATCGCTTACCAAGGCGGAACTCAGCATTCTCCGGCAGCGGGCAAAAATGGACAATATTATGTATTCTTCAAAATATTTCCACTCGCGGTTGAAGGAGAGAAGGCAGCAGCAGGTAATTGGAAGCATTATTGACAATAAGGGTAATCTTAAGGAAGGGTTGGATGAGGTCGCCAATGGGTTTGTTGATTATTATAAGGAACTCCTTGGTGTTGTTCAAGATGTTCGGCCTACTGACTGTAGAATCATTGCTAGAGGGACTGTAATTCCAGCTGGGAAATGGAGTCAGTTGTTAGAAATGCCAACTGAAACTGAAGTGAAGGAAGCAGTTTTTTCTATTGGGTCTGATAGGAGCCCAAGACCTGATGGATTCTCCTCATAATTCTTTAAAGCGTCTTGGAAAATTGTTAAAGCTGATTTCTATGAAGCAGTGATGGAGTTTTTTAAGAAAGGAAAAGTGATAAAACAAGCGAATACAACGCTTATCACGCTTATTCCCAAGAAGGAGGTATGTGCTTCGGTAACCGACTTTCGACCTATATCTTGCTGTTCTGTCTTTTACAAGACAGTTAGTAAGATTCTTACAAGAAGAATTCAATATGTTTTGCAAGAATTGATTGGGTTAGAACAGGCAGCTTTTGTGCAAGGTAGAAGCATTCACGAGAACATTTCTCTTTCTCAAGCGTTAGTAAAGAGCTACGGTAGGAAATACCTTACACCTAGATGCCTTATGAAGATAGACCTTAGGAAGGCCTTTGACTCTCTCCAATGGGATTTCATAGAAGAAATGCTCCGAGGTTATAATTTCCCTTCAGGTTTTAATGGGTGGGTGATGAATTGTATTAGAGGATCCTGGTTTTCATTGAAAGTTAATGGGATGACTCATGGGTTTTTTAAAGGGAGGGGAGGACTTCGACAAGGTGATCCATTATCACCTTTTTTATTTGTCCTAAGTATGGTGGTATTGTCGAGAAAGCTTCGATATATTAATTCTTATGCTCAGGTTTCTTATCACCCTAAGTGTTGCCAGCTTAAACTTAACCATATGATTTTCGCTGACGACTTAATGATCTTTATGAGAGGGGATTGTCCATCTGTATTAGCTGTGAGCACTGTCCTTGAGGAATTTGCTTGCGAGTCCGGATTACGGGCTAATAAAGATAAAACGAGTATTTTCTTTGGGGGAGTACAAACTGATATAGCTGAGGAAATAATCTCCCAAACTGGCTTCGCTAGAGGTGAATTTCCTTGCAGATATTTGGGGTTGCCTTTGAATTCTGTGAATAATAAGAAAGACCAATATCAAGTTCTTATAAATAAAATTCAGATGAAGATAAGCAGTTGGTCTTCTAGATTCTTGACTTATGCGGGGAGGATTCAACTTCTTTCTTCAGTAATTTTTGGCCTCACGAGTTACTGGAGTGCAAATGCCATTTTCCCTGCTAATGTGCACCATCGTCTAAATCAGGTTTGCAGGAGGTTCTTTTGGACAGGACGCACTGATCATGGTCATATGGTGTTTAAAAGTTGGTCTGGAATTTGTCTTCCTTGGAATGAGGGGGGATTGAATATCAAGAGTTTATTGTATTGGAAGAAGGCCTTAATGGCGCATTGGCTTTGGAAGATTTTAGTTGTTAAACAGGGCCTTTGGTATGAATGGATTATGCGTTATGTGTTAATGGGTGTATCCATATGGCATATTAGTGGAGCGGAGCGACATACAGCAACCATCAAAGGGATTCTAAGTTTGAGAGATGAGATGATCCAACAAGTTGGCAACCCTTTAGCTGCTGAAGCATTAATTGTTAGTTGGAATGTCAAGGGCAGGTTTAATGCTACTGCTGCATACAACTGGTTCAGGTGCAAGAAATCTATAGTTCCTTGGATGGACAGGATTCGGGAGCAGCACATCATGCCTAAACACAGAGTAATTCTTGCTATGGCTGGACAAGGAGTGCTTGCTACACAAGACAATCTGCAGAAGAGGGGACTTCAGGCTGCAAACTGGTGTATTTTGTGCAAAAAGAATCTCGAGAGTGTGCGACATCTATTCTTTAGCTGTCCTTTCTCTTGTCAAATTTGGCAACACTTGCTTAATTGGATGCGAATCACGGGCAGGAGTCAAAATCTTTTAACGGAGCTAGCTTGGTGCACAACGAGGAGTAAGAGGCGACATTGGAAGAACCAGTGGTTTTGTAACTGCTTAGCTGCTGCGGTCTATTGTATCTGGACTGAACGCAATAGTAGAATTTTTAAGTCACAAGCTAAATCTGTTACTAGCTTAATAGGTAAGATGAAGTTTGATATTTACACTCGTCTTAGGGGTAGGCAACTCGACTTAGCTCGATTACGACTCTAGATTGATGGTTGTAGTACTAGTAGTGGATATGACTTTTGTAAGAGCTTAGCCTCGTTTTAATTAATGAGACGTACTTTTCTTGCAAAAAAAAAAAAACAAAAAAAAATAATAATAATAATAATAAAAATAATAATAATAATAATAATAATAATAGTTATAAAAAAAATACTCCGTAGTAATAATAATAATGATAATAATATTATCTATTTATTTATTTGTTTATTTATTTATATGAAACGGGAGTTGCATTAAGATCGAAACAAATTACAATAAGGTTTTATCATTGTTGATGTTATTACTATTATTATTATTATGACATTTCGATATTAATGCAAGTTTCTTTTCAAAAAAATAAAAATAATAATGATAATATTATTGTTGCTTTTATTTTTATTACCCATATCTCTTAATGTTAATAATAATAGCAAATTATTATTATCATCGTCATCGTCGTTGTCGTCATCATCGTTGTCATTGTTATTATTATCGTTATTATTATTATTTTTTTTTATCATCATTATTATTATAACAATTATTAATTAATATTATTATGCACTCTGTCTCAACGTCATTACAATTAATTTACGTTTCTTTCACACTATTTTTTAGTGAGTAGAATATATATATATATATATATATATATATATATATATATATATATATATATATATATATATATATATATATATATATATATATATATATATATATATATATATATATATATATATATATATATATATATATATATATATATACACCATACAATATAGCATATGAGTATTATTTGTATTGTATTAAAATTTAAGAATATCAAAATATAAAATTTTGTATATTACGTAATCAAAGATATATACATAATTTTTTTTACTATTGTCAAGTATGAAAAAACAAGCGTACAAATCAAATGAATTGGAGAGAGTACTATGTTGTTGTTGTTATTATCATTATTACTATTATTATTACTTAATTAGTTAATTAATATTATTAATATTATTATTAATTGGTGTTATAATTTTTTTTTTTCATTTTTTAAAATATTATTAGATAATTTATATGAGTAGTTATTATTTTCAGCTTCTTTTAGTTCAGCCCAGCTCAGCTCAGCTTCTATCAGTCCAGCTCAGCTCCTATCAGACCAGCTCAGCTCTTATCAGACCAGCTCAACTCAGCTCAGCCTTGTTTCAGTCGAAAAGAATAGGGCCTTATTTTAGGTCTCGATGCTCGTGCCCGATTGCATCAGGCTCTTTTTCGGGGTTCTAGGATTATTTTGCAGGTGCTTAGGGTGTTATAGTTTTTGGGCTAGTTTTGTTGTTGTGTCTTTTTTTGAGGTTGCTTCAGTTCGAAAGCGTGACATTTTGTCGTGGTTCGTGCAAGTTTGGCTACAGGAGAGGCTTGGTCTGGTCGACCCTCCCCGGGGCGTCAAAGTTTATAACTATAGGGGTTTTAGACCCTGTTCTTTTCGGCTGAAATAGGGCTGAGCTGAGCTGGTCTGTTAGAAGCTGAACTGGTCTGATAGGAGCTGAGCTGGACTGATAGAAGCTGAGCTGAGCTAAATTAAAAAAAAAATTGAAACTAATAACTACTTATATAAATTATCTAATAATATTTAAAAAAAAAATATAAAAAATTATAACACTAAACAATAATAATAATAATAATAATAATAATAATAATAATAATAATAATAATAATAATAATAATAATAATAATAATAATAATAATAATAATAATAATAATAATAATAATAATAATAATTAATTATTAATAATAGTAATGATAATAACAACAACATAGTACCCACTCCAATTCATTTGATTTCTACTTTTGTTTTTTTAGTACTTGACAATACAAAATGTTATGGTTATATCTTTGATTACGTAATATACAAAATTTAAAATTTTGATATTCTTAAATCTTAATACAATACAAATAATAATAGATATTCTATTCACTCAAAAATAGTGTAAAACAAACGTAAACCCTGCCTCCTTCTTCCGGTGCCGGCGGCCACTGACTCCGACAGTTCGTCTTTCCAGCGCCATCCTCCTCCAATGAGAAAGAAGAATCGTCCTTTGGGTAAGGGCCCTAAGTCTTCGATCCGTAACATTGCGAAAGATGTTTTGAATCGAAAAAATGAATTGAAACCTAAATCTAGTGAAGTAGAGGAAGAACAAGCTAATAATGAGAAAATCAAATTGATTCCTGGATTGAACTATGAATCTGATTTTGAGGAGAACGAAGTATTGGAGCAAGAGCTTGAAGTTGTACCTGAAACCAACCCCATTCCGATTGACTGTATTGGTTGGAAGCAAATGGATGGAAAAAAAGCCATTGACATTGAGGAGGAAGAAGAAATGATGAAATTCACAAATGAAGATGTGGAAGATGAAATTGAATATTGGAGTAATGCCGTCTATTGCTTTATCATGGGAGGTAATCCTCCATGGGAAGTGATTGAAGGGTATGTGAGGAGAATTTGGAAGGAGCATGGGATTGATAAAATTTCTTTTCTTCCTAATGGAATCTTTGTAGTTCGGTTCAAGGAAAAGGCTGCCAAGGTAACTGTTCTCAATCATGGACTTTTTATGTTTGATAACAAACCGTTAATTGTGAAAGAATGGACCCCTGAAGCTAAGATGGACAAGGATGATGTACAAGAAGTTCCTATTTGGATACAACTGCATGAGTTACCGTTAAACTTTTGGGGCCAATGCCTTACCCGTATAGCATCTTTGGTGGGACCGTACGTTAAGTCTGACTCAGCTACGGAAGAACGCACTAGATTGGGTTATGCTCGGGTCATGGTGTTGGTCAAAGTTGGGAAAAAACTTAAGAACTCAATAAAATTCATGGATGAGCTTGAGAATATTGTTGAGGTTACGATTAAATATGAGTGGAAACCCATTTGGTGTTCTAAATGTAGAGGGTACGGTCATGATGCTAGTGAATGCAAGAAAGAGGAACTGAAAAAAGCGAGAATGGATACAAAAAAGAAACAAAACGGGGGAGGGGTAGTGTCAAAACATGCTACTGCTGGTCCAAGGTTACAAAACGGGAATGCTACTGCTGTTTTGCAGGCAGCGTCCCCTGTTAATGGGCAGATTGCTGGTGCTGCCATTGATGTTGCGAGGACTGATGCTGCTGGTTCGTCGGGGCCTAGGCAGGCCATGTCTGCCGCCTCGGCTGCGTTGCAGCCTGCTGCTGGTGTTCTGCAGGTTTCTCGGTCAACTGCTGCTGCAAACATGGCTGGTCGGAGGGCTGCTCCTGCTGTTTCACGGTCTGCTGCTGCAAGTCGGTTTCAGCAGACTGCTGGTAAACTCACGGGGCTGTCTGAGGCTATTTCTGCGTGCTCTACTGCCCAACATGCTGTTTCTGATGGCTCGGCTGCTGGTTCGCACTCTGCTGGACTTGGGCGTACTGGTTCAGCCAATTTTGTTGAAGTTGTTTTGGGACTTTCACCCAGGCTGGATGGGGGTGGAGAAAAGCATGGGAAGGTTTGATTCGTTCATCCATGGATACACATAATATTGGGTTTTGGAATGTACGGGGCATGTGTAATATAAAAAAGCAATGAGCAATTTGTGAGTTCATTAAAAAACAGCAAGTAGACATCTTTGGCCTGCTTGAAACAAAAATTAAAAACAAATCGTATGCTAAAGTTCAGCAGAATATTTTCTCTGAATGGAGTATTACGACAAATAATCATTGTCACAAGGGAGGTCGAATTTGGCTTTTGTGGAAACACGAAAGGGTTAAGTTGACGATCGTGGAGTATAGTAATCAAAGTATTCATATCAAAGTTACTAATTTATCGGGGAAGGATTATTGGCTCACTCTTGTGTATGCTTTTAATTCGGCTTCGGAAAGAATGGAGCTTTGGAGAAGACTTGAAGGTTATGCTCATAAAGGGCCTTGGATGATTATGGGAGACTTCAACTGTGTTGTGGAAGCTCGTGAACGTCTAGGGGGGAACTCTTCGGAGGACGCTATGAATCAATTTCGAGACTGTTTAGCGAACTGTGAGATAAGTGATTGCAAGGCTAGTGGTTCTTGGTTCACGTGGAATAATAAACATAGGGTGGCCGAAACTAGGGTATATAGTCGTATTGATAGGTGCTTGATCAATGATGAGATGATGGGTCAGTTTCCGATCGGGTTTGCGAACTTTTTACCTGAAGGAACCTTTGACCATTGTCCTTGTGTTGTTCAGCTTGAGCTCCCTCCGATAAGGAAGAATCGTAGCTTTAAGTACATGAATATGTGGAGCAAAGCGCCGAATTTTGGTTCTTGTGTTTCTGAAACTTGGAAGGAGACGATCTCTGGGACGCCAATGTATCGGATTGTGAAGAAATTGGGTAGACTCAAAAGACCTTTGAAGAGGCTGAATGCTGATTGTTTTTCGGATATTGAAAGTCGGTGTAATCAGGCTAAGCTCAGGCTCGACCAATTACAGCAGCGTCTCAGGGCTGACCTGTCCGTGGAGCTGATGCAGGAGGAGAGCGAGATGAACAAGCATGTTAGAATTTTACAGGCTGCTAGGGCTGATTTTTGGAGTCAGAAATCTAAGCTTAAATGGGTCCGAGATGGGGATGTCAATTCGGCGTATTTTCACGGCCTTCTCAGAGGACGAAGAGCTCATAACGCAATTGCTAAAATTGCAGATGCTGACGGCCTGGAATGTGACAATAAGGCCTCGATTGAGGATGCGTTCACTAGGTACTACCGTGGGCTACTCGGTGAGTCACGGATTGTTGAGGAGATTGATTATGACTTGATTAGACGGGGCCCCGTTTGCAACCAGGAGCATAAAATGATTCTGGAGGCAATCGTGACACCGGATGAGATCAAGAGGGCTCTTTTTATTATTCCCCGGGATAAATCACCGGGACCGGATGGTTTCTCGAGTCAATTCTTTATTGATTCGTGGGATATTATTGGTGAGGATGTTGTTTTGGCCATCCAGGACTTCTTTATCTCAGGTAAGCTTTTAAAGCAGCTTAATTGTGCGAACATCGTTCTTATTCCTAAAGTGAATAAGCCTCAAAATGTGAAAGATTTCAGGCCGATTGCTTGTTGTAATGTCTTGTACAAGTGTATTGCTAAAATTATTTGTGCAAGGATGGCTAAGGTTTTGCCCCAGATAATTTCTCCTACTCAAGGAGGTTTTATTGAAGGTCGAAGTATTGTGGAGAATGTGCTGATTTGTCAAGACTTGGTGCGTATGTATAAGAGAGGGCGAATTTCGCCAAGATGCCTTTTTAAAGTTGATATTCACAAGGCATATGACAGTGTGGAATGGACTTTTGTTGACCAGATGCTGAGACCGCTTGACTTTCCTGATCACTTTCGCAGGTTGATTATGGAATGTGTTGAGACTGTTTCCTATTCTCTTTGTGCTAATGGTGACAATTTTGGGTTTTTTCGAGGGAAAAGGGGGTTGAGACAAGGGGATCCCATGTCGCCTTTGTTATTCACGATTTGTATGGACTATTTCTCTCGAATCATGAACTTTGGAAGAATGGATAGGAATTTTAAATTCCATCCGAAATGTGGACCTCTGAAGCTGACTCATTTGCTCTTTGCGGATGATCTCCTCCTTTTTTGTAAGGGGGATCGAGAATCGATGGAATTCTTGTGGAGTGCGTTTGCTACTTTTAGCAGGGCCTCGGGTCTGAGTTTAAGTGTGGGTAAGTCTCATGCTTATTTCGCAGGGGTGGATGAAGACAGGAAGGCTTCGATTCTTCAGCTCTCGGGTTGCGTCGAAGGTACGTTTCCTTTTCGGTATCTTGGGTTACCTATCCAAAGTACTCGTCTAGGTAAACTTGATTGTGAAAAATTGATAGCCCGTATTATCTCGAGGATCTCAAGTATAGGAGCCCGTAAGCTGTCTTATGTTGGGAGACTAACTCTGGTTCAATCTGTTTTGTCTCAACTGCATAATTATTGGGCAATGATTTTTATTATTCCTAAGTTTGTCATGACTCGAATTATTTCACTATGTCGTAATTTCTTATGGGAAGGTGGTATAGAAGGAAATAATCGAGCTTTGGTTAGTTGGGAAAAAATTTGTCGGCCTAAAGATGAAGGAGGTTTGGGAATTAGGGATCTGTATATCTAGAATGAAGCAGCTGTGGCGAAGCTTGCTTCGTGGGTGTTTGATCAGCCGGACCGGTTGTGGGTTCGGTGGGTCAATAGCATTTATCTGAAGGGGGTGGAGTGGTATGATTATCAGCCTCATTCAGATGTTACGTGGGGGTGGAGGAAAATATGTCAGGCTAAGGAGAAAATTAAGAATATGATCGACAATGGCATTTGGCATGGAGCGGAATCATGTTTCTCGATTGCGAGGGCCTATCAGGAGTTGAGACCTCGCGATTCGCTGGTTCCATGGGCGAGACTAGTATGGAGCGCGTGGAGTGTTCCGAGACATAGCTTCATCTTGTGGCTAGTGTTTCGAGGGGCCCTTAATACGAGGAAGAAGCTGTTTAGGATCGTGGTTGCAGATTCGGATCGCTGTTTTATATGTGAACATGCATAAGAGAGTTTAGAACATCTTTTCTTTGGTTGCAGTTGGAGCTCTCGGGTGATGAGTCTGTTGAGCAATTGGGTTCGGAAACCAATCCCGTGCAACACGGGGATGGTCTGGGCTACGAAATTGCGGGGCTCGAAGTTGCAATGTAATGTGATTCGAGCGATGATCAATGCGACTATTTACCATATTTGGAGACAGAGGAATTCTTGTAGAATTGATGAAGTGGTGCGACATCCACGGGAGATAGTCAAATTGATCGTGTCGGATGTTAAAAACAGGATTTTGTGTAAGATTAAATACCCTGTAACTGCTAAGGATGCTAAATGGCTACATAATTTGATGTAGTCATTTTCTGTTTTTGTTGTTTCCTTTTTATATATACTTACCCTTTACCAAAAAAAAAAAGGAAACTAATCCTAATGACATTGACACATAGTTGTAAATATTTGAATGTAACATCTATTTCAAAACCTCAAAATATTATGGATTGCACAATAATATTAATAATTATTTTAATAACAATGATGATAAAAAAAATAAAATAATAATAACGATAATAATAACAATGACAATGATGATGACGACAACGATAATGATGATGGTTATAATAATTTGTTATTATTATTAACATTAGGAGATACAAGTAATAAAAATAACAACAACAACAACAACATTATTATTATTATTGTCATTATTATTATTTTTTTATGAAAAGTAACTTG